>JANRMT010062861.1:9027037-9068466 GCA_026402145.1 Polypterus bichir lapradei | reverse complement strand
ATATATACTGTGTGTGTGTGTATATATATATATATATATATATATATATATATATATATATGAGAGTATATATATTTATATGTAATTTCCTTGACAAATGCCCTAATAATTTCTTTCTTGATCTTACAGTCTGCTCAGAGTATAATGAAAGCCTTTGAAGAGTTTGTCTATCCTGAACAGCTTGATGGAGACAATGCTTACAAGTGCTCCAGGTAAGTAGGAAGTGTATTGGGTGTGCGTTAGCAAACGTCATCTCTGAAACACACTGGAATAAAAATGAAGATTCTTTTCTCCTGTGCTTCAGCTATGTCTAGTGTGTATGGCACTGAAACAAAAAATGTGCAGGTTTTCCTATTCCACCTTCTGTACCAGAGGTTTTGTGACTACTCAGCATGATTTCATTTCAGTGAAGTTTGTTGAACCTATGTTATTTCCCATGCTTCGACTTGTGAAATCTGGTAGCTTGATTTTAAAGACAACTCTGTTAACAGACAGACTTCATTCCTAGTATTTGGATTTTCTGATCTTTCTTTTGTTGTAGGTTTTGGTTTCCACTCCTCTTTTATCACCAATTACTTCCTTGCAGCCTCTCACTCCCTGCATATCAGTTTTTTTCTAATTTTTAAACTTAAGCTTTACCGCACTTGCATTGCTCTAAAGTGTAACGATCCTGTTTTTCCATGCTGTAGGTGCAAGAAGATGGTAGCAGCTTCCAAGAGGCTCTCAATCCACAGAGGTGCAAATGTCTTGACCATCGCTTTGAAGCGCTATGGTGGAGGAGCTGGTGGGAAGCTGGGAAAGGTATGTAGAGGTACCTAAAACAAGCATTGTCCAGACATGTAAGAAGATTATACTTCATCTTTAACACTGGGACACTGATGAGTTGCTGTTTTTTTTTTTAAGCGGCAATTAGCTGCAGATATTTTGAAGGTCATCATGTCTTAAATTTAATTATTACGTGGGAGAAATACTGTTCAAACTTACTTAGAACATTTAATTCATTGTAGAGCAGGGGTGTCAAATTCCGTTTCATTGAGGGCCAAAAAGAAATCTTTATTTTGAATTTAATATTGATGTTAATCCCTGAGGGGAAATTGTCTTTTCATATGACCTTTAGAGGTAAGAGCGCAGGGTCAGCCATTGTACAGCACCCCTAGAACAATTTTGAAGTTAAGGAGTAGGATCCCCTCGGGAATTAAACCGGCAACCTTCCAGATACCATTGCAGATCCTTAGCCTCAGAGCCACCACCACCACCACCACCACTCCGCCTATACACCCAATGCAGGCAGGAATATGTCACACAACTACTGCCATGTTTTCTTTACATGTAAGACATGCAGCTGCCTCTCTGCCTGTTATAGTTGTATATTCTTCCTCCTGTTTTTCATCAAACTATCTTCGTTTTTTCTCAGCTTGTCTGTTTTTTTTTCAGATGCTGTGGCGTGTTAGCCACTAGCAGCCACAGGACCAATATTATTATTGAGTGAAAAAAATGATGTCAGTGCTTAAAGTCGGGTGAGAGCGGCAATTTGGACTCAGAGAATTTGTAGCTAAAGCAAAGTGTATCTGTTTACACCTGCATTGACGTCCATCACGATCAGCTGCCAATTGACCACATTTAAAACAAAAAAAAAGGTGTAAACGTGTTAGTGACAAATGACGCAGACTACGTTCAGAGTTGATCTGAAATGGATTGCAATCACAATTTTTATGACTAGAAAAGTAAGTGTGTTATTTATGTAGATCCAACAGTCGAGTCATGGAAAAGACAAAAAGAATCATGTAGGACAGTTGCAGTAGTCGGGTAAACTGCAGAAGGGTGGCCAGCCACAGATGTGTGAAGTCACAATACCGTCTTCTTCATGAGATGGTCATGTAATGCTAAAATATTAAAGTTGTTTACAGCAGTGTGACACGTCACCCTCTTTTCTCTTTTTCTTATTGGGTCAATGTGAGTGGCCAGTTTCCATTGTAACTACAGGTTTATGGTTAGTCTGCTGTGCATAACAGATTAACGAGTGGACACTGGAAATGCATTTTAATCCCAGGAGTAACTGTAAATTACACACGGGTACAATCTATACTTGAAATGCTGGATAAGGTAGTCTTTGAGTAAAGTAACAATGACCCTTGGTCCTTATGCAACGCAATTTAACAACATCCAACGGCTGGATTTGGCCCGCAGGCTTTGTGTTTGACACCCTTGCTGTAGTGGCTAAAATCCTTACTAAAATTGTTTTCCAATTCCTGTTTTATCTTGATTACCCTTACTGAATATAGATTGTGATTGCTGCAACAATGTTTCTCTCAGTATTGTATTTACAATACACTCACTCATCTTACTATTATACTAATGTTAAACGTCTCACTAAATAACGTGTTTTCCATTTCCTTGTGGCTATAACATTGCAGAGTGTGCGTTGTTGTTGCATCAATCCACAAGATCAATTTCTGCACATACCAAGAAAAATTAAAAGTAACCTTGCTGTACTGCCGAGCTGGAACAAACCCTTGACAGGGTGCTAGTTTATTGCAGGGCAAATGTGCACACATACGTACACACACACGTACACACACACACACACCAGGGCCAATGTTGCATCAACAGTGCACCTGACTTGCATGACCTTGGAGACAGTGGGAGGAAAACCACACAGACATGGGCAGAACATGCAAACTCAATGCAAGGAGGCCCCTGGAGCCGAATCCTGGTCTACTTATAGCGAGCGAGGCAGCACTGTGCCACCATGCCGCCCACACTGTATGTTTATATAGGCAAAGGATGCTTATAAAATCCCGGTCAAGAAATCGGGAGTTAGTAAAACGAAAGTAGCTCTTGTCAAATTAGTAGTCTGTTCCTTTTTAAAAGTACACCTCGGTGTAATAAACACTTTGAGGGGCAACTTATTTAGTTTAGTTTATACTTGTCACATGTACAGAGGCCAGTTAAATTCTTTCTTGCGTGTTTATTCCACACGTAACATATTGTCACACTTTACAGCGCCATGATCAATGATTATAACTTATTAAAAATGGACATAATCTTGAAACCTTTGGATTTTTCCAAAATTTTAATTATGATGTTCTATATATGGTGGTAATAGTTTTTTTTTTAGTTTTTTTTTTTTTAGTTTATTGATTTTATTGAAATCACACAACATTCCATACAATTTAATCAATTTTTACAAAAATAAGATTGAAAACAAATCAACGCCCACCCCTGAGAAAGAGAGCTAAGCCAGCAGAGTTGAACTTAAAGCCAGTTAAAATAAGTAAATAGATTAATTAAAAAGTTAATAAAAATAAATGGAGAAGGAAAAAAAAAGAAAAAGTGGAGAGAATTTGCTTCCTCAGTGCTTTAAAAGCTTATTCTAAAATGTTATTGATTAGATTCTGCCAGGTTTTGGAACAGTTTTGCACAGATCCTCTAAGTGGGAATTTGATTTTTTCCAGTTTCAAATTGTACAGGGTGGTCCAGATCTAATTTTGCAGCTCCAGATCATCTGGATGACTTTGATTTATGTGGGGACGATTCCAGTGTGGCGCAAAGATGATTCTTCATGTTGTCAGTTCACACACTTCTCGATGGTCCTGGATTTTTTGGGTGATTTTCTATGTAATAAACTTAATGAAAATTGCATAATTAGATCTGGACCACCCTATATATAACATCAGTTACCCACTGACTTAGAATACGTGAGTTAGGATTCTTCCAGTTGAGCAAGATAAGTCTACGTGCCAATAGTGTGGTGATGGCCATTCCAGTTTGTTTGTCCTTCTCCACTTTAAGCCCCTCTGCAAGCCCACCAATCACAGCTATTAGTGGGTTAGGAGGGATTGTGACCCCAAGGCTGTCTGATTGGCATTTAAAGATTTTGGTCCAAAACATGTAAGGCTGGAGCTCGATTGCAGCATTCACAGGTTGGTTTTTGCCCTGGAAACATTTTGGACAATTTTAAACGAGAGAGATGTGCTCGATATTTAATTTTCAGTTGAATAATTGTATACTTTACACATGTGGAGCTCGAGTGAATTCCCCGCATTGCTACCTTCCACTCCTTTTCTGAGATGTTGAGTGAGAGATCCTTTGTTTTTTTTTTTTAATTTTAGTTTTGTTTCCCTGTAGCACAGTGTGTTATGTTAAAATACTAAGAAGGTGATCTCTGCTCAGTTTTACTGTAACATTCCATTAGATGTCACAACCAATGAGACAAGGAATGCTTTCTCTCATCACTTTGCTCAGATTAACATAAATGAACAATAAAATCAGGCCATCATTATGACTGCAGAAGGTGCACCTAAATGAGGTGTCAAACCTGAGGGCTCAAAACACGTCTTAGCCCATTTTATGTATGAAAATGTGGGGACTAATAAGACTTCTTTTTTCTTTTCTTTTTTTAAACACAGGATGTTCGATATCCTGAGCTGTTGGATATTCGGCCATATATGTCTCAGAGTGTGGGAGAGCACTTGCTGTATGACTTGTATGCTGTGTTGGTCCACGCAGGAACAAACTGCAACAATGGACACTATTTGAGTTATGTTAAGGTAAGAGCCGAGACAATAAAAAATGTATCTTTCCTATTCCCACTAAGCCTTTACCAAAACTACACCTCCTTATTAGTACCATTTTGATCCTGGAATCAGGCAGCTTCCTAGTGGCAAAAGGTTTAAAGGACTACTCCACTCAAAAAAAATATATTTTACTACCCCAGTGGCCCTTAACTATTTTAAGGCTAATTTTTTTTTTTTTTTTTTTTTTTCCCTTTTTTACCGGGGCGGAATATTTTTCCAAAAAAAACCAATGGTTTCTTACATAAATCAATTTAAAATACTTATTTATGACAAATGTCACTCTTGTTTTATGTTCCATGAGCCCCCTACAGTATGTAAATTTATATACTTATTACACACCTGTTTGTCTCATCACTCATAAGATGAAAGGAACTTTCTGGAAAAAAGAAAACCAGCTTGAAGTAGTCTACTGGCGGGTAATCCATGGTGCCCACCAGCATGTCGTGTCGTATGATGAAGTCCAGTTGTCTGCTTGCCTCCTACAGATCTGTGTCTGTGTAGTCTTCCGAGGGCAAATGTTGGTGCGTCAGCTGCACGATTAGCTGATGCAGGTTCCTGTATTTCATTTTCGATCTCCAGAACACTTGCATCAAAATTGGAGTTTGATAAGTCAGAGTCCAGTTCAGCAATAATGAGTAAAAAATAAATAAAATGTACGCAAGGAGTATTTTGCTTTGCACATTTGCTTCGTTCTCTTACCCGATATCGATGCCATTCTAAATGTTGTTTACTCCATGCTATTCCCACACATGCAGGGATTCCATGTGAAGTGAACGAGTCTATCTATAACGTAACGGTGGGTTTTATTGATATTTACAGCTTTTATTTTTGCCCTCTGCCCCTGAATGTCGACTTTAGTCGGCATCCGCCCTCAACCCCTTGTTTTAGCAAAAGTCGACATCCACCCTAGAAGAGTTAACCTGCAATCGCTCCATTCTGGGTATGATGTTAACCTGCATCCAGTCCTGCAAGCTGTCAATTAGAAAAATCTAACGTTACTCGTTTTTGCATAATCCACATATCAAGTCATCCAATGATTTGCTTGCAAAATTCGAAGCACACGTGTTATTATGTAAATATCGTTAAATAAACCACCTCAGGAAAAACGCTCTGGCGAAAGGAAATCGAACACACTCAGATGTGCCTAAGCATTTGAATTGTAGACCCCCCTCCTGTCATTACAGTTTAGTTGCCCAGCATTGATTCACGGCGAGACCCTGAGTGAGTTGGTTTTAACATCCCGATGCTCGCAATTATGCTGTGCTCTTGTGACTTCTGAACCAACTTTATAAAAATATCCCTTAATGTCTGCTGATACTCTTAGTAATTTCTTCAATGAAAGAGATAATTTAAATAGACAACAAAAATCCCAAAAGCTGCCATGATGGGTCTGCTTCCTTGCGTAGTCCCAACAATTTACAGGAACCCCTCTGATTTAAGCACTGATTGGGAAATTGTGTGTGTGGGTGGGTGGGTGTCAAGTTATGCAGTAGAAAAAGGTATTGACATTTGCCCGTGCCCAGCTGCTGCTGCTTTTCCACCACTTGTGTCTGCTGTGTCTGCCTCAGCCATCTGACCCTTGTTATGTTTTCTCTGTTTCTCTCACAGTCTTGTAATAACCAGTGGTACTGCATGAATGATGACATTGTGACAGCTAGTGACGTACGAACAGTGCTCAACCAACAAGCTTACATACTTTTTTATGTCAGGTAAGAAGCATGGGGTCAACAGGTGACCAAAATCTATCTAGTATACAGTACAATTTTATTCATTTATTTTTGTGCTATCAACACAACCGACACCGCAATTCATTCCGGGCCGTTGCTCTTTCCTCCGTACTCACCAAGAAGACATTCCAGGTGTACTAATTGCTCGCAGTCCATTTCCTTTTGCCATACCCTTAACTTTGCTGGCCCCCTGATAACTGGTGTTCTTCAGATCTTTTCAGAGCTGTGTCTTTCTTTGCTGTTAGGTCATTGGATACGAAGAAAGAGCGCATTATCCATTCAACACGCCAACCTGGGCAGGCAGTCTCGTGCCCAGTGGTCAGCCAGAGACTGGATCGAAGCAAACAGTCATCAACAGGTTTTATTGGACCCCAGCTGCCACCACACATGGCTAAGGTGAGCTTTTTGTGGAGGTCTACTGTTTAACGTTCTCTTATGAAAGTATCAATAATGAGGAGGGTCGGAATGTAATCGCCACATTGGGCCTGTCATTCTGTATATGTTTTTGGGGGGGATGCTCAGCCTCCCATTCAAAAAAAGTCTGATGAAGGCATCTCCCAAAAACAAACTTCTAACTACAAGAACTTGAACTGATTAATGGACGTTTGTAAGGAAGATCTGTGGATTGATGTTACCCTCTAACTCAAGCCGTAGACCCTTTTATTCATATATTTATTTTTAAGTTCAAGGAATTACTAATAGTCTTACTTTGTATTCCAGAATTCCATGTACCTAAACGGAAGCAGCTCTCTTAAGGAAGTCCCTTGTGGTTCCAAAGCCAGCACTAGTAGCACCAGGATAAACCGTCTGACCTCTGGCCTACCCTCTTCCTCCTTCCAGAACTGTCAATTGAACAAAGCAGTCAGCATCCCGACACCGAAAAAACCAAAGCTGACATCCCACATGGGCCAAACAAAGCCGATGCAACCTGCTTCATCCCACCTCAACTTTCATAACAGCCCACTGGACAACTTGTACCGACCTGGTCCTTCCTCTGTCAACCAGTCTCCGTTCGCCTCTGCAAAGTCTACCTCAAAAGCTACATGCACTGTGACACGGGTCAGGGGCATGTCTGACAACAACAACAACCTTGTAGTGAACGGCTCTCGCAAGCGCAAGGCCAACTGCCTGGTCCCGTATATGGAGGACTCCTCTGATTCTGATGAGGATCCCAGCTCCCGCATGGAGAACGGAACTCCGAATGGAAACGCGGGAGCCACCTTGCCACCCTCAAATGCTGCTTGTCCATCTTTGAACTCTGAAAACGTCTGTTCTGGAATCCCGTTCTGTAAGGGTCAACTGAACGGTTCTGCCGTGCTGGACGGCGAACGCAAGGCTGAGGCTGCCAGCTGCACTGTCGTCTCTGCAAGTCACACACAGAATGGCATACAAGAAGCGAATGGCCTCGGCCACCTTAATGAGGTAAGGCATTCCAAGTGGGCCTGGGTGTGCTGTCCTTGAAAACGATACTTGAATACAAGACGGGTGGAAATCCGCGTGACTGACAGCAATTCAGAAACAAGCAGCTTTAAAAATTTTGATCAAAATGTTTTTTTTTAAATGTGGCAGAATCTTGGCCAATCCCATAGAATTTAATGGTGCAGAAACGTCAAGCAACATGGCGAAATCTCATAGCAGCTCCTTAAGGTGCACCTGGCACATAGTGGCGGCCTCCATGAAGTGGGTCTGAAGGGCGGCTGGGTTTTCCCAAAAGGCAGGAGTTTCTAAATCTCATGTTTTTTTTGAAACGTGATGTCAGTTTTCATAGGTGGAAAATTTTCATAACAATAGCTCCAAGTCCAAGAACCTTATTTCTTCAAACGTTTTGCTGTTACTTAGTGGCACTGTCACCATGCAGTAGGACCAAAAACCTGTCCACTCATAAAACTGGCCAACACCAATCTTGAGCAAAAGCTAAATGCAAATCTTGTTTCCTGTTACTTTTCCTTAATTAATATTTTTGTTGGACTCATTCTGATATGTGGATTTCAAACCAGAGTTGTACTTACAGAGATAGGATTAGGAAAAAATCGGAAAGTAAATTGCGGTTCTCTGTACAGAACCCAAAAAATCACAATAAATAGCCCTTGCAATAAATGGAGATGTAAAATGCCAACGTTAAAAAGTTCACTTGAGCTGCCGCATGGCCACACTTTCTGATGCTGCAAGTCGGCAATCATCTCAGGGCGGCACATTTCACTCTGCATGAGTCAGTACAATGAACAAAAGAACAAAACTCCCATTGTGCGCATACCATAGCTGATTCTTTTGGGGTGGGTGGCACCTCTGTGTACCACCCCAACCCAACCCTGACTAAACCCTGCCAACATTTCAAAACTCAACCAAATGAATGACTGAACTTTTAGACAAAGAACACACAACTGGGGATGAACTGTGGGGGGCAAGTCATAAAAAATGAAAATGAAACCCTGTAAGGGGGGGCTGGTTAGATTACATTAGACAGAATTTTAGTTATCCTAAAATTATTTTTTTTTTAATTAAATAAATAGATAGATAAAGTGAAAGGCACTATATGATAAGTAGATAATATGAAAGACACTATATAATAGATAGATAGATAAAGTGAAAGACATTATTTCAGTGTTTTTCAACCGGGGTTCCACGGAACCCAAGGGTTCCGCTGAAGAAGTCCCATGATATAGGACATACTGGTAGATAATTGCACAGGGTTCTGTGAGCAAGGTAACCATTCCACTCCAGCGAAAAGGTTGAAAAACACTGCATTATATGATAGATAGATAGTTAAATACACACACCGGAGTGACTGCCAAATAACAAGGAAGATTAAAACACTAAGAAAACTTCTGACCTGGCAGCCCCAGTGAGGCGCTATACAGGTATACTGCTGTTGGTACAAAGGAGCCCCTGTTGCATTTCTTGACACACTTTTGTTGGCTGAACATCCTCAGTGTTGGTGCATCACAGAGAGGATGTGCAGCGTTGTTCATAGTGGCAATCAGTTTTGTCATCATTCTCCTCTTTGCTGCGACCTCCAGGTGGTCCAGAGTGCCTTCTATAACTAAGCCTGTGCTTTTGATCAGCTTGTTGACTCGGTGGGCCTCTCTTGACGTGATGTTACCAGCCCAGCACACCACACTGGCCCTCACAGAGTTGTCGAAGATGTCAAGGATGTCATTTCCCACATTAACGGAACACAGTCTCCTAAGGAGAAAGAGCCTGCTGTGCCTTTTCTTCTATACTTCTATAGTCCACCCTGTCACTAATATGGAACCCCAAGCACTTGTAGGAGTGGACCACCTCTACATCCACTCTCTGTAAGTAGCCACCGGACATGGAGGCTCTTTGGTGTAGTGAAAGTCAATAAGCAGTTTTGTGGTTTTGCTGCAGACCGTTCTCTCCCCGTGACTCCTCTTCTCTGTCTGATCCCACTTATCAATAGACCCCGTAAAGTGCAGAATCATCTGAGAATTTCTGCAAGTGACTTGACCTGCTCTTATATTTCTAGTCGGAGTTGTATAGAGTGAAGAGAAAGGAGACCTCGGGCCTGTTCCTGGTGGTTGTCCAGTGTTGCTCACATCCATTTAAGAAACAGGCTGTTTGTCATAAACGTCGATTGTCTGTCGGGTTTGCATCAAAGTGACATGTAAGTCACGTTTTTGAGGAGATGCGCAACAGACTACACCGCTGAGTATAAAAGTATAAATCCACCTTTAGTTGCACTCTTTTGCCCAGTAAGATCTTTAAGGCTTCTTTTGGTCTTCCACAGCCTCACTAAGGTGCTTATTTGTCTCTGTGTGGTGTGGCATATTAAGAACTTATGATATGCTGGTGAAATTCGTGAATATGAGACCTTCATTTGGTCCTATCAAGCATTCATTAAGGATACTTGAGCCTTAAACTAAAGTGTGCAGTACTGAGAGACGCGTCCTCCATCACTTGAGTGAAGTTACTTTAGGAGGCCACATTACAGGCAGGACCAACGCCACGGGGTTACTGATACTTCTGGGGAAGTTTGTTTTAAATTCAGTGCCGTTCAGTTAGGTTGGGTGTTTGAAGGAAATCAAAACCATGGTGTACAAAAAAATAATCTGGGGAATGACGAGGACCTGTGACTGCTTAAAAAAAAAAGTAAAGACAGAACATATACAGTAAAAATGATTTGGGGACGGTAAAGTGTATTTTTTTAATGTGTATATATATGTGTGCATTGTTATAATTATATTTTTATATTTTGTTATTTCAGTTGCCTCCAGCCCACAAGGGAATAGCAGACTCCAATGAGGACATCGCAGGCAGTGTGCTTAACCACGGACGCAGGTAAGGGAGGCTCCCTCCTCGCAGTACTCGGGCATCGTGAAACTCTGCTGGAATGGCACTACACAGTCCACCTAATCTGACACCCCCTGTGATTTCTAGACCTGTTAATTGACAGGCTCAGGGGACGAGATCAGCAACTGCAGTCATCAAGTTTGATGTCCCCTCCGCCTACAAGCCATGTAATGCGCCACCGGCTGTCAGAGTTTTCAGAGCTCTGAGTTGTTGTTTCATCTTCTCACTCCAGTGTGTAGGACAATTCGCAGAAACACGAGGTTGCTGTTGATTTGTTACTCAATCTGCAAAAAAAAGCAATTAAAGATCGAGCAAATTAAATGTGCATCTCTTGGCTGCTATCGCAATTTAGTAACGATAAAGGCATTTCTGACTGACCAGGTTATATTTTTTTTACTTTACACAATGGACTAAGGTGGAATGTCCGTGTTATCTCACAACTCAAGAATTTGAGCAACAAGGTGTAATTGCAGACCGCAGTACCTATGAGGCCAACATCATGAAATGCCCTCAACGTCAGTCCGTCATTCCCATCGCATTAGACCGGGGTGCCCAACTCCAGTCCTGGAAGGCCGCAGTGGCTGCAGGTTTTCATTCTAACCCTTCTCTTAATTAGTGATCTGTTTTTGCTGCTAATTGAGTTCTTTTGAATTCATTTTAATTGACTTGGTTTTTAAGAAATGTTTTCCTGAATTTCTTCCTCGTTCCTCTGAATTGCTTCATTTCTTATCTTATACGGCACCCAAGCAGAAATGAAATGTGAAGTGAGGGAGCCAACAGAAGACCAACTAAGTCAGGGCCTCAAACTCCAACCAATTTCACTCCAACCAGCTGCTTAATGAGGCGCAGATTCTTGTCGTTAATTAAACTCGTTCTTTAATTTCGTGGCTTCTTGCTCCTCTCATTGTGCAATAGAGGACATGTCCGACATTGTGGATTTTCTCTTTTCTAAGAGCAGATCAGCATTCCTGAGACCTTCACCTTTCTTTATTTCTAGATACTGTATGATGGTCACAGTTTGCTGGTCCTGTTTTGGTTCATTTTGTATCTCATTATTGTTTGGCTAATAATTAAGGAAAAAGAAACAATAAAGGGGACGGAGTCTTCAAGAACAAGTCAATTCAAATTAGTTCATAAAGAAGTTCATTAGCTGCAAAAAGAGGACACTCATTAAGAAAAGGGTTAGAATGAAAACCTGCAGTCACCGTGGCCCTCCAGGACTGAGTTGGGCACCCCTGCATTAAACTCTGGTTAACATTAGGGCCCTGTGACACTCTGGTTAGCATTGCGGTTAGGGTTATCTGACTCAAAGGGCGTTTCGTGACTGGCGTTATGGCCATTACCTGATCTGTGTCATTGATATTGGAGGCTGCGGTTAGACCCTTCTCACTTTGAGTAGCTTTCTTTGTTCCGAGTTGTCAGATTCCAAGCCCCGGGTTCGCAGGGCGTTTACATGGAATTTCAAACTCGGAAATTTGCATTCACCATCTGTCTGATAGCAGCATGTGAACACAGCCGTAGCTTGATTAGCCTGTAGCTGCCTGAAGCCCCTCCAACAAGGCTTGAGATGAGCTTAGTGATTTCTGTTCTCTTTACCAGGATTGTACAAAGACTGACATCCACAATTCTTTTCTTGTTTTTGCAGCGTGGAAGACTCCAAACCCAGTCTCCAAGCGACAGGATCTTCCTCAGAAGCAGAGGCTGCAAACTCGACGGTTGAGAACAAGATGATTCAGAAGCTGGAAAATTATTCGGCCGAGAGTTTCTGCAAACTCGGTGTAGAAGCTGCAGGAGACAAAAGCTCAGTGGCAGGCGAACGAATGGGCATGAATGGTTCTTCTAATAACAGCTGCTCCCCAGGCAACACTTTATATGTTAATCAAGTTGAAAACACACAAGACCCCCAGAGACAGTGTGAAAAGCTGCCTCTGTGGCAATCTGAGAGCCCTGGGCTGGTTAGCCATTCCGAAAAATGTCACAACGGTGATATTCAACTAAACAGGAATGACTCTGTGTCACTCGTTCATTTACAAGTGGACCCTGGTGCTAGTGGTGACAAGGTAGGTCAACACAAAAAGCTAAACCATGTCATCCATAGTGGCATCGACTGCACTGGTGATCACTTGCCGATTGGCCGTGCTGCAATCGATGCTTCAACGGTGAGCAAGGCGTCTTTTGGAACGGAGACGCAAAGTAAAGAGAGTATGTACTCTGTGGCTTTCTCCATGGAAAACAAAGGCCAGTCGCCATGTAATATGGGCAGGCCTTCTTGCAAGCAGATGGACAAATGTGACCTGTCAAGGCTTCAGGATGCCCACATGGCAGATCGCAGCAAAGTTGGAGTGATGAACGGCAAGAGCCCTTGTCAGACGCCAGTAGCAACCTTATTCTCCAAGGACAGGTTTGTCCAAGAAAGAAGCCGGAGAAGCCGTGACAGGTCGAGGAGCATTGGAAGGAGCCGACTGTCAGAAAGAGACTGCTACCCTGTGTGGAGAGATCGCCACCGAGAAGGGGATCGTGACTGGAGGTGGGACAAGTACAGCTATCGTGACAGGGAGGCCTACCACTGGCCCAGAGGCCACTACCATTACAACTCTTACAGAGACTGGTCTCCGAGAGAAACTTACTACTACAAGCCACGGTGGAACGAGGAAGGCCGTAGGAAGGACAACGGTTACAATGACTACGTGAGGCCAGGAGGTCACCACCACAACACGTACCACCATTACAGTCGTAGCCGGCAAGACTCCTGTCGGTCACCTCCACACACCCCCTTCAACTCTGAGCGCTTTCAGGACAGACACACTTATGTTTTCAGCAACAGGAGTTCAGAGCACGGCAGGGAGTGGTCAAAGCATAGCAGGGAACGGCCGGAGAACAGCCATCTCGGGCACCGGCGGCGGCACGACAGCAGCGACAGCAGCAGTGACAGCAGCAGGGACAACTTGGAGGGCAGAGGGGAACGGCGGAGTGGCTCTCCGGAAGAAAGGCGACTCAAGAAACACAAGAAGTCAAAGAAAAAGAAGAAATCGAAAGATAAGCAAAGGAGTCGAGAGCACCGGTAGGTCTGAAAGGGGGGGACCCCACCCTGCGGACGCTTCGAGTCCTGGCCTGGCAGGAGAAGGTGTTTTTTTGTTTTTGTTTTTTGTTTTCTTTTTTTTTGTTCTTTAGATGGTGTACGTTTTTATAACTGTAACAAAACTCTCCGAAAAAGAGAGAAAAAAAAAACACCACTAGAATGCAATTCTGTAACATTACATAGAGGTTGAAATAACTGTGATTTCACCTGGAAAGGGTTAAACCTGAAAAATGTGATTTTATATAAGCAAATTAATGTTTCACAATAACACTGAAAATGTACATTTTTATCAGGCTGGATAGAGAGCCTTGTGAAGTGTTTTATACAATGTAAAAATACAAACCAGAGAAACTTTGTTTTATTTAATATTTTGTGTTGAGTCAGAAAGAAAAACAAAAAAAAAAAAAGAAGAGGATCGTGTTTCCATCCCACATGTGGACAGACCACCACTGTCAAGAAATAAAAGCCAAAAAAAAGGGCAGTCATAAGCAGGGGTCTTGGCTTCTGCCTGAAAAAGAAAAGGGGGAGGACGGACTGAACGGGGGAACACGACAAAGACTGCGTCCAAGAACTTCCTACCTTCCAACAGGCCAGGAGCATCAGGGTTAGGCTTAGGGATTGCAATGCCTGCAAAGTGCTGTTCTCCTTTCTCTCGAGCTGTAAAAAGGAAGTCATTTTCTGCCCAAACCACAACTCTGTAAATAAAAAGATGTACATACTGTATGCTCTGCAACGCGGCAGAAAATAAAAGAGGGGCGTTTGATGGTGCTGTTTCACACCTTTTCACCTCCATTAATTCCAATGGATGGCGTTGGAGGAAAATGATTTGAGACCTACAGCTTAGTGAAGCCTAAGTGACCCTCACTTTACATAAAATCACTTTGGTGTGCCTGTAAGAATGCAGTGGGGTGATATAAAGAGCGCCGTTTCATTCTGCACAACGTATTTATAACAACATTTCCATGTCCATCTTTGTTAGCCAACAACTTTTTAACGTAACCTTCTCAAATCTATTTAGCCTGAGGGGCTGACCGAACATCAGAATCATAATCTGGACGAGAAGAGGCCGCTCGGCCCAACAAAGCTTGCCACCCCTGTCCATTTAATGATTCTTCCAAACTAACATCAGGTTGGGCTTTGAAAGTCCCCAAATTCATCCCGTCTACAGTACCACACGACGCGATTACTTATTCCATGTGCCTGTGGTTCTCAGTGTGAAGAAAAACTTTATAACATTTGTGTGAAATTCATCCTTGAACAAGTTTCCAGCCGTGTCCCCGTGTTCTTGATGAACTCATTTTAAAGTCACCGTCTCGATCCACTGGACTAAGTGCATTGAGGAAGGAAGCCAGGAAGCACAAAGAGTCATGGGACGTCTCAAACCGACTGGTGAGTCACGAAGTCGGTGGCCTTTAACCTCCTTGCTGTACACCACTAAGTGGCTCATGGGCTGTGGAGTCTATGCAATGACAGTTAAGCCCAAGTGTCTCTTGTGGGTAGTCGTAGTGTTCGCAAGTAAACGGTTACGGCTAAACACACTTGGGCCAGAAATCTGCTGCCATCTAGTGGATAAAATTGCATCCTGCTGCACAGAAACTATGAATATTTCTATGTGTTTTGCCATATGGTAACTCATCAGTATGCATGAGTGGGCTTGGAGTCAACCAAAACACACAACGTCATCATAATGTCCGAATAAACTGAAACAACCATCAGCTGAATGAAGTCAAAGCGATGATGACGCGAGTTGGTTATCAGACATTGACAAGGACAGTCAAGCTGATACATACGCTCAAACTGCCGTGATAAGCCTGGTGAATTTGTTCGCATGAAGCTTCAGCTGTGGCATAAAGGTAAAATGACTACAATCAAATGAAAGACATCTGCTACCTGAGTACCATTCGCAATGCAGAAACTCTCAAGGGTCATGTCGGGGTGGAGGGGGGCATATGTGAAAGCCTTGTGCTCTGGCTGCCTGTAATAACACAAGGGGCACATCAATCATGCGGATCGGGCACTGCCATTCTGCCATCTCATGTGCAAGCAACAAAAAAAAAAAAAAGAAGACAAGTGCACAAAGCAACACAACTCACGGATTGTCTGAAAACGCATCACGTGAAGGACAGTGGAGGGCAGACAGACCTTCCCTACTTTATGTTGACATCTTCGTAACTACAGTACGTTTCTGTTACACGTGATAACACTTTTTTTTGTTGAAAAAAATGTCAACGTTTTTGGCTTGTTATTTCGTTTTAACACTAAGGGGACTACGAAGGATGTGGACGGACGAGATGTTAGCTAAACAAGAGAGCCTGATGGACTGAACTGGTCACCTCCCATTTGTGTTGAGGCACTGGTTTCCTAATTAGAAGACGGTCCTTTCTGATAATGAAATATGGTATTTATTTAACTGTATGACTTGCTAGTGCTTTCATTCATCCAATGCAAACTTGAATTCCATTGTAGAGCAGAGGGTCTTCAACTCACGGGCCTGGAGGGCTGCGGGTTTTCACTTTAACCAATTTCTTAATTAAAATCCATTTATTTGCTTGTAAAACAATTGTTCTTTTAAGCTTCATTTTAGTTAAACTCGCTTGTCACTCCTAACCCGTAATGTGGCCCATTGCGTTCTTGAGAGAGACTCCTGAACATGGTCAAGTCACGTCACGTTCTTTTCTGTCCAGCTTCTTCAGGCTTACCGGTACGACAAACCCCCTCACCTACGAGATATCACTCGACTCGATGTCTGGTTATGCAAGATGTCAAACATTTTGACCCCTTTGGCCCTCTAGACCTAAAAATTCCTTGGCCATTACTGGACCATATGTTGTACCAGGAATGACACCCTTCTGTTAAATAGGAAACTAATAGGTGTCTTCAACAAAAATCAGATCAGAAGTTGCATGTGCCACATTAACCAAACCCAGAGCTTCAAGCCTAATGGGGTATTTTTTTTGGTCAAATTTACTCCTTTTCACAAAACTCTTGACAGTTGCAATGGCGCTAAACCCGTAATTATGGACTAAGAACACATTGGCATGGGATCAGGCTGAGCTCATAGCACACTGCAACGGAGCCCCACACATTCAACTCAGATTTTGAAGGGAATGGTGTCGTTTTCTTACTCCCCCCTTTAGTGTGTGACTTCTGGGGAGAGGAGACGGTGACTCATAAAGGCACCATTGTGCACGGACTTGGTATGAAGAGAAACATTTCCGACCTTGCGGGTCTCTAATGTATGTGCCACCTTGGCTTTAACCACAATCAAAGTGAGCTCTTCCTTGCTTAGTAAGCTTTTTCTCTTCAAACATTTCACTGTTAGTCCTATACTCTTAACACCCCTACCAGAACTGTTCACCAGTTTTCCCGTAAAGCTCCCACAGGATTACCTGCAATCCCAGTAAAAATTTGTTTTATTCCGAACCCAAACCTACAAAACAGAGCAGCCAGCCAGAGTGACGATTCCTCAAATCCACTCAACTTGTTTTATTAGCTTCCAGTCCCTGATTTTACACAACAGGTCTCCATCATTTTAACACAACACATACGATTGCTGCCTTCCGTGGCCGAGTCCTGTAAGACAAGTAGCCCGGGCTCAATGGGATCTCGGGGAGCAGCGACATGACATTAATCCAATGGAGACACCCCTTGGGGTTGAGGTGCCTTAGAGATTCATACAATAGTGAGTGAGCACGCCGACTCCTTCGTTCCAATGCTCTACGGCCTGTTAAATGAACAAAAAGGACAGACGTGGTGCATTTTGGTATGGTGCTCCCATAAGCACATATATGAGGGCCCCCCCCCCCCAATACATACCCAATGTATTGGCTCTTTCCACCAGAATGGAGATCCTCACCACTTAGTATCATACGCGTTTCTCCACACTCAGCACTGCAGACACAAAAATAATAAATACTGACGTGGCCAGGGGTCTGCAGGAGGCGGCCACCCCAAGACGTTGTCTATCAGGATTTACAGAGAGGCATCTGCCCAGTACAAGTGCAGAACACATGCATTAATACACAACTGAAAAGCTGTACAGTATTTACATATAACTTAAAAGAAATTACACCTTTTAACATGTCGTAGTACATGAATTAAATATACAATACTGCCAAGGGCAGGCTTTGGCAGCTCGGAATGCTAGCAACACCTCTCCACTCCCAAGCTGAAAATGGAGTGAAGAAATGGAAAGAGAGGATCCAAGCGTCCAGTTCAGCGGATCCTGAAGGGAGAGCCTCGTTCACTGGCTTCCTGGTACACGTCAGGCCAGCTGATCCAAGCTGTTGCTGCTGCTGCTAAAGGGGGATCTACAAGGTCCTGGTCGAGCAACATGGCCCCCAACCCATCCACATCCACCACTGCTGTCATGAAGGAGGGGATGAGAGTTGCTTTTTTTGTTGTGTTTTTTTTAAGAGCACTTGATGCTTGTTTTCAAAGTCCTTCAGATTTCCTGCACATGCAGACATCTTCTCGCAACAGTCCTTGGGAGAGGGGCAGGGGGAATGCAATGTCAGTTACCCAGCCCCACGGTACTCGAGGCAGACGTGCAGGATGGACAGCTCGATTTCTTCCTGTCACGTTCAAACTGCCTGGCATGGGCCAACACATACGCGGACACCCCTGTACCTCAAAAAAAAGAAAAAAAAAGAAAAAAAAAAAAACAGAACGAGCTGCTGGTCTCCCCTTTTTGCCACCATTATTTTTTGTTGGCGATTCTCCTCTTCCTTGTGGCCAGCATATCATAGAACGGGTCCCTGCTGATGCTCGCTCTGCAGATTAACAAAGGAGAAACAAAACAAACACCTCAGAGTGCAGTCGAGACTCCCGGAGTGGACGAGCAGCACACACACACACACACACACACACACACACACACACACACACTCTCAGTCACTCACTCGTTCTTACCATTCTTCTTCTTGCCACCAGGGGGCATCAAATTGCAGCTGTTAAGTTAGCTCAGAATTTAAACACACCAAAGGTTATGTCACATTATGCCACTCATCCAGTGGTTTTCGGTCGTAGACTCCATTTACAGAATCTGAGCAAACGGTTTCTTGAAACTTTTTTTTTTGTTTGTTGTCACGAGCCACTGTTGCCCCTTTAGTGTCTTCAAGACGGATTCCTTGTTGAATGACCGGGTGATTGCCAGAGCACGTTCCACCTTGGAGAATCGTGGATGATCGTCAGATTCTGTGTGCCCCCTGGAGAATCATGGACGATTTTGTATACAAGTTGATTAAAAATTTTGTATGTCTTTATTTGTAAGCTAGACATACCAATTGTAATTTTAGTGTTTCGTTAGGCTTGTTGTACTAACTAACCAAACCCAGAAGAGTCTTTTAAGACTCGGGATGTGAAATTTATTTCAGGGTTGAATAAGTTGCCTCAAACTGTTTCGGTAAGGGTGAGTCAGTGCAGGACATTCTATCGAGACGTCCCTCACAGGAAGGCCATAAAACTGCCCAAACAAATGGTATGCAGCACTTGAGAGCAGGTGTGAAAAGGCAGTGTGTGCGCCCACTAGTCTGAAGTACGGTTCTTTGGGACTGATTTTGGATCAGAGGCCATGTGTACCAAGATGCCCTGTTGGTCTAAAGATTTGGACAAGCATGTATAAAGCTGGTCTCTTTACCTATCTCTCTCTCACACACACACCATGGCCATGATGAGAGCACACTGAGAAGCACATCTCTGCAGCCATACTGAGGCAGGCACGCCGCCTGTCCTGAAGAAACCTGACAAGAAACAATTTGACTTGACCAGAGACATTTGAGTAACTACAAGTCTGTAGTTACAGAAACTACACATCTAGCGTTTATCAGGTTGTACGGATGCCAATATTCACATGTACTCGGATTCCTTATTATTTTATGAATATTATCAATAATACATTATTAGAATGTGTAACTTAAGTCCTGCTTGTTCTTTTACTCTAATTATCTCAGGTTACAAATGAGAAGGGAAGGTGGGGAGACGTGCTAAAGTACAACACCTTAGAAACAGGGGTAGGTCTACGGGATTTGAGGCATCCTGATAAAAGTTTACACAACAAAAAAATACAAAAAGGTAAAGAAGAGTCACAGAGAACTCAGATAAGACATAACAATGATCACTGGGGGATGGGATGTGTATTAATTGAGGACAATCATCGGAGCAATAGGGGATTGCTTAATCAACCCACCGTGACCCACCTTGCAAACCATCCGTTAACATTAACTTGCAACTCAACAGTGGCTACCCAGTGGCGTCCAAATAATTTAAGAAATCCAGTCTTAGCTAGTTGGAGGCTGTCATCAGCACACTCCTGTGAGGGCCAGTTGTCTATTCTAACATGCCTGGCAATTCACTCCAACTACTCCACGACTCTCTCTAACAAAATTAAAACTGGTTTGATTTTGTCTTTAGTTGTAGAGATGGACTGTGCGTGCATGACAGCTGACAACCAATGAATGTTCATCAGGATCCACAAAGCACAGAATGCAATGAGGAGGAGTAAGGAACACAGAACCTCACAAACAATATAGGGTGGTCCAGATATAATTATGCAATTTTCATTACGCTATAACTTAAGTTTACTAGCAAAATACCCGCGCTTCGCAGTGAAGTAGTGTGTTAAAGAAGTTATGAAAAAGAAAAGGAAACATTTTATAAATAACGTACCATGATTGTCAATGTAATTGTTTTGTCACTGTTATGAGTGTTGCTGTCATCAAGGATTTGATTATCATTATTTCTTTCAATCAGGTTCGTATTTGGAGGACGTGTTGTGTTCAACTTACATTCCGTGTTTGTCAACCGTTGTAAAGATAACAGGTTTCATTCATCGAAGTGTTCACTACCCAAATCGCTACTCGTGAATCTAAGATGTTTAACGGGCATTCCCGGTATTAACTTGTGGATTTGCAAATTTGCAAATATTTAGCGGCAGCGTGTTTATGAACTTGTGGATTTGCCTGCGAGTATTTAGCGATAGCGTGTGTATTAACTTGTGGATTTTTCTGTGAGTATTTGGCGGCAGTGTCACAAAGTTGTTTCCGTCTAGCTGCATCAGAAAATGTACCACGACGTCTGACACGCCTCCTTTTTACTGTTTTCTCACAGCTTGGATTGCTGCTGTCATAATCGGTTTGAGTTTCATGGTTTGTTTCAATTACGTTAGTATTTCCAGGACTTGTGTTGAAGTGACATTTGGCATCTGTCAAGCGTTGTAAGCATACAACCGGCGTCATCGATAACTTCGCATCCAGCTTTTGAGAGTTGAAACATTCATAAACATCAAAGTGTCCACTACTGAAACCGTCACCTGTGAATCTAAGATGTTTAAGAGGCATTGGCGGTTCTCCAAAGGTGTAAAATATTTGGCCATTTTGGTACACTTGAAAGCGACAACCGAACAATTCAGCGGCAGCCATCAACTCACATGCAGATGCATAGGTGAAGGGCTTAAGCATTTCACTCTTCTAGTGCTCCTGTGTAGTATCTCCTGTACCATCATCAGTCCACACCTTGAACCTGTCCCAGTCATTCAATACATAAGACACAATGTTCCTCTGGATATCAAGAGTGACCCTGATATGGCCGTGCAATATGTAACACAGAGAATGGAAAAAGCAGGTGCCATCTCCGGGCATGGAAACCACTCGGTAAGTGACAGTTCTTTGATCGATGGTGATCACCTCGATAGACATGGTAATGGGGGTACGGTTGGAACGGTAAAGGAAATGGGTACCTGAACAGTAAACTAAGTCTAAAATACCTACACAGTAACTATAATCGTAATAAACGAACAATAAAACAGCGGAGAAGCCGTGGATTAAATAAAAAGGCTGCAGTTATAAACAAGGAGACATGAATACTGTGGCGAAGCAAGGAAGGGAATGAAGAGACCGGAGCGACGGACGGCCTTATATGGGCAGGCAGCAAATTACTTGGGAGGCGTGGTGATGGGGGATGCAACTCCGCCTCACACAGCGACCGAGCTGCAGGCTATGGACGTATATATGTACGTAAGTAGGATTCAGTTATGACCGTTATGCGTAGAATTTCAAAATGAAACCTGCTTAACTTTTGTAAGTAACCTGTAAGGAATGAGCCTGCCAAATTTCAGCCTTCTACCTACACGGGAAGTTGGAGGATTAGTGATGAGTGAGTCAGTGAGGGCTTTGCCTTTTATTAGTATAGATTACACAGAAAATCACCCAAAAATCCTGGACCATCGAGAAATGTGCGAACTGACGACATGAAGAATTGTCTTCGTGCCGAACTGGAATCGTCCCCGCATAAATCAAAGTCATCCAGACAATCTGGACGTGCATAATTAGATCTGGACCACCCTGTAGAGAAACTCATCTGACTGACGTCTCATATATTAAGGACCACAACATAATGTGGATGGGGTAAATGTTGAGGTGCAAAGGCAAGATTGTGGCTGAAGTCGCCGAATCTGTTAACCCTCTGTGCAGCTCCGGCTCCATTCGGCAGAAAGACAAAGGGGTGAGGACGACTGTGCAGGAAGGTCGGCACGCAGTTGCTAAATTTGACATGCCCAATGATCTATATTCATGTAAAGTGGCACAGCCCAGCAACGAGATCAGCAACCGCAGTCCACAAGTCTGAGATACCCATCGACTAGAAGTCGCGTAATGTGACATTGGCTTTCAGAGTGTATCAACCTCTCAAAACGGCAGTTTTTAAAATTCATTCAGTATACAGCACACAACTCTCTCTCAATTTCAGATTTTGATAAATAATTTCTAAATATACATTTTATTTACACTAAAACAAAATATGTAAACATGTCTAGAAAAACTATGAAGATGATCTGACAGACGAAGAAATACAAAGAGGTGTGGGAATGTGACAAGTAGCTTAGAGGGAGAGACTGATGATTTTTTAAAAATACATGGAGAAGTTTCATGACAACGTTAGGAGACAATCTAACCAAACCAGCTGTACTATCTAAGTAGCTTCCAGTCTTTATAAAATGACTTTTGTACTCATGTTTCTCAAGTCAGCCCCCCTTTGCAATAATTCCTGTGTAACATCAAAGGACCACAATAGTCCTTGCCCTGAACTAATTTTTTATTGTAGTTGATGGTGGACGTTTGACATTGCTATCCGACTAGACTGGCTTTATGTATGTTCATTATTCATTATAATGCAGCTTTACATTAAGTGGTCCTCTAACTTTTGGATTTAATATTGCAGCTTTCCTTCATTCCCAGTGAGATACTTCAACCATGATATTGTGATCCAGTCCCTTAACATGATGCAGCTTTGTGTAACAGAGCAGGCTGACAGTCTCTGTCTTAAAGTCTTGAATGCCTATAGTTTACTGTGTCCTCACTGACCACCTAACTCTTCTATTATTATTTACTTATTTTTCTGACGCCTTTATCAAGGAGGCTTACAATGTTTGAGGTACACTTTTGTTTTTTCTTTTTTCCAATTGGAGCACAGACGGGTGAAGTGACTTGCTTGTGGTCACACAGTGTCCATGGTGGGATTTGAAGCCACCACCTCAGGGTTTGAATTACACCACACTGGCTGCCTTCTAACGTGGCTCTAAAGTTTCATTAATGTTGTTCACCAGCGAATGTCAAAAGCAGCTCTTCTAGTCCAGGCTTTCTCCTTAAAAGTCCTGCTTTGACATATGAAACTCAACGCCAATCCCCAATCATTCAGCTCTGTCAACTGTTCATGTCAGCCCCTGCTCACTTAACCTGCACAATGGAGCACATACTCTTCTGATTTTGCCAGACTGTCATTGGATTTTAATCTACTCTTCGCGTCTCTGCCTCATGTGTAACTTCAGAAGCTCTTTGACTTCATGTCTGCCTGGACATTAACTATTTTACTCTGGAGGCCATCACAAGTACACAGTATGCATTTACTGTACACTAAAGTCACTTTAAAGCCCTCACTGTATATGATATTTCATGTCAATTCTCAAACTGAACTTTTCACTTTTACACCCAAATTACAATCTTTACATTCCATTTGAAAATTCCTGTTTTTTTTTAATATATGGGACATTCAAAAATTAATTTAAAGAAATACTTTGGCCAAAAATTTTAATTTTTTTTTTTTTTTTACTTTGTAGTTTGTAGTGAGGGCCAAGAAAAAGTTTTAATCTCATGCTTGTGTACATTTCTGATGTAATAGGGTTGTATGGTGACCTATGCTGGACAACCGCAAACGATATCAAAAACATCATCATGTGTGCCTCATAATCCACGTGTATGGTATGCTCACTACGTCCCAAACAGATGTTTTTTTACTAAAATATTGTTAACTAAACCACCTCTGCAAGACGTGTCATTTTCATTCACGAGAACATGCTAAGAAGGGAGTGAGTATATGAACTGTAGACACACCGTTCACATTTATTTTCATAGTTTCAGGATAATTTAGCAGCAGTCTCCAAAACTGCACGGGTGAACTGACCTTCTGCTTGCTGAGGCGTCACAGATATGCAGGAGTATGAGGCAGATTCTCGTCCTTCAGGCCTGTCACACTGATACTACATGTGATGAAGACCATGGAGTGGCTGCTGCTACACCACCTGAGGCCACAGGTCCGCCACGCCCTCGAGCCTCTGCAGTTCGCATACCAGGAGAGGGTGGGAGCGGAGGATGCCATCATCTACATGCTACACCGATCCCTCTCCCACTTGGACAGAGGCAGTGGTGCAGTAATAATTATGTTTCTGGACATTTCTAGCACCTTCAACACCATCCAACCTCTGCTCCTTAGGGACAAGCTGACAGAGATGGGAGTAGATTCATACCTGGTGGCATGGATAAAGCTTTCTCTCGATTTCCTTTGACTTTTAATCTTCAGTTTTACACGTCCCTTAGTGCACTTTTTTTGCTGATATCATGTGATGTGCAATGTTAGTCAATGGGCTGGACTCCTTACCAACAAATAAGGCGGGGAGGCAGGTCTACAATTCAAATGTTTCTTTGCTTCCGAGTGTGTCCAATTTTTGTTCACATAAGCGTTTTCCTGGAGTGAATTATTTAACAACATTTTAGTAAAAAAAAAAAAAGGATTATTTGTGACATTGTGAGCATACCTCTGAGCGACTTGATAAGTGGATTATGCGATTCAAGTAACATGAGATTTTTTTTGTTGCTGTTGTCCATTGTTGGTCGCCATAAATCCCTATTACATCAGAAACTCTGTGATCTCCATCCATCCATCCATTATCCACCGCTTATCCGAGGTCAGGTTGCGGGAGCAGCAGCCTAAGTGGGGAAACCCAGACCTCCCTCTCCCTAGCCACCTCCTCCAGCTCCTCTGGGAGGACCCCGAGGCGTTCCCAGGCCAGCCAGGAGATACAATCCCTCCAGCATGTCCTGGGTCTGCCCCGTTTCGAACTCCTCACCCTATCTCTAAGGGAAAGTCCAGCTACCCTGCGGAGAAAACTCATTTCAGCCGCTTGTATCCGCGATCTTGTTCTTTCGGTCACTACCCAAAGCTCGTGGCAACAGGTGATGGTAGGAACGTAGATCGACAGCCTTGCCTTTTAGCTCAGCTCTCTCTTCACCACGATGGACCGTTGCAGAGCCCGCATTACTGCGGATGCCGCACCAATCCATCTGTCAACCTCCCGCTCCATTCTTCCCTCACTCGTGAACAAGACCCCGAGATACTTGAACTCCTCCACTCGAGGCAGTAATGTGTTCCCAACCCGGAGAGATCATTCCACCCTTTTCTGGTTGAGAACCATGGCCTTGGATTTAGAGGTGCTGACTCTCATCCCCGCCGCTTCACACTCGGCTGCAAACCGCTCCAGTGAGAGCTGGAGGTCACTGTCTGATGAAGCCAACAGAACCACATCATCCGCAAATAGTAGAGACGAGATTTTGAGGTCACCGAACCAGACCTCCCCTGCTCCTTGGCTGCACCTAGAAATTCTGTCCATAAAACTTATGAACAGAATCGGTGACAAAGGGCAGCCCTGGCGGAGTCCAGCCTCAACAGGAAACGAGTTCGACTTATAACCGGCAATGCGGACCAAGCTCCTGCTCCTCCTGTACAGGGACTGAATGGCTCATAATAACGAGCCTTGTACCCCGTACTCTTGAGGCACACCCCACAGGATGCTTTGAGGGACACGGTTGAATGCCTTCTCCAAATCCACAAAACACATGTGGACTGGTTGGGCAAATTCCCAAGCCCCCTCCAGGATACTGGCCAGGGTGTAGAGCTGGTCCAGTGTTCTACGTGATCTCCATTCTTTACAAAAACATGAAATTTACAATTTTTCTTGGCCATCACTAAAAACTAAGTGGGGTAAGTAAAAAATAAAAAATATATAATTTTTGGGTGGACTATCCCTTTAAAATACCATTTTAAATATATAACAAAAGTCAGAAAAAGGAACAAAATCCACATTGTCTCTGCAAACAGCTGAAGGGGATCCTACTTACTATTCTCCTCTTAATCCAAGAAAGGTACTTACATTGAGACCTACCTAGTATGAAATTTAATTGTGGTATTTAAATGTTTTCTAAACATTTCATGAAATAGTAAAATCTTTCACTTTTAAAGGGATTACATTTTTAATTTTGTAATCTTCAGGAATCTTGTTTGATGACTTTTGTTTTTTCCATCAGTTTCAAAATGGTGTGCACTGTACAAAAATGTTCAGGGTCATGGGGACTAGAGCCTATCCTGGAAGCACCGGACTCAAAGCAGGAACCATCTTTGGACAGAGTGCCAATCCACAGCAGGACTCACTCATGCACCCAGTCACCCAGCGCCAATTTGTGATCGGGGTGGGAGGAGGGGGTGTTGGGCGGGTGACTTGTATGCTTGGAGGAAATCCCACTGAGCTATTGGTAGAACATGAAAACTCTACTGATGACAAATGTGCGTTGAGTTTGAACTCAAGATACTGAGTCCATCAGAAGTGCTAACTGCTGTGCCACCATAAATTAAATATAGATAATAAAGAGTAACTGAGGCGTGCTATCTATGTTGAATGGTGAAGAAAAAATTAAATGAGTCAGCTCAATGATATTAGCCAATGGAAAAAGAAATGCTGACATGGCAATGCACAGGCTAGTTAAGATTCTACCGACCTGATTCCTAGCAAAAGTTTCTCAGATGTTGGGTGAAAAATGTTGAAAAGCATCAGTGGATGATTTTTATACAGCTATGCATATAGCTGATCTTTTTAACTAAACATCATAAAGTTCTGTTGTATAAAGTTTTGACTGTAACAGCAAAAAGGCAAAGGAATAAGCAGTGAACTAAATATGATAAAAAATATACGTTGCATATTCATTCAAATACACAACACTACACAACATACATATTTTTAATTATATTTGCTTTCCTGCTTATTCATTTTTCTATTTGGTGCTTTTGAAAATAAACTGATGAGATTTCTACCTATAGCCAGGTGACACAGCCATGACTTTAACAACAACAGGATGTTGACATTTTGCAAAGAGGTGACTGCACCAGTACTCAGCTCAAGCTATAGAAATGAGGATTACTGGAGTGGAGTGGGCATCAGCCAGTAACTTCTGGGTCTTAAGTGCTCTGCTTACTTGATGGACTTTATCCACTCCTCTTTCTCGTCTGGCGTTGGAGCAGATATCCGATACACCACATGATTGCCCTCCACGACCCTTCCATCAGCCTCTGTTTTACATGCCTTGATTACCTGGCCCTTGTGGTTTGGATTATGAAGTTCAAAACAGTTCTGAAAATAAATGAACAAAAAACAAAATTCAGAAATGAATCATTAACAAAGCAAATGAGAGAGATCTCTGGGTATGTGCCTTAGTTATTATGTGCAGCTGCACTAACAGAAATAACAGCAGCCAATACTGACTGCACAGAAGCCTCCAGGAAGAGGCGGGAAGCAGCATAAAGACCCCGAATGACTACCATTATATACTGCATACTGTATTATAACATATAAAGATTATGTTTGTGCATAGAACATTCAGCGACTTTGCCTTTGCAGTGCTGTGATCAGTGTGATCTTCCATTACCAACTAATTCATTGTTTTCCAGTGCTATAACAATAGTGTAACTATTAGAGAAAGGAGGTAAGAGAGAACTAGTGGAGCCCCCGTTTTGAATTGAACCCACCCAATCCCCTTCTTCCAGTTGGTAAAGTATGTGAACTGTGAGGTGATGAAGAGGCACAGCACTTGGCTTTATTTATTATGTTCTTACAGGCTTCCTGGGATCCTCCACTTCCCGGATGCTGAGATTTTCCAGAGGGATAATTCCTCTTGGTTCCTTATCCTTGAGAAACACAAAAAACACCAGCATGAAATTTAAAAATGCATTACAAAGTCATGTTCTACTGAAATGAATTACAAGAGACAACCTATATGGAATGCTGCTGGAAAAGTACTGCTCATTTACAGTACATTGTATGCTCAGTCATGTAGTTGACTACCAGCTAATGAAGCAGCTTCTGTAAAATACATCAGCAGGGTGATGGCGTATAGTGGCTTTTACGACAGCAACAACCAATGCTATGTAGTCTAGGAGCCCATTAATCATCCTAACCAACTGAAACCTTGTGGTCCAGATCAGTTCAGATATCATACTGTCACAGATGCTGCCAAGTTGGGCTGGATATTATAAAATACTGTGTGTAAATACCAATATTTTTTCAGTGTTCACTGTATGTAACAGCATTTATAATGAGCAGTGGATATTATGAAGAGTTGTATAAAGTGTTTCTGGCTGGGGTCTACCAGTAAATACTATGCAATATTACTGTCAAGTTTAAAAACATTTTAAAAGTATTTTAAATACCTTGCATACACACATAGCCATATTAAATGTATTCTTTCTTTCACTAACAATAGGAGCCTCGAATAATCTGATAAAAATATCTAGAATCATCTGTGATACAAGAAAGAACAGGGGCCTTACATGTGTACTGATTACATCAAATATAAGAGAATACTTGTGCACTTACTTACAAACAAAATATAAAGGATTTTTTCGCCTAAACAGTGTTTTATTGCTCATTTACCGCTCCTTCCAGTGATTTTGAGCTTTTCTTATATAGTATATTTTCTTGCTATGCATTGAATCAATCATTAGGCCAAACTGCAGTAAGTATTTATTATTTTGTTCACAGTCCAGCAAACTTGTGATTTTTTGGCACAAAAAAAACAGCAAGCATTCTATAATACCAACATGGCTTCAAACAACAAATGAATAACGATAGGAACACTAATTCAACTACCATCTTATCGACAGTATGATGACAAAAGCTGAATCCAAATAATGAAAACAAGGTCAACAGAATCTTCTTGAAGAAGTATCACCTAACATATACCAGAAAGAGAAGCTTACCGTCGTGTATTCAAAATAGTACAGACAGTTATCTGTCAGGATGAACCACCGTCGCTTCCATGTCTTCACACGACCCCCTGAGAAAGAAAATGAGATTGTTAACTCTAGGGCCAATAATGCATAATTCAAGAAAATGACAGCAGCAACATTAAGTATGGTCAGCTGGAGCCTGGTCATTACAGTCAACTGGGAATCCTACAGAACAGAAATCCTAATCCTTTTCCTAACGAAACTCAATTTAGGCATGACCCCATAATGAGCTAGGATGTGTGGATGTGTAATTCTATGGGGTATTACTAGCCACGTTTGCACGGACTGATTTTCCCTTCTATGTGAGCACATCTTTTTGTCAGTCTATTATTTTATGCACAACCTACAAAAACGTGATAATTAGGTAGCCAAAGGAGTTGCAGAATTCACATTTATTGCCAATATTTTTTGTGTACCCATCACGGACCGTGCAGTCATATACATCAAGACAGGGATGTACTGTGGGAGCCTTTAAAACAATCTGCATACTACAAAGATATAAAGCTTCTCATGTGACAAGGATTGGAGGACTTTGGGTGCTTAGGTTGGAGGTTCCCTGCTGACATTTTTAAGATACCCATGTAAGTAAACACTTGCAACTCTGCAAATGCAAGACCATTGGCATCAAGCACGTGGAAAGGTAGCGAAGAAAAAAAAAAAAAACACAACAAAGCCATCTACACTTTACATTGGGGCTTCAAATCAAAGACACTCAGTCACAAAAATGACTTTGACATCAACTTATTTGCACTTTCAAGTTCATCACCCACAGGTTAAAAGTCACTGTTATAAGCCTGGTATAAAATGTGTTATCTGATATAAGTACAGTGGGTATAGAAAATAATCCTCCCCTTCGAAATATTCCCATTTTTTTGCTTTACAGCCTTAAATGAAAACACACAAACCAGCTTTACTTACTCAATGCAATCTGTAACATCCAAATGAAAGATATCACAGCTACAGTTCAGAAGAATTTTAAAAAATAAAAAAATATTGAGATGAATAAAGGATCACCCCCCTCCTAAACTCAATCAGGTGTAAGTGACCATCATTTCTGGCTTCCTCCTACCTGTGGTCAATTGTAATGAGTGTGATTAGTGAAGCTGTTCCTGGAGCATTCATTCCCTTGCTTGGCAGCGCAACTGACAGCAAACACCTGACTATGGGTGGCAGGCCACTTTCAAAAGATCTCAGGGATAGAGTTATGGACAGACATAAGGCACGAGATGGAGACAAGAACCATCTCAAAGGCTTTATCAATCCCAAGGAGCTCAGTAAAGTCCATAATAAAGAAGTGGCAAGTGTTTGGTGTTACTGGGACCCTCCCTGGATCCGGCTGTCCCTCCAAACTGGATGGAAGAGCAAGGAAGAAACTGGTAAGAGAGGCTACCAAGAGGCCAATGGCTACTTTGAAGGAGTTACAGGATTTTATGGCAAAGAGTAGTCATTGTGTGCAGGTGACAACAATTTCACAAACGCTCCACAATTGTGGCTTGTTCGGGAGGGCCGCACTTCTCAAGAAAGGCCACATTAAGGCTCATTTGAGCTTTGCCAGAGTGCACCTTAAAGATTCTGATGCCAAATGGAAAAAGGTCTTCTGGTCAGATGAGGCCAAAATCGAACTATTTGGCCCCAATACCAATGCAGCTCACCAACCACAACACAACACACCACACCTACAGTAAAGCCTGGAGGTGGTAGCATCCTGTTGTGGGGGGCCTGGGGCTCTCATTAGGTTAGAAGGAAAAATGTGTGGGGCAAAATACCATCAAATTCTTGAGGAAAACCTGATACCCTCTGCCAGAAAGTTGAAGATGGGCAGAATGTTCACCTTTCAACATGACAACGACCCAAAGCATACAGCAAAATTGACTACACAGTGGCTGATGGAGAAAAAAGTTAATGTCCTGGTGTGGCCCAGTCAGAGCCCAGACCTAAATCACACTGAAAATCTGTGGAAAGATTTGAAGATAGCAGACCACCAACACTCACCATCCAATTTGACCGAACTTTGAACAGTTCTGTAAAGCAGAGTGGGGGGCAAATATTACTCAGTCTAGATGTGCAAAGCTGATACAGAAGAATCCCAACAGACTCAAGGCTGTCATTAAAGCAAAAGGTGGCTCAACAAAATGACACTGACATTGGGGGTGGGGGATCCTTTATTAATCTCAGTATGTCTTGTTTTTGATTTTTTATAATTTTTCTGAACTGTAGCTGTGATATCTTTCACTTGGAAATTAAGTAAGTAAAGCTGGGAAGAAATATTTTTTGTGTGTGTTTTCATTTAAGGCTGTAAAGCAAAAAAGGGGAATATTTTGAAGGGGGGATTCTTTTCTATACCTACTGTATATGACGTATAATGAAGGCAGTGGGAAGTACGACTCAAAACTTAAAGACCAAAGAGTGCTCATATAATGGCATTCCAGTCCGAAACGGGGCAAAACAGCCAATAATACAAAAATGAAAAAATGACACAATATTTTTTGTTAACCAGAATATTTTACATTGCTCTTCAGTTCTGATGTCTCACAGGCTCAGAACCAAAGAGTATGTTTGAGCAAATTGCTAAAAATGATACTAATACTGAAATTTATGGCTACGCCTGCCCATTTTTTTACCATAATGTCCAGGAAATTTTTCAGATTTGTACAAACAATTTGTATGTCCAAACTACAGTAAAAGTGCTGTTAAGAATTCAACATGCAAAAATGTTTATAAAAATAAACAGCTGCTTTTCAAACCAAGACATTTTACATATACAAGGTATGTACATGAATAACGCACAAAATGTTTATGTTGTATATATTGTGTCAGTTTATACAGTTAAAACATTTCACTGTATTGTATTCCATCAAGTTGTTTTGCTTTGTCAAGCTTGCAAGAAAACGAAAAAAAAAAAAAAAAAAAATCATAAATGTCAGAAGCAAATTTCTCCAGGAAGGAGATATGGTGGAGGATGGGATGTGTGCTGGTGAATGCATGAAACATTCCATCTCCTCTTAAAAAAGATACAGCAGTAAATGACCCAAAGCAAAATGAGACAGAAATGTGCGTATGGCCAGTGGGCTCAGTGACACCTACTGGAAGGGACAGAATGAACTGGACTAAGCAGGAAATGGAAAGCAGCAAACTTCAAGCAACTTAATTTCTCTTTGATGTCACCAGTTGTAAGACCTTCCTTACTTTTATTTATTTATGAGAGCTACTGTATGTGAAGAGAACAGAAATGGAAGGTATTCCTTCATGGTTAAAAATGTTAAAATCCTCTGTCAGACGTGTCGTGGGGTTATCTTGGACACAAACATCTTTTTGTTAAAATGAACTCTTGTGACATCCCAGTGGAACTACAAGTGTTGCAGTGTGGTAAAAAATAAAAAAAACCCACCCCATTGGCCAGAAACTTGGAGACAGCTGATGCAACATTTCTGCTGAGCTCATAAACCTGCTGACCTGGCGATACAGCTGACCTCCAGAGTGAAGGCAGTTACGTGCAAGGCTCAGTAGTGCATTCTTCAATAAATAAACCAAAAACAAAACAAACAAAAAAAACCAAACAAACAAACCAACCAAGAATGAAAAGGAAAAACAAAGAGGATGGGGGCTGGATGCCATCTGAGTACGTACCTCCTAGTGTAGAGTAAGCAGAGACAGCCAGTCACAGAACAGAAAGGTGAGAGGTCATAGGCCATAAGGAAAACAAGAAGGCACATTTAAACCACTTCATAAAAACAAGCAAGAACAAAAACAAACAAAGAGAAAGTCACAAAATAATATGGGGGAAAATAAAAGACACACAGAAATATCAAACCACAAGAGAGGTAAGCAGACTGCTTATTTTTGAGGAGGGCTGTCTGGCGAAAGAAAAGCACGTGATCATTAAAAAGGGACTAAACCAGGTTGAGTGTTTTTAGCTCTTGAATTAGTAAATGTTAAAATGGACATACAGAAATGGAGTGGGGTCCCAGACTACTTAGGGCCTATCAATGTTTGTATTTTACATTGTGATGTCCTATTTATATTCCTTATTGTAAGGAAATTGCACTAAACTACATTTTTTAACATCAAAGCCTTAAGATTTTAAAGGAACAAAAGCAAATGGAGACCTTGGTGTGGTTACTTTGAACTACCAATCAACACACTTTCTGTGGAGGAAAACAAAACATGCTGGGCAAACGAAAATAACGTGAAGATCTAAGCTGCTACAAAAGAAAACAAAGCACTATAGACCTATTAAATTTTTTATTTTTGCCACAAACAGAAATTTGTTTTACGGGCAAGTGTGAACTTTTCTGTCGCTGCAGCTAGGTCTTCCACTGTGTGCTGGTCTATCCTTCTCCTCAGCACTGAATGAGCATTGCAGGAATCTTACCAAGCCAAAAAAGTTTCAGTCTACTGGGATGTTGCAACGTGCTTGACTGCTTCAGTCACGTCAGCTTAAAAAAAACTTTACCTAGCTAGCCTTGAATAGTAAGTGCCAAACAAAGAGATAAGATGGTTTCCAAAAACTGGAAACCAGTTGTGTGCCTTTTTGACAGCAGAATAATGTGACAACTGCTTTTAATTTTGCCCTTATTGTCTTACTTTTGTCCTGTTGTGATCATACTTTGCATGGTGTGTGGCTCTAGGTCTTGCCTGTGTCCTGGCTTTCTGTAGATACTTTCTGTAGACCAAGTGTTTTGCACAAAATTACCCACTTGGAGGTTTTGTTATAAAAGGAAGGAAAACAGTCTGGGTATGCATTACCATCAAGGCAGTATGGAGACATCCTCATAGTGCAAATGTTTAACATAAATCAATTGTCAAGCCTACAGTAACTTAACCAATAACTTAATGACAAGGTACATAATGTGTAAACCTGTATTAACCTAAATCATCTGGACAAGTTTAGCCAGCAAGATCAGTCATTTGTATCGCAAACCTTAATTTGAATTTCTTACAAACAGAAAACTGTTCCTATGTCCTAGAGTTATTTATCTTTTTTTTTTTTTTTTTTTTTTTTTTTAAACTACGGTCCGCTGAAAAGTGCTGAAGGCTCTTGTGGTGAAAAATTTGGAGACCCCTGTCCTACACTATCCATAGGATAATCCAGTTTATAAATCTTCATAGGTAAGCCAAACAGGCAGAATGTGCCACCCTCACCCTCTCAAATGCCTGGTTTGGTCTCAATTTATAGGGCTGATCAAAGCTGCTCTTCTCTCATAGCCTACTTTTTCACTCTTTTTCCAGCCAAGAAAGTTTTATACACTGCAGCACCTTCCTCCTTTAGAGAACATCCACAGTTCAGATGTGGGACACTCAAATGAAAGTGTCAAAAGATGTTAGAAACCAACAAGACAGGTATTGTGACAAATACATTATGGCTTTAGATTTCACACTTCTCAGCATTCACTAACCAAGTTTCAAAAGCCATCCTTCTCTATCTGGATTGAAGAATGTATGAGTTAAGTCATTCCCATCATCCTCAGGAATTTTGAATGGCTCATTTTTGATGCTTTCATATAAGTTCTGTACAAAGAAGAAAAAAATAAATAAATGTCTGAAGTCTTTCAAACATACAACTCTGATATGTCAAATGTATGTTTGTAAAGTAGTACACACCCGAAGCAGCTCCTCTGGGAGGTCACCTCCATTATTAATCCCTCGGTTCATGGATATGAACCGCTCAACTGCAGGCTTGTCTTTCACATTCGGATTGTGCAGACTTGTATTCAACATGATTATTGCAAATGAGAGAACGTAGCATGTATCTGAAAGAAAAGAAGCTAAAAGGTCACGGCCATGGTAACTGCTGACAGGTGCTTAACAGCAGAACACCTTATCTTTGCTATGGTTGGTTTCAAAGGTACACAAGCACAGTATGCAAATAGGATGTCAGCATACTGTAGAGTGTCAAAAGTAATTAAATATAAGTTTTTGTATTTGTACATATATATCAACAACAACAAAAATGTATTTCTTGTATAGTCCAAAATCACATAAGGAATACCTCACTGGGCCTTAATAGGCCTCATTTTTTGACTGCTCCCCAGCATTGACCCTCTAAGACGACAAGCAAACCCCTGGCCACCAAAAATAAATAAATAAATAAACCTTTTAAGGGAAAAAAATGGAAGAAATCTTGGGAAAGGCAATTCAGGTTCAGACCCCCTTTCAGGTATGTTGGGTGTGTAATGGGCATCAAAAAATGGGGGTAAATACAATACACAAAGCAGAACACAAATAATCCACAGAGCTTGATGGCCAATCTCTCATGGGCACCTCAGAAATACAATACAATAGTACTAACAAGTAGAGTAGAATAGAGGAGACAGATAGATAGAACTTTGTTTGTCCCCATGGATGAAATTTGGCTATTTAAAGAAATAAATTTATACATACATTTTCTTTCAAAATACATGTATGACAACCTGTCATTCATGAATTATTTATGACACTTTGAAATTATAAACCTTTCAAAACAGATGTATTTAGGTAATTTACATAGTGCTTTACCAGCTGAATTTTATCTTACATGTATTATATACATACACACACCCACATATATGCTACACTGTTAACCCTGGCACTGCTGTTATCAATCCAACACCTACACATGGGGCAAAAAAAAAAAAAAATTAAATTAAATCCTTAGAGTGTTTCGATGATATAAGAGAGAGGCAGACCAAAAAATTCCCAGAAACAGTCAGTAGCATGGGATTGGCTATCCTGTTAGGTATTGAATGCCTATAGTTTTGGTTAATCAGTCTGCCAAGTGGCATCACGTTGATTTGATCAAGTGTGCATTTCTGACACTTATTCTACAATTGTGCACATGACTTTTTTTTTCTCCAAGTTAGGGAAAGAAAAAAAAAGGTCAGGTTGAATTGAACATCAAGACAATGATGATTCTGTTTTTCCAACACTGATAGACTTGTTCAAAAGTTTGTTCCCTATGAACAGGCTGTTAATCAGCAACACTACACTGAACTGCTGAGGCGACTGTGGTTAAGCATCAGGAAAAAAAAAAAATTGTCCGGGGAGCAGTGGCGCATGCAAAACTGAATTCTGCACCATCACAGTGCACCTGTAGACAGTGTATTTTCAGTTAATGAGTTTTTGACAAAAAAACAATATGGTTGTTGCTTTGCACCCCTCTGAATTCACCAGATTTTGCTCTCTATGACTGCTTTTAGATTCCGAAATTAAAATTGATTCTGAACAGAGGATGATTTTCTACTGTGGAAGAAATCCATGAGGGAAAAAAAAAAAAAAACACACACAGGAGGCTATAGACACAATAACAGAAGATGAGCACATGACATTTTCCAGGAACGGAAAGAGTGACAGGACAAGTGTACTGCATCTTAAGCAGAGTAATTTGATAGTGACTGAAAGATGTGTAATAGTTTTTTTTTATTTTTTTTTTTTATATATAAACATGTCTGGGAATTTTTGGGTTCCCCTTATACTGCATTTTAACCACCTCTAAATTTTATATACACACACACACACACACACACACACGCGCGGACACGCATATGTGCACAAGATTTGAACCTGTACGTGAATGGGACTGATTTTGCAAGTGGTCAAAGACTAGCTACTCTAAGCTAAAAAATGTGAATTACAGGTTTGTAGAATTTGTGGTTTTGAGTGTATGCTTCTTGTTTGAAAACCAAGTCAACATGTAAGCCTAAAACTGCACAAATCATGCTATCAAAACAACCTGCTAAAGAACTGCATTTAGAGTTTTATTCTCACCTAGTAGTCAAGATGTACCAGGACTAATCCTCTGCCAGTGTCAATGATAGCACAATACCTCATTTTTGTGGTTTACTGCATGCATGTTAACTTGTAAAATGTTTGCCTTTGTCATGCAAGTTTATATAAATAGAGCAACCTACCCATATACAGATCAAATATTTTGGGGGCTCATGTCTGGTTCTGCTTCCGAGCTGTGAGAGTTTTATTAGATTTTTTTTTTTTTGAAGGCTCCATTTTCTTTCTCCTCAATTACTGAATTTCTTTGGTGTAAGTTATTTTTGTCTTCAGCACAGGCAGTTCTCTAATTTAGACCAGGCAGTGGCAGAGATCTCACAGCTGAAGCTGTATTTTGAGACCTGTTGAACTCACTGACCTCCACTAAGGGGAGTAAAACCTACCCATTTGTGCTTATACTCGGCTAAAGGCAAACAGTCCTTCACTAGTGTGTGTGTGTGTGTGCCAGAATTCTTTTACACATTTTGAATATTTCATTTTACTTAGTATGTAACGTTAGGTCCATAAATATTTAGGTCCATAAAATGAAACAACTCAGATGCAGTTGAAGTGCAGACTTTCAGCTTTAATTCAATGGGTTGAACAAAAAGATTGCATAAAAATGTGAGGCAACTAAAGCATTTTTTTAACACAGTCCCTTCATTTCAGGGGCTCAAAAGTAATTGGACAAATTAAATAACTGGAAGTAAAATGTTCATTTCTAATACTTGGTTGAAAACCCTTTGCTGGCAATGCCAGCCTGATGTCTTGAACTCATGGACATCACCAGATGCTGGGTTTCCTCCTTTTTAATGCTCTGCCAGGCCTTTACTGCAGCGGCTTTCAGTTGCTGTTTATTTGTGGGCCTTTCTGTCCGAAGTTTAGTCTTGAACAAGTGAAATGCATGCTCAATTGGGTTAAGATCAGGTGACTGACTTGGCCATTCAAGAATTTTCCACTTCTTTGCTTTAATAAACTCCTGGGTTGCTTTGGCTGTATGTTTTGGGTCATTGTCCACCTGTATCATGAAATGCCGCCCAATCAATCTTACTGCATTTAGCTGGATTTGAGCAGACAGTATGTCTCTGAACACCTCAGAATTCATTCGGCTGCTTCTGTCCTGTGTCACATCATCAATAAACACTGGTGTCCCCGTGCCACTGGCAGCCATGCACGCCCAAGCCATCACACTGCCTCCACTGTGTTTTACAGATGATGTGCTATGCTTTGGATAATGAGCTGTTCCACGCCTTCTCCATACATTTTTCTTGCCATCATTCTGGTAGAGGTTGATCTTGGTTTCATCTGTCCAAAGAATGTTTTTTCCAGAACTGTGCTGGCTTTTTTAGATGTTCTTTAGCAAAGTCCAATCTAGCCTTTTCTATTCTTGAGGCTTATGAGTGGCTTGCACCTTGCAGTGCACTCTCTGTATTTACTTTCATGCAGTCTTCTCTTTATGGTAGACTTGGATTCTGCGATCATCAACCACTGTTGTCTTCCGTGGACGTCCAGGTCTTTTTGAAGTTGCCGAGTTCACCAGTGCTTGCTTTCTTTCTCAGGATGTACCAAACTGTAGATTTTGCCACTTGTAATATTGCAGCAATTTCTTGGATGGGTTTTTTCTGTTTTCGCAGCTTAAGGATGGCTTCTTTCACCTGCATGGAGAGCTCCTTTGACTGCATGTTGTCTGTTCACAGCAAAATCTTTCACATGTAAGCACCACACCTCAAATCAACTACAGGCCTTTTATCTGCTTAATTGATAATGACATAACGACGGACTTGCCCACACCTGCCCATGAAATAGCCTTTGAGTCAATTGTCCAATTACTTTTGAGCCCCTGAAATGAAGGGATTGTGTTAAAAAATGCTTCAGTTGCCTCACATTTTTATGCAATCGTTTTGTTCAACCCACTGAATTAAAGCTGAAAGTCTACACTTCAGCTGCATCTGAGTTGTTTCACATAAAATTCATTGTGGTAATGTACAGAACCAAAATTTAAAAAAAGTTGTCTCTTTCCAAATATTTATGGACCTAACTGTATAACATTAAGCTTTAATTTTTATTTATTTTATTACAAATTTTTAAAATGTTACTGCCTTCTTCATATTTCCAAAGAATCATTTGCTTCTTATGTACTGTATAAAAAACCCCTAAACTATTTTTATTTGAATAATTCAGGCAACACATTTTGTCCTCAAGTGCTAAACAGCAATTTAATCAACTGTGTGCAAACATCAGACAGATTAAAAGTAAGGGACCAAATAATTCATGTTTTTGAGGGCTTGATGATTACTTGAGTTATGAAAATATTTTAATACAATAACTTTGTTCTGACTACTTTGTAATGTTCATAACTGTTTGGTCTTATTTACTCCTTACTCATCTCTACATCTTGTGTCACGTTTTCCTTTGGGGTTTTCTGTCAATATCCCTTCAGATTCTATCTAATCTTAACGTGCCATCTAGTGTAGTCGCCTTTACTTTTTGTTTCAAAAGCAACCAGTATCCCTTTTTTTCTTTAGTTAATTATTACAGTCTGTTTATGCTAAACACACAAATTATAAACTCTCTCAAACAAACATGTTTTTACATGTACAGTACATAATTCAAAACGTGTAGAGTACATAATTTAGTTTACCTGTTGACTGGAAGACCCCAGGATTACACTGGCAGTACCTTGATGCAAACGCTTCCATCATGCGGTCAATCTTTTGTGCTTCACCAGGAAGCCGAAAGCTCCAAAGAAATTGTCTGGGAACAGGCACTATGGTTAGTGTTGTATTGGCTGTTTTCTCTATTTTCCCACATAACAACAAATAACTCTCTTACCCAAAGTCACATTATTCAAGACCCACACTAAAAATACTGAATCTCCACTTGTTATATCATGTAATTGTTGCCCCTGAAGTCAGCTACTCACTTTCTTAAAAAAAAAAACAAAAAAAAAACAAAAAACATATCTATATATAAATAAATATTTACCTTAAGGCTTGAACAAGATTGAGGTCAGCAAATTCATGGAGCTCAACAAAAGCTTGTAAGACTTTTATATTAAAGTCATCCCTGTGAAGCAAAGACAATAATTTCACAAAACATGAATGCAATCATTCATTGACCTCAGAGGCAAGACCATCTACTTCAGGGGTGGGAATCGCTGGACACCACGTCATTTAATGTGATTATGATTCAATGAGACACATTTAAAAGCATGACCTTTCTTACTGTGTGACCACTTACTGCTTTTAAAACAAAATCATTGCTATTCAATGAGAAAAATAACGTTCTGAATTCAATTCAATCACTTCTTATTAAATGAATACAATAACAAATGGAAGTGCCAACTGACAGCAAGATATTTTTGTTTAAATTAACATCCATTTCAGCACACCCTGAACCACTTAAAATTCTATAAAGGTGTTCTAATTACTAGTGCATTTACAGCACCTTCCTCACTAGTTTTGAACACTTTGGGAGACATGGCTTATATAAATAAAAAATAAAAAAAAAACATGTAGTGAAACATGTTTGATTAAGAACCTGCTCTGCAAAATCTGGCACCATTTTAACGCATGCCACCATCAAATGCTTTTGATCTGTATTGTGCCTGGGTATAATTTAGTTAGAATACACATGCATGCTAAAGTATTATGCATGGGAGTTAAAAATGTTAGAGCTGAATATACAATGGGAGGTCTAAAAACGTAAAGTACACCTTATGAGAAGGATTTAGGAGTCATAGTTGACTTGTTACTATTAACTACCAGACAGTGTTCAGAAGCCATTAAGAAGGCTAAAAGAATGACAGGTTATATAGTGCCTTGGTGTGAAGTCCAAGGAAGTTATGCTCAAGCTTTATAACGCACTGATTGAGGCCTCACCTGGAATACTGTGTGCAGTTTTGGTCACCAGGCTGTAAAAAGGACATAGAAGTGCTAGTAAAAGTCCAGAGAAGTGCAACTTGACTGATTCCATGGGCTACATGGGGATGAGTTGTCAGGAAATATTAAAGGAGATTAGCATTTTTAGTTTAAGGAATATGAGTTTAAGAAGAGACATGACTAAAGTGTGCAAAATTATGAAGGGAATTAGTCCAGTCGATAGAGACTGTTGCAAAATGAGTTCATCAAGAACATGGGGGCACAGTTTGAAAACTTGTTTTTAGAGTAAGTTTTTCTTTACAGGGAGAACCACAGACACATTGAACAAGTTGCCAAGTAGCGTGGTGCACAGTAGGACTTTAGGAACCTTCAAAACTCGAGATGATGTTATTCAGGAAGAATCAAGTGATTAGGACTGCCAGTAACTCCGCCTCCCACGTAATTTAGTGCCTGCCCATATAAGGCCGTCTGTCAGCGGCAATTCAATAGAAACACTGCCGCTAAATATTCACGGGTGAAAGACTGTGCTTATGCAGACGAAGATGAGATGGTCAGGGTGGTGTTTGGCACAAACTCAGCGAAACTGCGAGAGAAACTTTTAAGTGCCGGGACTTAGGTAACATTAGATACAGCCATGGACATAGCACGACATGGCACCAGCACAGCTGGGAAACTTCGATGTATGTACACCGAGCGGCTCACGTGAACTGACGCAGTGCACAGACAAAAAGCA
>JANRMT010062861.1:8975557-9022037 GCA_026402145.1 Polypterus bichir lapradei | reverse complement strand
CATCACTCACAACAGTGACAAAACAATTACATTGACAATCATGTTACGTTATTTTCAAAATGTTTCCTTTTCTTTTTCATTACTTCTTTAACACACTACTTCTCTGCTGCGAAGCGCAGGTATTTTGCTAGTATATATTTTTATGTGGTCTACTGCTATTTAATGATGAGAGAATGACAGTCTCTGAGCCTGAGTCAAGTGCTAGGGCTGCTCTAACAGACTGGTATTTACGCAAGCTATGTTATGCAAAATGTGTCACATTTGTGTGTATTTATATATATGTAATGTTTTAAATGCTTACTTTATTCATTTTGTTGTTTTCTAAGTTAACCTTCTTAATTTTTATCATATTTTTTTTCCAAAACTAAAAAAAATATATATATTTTTGTCTGTTGTTCAGAGGTGCATTGCTCTGAAGATGTAGTGTAAAACTTTTTCTATTTATCTCTTTTACCACATTGTACCATTTTTTTATGTAAAATGTTTTGTACTATGCATATTTTCCAATTCTTTCTTAAGCCCATATAAAAGTCCGCTTAAGTGACAATCCATTTTTTTTACCCGCCCCTGCCCACCTCCAAATAAGCAATGCATAATTCAAAGGAACAAGCAACATGTGGTTATTACACGCTATACAGAGTTACAAGTACAAGTACATTTACTGTTCTGCACAGACAAACTAACTTTATAAAGAAGGATTACACAAATACAATTTGTGTAGCATATCCTGCCTGGTAGGAAAAAAAAATGAAGAGAGAGAATGAATAATGCAGTATGTACTGTACAATATAGGACTGGTTTTAGTTCTGTCTGGAAGAAGCAACAGTTTGGATTAAGAAAATCTGAAACCCAAAAAAACACACTCTGAATTATAAGAGGCTTTTTATGTATGCTGCTGCCTAGAAAAGGTCAATCCATGTTAAAGGTGAACTGAAATAAGTGAGATGTATGAATTTAACGTCTTGACCTTATCAGATTTCTACAATAATTTGATGACTACGTAATACTCGTATCTGTTTTTTTTGTTAAACTGGTTACTTGTGGGCTGCTACAGAATGAGGATGTATGTTGTTCTTTTGTTTCATGTGTGTATTGAAGTTGTATTTAGATAAATTTCATATTAAATTCAATGCAAATGATGTTGGTATGGCACTGAAGTGAAGAATATGTCAATTTAAAAGAGAAACAATGCCAATTCCAATAAAAGAATGTACTCATATGTCACTGTATTTTAATATTTTTGACACCTTGTACTTACCGTTCACCCAAATAATCTCCAATCACAGTTTTATTCAGACCTTCACCTTTATATAAGAACTGAGCTATATCTTCTGGAGTGTTTTGCAAAAGATCATTTTCAAGGAGAAACTGGATCCCCTATAAAGCAAAATAATACATTAACAATATCTATGATTAGCTGCATGTGCCCAGATATACTTGCAAGTTCACGCTATATTTAAAGTCACTCTCAAACTTTCAAACAGATACATATGATCATATACACTCAGTAAAAAGGTTATCATGGGATTGCCTTAACAAGTTGCCACTGCACTAACAATGATGAAAGATGACTTAAACTATGACAGAACTCCTAAATACAAGTTAAGGGCTGTGAATTTGTGTCTTTTCGGTTTATTCTGCCTGATATATTTTTAATGCCAATGCAGATTTTTACACGTTTCGCTCCATTGGGTAGTAATAGCCGCTAATAAAGTTTCGGTAGTCGCCAAATGGTGTCCATAAAAAAAATATTTTATATTACAATCTATCCAGACTAAATATCTATTATATATCTGATAATTCAAATTGAAAACTCCTTAAAACATATACTGAAGCACTTTCTCCTTCTTGAATTAAAAATAAACAAGACTGTATGTTTTGTAATGAAGCTAAAGAAATTGTACAAAACAATAGCAAATCTTTCTGTATTTTATTTTGTTCTCATCCCTACCACCTTCACCAATACTTCCCCTAACTCTTCATATCTTAAATCATTCTTGAGGCAGATTGAAGACTTAAGTGCCAGCTTAAGTGAAAAATTAAGGAAAATGTACTAAGTAATTGCAACATAAACATTGACTTAATCAGTTTGAATGCGAAAAGATGCCGACGAAAGAAGAGAAGAAGTGGGCCGCTAGGGTGGAGAAAAGAAGAGCTGCTCAGGAAGCAGCAAGCGCATCAACCTCTGAGCAAACAAATGGTAAACGTACAGAGAAAAAGCATGAAAACTAGGAATGCTCAAGTCAAGTGGATTAACTCCACGTTATCGTTTAGTACGCCATTACTGGTGTATCAATAATTCAACAGAACATTTCTAAAATATGTTGAGGTATCACTGCATTAACTGAATAACTTGCCATGTTTTTCTATATGAAGAGGTAATTTCTTTCCAGACTCTTGCATTTGGTATTTTAAACGCTTGTAGATAAACGTTGCTCCTTATAGTTAACTGTCAGTCTTTTATTTATTATGAATGTTACTTTAACCTACACAACATATTTTTAACTTATCTGCTTTAAACTGCATATTCCAAGACTTTCTATAGCTCAAGTTTCTTGTCATGTGTACACAGCACAATTAAACTTGCATGTCACTTCAGAACAGATGACAATAATGACATACCAAACACACACACAAAAATGCTGTTCAGTAACCTTATGACCTAGAAGCAATATGTGAATCTACTGTTCCGAGTCTTAACGGTCCTGTGCCATTTGCCAGATGGAAACAGTGAGAAAAATCATTGTGCAGGAAGGCGGAGATCTTTTAATAATACTGTTTGCCTTTTTAAGACAGCAAGTGTTATACATGTCCTAAACAGATTCTATATTAACACTATGAAACATGGTAAAAGCTCTATAATGGAAAATATATGATTTAATAAATATTTCTCAGGATTTGAATTTAAGACTGCAATAAAAATAAAGCACATGGAATTCTCTTTACAGAATAGACTATGGCAACATCTGTATGTGCTACTTTTATAATATTTGAATTTTCATAAAAAAGGTTTCATTTAAACGAATGCCACAAAATACATTTCATTTACATCAACAACTGCATAAATCATAAAACATATCATTTTCAAAATATGCACTTTCACTGCAGGCAATTGTAGCACATCCCATATGTGCAGAGTATGCTGCTCAAAACATGTGTGTGTTAAAACTACAGGTAATATTCCAGCTGTCAAACAAGATGACAGTAAGCTGCTTACTTTGTACTGTTGGTCTTTCTTGTCAGGATTTGTTAATTTAACATATACATCTTCTACTTTGGCTAAAAATGGTAAGAAAGATTTGTGCTTAAGAACTTATTTCAAAAAGAAACCATATTTTCTGATGAACCTTTTTATCTTTTATGCAGTTTGTTACATTAACGGAAGCTGTACTGGCTCTACAAATTGCAAAAAGCAATAATCCAAGCAATCACTGATCATTTTTAACACCTGACTATATTCTTTACTATTCAAAAATGTTATAAAAACATGTATGTGTCCATTTAGCATCTTTAGCATAACTGAATCTTTCAACTTTGCTTCTTGAAACTGCATTTTCACTTCCAGAGTGCCACCCTTCATTGGAATGAAGGCACACCTCAACTGAAGTTTGAACTGAGTATCATAAATGGGGGATTTGAATGTTTACATTAAGGTAAAACTCAGACATGCAGGAGGTATTTATACAGTGTATCATATACATATGCATGTTATAATCAAAAATAAATGGCACTTCTGCAGTAATGAAAAGGAAAGCAAGAAAATATCAGTAAGAATTAACCACAATATAAACCCACAATAGGTGGAGAACAAAGTGCATCAGTTTGTTTAGGATCTGTTTTTCATTTTTGACATTTCTCACCTTTTTGGGATCCATGTTGAACTTCTTTCTCCCCATTGCAATTTGCTTGTTTCTCTGGGATGTTTTACTGCAATTTAGACAAGATACGTCATTAGGTGCCCAACCACAGAACTCAAAGAAATCTGAAGTTTGTGTCTTGAAATCATTTGTGCAACATCTAAATCCCTGTTTCATTAAGTGTTCAAGTTGCATGATAAGCCCTTTTGCTATTTAACAAATGGGAATGACAATAGAATTTTAATTATATTATCTGGGCAATTATTTTTAATTTACAAAGGCTAATAAGGATAATAAGTACAAATTATCAGGCTACCTCATCCAACTTTGTTGTAATGTATTAGCATCATTATTAGGATGACTGCCTACTGAGGTATAATACATACAAGATAATTTAGCATTGCCAACTAAATAACTTTTATATCTGGAAAAGGAAGAAATGGTGATAGTCACAGACACAACCTCACATGAAGAACATCATACAAATTTGCAGAGATAACCTTTCTAGAGTCTAGATCTGAACATACAACCAAATCACTGTCAGGCAACAAGAAGAACTACTGTTCTAGAAATTACATTTGCAATTATAATCATTATGATGATTCAAACAGTAGAGAGTCCATAGCATAGCATTGTGATTTGAAGTGGGAAATAATTAAACCTGGAGAAATCAATACACATTATATAAACCAACTGCAAAAATAATTTTGACAATTCTAAAGAGGAGGTTTATAAAATATGCATATTGTGGCACTTGTGAATATTTCACACAGATATACTTATCCATTTCATCACCTTCAGTGAATGAATCGGTTTTTGACAAAAAAGAAATAGCAGTTATGAAACTCACCTCATCTGGAAATGCTTTATAATACTTACTCTGCCTTCAACTTCGAATACAGGTAGTGAGCAGACTATAAAGCATACACTTTTAGGATGAACAGTATAAAAAAGCTAAAGCAAATATTTAAACATCCTGTTCAAGTTATTTAAAATGAAGACGTTCTGAAACAAAGGGTGTAGCAGGTAAAGCATGCGCTCATTTCCCAGCTGTGCACCGTCCTTAAACAAGCAATTAATATCAAGAACACTTGCAGGACAGGCATGCTATTTGTCAAAAGGAAATTTAAGATAAACAGAATAAAATACAAAGCATTTATTACAAGGCCAAATAAATTTAAACAATTGCATCCCATCTCCTGCTGTAGCTCACAGCTCTAAAAGTAGCCATTAGGCATCAGTTAACATATAATTAAATTAGTTTATTCTGTTTATCCTAATGCAGTGATTTTCTCTGAGTACAGGCTCCGAGTGCTTACATGAATTTAAAAATACAGTATAGCAAAAGCACAGTACATAACCATACATTTACATGCATAAACACCCGTATCAAGTGAAATAAACAATAATAAAAAAAAAAAATCAAGCTACACGATACCAACCTCTCACCCACACAGGTCAGATGCTCAATTTCCGTCATAACTTCTGCAATCTCAAACTTCAGCCTCTGAAAAAATAATAAAAAAAGAGTGAGTTTGGTAAACAAAATATTACAAAATAAGCTTTCACCCATACCACAAGTACACTGTGTTAGTCTGTTTGGAAAACACATTCAATGATGACTGTAATTTATCACTGTCACATTAGAACTAGTAAAAAGTAAAAAAAAATAAACTTCAAATACAAACTCAATTCTTAAATAGTTTAAAATATGTATTTTCAGTTGTGTATATCTACCAGCCAAGTAAAAACAGAGGCTTGTTTTTATTTATAACAATACTACCACAAATAATTTTCCCTTTAAAGAAAATGTTCAAGACCGTGGACAATCTCATCTTGGGAAGGGCCCATGCCAAAACTTCTCAAATCAATTCTGTAGAAAACATCACCTTGGGCCTTTCTGCTTTTTGGTTTGTTGGGTTCACATATACAAGGGTAACTTCCTATTACAAAATTAAAACAACAAAGGTGGAGACCAGATGGTGGCTCTCTTTTCATCTTAGTCCTTAAGTGACACAGTATGGATTTTTTTTCTTACTTCTTCAGAGCCTACCAAAGCAGGTCCCAACTGTAAACACCTTTCAGCATTCATCATCCTCTTAAGACCAGCTGCAGTAAATGTCAAGTATGGTAAAGTCTCTTTACTTCACCATCAAAGGACATGCTATTAAGACTTACTAAATGCATTTAGGGAGCTGCATGGTGGTTCAGTGGTTAGTGCACTCTGCAGCACTCATGGAGGGTCTGAACCTTTGCCTAAAGGTTTACTTTGTCGCCCAGTCCCTTAGTGCCACAATCTTATTCCAACAACCCCAAAACTAAGAATGTCAGGATAATGAGCGAGTATTATTTAGTTTGGTGTGAGTGACTGTGTCCCTTAGATGCCATGGGTTAGCTCCTGCCTTGCACCCAATGCTACATGTCTAGCCCAGACTTCTTATGACTCTAAGCAAGTTCAAAATGGATAGACAGATGCATAAAAAGGTTCAAGTTGGAAAACCACCCTAAAATGTTAAACTGAAACAAAAAATAAAAATGTCGATTGTTGTACCTCAATGTCGTCCATTAGCTCTTTTTTTCTCCTTCGTATATTTAACAGTTCTTCTCTCTCTTCCAATGAGAGGTCATCAGGCACTGCAGACATATAACAAAAGGAAAATAAATGATTACTACCGCTTAGTGGACTAAATAACATACTGGCTATTCACTTTATTCACAGTGAAGTTATGCTCAATTGCTGGAGGGTGAAAAATAATAACAGCAAAATTCAAAGAGCTAGCAGGTGTGGAAAGTAGTGCGGACACAGACAGGCAAACATCGATGGTTTAAACCCAAGCACACGTTTATCATACATTACTTATTTACAAGTGTCCCGCACACAACCCAGTGCCCCTGCACCAGTCACCCTCAAGTCCAGGGCCTTTCACAATAATGCCTCTTCTCCTGACCGCCTCCACTCCTCTCCACCGACCTCTGTCCTCTTCCACCCGACTCCAGCTATCAAATGGAGGGAGGCGGCCCCTTTTATGTTCACCCAGACGTGGTCCAGGTGCCTCCCGATGAACTTCCGCCGGCACTTCCTGGTATGGCGGAAGTGCTGGCTGAGCACCCAGAAGCACTCCGGGTGTCCCTGGTTTTCCTTCCGCCAGGACCTCTGGGTGTGGCAGAAGTGCTGACGTCCAGAGCTCTTCACGCATCTGGGCGCCCCTTGGCGGTGACCACGGGCCCCTATAGGGTTGAGCTTCCATGCTCTGTTCCTGTGGTCCCCACACCAACCAGGGCGGCTGCCCGCTCGTGGTCCAGAGGAGGTGTAATCCCTCTTCTGGTCCTTCCGCCGTTCCAGCTGGGTACCGCCCCCAGCCGCTCGCCACACAGGAAAAAGTAAATGTTCAAGCGTTTGTTCAAATTGCAGAAAAATAATCTCTTAGGAAGAACCTGGAGTGTCTTAAAGGTGAAAAGTGTAGGTGGTAGAAAAAAGTGGAGAGATAGCAAAAATAAAGGAAACTGATCAAATCCAAAAAGTGGATTGTGAAATAAATGGGGACAATAGAAGGGTAATCAGAGGAGAGAAATGTGAATAATAAAAGGGTAGCTGATGCAGTAGTCAAACATTAAGCATGAAAATAACAAAAAAAAATGACATAAAACACCTATATAACCATCACAGGGGAAAAGGGCAATACATAAGAAACAACAGAGGAAAATGTCGTTATTTTACATGCTTATAGAAATATCCACACAAACATATACAATGTAGTTAATTTTAATTTAAAGACCATAAATCATGGAATGAACTTTAATGAGGCTATAATAGACCTTCTGGTGCCTTCTTTGCCACTTTCAGCTTTCACTGTACGCCCAAATTCAGTACTCCCCATTGCCTTCTGCTTCAAGAGTAAAATACCCGCATTGTGATGCCTGGCACTAGCAAATCACTGCCTACTCAGTTGTCCACAGCCAGTGAATGGAAATCCTCCTACTCACTTCGCTAAATGCGTAAAATGAAAAGTGGACCTATTGAAAGTGTGCAGTAGTGAACAATGCCACTAATGTGTCCAGAAGTCTAGGGCAGATACTTGAGTCTCCTTGTTCAAAATGTGGCTCACATTCTATGGAGTGAATTACATCATGTATTAACATTGGAAGGCCAAGGCGGCAATACCGAATTTCAAACAATAACATCATTTAACACCTGAGCAGGCAGAATTTTTCCCCTACACTAGGAAGAGTTCACACACGCAAGGAGGTAAGAGCCAAGCAAAACAGTTCTCAAAGGCAGGGCTAAAAAAAACAAAACAAAAAAACCCCCAAAAACTACTCTACATCTGTGTCAAAAGCTAGAAAATGTAAATCTCACTGCAGCTAAAGGGGTACGTATGTGTTACCACTCAAACAGCACAATGTATTTTAAGAAGAAATCTGGTACACTTATAGACATTTCATATAGATGCACAAATATGCCATATTTGAAGTCTTCCATTAGATGGAAATCTGCATCTCAGTAGCTATTAATGCTGCATGGCATACATAAACACAGTTTGTCCAATTAAAATATGTTCATGGGGCTATAATGACAAAAAAATTAATGTTTTAGGTTTAGGGCATCTATCATAAAAACATACAACACTGCAAAAGAATACATTTTTAAAGACAGGGTGTCTATTAGAAAAACAGGCGTTAGAGATGTTAGGTTTAGGACCAAGCCACCACTAGATGGCATCATATAATTTTCTGATGAAGGAAAAAAAATACTTGAGACCTGGCCTAGATAAATAAAGAAAAGTAATTCCTTTATTTAAAAAAAATCCAAAAAATACCAGCTGCAAAGAGGTTTAAGGCAATGTACATTTTATCATCTCTCTACGGTGAAAGGTCTTATGCTGAATAACAAGAGACATTTTCAACACTCTTGAGCCTGGGGGTAATCACAAAACTAGGTAGTGTGCTAGCATATGTTGTCATTACCCTCATTTTTTAAATAAAGGTGTTTTGTAAACCCTTTTCAAAGACAGCTTAATCAGGGTGAACACTTTTCACACATTTGGCCTCAGACATAACAGTCTAGTGCACCTTTTTTAAATGTTTCTTTTTTCTCTCCTTCTCTTGAGAATCTGCGTTTGCTGTCTTAGCACTTTTTTGTCTGAGGGGGCACATGCATTACTCTCCTAACACAGTAAAATGAAAAACCCCACGGCACACATACTAAAATGGCTACCAAGGCAGAATCTTCAAGTCAGGCATTCTTGCAAAGAATTTCACTGTACTCTTTACACACGACAATGCTACTACTACTACGTAAATTAATGCAAGGCTAAAAAGGAATACCATATCATGTGCTTTAACTGCTGTGCCAAAGTATTTTCACTAAAACTGTAGCAATGTTCTAACAAAATAACATATTTTCATAACAGGCTTTAAGCCTGAGCACAAATGAACAAAGTTACAAATAGGGAATGTTTTAGACAGACGTACACACAATCGTGGAGATGCTTGTTTATACTGACCAGAACTCGGGTAATGTTTCAGATTTGATATTTAGCACATATGCCAAATGTGTCTTGGATACTGCCAGGTCCAGAGCTGGTGGCTTCAAGATGGTGCATTTTTCAGCTTATTTATTCTTTCCTTCTGCTGGTGACTAAGTTGACTCAAAACCAAACAACAGTGCTGGGCAGCAGACTTCCGTCATCATTGCCCCATCACTCACTTTTGGGGTTTGCTTACATAAGCACTAAAGTCAGACTGAATGTCTCACTAAACGGCCACGTCCATACGAAGCACTGAACAGTGAGGCTCCTCAGCATTGGCCTGACAGTTAACCCTCTAGCCAAGGTGTGTCACTCTCATTTAAATGTGTATCTAGGGAACACTTAAACTCATCGCAGTTCACCACTCTTAACTTTTTTTCTAGTGTGGTCTGTCTACTGATTAGCACCTGAGGGGGAGAAAATATTTTAAGACATGATATACAGTAAGAAATAAATGAATCCTCTACAGACATGATTAAAACCCCTACAGACAATTACGAAGCTCTCCTACAGGAAGGAGAAACCCTATTAAGGGCACTCCTGTGGGTACTGTATTAAGAATGCATTATTCAAGAATCAACATAAAGAAACAAATTATGCATTATATATTTATTTGAATATATTCAGATATGGGTTACATTCAGGTGATCACATGTACAATTTCAATTTGAGAGGTACAAGACAATAGCCAGGAGAAGATTTACTTAATGTTTTCATAATAGATTTGTAAAATTTATGAATATTCTACAGATAAAGACATTTCCTAAATATGTACATGCTTATCCAAGTGTATGGTAATGTTAGAGAAATAAAATGTGTTGAGCATATGATGATACGGTCAAAATAACCAATTTTTCCACCCTAGACAAACACATAATTTGCAATATGTAACCTTTCCAAAACAAAATGTACCATAGGAACACTAACTTTAATGTTATCATTAACCACTAACAGGAAATTTGAAGCACAAACATTTACAAAAATCTCTTAAAACATTACTTTTCTTCTTCCAGGGAATTTCAAAGAAAACAAAAATCAAATTAGAAACAGCACAATATAACAAAGCAGAAACAAATACTAAACTACTGCAGTGAATTAGTCCTTGTTTCAGCTAGTCTATCCCAAGAAGCTGATTTTGTAGTTAAGTTAACAAAATTGCCTCTTATTATTGGTTTACCTTGTAGTGTCTTTGTTTATTTTTTTATGTAGCACTTTGAGGTTTACTACTAATGTAAAGTGCCTTATAAATAAAATGAATTATTATTTTAGGTTATTTGCCCCACAAAACCCCCAAAATAACAATTTTTTTTTAGCCGTCAGAATAATCCTTAAGAGCATAGTTTGTCAGTTTACGACTCTTAAGAGACATGTGCTGGTGGACCTTATGGTTACTTGAGACCACAACAAGGTAAAGCCTGGGATATCAGTGGTGATACCACCCATCCATTTATTTCCTGGTTTTCTTTCTTTTGCAGTAAAGACCCTTGAAGAGCTGCGTTTTACCATGGACACAGCATCTCTCAATGGGAGGTTCAACTAGCATAGGGGTGGGCAATGTTGGTCCTGGAGAGCCACAGTGGCTACAGGTTTTCATTCCAACTCAATTGCTTAATTAGAAACCAATCCTTGCCAATCTCAGACCTTATTAAATCTTACGGCTTGTTACTCTGCAATGTAAGGTTCTTATAATCATAGATTTTTTCCTTTCCAAGGATATCATCCAAATTATTTTTGAGCCTAAAGCATAATTTTTAGTCTGTCACATTTTTCTATTAAGTTTCTTATTAAATCAAACAGTGCAGAATGAACACACACACACAGATATAAATGGAAACAAAGTAGATGGAGAACTTCTGGCTGCTTTGTCATTTAAATCTTACTGCTAATAAGCAGCCATTAAAACAATGAATGCAGCTGTTTAAGATTGAAATAAGCAATTAAGGGTGGGGAACCTTAACAAGAGAGACCACTAAAATGAAGCATCAAAATGTCACTTAAGCAATAAGAGCTTCATTGGCAATAATTGACTTCTCATTAAGAAACAGGGTTGGAACAAAAACCTGCAGCCACTGTGGCTCTCCAGGACTGACATTGCCCACTTCTGGTCTAGCACATCATCCATCCATTATCCAACCTGCTATATCCTAACGACAGGGTCACGGGGGTCTGCTGGAGCCAATCCCAGCCAACACAGGGCGCAAGGCAGGAAACAAAACCCGGGCAGGGCGCCAGCCCATCGCAGGGTCTAGCACATCAGTTCTAAAGAATCCTGACAGCATGTCCGAGGACTGCTTTGGAGTGTCAGATGAGACAAGGATTAACAGAGGAAACTCAGGCCGAAACAAAGAAAATCTGCAAAGACTGAACTAAACCCTTCTAAAATTTATAAAAAGCTACAAGTTAATTCTTAAAAGCCTTCTACACCTGGTGTCCCTTCAGGTATTCTCATCTTGTGTTAGATCAGTTTGTAGACCACCACACACATTAAGTACTTTGGAGATCGCCTTTAAAAAACCTCCTGTAGTGCACATATTTACTATACAAAGCAATTTCCACAGCATTACTTGCCAATCATGCCTAGACTGAACAGTAAGAGGAAGAGGAGGGAAAAAAGCACACCACAGCACATACAAAGACCGATTCCTCCATACTGAACATTTAATTGTGTCAACAGATTCGATTATATAAAATTGTTTTACAGTACTGAACTTTGATTCATAGAGCTCAGTTGCTTTGAATACGTCTTTCTCCATTCTTTTTAATATACCCTGTGGAGTCAGTGCCTACTGCTCCCTCCCCGAATTCCTTTTTCATATTTTACCACCTGAAATATGGATTGAAGTAATTCTCTCTTTAATGGTCTTTCTTTACAAAACATCAATAGTCTATTATAGGGTCAAAATATGTCTAGCTGCTGAAGCCCTGTCTTGGATCAACCACAATGGTCGTATACGTTTCAGGTCAGGTAACAAATCACCTAAAAAAACTCGGCTATCAACCAAGAAAGGCGTCAATGTGACTTACCTTGCGTTAAAACGTTTTCTGAAACTATTATCGTTGCTGTCGCAAAGTTTCACTACACAACGGCTTCAACTCTACGAATCTGCCCTTTTTTTTTGCCAGTTCAAGATGCTTAATAAATTTGAACGTTTGAATCAAGGCTGGAGAGCCTCCTTGCAACTCTTGCTTTCTTGTACTGATTGCCAGCATTAATTCTTAAAAATTAACTCTACTGTATTTTGGTGAGATATACAACTCCTCCAGGTTCAAATGAATTCTCACACAGTATAGCACTCTTGATTATATGATATTATCAAGCCGATCCACAAGTATGTCAATGCAGCATTTGTGCTTTGACTTTTACTTGTATTTTTTTTTGTCAAGATTTTGTTACTTTGATACTAGATTAAAACCTTATTTTGCTGATGTAAGCTGTGAAGGGGTGGGGGGGACAGGATGTGTGTCAAATGAAGATGGAGATATATTGAATATGCAATATGATCACCCCGTACATCACCTAGGCTGCAGACTGCAGGCTTTAGTGGTTCTGGGATGTTTACCATGAACAGGTGCATCCCTGTAAACACAAATTCAGCCACTTTCATATTTACTCTGGGAGGCCACACAAGGGCCGACAAGGTTGTATAACCGCACAACATAGCTGAAAGTCTCTTCCTGGCAACATTCACATGTAAAGATACGCAATTTATCGCATAAATTGTGATAGTGTGAATGAATACTGACCTATATCTAGCATATCATCTTATCTCTCAGTAACATTAGCATCAGTTTCCATAGCATGACAAGGAGGAGGCGCAACCAGTGGAAACAAAGACTGAACTATAGCTCTCTATCTCAGTGGGTCTTGAGATCAAATGAAGGCTCACTGCATGATTTTCATAAAGAGGAAATGCAAAAAACTCTTTATTGCTGCTGGCAATGTTTCCTCTTAACTATAAAGTACATGGTCGTCAATTTAGTCTGTATGATTGTTTCACTGTTGTGTAAAAAGGCGCTATATAAGCATCGTCTCGACACAAACTGACAATGGAGGCACAGGTATAAATAAACAAAAAGATTTTTTTCTCTTCAGCTGGGGTCCACATCTTGCCCTAACAAAGTCCCAAAAACACACCAAAACACAAACACCCAAAAACACACTCTACTTCCTCCACCCAGGTGGTGGTGGTGGTGGTGGTGGCGGTGGCATCATCGTCGTCGTCGTCCTCCTCCTCCTCCTCCTAGCTCCCTACCCCATGGTGCCCTGAGTAGTGGCTGCAGGCTTCTTTTGTAGTCCTCCCGGAAGTGCGCCAGGTGGTAATTGGCCTAATTAGGCTGCACTTCCGGGTGTGGCTGCATTCCAGCCCACAGAGGCTCATTAAACCGTTCAGCTCCTCTGGGTGGTGGCCACGGAGCCCAACAGGTCCAAGTCCTGAAGTCCCACGCCTGTGGCCCTGATATAACCCAGGAGGGCTACCAGCACGCGTAAAGGGGGGAGATAATGTGCATTCCATGGCTGCTCCCCCGGTCCAAGTGTCACAGGGGTGTCCCAGCCGGGCATTGGTCCCAGCTGTCCGCCACACTGTGTAATGCAGAGGAAGTCGGAAGTCTCTTAATCTGTCAGTACTCTTGTTGTAGAAACACTGGAGTAATTGCTCGGTTATTGTCAAGTGCAACTCATTTTTTAAAAACCTCTCGACCTCAAACGTAAACACGATGTAGCAATCCATTTTCTGAAGCCACCTTTTTCATTCTAAGTGCTAAAAGAAAATCGACATGACTGAAAAATGAATGGAGATAAGAGATCATCTGTTTTAAATAAGGGGTGATGGCAGCTCTCAGGAAGCAATGGAAAACAACCAACACATGATTCTCAGCACTTCCTTCATTCCAAAGTTCTAATAATAGCAAATGATAAACGGTGATGCGATTCCTGCAGATCGTGACAGTTCACTTATAGGGTTTTAGTAAGTGTGGTTAACCTAAAGACACATTTTGAGGGAAATGTACACTCACTCACATACAGTACATTTATATTTAACACTGTCTACCTGAGGCAGCACGATGGCACAGTGGTGCTGCTGCTGCCTCCAGGTAAAGAGACCAGGGTTTGTATCCCGGGTCCTCCCTGCATGGAGTTTGACCGTTCTACCCGAGTCTGCATGGGTTTCCTCCAACAGTCCAAAGACATGCACGTCAGGTGGACTGGAGATACTAAATTGGCCCTAGTGTGCAGTTGGGGTGTGTGTGTGTTTGCCCTGTCCAGTGTTTGTTCCTGCCTCGCACCCTGTGCTAGCCGAGATTGGCTCCAGAATCCCCCACGACCATGATCAGGACAAAGCGGATTATAAAACTGACTGACTTTCTTATTGAGTGTTTAGACCAATAGAAACTTACAACACATGAACACAATCATAAGATATCCTGTGTGTAAGTCCTGTTTTCCATTAATGTTATGTTTCCTTTTATTTGAAGATCAGCAGGCAGCTTAAATGACCATGGCTGACAAAACTTTAAGGAAAACACAAAAATGAAATCTGAATAAACGGAAAACAGGAACTCAGAGAGGCAGAAAATGGGACAAGACTGAATCTGTTAGTAGGTGATGGTTTAAATATTTTAAGCAGATACCTTTGCTGCTTCTGTTTATTTACATGAAAATATAGTTTTTTTTTTGCTTATAAAGAGGCCAGACAAGACCTGTATTTACTCCTGCAGATATTTTCCTTCATGTCTATGTTTTTATTCATTTCTACATTTTTTGCAAACATTTTGAGCAGCATCTTGTTCTGTTTGTGAATTTTCTACTTGTAGATGTAACATGCTTACCTTTACTCTGCAGCAATGAAAACACAGAGCCCAACAAGTTCTTAAGCAATTATACAGTTCTAAGGCATTATTACATGTATGGAGCCGTACAAACAATGCTGGTGCACACGTGTACATTCTTTGTTTCTTTAAATGCATTCCACCCAACTGTTTTCCTTAAAACATCAACATCTTGTTCTAATGCTATCAACAGTTAACTAACAAAGCTCCTGAAATATCGCTAGCTCAAAGCAGCACTAACCTTCATGCAGTGTACCTCAAATTGTTCTTCCTACTGTCGGCTAACGTATTTAACCACTTGCATGTGCTGGATGTGTACTGAATTTGGCAGTGTTGCCTTGGCTAAAACCATCTGCTAAGTCAAAACAATTGATATTTTCAAAACAAATAATAATGGGAACAGAAGCATTGTCTAAACCAGGGCTCTCCAACTCCATTCCTGGAAAGCTACTGTGGCTGCAAGTTTTCATTCTAACGCTTTTCTTAATTAGTGACCAGTTTTTGCTGCTAATTAACTTATTTCCCTTTATTTGAATTGACTTTTCATAAAACTCTGACCGCTCAATTGATTCTTTTTTCCTTAACAGCATCTAAACATAAATTTGATGTAAAGTGAGCCAACAGATGACCAACTAAGTTGAGGCCTCGAATTCCAACCAACTTCACTTCATTCAGTTTCTTAATTTGAAGCCAATTCTTGCTGCTTATTAAACCCGTTATTTAATTCCATGGTGCTGACTTTGCCATGGCGGTCATTTCCAAAACTGTTGATTTTCTTTTATAAGAGCGCCGTCAAAATGTTTTGTGGACCTGAGCGGATCAACATTACTGAGGCCTTCACCTTTCTATATATTCAGTTATTGTGTGATGGACGCAGGTTGTTGTCTTAATTTTGTCTTAATATTGTTTGGTTGCTAATTAAGGAAAAAAGAAATAATTAAGGGACATGAGTCTTAAATTTTGTATCAATTAAAATTAAGGTAAAGAGTTAATTAGCAGAAAAATCTGGTCACTAAATACAAAAAGGGTTAGAATGAAAACCAGCAGCAGCAGTAGCTCTCCAGGACTGGAGTTGGAGACCCCTGGTCCAAACAAACAGCATACCTTTAATCACAACCACTGGACCCTTCTGCCACATGATAATACATACAACATGCCCTTTACTGACAGATTATATAGGAGTGAATTAAGACAAAAAGGAAATATTTGATCTCAGCACCTAACTGTATAATATTCAAACTCGTCATCAATGTAGTAATATCAAGACCATTAAAATTAATTAAGATATCCAAGCCACAACACCACTATGTCAAAATAAATGTCCAAAAATCTGTATAAAGTAAAACACAATGTAGCATAGGTTGGATGCTGAGAGTATCAGGAAATACTGGCATTCTCTTCACTGGTAATTAAGACTCATTATTGCCCCAGACATGAGGGGTGAAGGGTCTTGAACTGCTATAGTGGCTGCACATTTGTTTCGGCAAACGGTAACTGAAGTGTTTGTGTTTTTCAAAATGCTTTTCTTGCATACCTGTATCTACATTTAAAAGACCTCGCTGGTGTGACTTCTCACTTACTCTAAAACAGCAGGTCAGATTTGCATTGCTTTTAAGATAACACATATTGATTAGTCAGTCAGTCATTTTCCAACCTGCTATATCCTAGCACAGGGTCACGGGGTTCTGCTGGAGCGAATCCTAGCCAACACAGGGCGCAAGGCAGGAACAAATCCCGGGCAGGGCGCCAGCCCACCGCAGGGCACACACGCCCACACACCAAGTACACACTAGGGACAATTTAGGATTGCCAATGCACCTGACCTGCATGTCTTTGGGCTGTGGGAGGAAACTGGAGCACCTGGAGGAAACCCACGTAGACACGGGGAGAACATGCAAACTCCACGCAGGGACGACCCTTAAACTGATTATTTACAGCCAAACCATTTTTTATTTCACTGGGAATAACATACACTGTCACTCACATTAGTGTATACTCATTGGTAATTAGCTACTTTATCACACCTTTAAGGAAAAAATTATTTTGGTCCAACTCAAGCTACGTCCAAACTAATACTGCATTTTTCAATTAAAACAATCTTGGTCCACACTAGTGTTTTCACACTGTTTATAAAGTTGTCTCCATTCACACTTAAACAGCTGAAAACACAATGATGTAAATGTTCACCTACACTGGGAACACAAGCACCAGCAGAAAAATCCTTGATGGACACCCACCGGCCAAGGAATTTATTGCAAGCATCTAGTAAATTATTTTCCTTTTGCTCAAGTATGTGGAATTCAAATTGTACAACATTTACAAATTTATACATTTAGATACATATAGGTAAGTAACACAACAAGCCCCAATTAAAAGCAACTTTTCTATGTCCAATCAGAGAATGAGACATTGTAATAAGCAGGATCCAATCAGGGAAAAGGAACATAATAAGCACAAACAAATAAGACTGCGATTAGAGTCTGCGTTTTCTGAAATGTTTTTACCTGTCCACACTATAATGGCAAGCCGGAGTATCAGAAGTACATTGACTCTTGTGAATATGTCAAAAGTCTCCATTTTTCAGGGGTTAAAAATGCTGGAGTAGTGTGGATGAAAGGTGAAAACAGAAACCAATGTTTGCATTTTTCTTTTTAATTCAAAATGTAGTTGTGTGGACACGGCCTAAAGAAAAAAAAAGTCAAAGTAGTCATATCAAAAACAAGACAAATTCTATGATCAATATCTGGCAGTCTATTGACAAAAACGAAACCCAGAAAGTCCAATTAACTCTGTGAAGTAACTTAATCTCCATATGCCCCTGGCTTAAATCATTTTTCCACCTGGGATTATTGCTACATCATAATTTTATGTCTACTGCTTCTTTTTTTGATTTCTTTTTTCAGAGAAATTACGCATGTTCATGATAAATCTGGGCAGCACGGTGGCGCAGTAGTAGTGCTGCTGCCTCGCAGTAAGGAGATCCGGGTTCGCTTCCCGGGTCCTCCTTGCATGGAGTTTGCATGTTCCCCCCGTGTCTGTGCGAGTTTCCTCCGAGTGCTCCGGTTTCCTTCTACAGTCCAAAGACATGCAGGTTAGGTGGACTGGCGATTCTAAATTGGCCCTAGTGTGTGCGTGTGTGTCCTGCGGTGGGTTGGCGCCCTGCCTGGAATTGGTTCCTGCCTTTCGCCCTGTGTTGGCTGGGATTGGCTCCAGCAGACCCCTGTGACCCTGTGTTTGTATTCAGCAGTTTGGAAAATGGATGGATGGATGATTAATCTTAGAAATATTTTAATGTTACTTTGAGTCATCACCAAGGAGGGAGTTAATTTTATGGTGCAGCACAAGACTGTCCAACAAGCTTTTTCAATCCCTCCACCCATCCATCCATTTTTTTGACCTCACATTTTCTGGTGTAGGTTCAGAGTTTCAACCAGTGTTCTCATAACACCTCTTTGCCTTTTTAACCACCTAGTTCTGAATCAAGAAAATCTGCAGAAAAGAGGCCACTAATTCCAGATTGAAGTGTGCAGTGTTACAGGGTTTTATTTAGCTTAGAGAAAATCAGATTAGTAGAGAGATGGTCAATCAACTGTATACAGTCCTGTCACCAAAAGAAGCAGGTCCACTGATAGTAATTTAATAAGGTAAACCAGTGAAAATCCTATAAAGGCTGCAAGCAAAAGCAGCTTGACTGCAATGTGGTGTCATCACCTTTCAGGAAAGTCTATCATCAGTTACGTAGGGTCACCTGCAAAGGAACAGGTTAAATGCAAAGCTCCTGCCCAAATCAGTCTTACACATGCACATTTTTAGTAAAAATAGCACATATCAGAACTAATTCTGAACCTACAGAGCACCACTACTTATAAACGTTTATTTTTTCTTTCTATTTTCACATCTGAAAGCATTGGTAACCCACTTTTGCAGAAAAGCCACTGCTTCCAAAAATAGGAAGCAACATTCATTAGAATATCTTTGTTCTCCTAGGCATGTAAATTTGAAGGGAATACCATCTTAAGTGTTTGCCAGGCAGACAGTTACAGCTTTGAATGTCTCGATGCATGCTCAATAATCCAGGTAAGGAAATTCTAGAAAGTTGATTCTTTTCATCTAGACATAGTTTTTTTCCCCCCCGATATGTTTCATCACTCAAAAGTGACTTCGTCTGAATCATACATCGGGGAAACCAAACAACCACTGGCAAAGAGGATGGCACAACACAGAAGAGCTGCCTCATCAGGCCAGGACTCTGCAATCTTTTGACATCTACAGGACAGTGGTCACTCTTTCAGTGATAAAGATGTGCACAAACTGGTCAGGGAGGAACACAGGTTTGAGCGAGGAGTCAAAGAGGCCATTTACGTGAAAAAGGAACAACCATCTCTGAACCGAGGAGGGGGCCTAAGGGTACATCTTTCTCCATCTTACAATGCAGTGATTGCAGCCATTCCCCAACTCTCTGTGAATGGTACTCATGGCCATTGATAAATGGACAATTTGCATATCATTGATCACACGGTCCATTGTTAGTCAATGGTGCTAGTTCGGTCATTAGGCCAAGGTACTGTTTATAAGGTTGGAGAAACCTGCAGTCAACTGAGACTGAGGAAGTCACTTGGATGAGAGATGAAACGTATCAGGAAAAAAAAAAAAACAAAAACAACTATGTCCAGGTGAACAGAATCATCTTTCTAGAATACAGCTTTGAAGGTGTATATTGACTACAAAAGGTTTGTGTGACCAGCAAGCTCATTGTCTCCAAATTCTAAACAAAGCCATTGAGAAAAAGAAATGCAATCCAATCCACACAGTAGCCACCTGGGGAGACTGTGAACAGAAAGAAACCCCCATAAAGGGTCTAACTGTACAGGTTAGCAACTGAAACTGTGAAGGCTAATGCAGGAGTTAAACAGTGAGGAACACTGGAACGGCACTAACCACATCGGTCTCATTCAGTTCACATTGCTCTTAATCCTGGCAGCAGTAAAAGGTCAGATTTGCTGTCAAAGGAAAACATCTACTTGATTTGTTTTTAAAAAAATAAAACTTTGTACAGAGCTCTGCAAAAATATCAGTTGGAATTATGTGGCTTCATAAGTCACAATCTGAGATACTCAGCTCTACAGGTTTGCACAATCATATTTGTGGTTAAGATGGCTACAAGCAATTTATAAGTTCTGCTACGTATATTTTTACCCAGGTATGAAACTCAGTAACAAATGTGTTTTTCACTGCTGAATAATTTAAGTTATGTACAGTCATAATGGCACAAATTGCACTTGGGGATGTGCCAATGCATGAAGGGTTGTTAATCCAAAAGTTTCCTTTAAAACTCAGCACAGTGAATGGACACTTGTTTGAAGAGCCCTACTTTAGGCTGTAATGCGTCTTTAAGATGGCTGCAGCCAACAATTCATATATTATAAACAGACAACAACAACATTCTCTTGGATCTTACCCTAAAGGCTTACTAGCCAGATAAATATACAGTATCTTCTCTCTTTTAAGCAATGAATGTGAAATTAAAGTTACACGTAGGTGCACAGCATCGTTACCAGCTAAGAATTCAGGGAACTTACAGACTAAGGAGAACAATACAGAATTCATATTAGTTCTGCTTTCTAGGCCTATAAAAGGAAATATACCAAAATGACAGGTTCACAAAAGAAATATTAAATGTTAAATATCTAAAAATGAATCATTTAATTAAATCACATGTTTTATCTTGCATTCCTTTGTCTGGCGATGTTTTTTTTTTTTTTACAGAAATTTATCCTTACTCAGCTTAAGGATTACATCAGACAGGTCTACAGATTACTGAGAAAGCTTCCAAGCACCACAATTCATTTCTAAAATAGTATACTATTATACACCCAGCAGTTACTGTATTCCCTACTCCCTTCTTAGGCGGAGACTGAATGGGGGGCTTAGTCTCGAGATGAATAAAGAAACAAAAGTCTTTCTTTCTTGTAACTGCAATTCACAGACCCATGAAGTGACAGCACAGCAGAAAATGAACAACCATCAAACCCATCACGACAGGATTGCTCATTAGTATAATTACAGGAACAAAATTCAGCTGGACAGTCAATGCTTTTCTGGCACACAAATGTAATTATAAATACCTGTGAACTAAGTCATATATTCACGGCTACTTTAGAAATGATAAAAATATCAACAAATAAGCTAAAAATGTCCTAGACTGAAAATAGTGCAGCTTTGGGACTCTATCTGAGGAACTTTCAAAAAACTGCTAATATTGCATAAAATGCCAAAAAGAGCCGACATTAAGATTTTTCATGATATTGGCATAAGATCCTCAGTGTTGATAACAGCAGATGACTTCAAGGAAGTGACAAGTTAAGAACATTTTAGTTCATTTCAATGGATATCCACTGAGCAATATAAAAGGGCTTGGGAGTGGAAATTTCCTAAATTTGATTTCTTGTAACTTTATACAAAATGGTCTTAAAAGAGCTAACTGCTGATGCACCTGATCAATTGTGAGATATTTTCCCATTGCATAATTTTTAGTTTGTGTGCAGTACTTTGGAAATTAATATGTGGCACATTCACAAAAGACAGAAAGCACATGAAAAGGGACATCTGCTTTATAAAATAAGGCACAGGATCAAGACCATTAACTTCTGTGATTAACGGTGAAAAAAACAGAGAGAAATGAAGTCCGGACATATTATAGGTGTGCAAACGCTTCTCATCTCCATGACACAAGAAGACCGTGCAATGACATCAAAGCGCAGAGCAGAATATTTACACACAGCTGTTACCTTTAAAACAAGACTTCATGAGCAGGTAGAGCATCCTGATGGCCTGCTAACCATTGTAATAGAGGGCTGGCAGCTCAGCTGGGACATCCAAAGAATGGACAGATGGGGGAAGGCCTCCCCCAGGACACTAGATGGCGATTTCCCTGCAGCATAGCGGTGCCCCGGATTCCCGTAGGGCACCATGGGATATGTAGTTCGGCTTCACAGCCCTGCTGGGTACCGTGGGTGCCGCCAGGAGATGCTGCAGGGAGACACAGGGATTTCTGCTTCCCATATAGCCTGGAAGTACTCCCAAGTCATGGGGACGGAAGCCTCGAAGTACTTCCGGGCTGAAGAAAAAGACAATTGTCCATCGGACCCGGAAGTGCTGACGAGTCACATGGATGGAAGGATAGAAGCGTTTCCAGGTCAAGGACTATAAAAAGAACTGGTGGAGACCCAGCAATCGAGCCAGAGTTTGGAGATAGATTGACAGAACTTGCTGGAAGGAGAGGAGGAGAGTATTGTGTTTATTTGTAGTATTATTATTGTTATTGCCTTTGTATGGTGGCGGAGGTGCTTCATGGCACCACTATTGAAACAGAAAGAATATAATATTCTTTTGGTGCTTTTACCTGGTGTCTAGGACCTTTGTCTATCGGGTTTGAGGAGCGGCAGCGCCCTCTAGTGTCACACCATTAACATAAAAATGTACTACATTATTATATATAATTATTGGTAAAAGTCATTTTGCCATTCTATACTTCAAACACAATTTCCTTTTTATTTTTTATAAATCTAATATATAATAAAATATTAAAGGTCTGTGTGTCCAGTTCCTCTGAGTAATCTGATTGGTCAGTTTGGCTTTGGTGTGATTGGTCAGTTTAGTTTCGGTGATACGACAAAAGAGGAAGTGTGAGATGCACGAGGGTGAAGGGGGAAAAAGGTGTAGGAGGTGCGCTGAGAGAGCCGCTTTCAAAGATGGCAAGAGTAAAACCGGACAGGAGATGAGAAAGGTGCCTTGAAAATAATGACAGAGTCTGTTTTTGCCAAGTAAAACTCTTGAACTTGTACTTTCAATTTAAATTAGTTTTTTTTTTCCTAGCAAGGATGAACAGGGCACTGAATCAAAATAAATAAATTAGCAGTACATGCCATCCTGTTGCTTCTATCCAAGGAGCAGGGTAAAAATATGACTTCGGCTCCAACTCTTAATCCCACTTAATGGCTCCACAATAATACACTGATCTGAAAACAGGCAATAAAATCCGGTAGACAACATTGCCCCTCTTTTTACTGATGAGAAACAGTTCAGCATCTTTGTTCCCAGACCCTGATTAATCTAATTAAGTCAAGTCTCTGCTTTCTTACTGACAGGAATCACCTAACACTATGTTCACATTACAAGCCTCATTGCTCAATTCTGATTTTTTGCTTAAATCGGATTTGCCTGTCTTGATGGTTCACCTTCGTAAGTGCAAGTGACCTGAATGAAACTGTAATGTGAAGGCATCTGTCCTCCAAAACGGCACACAAGCGCACATTGATATGTTTGTGCACGAGTCACCAACAACGAAAAGGTTCGAGTTTTGAGAGGACTCATGGTATTAAAACCAATAAAATGGACAAGCTGGTAGCTAGTGTATGCACTGCATTTTGCTCTGGAGGATGGCAAATAGTTTGTCAGCTGTACATGATTAGGTTGAGAAGGCCAAAAAAAAAAAAAAAAAAGAGACACCCAGACGGTTAGCGTTTGCTGTTTTCACAGCTATTGTTGGCACTGCTGAACTAAGAGGTGTGTCGGTATAAGAAAAGAGCCAGCAATAGTGGGGCCGTGACTGTTGACAAAGCTTTAGCTCTCCTCCAACGTTGTTTTGTCGCACTGCTGGTGCTGGCTGTTGACAGCAGTGCTCAGCCCAAGCATATAGGCAAAACACACATGAATTTCGATCTGACCTTTCTCATTCACGTTGTGTGACCATGAATCAGATATGTATCTGATCTGCGACCACATATGAGAGTGACTCAAATCTGATTTGAAAAAATTGGATTTCTGAGTTCACAGAGTTCTGAAAACATCAGATTTGTGTCACATTAAGGCAAAAAAAACAAATAAAAATCTCAGTCACTTCAGCCTCTTAACGTGAACGTAGCCTAATTGAGCAACTCCCCTTGTATGGGTTTCAAATATATGTCTCCTACTGCTGCCCCATGTAGACACAAATTTTTCTAATCAGATACAAGGTTCAGCCAATGTCACATTACGTGACTTTTCGTCAAAAGGTATTTTGGACTTGCAAGACTGCAGTTGCTGATCTCACTGTCAGGCCATGTCAGTTTCCACAACTGCAGATCACTAGACATGCCAAATTAGACGAATGAATGCAGACCTTCCAGCACAGTCATGCTCACCCCTTTTTGTGACAGGCAAAAACATGCTACTGGACAGAACTGGTGCTGTTCAAAGGGTTAACAGGTACCACGTGTTCAGCCTCAATCACTGCCCTTTATCCATTGTCTTCTGTTTGTGAGGTTTAAAACACCCGCACTCCTTATTCCTTGTACTCCTCATATGAATTGCACTTCCGGAAGAGTGTTCATTGGTTGTCAGCTCTTATGCACGCAGAGCCCACCCTACAACAAATGTCGGATCAAGTCGCAGACTAGATGGAGTGACTCTCTGGGTATGTTACATTAACTGACTGAATTAGATTAAGTTAATGATGGCTAGAAACTGGAAAAGCTGCATCATGTAACATGGCCTTATAATGAAATGCAGTGGCTCGATCTGTTGGCCATATTTAGCTCATGCTGAACTGTGCACACTTTTCACAGCTCTAGGTGAACAGATACTGTACTCTAAGTGTACTTTTTTTGATGTCTCTCTATTATAAAAGGAAATCCTGGGACAAGACTTCCTCTGAGATAATTTCAGGTCCAACGAGACGAGACTTTTTGCCAAGAGATTTTGACAAGTCCTGCCCTCCTCGCAAACATTTACAACCACGCCCACCGTCCACTCACCTCTCATTCGTGTGAATGCTATTGTCAGACACAGTTCCTGAGCTCTCAGCTCCAAGCAGGGTGAGAAATAAAAGACAAAGAGTAGAAGACAAAGTAGAACGTCGTAAAGAGGTTCAAAAATGTTGGCGCGATACACGTGCAGGGCAGGTTACAGATTATGAAAGTACTAAAGTTCGGAAGTCTCAAAAAACTTGCTAACAAATGGAAATTATTACTCAGTGAAAAAACGGAACAGAGAAAAGAGATCGAATCTATGGACACAGGTGATATGACAGAAGTATGTAGGTATTATTGGGCTTTAAACTTTAAGTCGGAGACTTGTAGATCGTCTAATTCGTGTTGGCATCAGGGAAAAGTAGTATTTCTTCCCAATGAAGAGGCCTGTCCATGAGAATTAAAAGATTTCTTGTTTGGTGAAAGTGAAATCCACATACGCAAGCAGCAGAGATGTGAAGTAGCTGGCACATAGCGCAGGCCTGGGGGTTGGCGAGCGAAATGAGCAGGGGGTGAAGCCCCCTAGTTTAAAACAAGATTCAGATACTGCACTAAAAACATCGGTTTACAACAGGACATTCATTGATTTAGCTCATACTTACGGCATTACACAGACAATGAGCAAAGGTGGCCTTATAAAAAGGCAGCCTTTCACTCAATTTTTAACAACTTATGTAACATGGAATTTTAGCATGTGGAATCAAGTTATATCCACATCCAAAAAAAAAAAAAAAAAAAAGTTGCTAAGCACTAAAAATAAAAAGATTCAAAATTAAGGAATGAAATCAGAAAAAAAAAATAACACAATGACCTGCCTCTCCTGTGAGTTCACTTTTCAAAAACACAGTCATGTTTTCCAATTGACCACCATATCCAGAGACACCACTGCCTTCCCCCCAACCCCCTCAATCCAGGATACACCTACTTCCTGCAGTCTACCATGAGTAGCTAGCCTGTGAGCACTTACATAATGCTTTCCCACCCTGCCTTTTTCCTTTTAGAAGCTTTTAAAGAAAAAAAAAATTTCCTTCAGATTCCAACAATCTTGAAATGGGAGCCAAGAGGTCCTACTGAGCACAGATCTGGTTATGAGTAAATGTTGTCCGCATCACGTCCATATCTCTGCAGGAAACCCAGAGAATGAATGTGCAGGAGTCACGTACCAAAAAAAAAAAACACTCTACCCTACCCCATATAAGGATACTACATATTTGTCCAGTGAATGTTAAATCCCCCAAAGTCATATATTGTTTATAGAGATCTGTTTTTGTTTATAATTCAAAAATGAAACCTGTGTTCAACTGAAAAGCTGGCATGAAGCCTAAACACTTTTCATATTTGAGCTGCTACAACTTGGAAATCCACCACATAAAATACTCGACCTCTTTGGTACACCAGTTCATGAAGGGTCTTCCCTGAGACAGCAAGACACAAATTTCAAACTTTTCCTAAAGAAAAAACAAATGTAAGAATGCTAAAATCAGGCAGCAGAGTGGTCATATCTCATACACTGTACTTTTTGATGTAGCAAAAGTCCCATATTCCACTCTCTAAGGATGTATTACAAGTCTTCCGAATTTGTAACAGATACTTCTAACTAATAGATTTCTATACAATATAGATACTATTACTTACTAAAAAGATAACCTACAAAAACAGGTTTTTAGAGTTCTTAGCCACAGGTTATCAGAAGGTCTTTTCACAACAAAAGCAATGAAAAGAGGTAAACGGGGATTGCAGAAGAGCACTGGATGATTAATGAACAGCATAGCAAGCAAACAAGAAAGGACTGGCAAATAAGAACCTGAACGGGTCTGACTTGCAACATGTGTTGGTCTGACTTTGAACAAATGATTATTCAGCTTCCATTACACTAACAAGCCGGAATCTTAGCCAGGACATTCCCAGACAGTCATACTTCTAGAAACTCATGGGTGGACACTGCAGAGCACAGTCGCTGCAACATTTACATTACCAATACAGAAAATATTTCCTTTTGTTCAAGGCGAACAAAAATGACATAATTACTGTAATAATATTGTTAGATTCATTCTTTACAATTACACAAAAAAAGTATACGAGTCAAACTGGACACTAAATGATCAGCTGAACAGGAATAATAAAGTTCATAAATTGGGTGGATGGCACAGGAAATAAGCACATCTGTTAAATAAATGCCACATTTAAAAGAGCAAAGGATGCTCGCAAAAGTAAAATGTACATAAAAAGATAGCCATTCTGAAAGAAGAATTTCAGGACTCAGTCAGACTACAAAAATGGCTTACTACATTTATTACACATTTCAATCTATAAACCTGTGTATCTCCAGACAAGGCATACATGTTCTTAGTTGAGGGAAAAAGGTTTCAAATAAAATCCTCTATATATGAACTAATATTTGATCCACTACTCACTACAAATACCATTTCCCAGTAAGTGGAAGATAAATAACAAAAATATTAATTATAAAGTTAAAAAATATATTTTTCTAGTATGAATAAAATCAATATACAGGCAGAATGCAGCCCACTGTCAATTAGTATGGGATCAGAATGGTCAAGTCTGCTGAGCTTAATGGCCTGTCCTTGTCAAAATTTTTCTAATATTCTAAAATAAGACTAAAACAGAAAATTTTTTTAAGTTTTTTATTTATAAGAACGTCAGTTAAAACGAATGGATTGTTTATTTAGTCTCTTATAAATACTCATAGAGCACAGTGGACCTCAGTTTAACGGGAATACTCCAATCGGTAAGAGAGTAAATATTTTATTCTCATTTCATGATTTTTACTCCATTAAATAATAATCGTGTGTGTGTGTGTGTGTGCGCCCTGCGGTGGGCTGGTGCCCTGCCCAGGGATTTGTTCCTGCCTTATGCTCTGTGTTGGCTTGGATTGGCTCCAACAGATCCCCATGATCCTGTGTTAGGATATAGCGGGTTGGACAATGGATAATTTTCCTTTTACATATTTATAGAATTTCATGATTTTGGCCGCAAATAAATATCTCATTCAGGGAAGACAGTATATATAACATTTCTAACAGGTGTGCCAGTAATTGTTTAACTGAGCCAGAAAGATAAGAAATGATCAAAGAATTAAGTTGAAGGTTAAAGACAGCAGTTAAGAAGTATGAAGCTGAGACATGGGCTGGAAAGTGAGCGCTGGAAAAGAAGGTAGATGTGGTAGAAATGAGAATGCAGAGCTGGATGTGTGGAGTTACAAAAAAGGACAGAATAAGAAATAAGACAATGACAGGTACAAGAAAAGTGGGAGAGATACTGAAGAAAGTACAGGAAAGAAGCTTGAAGTGGTATGGATGTGTGATGAGGAGGGACAATGAACATGTGGGCAAAAGAGTGATGGGAATGGAAGTACAGGGGAAGAGAAAGCATGGGAGACCAAAGCAGAGATGGACGGATAAAGTAAAAGAAGATCTGAAGAAAAGGGTCTGACCGAGCTGTTTGGAGAAACTTGATCAAGCACACTGAATAGGAAGAAGACAAAGAAAGATAAGAAATATGTCTACTACTGTGGGTTGTTAAAACACCTTACGACTAAGTGTGTCACTCCTGCTCCACATCAACACCCCTGCCATTTTATTTATGGCTGGATTTGGTCCCCAGACATATTAAGGACTTTTGATCAACTAACTAATTTAACTACACCAAAGGGATTGTGAATCACAAATTCTCATAGATGTCAACAAAGTACAGAAAGCAATATGTACCTAATGTATGTTTGCTACTGTACCATTAAGAAACTAAAAATACACCAACATTTCTCATTTTAAAACCTGTACAATTTCCATAACCACTAGGCCTATAAATAAATTGGTGCACATCCTGTTGTGCCAAATTTGCACTTTATTCTCCAGCAGGCCACACCCATGCCTTATTTTCTTAATGAGCACTCCATCATGTTTCTAAACAGCAACATGACAGAAATTGTAATTACAGAGGGCAAACCTCCAGCTGTCAGTTTCAGTGGATTTTGACATTTCAAGCGACTCCACCTCCTCCTTCATTCCATAGGCAGGCAGTACTTGAAAGCTAAATGAGGAACACCCCCGCTCTAAAATGCAGCAGCTGATGCTGCTCTCAAGCACCTTCTAGTACACTGATGGCTCTGTTCATTACTACAGAGAGCAAATAAAAAGCCATAGCATTAGCAGAATGAATTTAAAAAGTAAAACTTTCAGTGATGGCCCCAGCGACGCCAGGGATGATTAGCACAAGAGTGACTTTCAATATACGAGTGGTAAAAAAGGCAGGCATGACATTTAATTTTGCTAATCATAATTAATCATTTTAAGAGGTAAAAAAATTACCAGAAAAGAAAAAAAATGCCATTTTTCAACAACTGCAAATTGTCAGTGATATAGAGCTACATGTAGTGTATTCTAAAACATCTATTGTAAAAATAATTGTTACCAGAAATATGCTATGTCAGTTTTCAGTCTGTGGGTTAACATTTTTAGAATATTTGCAGTCATGTCTGTGAGACACTACTGGATCAACTGACAATGCAAAGCCAAATGCATTGCCTAACTAAGCAACCAATACACACTTAAAAGTTCTTAGTTGAGGTATTTTATAATTAAATTACTTTAAATCCACAAAAACACCTATAAGTATACAGTTGCGATGTTTCACACAGATCTGACACCCAAAGCATTATGGTGGCTACAGGACCAAAATGACACCATCATGTCTTGCATTTTCCAGCTGTACAAACTCAACTCCTCAGATGACCAAATGCAAAACTGCTTCTGATTGGCCAAAACAATGAATGGTCAGATTTAGATAGCAATGCAACTTAGAGATGGAAGTTATTTCCAGTTTGGGGGCCCTATTCCAGGTGAAGTTTAGTCCATCTTTTTAGTAAGGGGAAAAAAACAAATATTCAGCCTAATATAGAAAGACAATTATTCTAAAATATTCCACATTAAACAAATGGAACAATTGCTTCAGATTACAAGTTAACATTGCCGCATATGCTCAAATTGTTCTTTTAAAAATACCATGCGACTGATCGCAAACGGCTGCTGTAAAAAACAAACGTCAATGTATCCTCTACTGATTAATCGCCTTGTGTGTAACCTGAAGTAATCATATGAGCGCTTCAAGTGAAAGCACGAGGAAAATTAAAGTTGTTGGTCGTGACCGGCTTAATCATATTTTCTACACATAAGCCTTGAGATAGTTGTTCCTATGGCAAACATTACATGTTCCTTTAATTAGAAAGCCAACCACTATTTTAATGGCTGAACTTTTAGACAAAGGTGTTTAGGGGCTATCTGAAGCAATTTATCCTTTGTCATCTTCACATTTCACAATCACAGAAGGAAATCCTTGTTGAAAACAAGATGCAAGAAGGACTTATCTGACAGGATTTCCAAAGTGAACAAGCAATGGGAATATCTTTGTTCCCAAACTTCAAGGAAGTGTAGTTGGGGAAAAAAAAGGTTAAATTGGTTTATGATAGATATTCTTGGGGAATACTGCATAATTAGACATTGATCTTATAAAATGAAAGGCTCCATCCTTTTTGTCCTCTTACATTTATACCAATATAAAGTGGCTATATAGGAATGCATTAAATATGATTATGTTCTATTTTCAATTTGGTAAAACAAATGATTTCAGCACAGTATAAAATACTGTACCAAGAATTTGCATTTGTGTCAACACGACTTTAGAAACAGCAAAGACCTAAAAAAGGTACAGCAATAAAGCAACAGCTTGAATTGCCCCATGGATGCCTGAAACAACCCAAAGTCCTTCTATTGACTGTGTATAAAGTTACAGCAAATACTTCCTGGTAGAAGAAAAAAAACATTTATGTCCCATCGCCTTATGATTTTGGGGTCTTATGAAAGCACTCACAACTTATGCTGTCTGTGAAACATGGCAAGTACAGTCCACTGTAAACTAGTAACCAAGAAAAGGGGATTCATTAATTTAGGCTCTGTCCAGATTTCATTCCTACCTTGCACCCAATGGGATGCTGGGATAGGTTATAAAAGGTGGATGGATGGATAGAAAGTATCATCTATGACTTGTGGGATGATTTATACTATTAACAAAAAAAAAAAAAGGAGGTGAACCTTTGAAGGATAAGCTAGAGTTAAAATTATTTTCTCACAATAGTGGCATTCTACAGTTTGCCCCGGCACTTATTTTTTTTTATTGAATCCATATGTAGTAATGTCATATACCAAGTCAAGTCAATTTGGGGAGCATGCACTGGTACAGTGCATTGCCGCACCCACTACACGACAAAACAACTCGGGATCCCAGTTGGCAAACCCCCAGGAAGACATGCAGTCCATTCCCACCGTCTGGAAGTGACCCTCTATCAGCCGCATCCAGGTGTTACATGGGCGACCCCTAGGCCTGGTCCAGCCACTCGGGTCCCCAACAATGAGAATCTTATGAGCTGGATCACCCTCGGGGAAACGCGCCACATGGCCGTAACTGACACTCCCTCACAATGCAGGTAATGAGCCTCATTCAGGACTCCATGAGCAACACAAAGTCAAACCAACGGTACCCAAGGAATTTCCGGAGAGACATAGTACAAAGGAGTCCAGTCTTCTTCTCAGGTCACTGGATAGCGTCCATGTCTCGCAACCATATAGCAAGACACAAAGCACCAGGACTCTAAAGACTTGAACCTCCGTCCTTTTGCATAGATATCGGGAGCACCACACACCCCTTTCCAGCAACGTCATGACCCCCATGCTCTCCCAATCTGTCTGCTGACTTCATAGGAAGAGTCACCAGAGACATGAATGGCACTACCAAGGTAAGCTCAGCTTTTAAATCCCAGCTGAAGACTCACTAGTTCAGTTTAGCATATCCTGACTAGAGCTGCTGATTAACTGTACAGACTGCATCTCTGTTGTTAGTCATTAGCACTAAAACAGAAGTAATATGACAGTTACAATTTGTTACTAACCCTCACCTATTCTGTTTCTCTTCTCGGTACATAAATGTGGCACTTGGTGCCAAGGCCAACCGGCAAAGTTGTTTCGCCTGGCTAAGGTTAAGTCATCCCTGATGGAGGATTGCAGGAATCGTGGGGAAGAGGGGTCCTTTCATCAGATTGGCTAGCCCAGCGCTGTTTCAGGTGTGGAATGGCCAATTGGGGGAGGCAGGTTGATGGCCGAGGTCTCCAGGACTCTGAACAAATCCAAAACCTATTATGTGATATCATCTACTGTTAATTATGCTCCGTACTGGTAAAATGTTTATTTTTATGCTGTATTGAGGATTTTTTCTGTTCCGTGCATTGTATTGTATTGACCCCCTTCTTTTTGACAACCACTGCACGCCCAACCTACCTGAAAAGGGGTCTCTTTTTGAACTGTCTTTCCCAAGTTTCTTCCATTTTTTTCCCTACAAGGGTTTTTTTGGGAGTTTTTTCTTGTTTTCTTAGTGAGTCAAGGCTGGGGGGCTGTCAAGAGGCAGGGCCTGTTAAAGCCCATTGCGGCACTTCTTGTGCGATTCTGGGCTATACAAAAATAAATTGTATTGTAAGTAAACCTCTCTCCGCAGACAAACACACTGCTGATGGCCATGCCCAAGAGGTCATTAAAGGCCTGGATCTTGGTTTTTATCAGGACACTCACAAGCCCAGACTCAGACTCCTCACTCAATCTCTCGAGAGCCCCGATCAGAGCCTCCATTGACTCCGCGAAGATCACAACATCGTCAGCAAAGTCAAGATCAGTGAATCTCTCTTCACCAACAGATGTCTTCCCAAATGGGGTTAAAATGCACACCTATGGGAATCAATCCAAACACCACACAAAATCCTTGAAAATTATCCACTATATATATTGCTTTGAAGCAATAAAGCTACCAGATTAACTAAAACTATCTTGAAAGTAATGGAATTATATTAATGGAAGCACAACAAAGTTGAAAGCCATTTAATCACAGATGTTTGCTGCCATCTTTTCCAAGAGGAGATTGCTTCCGTCTTTTCCATTCATAAACATTTTAGTGTTTGAAATTTTCAAGTAAACACAAATGCACCAAGGGATGTAACATACTTGGTTGTCAATGGCCTGTAGAAGGTTAGCAGGTAATCACAAACTTTCAGGAATTAAAATATGCATCTGTAGCCATGTACTGTACAACAAAATAGCTCCATAGCTAAAAATGCACATACCCATAAAGATAAAGGCAAAACAAAATTGTGTGACTACATTTCCTGATGACCTGTGCTCAATAATCCTACTTCTTTGAAGCTATCACTTCAAGTGGTTCGCCTAAACACAAAAGCAGTCATTGGTCTCAGACTTAAATTCAACAGAGAAGCCCTTTATTTAAAAAAAAGGAAGAAAAAAAATTCTGTGCCCTGAACTGCATGACTTATCACTCTCAAATACAACGGTCTATTACTGCCCTATTTACATGGAAAAAGGCTGAACAAACAAACAGGTAATTCACAAATTCTTTGTTCTGCATCACTTATGACATACTTAAAGTGTTCTCTTGATTACCTACGAGGGATATCCAGAAAAAAAGGTTACAACAGCTGTTAAAAATCGAAAAATGAATATATTTCAACCAAATTTACAGGGTATGTTCCAAAATATGTGTTTATTTCTCAACATAATCGCCGTCAACTTTGATGCACTTCTTCAGCCTGGGCACCAGCTTTTTTATACCCTCGTCGAATACGCTCCGCTCCACCTCCGAAAGCCATTTCTCCACTGTCTCCTTCACCTCCTCATTGTTGGAAAAAACGTTTCCCACCCAAGAATTCTTTCACAATTCTTCCACAAGCTGACGATGGATCTCGGTCGTGGATTAGCGACGCAAAGTGAGGAACTTGATGACCGAACGAATCTCGCATCGGCGGTAGGTGGAGCAAACTGCCTCAGCAGAGGTTGACGAACTTGCTTGCTGTGATGACATTTCACAACTGACTGACGTGGTCCCGGGCTTATTTTGACTGTTAGGACCCCCCTACACGCAGGTATGCCAACCTTCGAAAAAAAAAATTCCCTGCACCCTCCAGGGCACTTGTAACCTTTTTTTCTGGATATCCCTCATACAAACAATATGACTCATCATTTGCTAATGAAACAGTCTGAATTAATTGGGGTATTGAATCAGCAAAAAAGTCAGAAGTGTGAAATGGAGACGCTAACCAAGGTGGATTCCGAAATTTTTCACGGCTGCTGCAAAAGACATGCTTGGTGAATCCCAACTCTGAATAGCCTGCTGCATCTTAACCCACAGGTAAACTAATGACTGGGGAAGCCTGCCACACATGAAGCTTAAGTGCTCCTGTAAAAAACAAAATGGTACGATTTTCTTAGACTTCTGGTATGAGATATTAACCTGTGGCTAACATAACCTGCAGATAGCCACACTAGTGTCAAGGGAAGATTTATATCATTAGCACCAGTGCTATGTACAGTACACAGTGGCATTCAAATATGGCTTTACTTAGATCAATCATGACAACACATGTCATTTAACTACTCTCTATTAAAACTGCTCTTCTAAAAGAAAAGTGGAATTCTCGAAGACTGCCATCTGCCAGGTTTCATGTGTGATAAAGTACAAGCTGTGCATTCTGATAAGTCTCTTTCCTCATCTGCAGTGCTCAGCTACTGGCTGACTTAATGTAGTCCATCTCTACATAAGACACATCTGCCTCTATCTTCCCATTCAATAAAAAATGAGTTGCTTGGTACAGGACTGTCATTGACTGGGAGTTTTTTGTTGTTGTATGGTGGCCTATTATGAATTCAAGCATAATAATGGTGGGTGTGTGCATAAAAAAACAAAAAATAAATAAATAAAAACAGAATAGTCTGGACTCTTTCAGACTCTTGTCCGCTTATCTGGTGCCTACTATCATAATACACTGACAGCTACTTAAATAATGTAAGTATTTACTCTCCGAATTACACAAATAGTCTGCTGGTGTCTGTCTGTCTGTCTTAAACGGCAGTCCACACAAATGACGCTATCACGTATTGAGCGTTTCAGGCTGTGCCTAAGTAATACAATGAGCTTTCAAGTGCATTTAGTTACAGCTGCAATTTACAAAGGATCACTGAATCTCTGTATTTGTAAAGCACCTTGGGGTAGAATTCGCTATATAAAATTAAGGTTGTTCGTCTGTGCAATAGTTGTCTCCGCGTCTGATGTTTTTTTTTGTCACCCACAGTGCTTGGTGCTGCTGCTTCACTGCTTCAAAATATTTGGTTTGCACCTCTGTCTGCATGTTCTTCCCGTACCTGCCTGGGTTTTCCCACTTAGGACTCTAATAATGCCCTACAGAACAAAGATGTGTGCATCAGGTTAATGGGCATATTCTCAAGTGACTTTGTGAGGAGGGGCACATGAGTGTGTCCTGAGAAGTAAGGGGGTACCATTCAGAGTTGGTATCTCTCTTTCGCATGATTCTATGAAACATGAAACAATCCCCAGTCTTCATAAACAAAGATTAAACAGGTTTCAGAACTTTCTCTCTTTTATATAGCCCCTTTCCAAAAGATAATTACTACAAGAGACATACAAATAAAGCAAGATAACAAAGGAAGAAAGAAAGATAATTTAAATACAGGATAATATGGCTTGGACTACAGAATAATACACTGAATGCAGATAAGAAAGGATTGACACTAAGAATGGATAAACACCGCATCCTAGCCACAATCAATATGGCAGGCACAAAGAAATCACCTGTAAATTATGCAAAATTATGCCAAATGTACTGAAGCATATTGAAATAGTTGACTCAAAAGGAAAACTCTAAAAAATTCTTTTGTTTAAGCAATATAGGTATTATAAGACATTCTGTATTTTACTCATATTCATCTTTCTAGGGGTGGCGGGGGGGGGGGGAACACCGCTACACCAGTAGTTATTTAAGATTAGATGTTCTGCACTCTCTTTCTTGGAAGACATTAATTCAGAAAGAATAGCTATATTGTAACCAGAGCCTTTGATCTTATTGAGCTCTTTGTTGTGCTGGAAAGCCTTGGAATAAGCTGCATAACCATAAGGGTCTGCAAAATTAAATGAGATGTGCAAGGCTGGTGTGTGAGCAACTAAGTGTACATGATGCCCTATGATTATGTTTATCGCAAAAAATAAAAAACGCTCCAGAAAAAAAGAACAATGGAGATTCAATACTCATCTTCAAGCAAACGTTATGTATACTGTAAGTATACATAACAAGCCCCAAACTAACTGTTGCTACAGCATACTCCATATGGGTCTATCCTTGCCAAAGACATTCAGATATCAGCCTTCCAACACAAGGGGACTTTACCTTTGTAGTTCCTATACTGAGTAATCCTCTTCCACCACGTATGGATGTGAAATTATGTTTACTTACGTATTCAAATTGCACCTGAAAACTTCTCTCATGAATTCAAATTATTTATGCCTGCATTTGTTTATTTTCTACTGGACACTGCTGTATTTTCATACTGAATATGACTTACTCTTTTGTTCCACTATTCTCTCTATCAATCTGCTCCTGTGTCTTAATCAGTTGATTTTGTTTTTCTGATTTTGTCTGGATATCTGTAAAAAATGGCCAGTGGTTTATCATACATTTGCATTATTCCACACTGCACTTTGAGCTGTATTTCTGTGTAACGCACCCTGTGGTAGTCCTTGGCTATAAAAGGCACTATGTAAAGACTTATAAAAACGCTCATGCTACATTTGTGTGGTATGGGAAATGTGAGAACTAAGAGTTTCCCAGGGGAAACTTCACATGAATGCCCTTCCCGCCCTTCTAAGTAGTAGTTCCCAGTGGGACAATTCAGAGAGAACTGTGCTCCCCGACTTCACCAACATGTGATGCAACGCTGACCTCTCACCTCATTTCAAAAATAAGCTCAGCCACTAATGGTATTTGGCAGTCTTGTTGCATTTCAAGTATTTGCTTCATTCGTTTCTTGTACTCGTTTTGATTAAAAAATTATTTTTTTAATTGCTTCTCTTGGTGGATCAAGCAACAGATTGACAGGAATCTTGTGTTTCTCCCAAAACACCAATCGGAAATGTACATGAAAAGAATGAAGTGGGAAGATGTGACAACACAAAGGGCAACTCTTAAAATTCCCAGGGCACTGAAATGCAGCATAACTCACAGAGGAGAAAAACAACTAAGAGCAATTAAAGACACAGACTTTTACTGGCAAAAATCTGGAGTATTAATGAATTATTTAAAGCAGTTCATGTAGTACTGCATAGCTTTATGGACAGAAACTCTCCGCTAAACTCACCAAATCAGACATAATAAAATTTCTTCAGTTCAATATATCCTCATTAGGCACAAGTCTATTTAAAAGCCCAACAATAATAATAAATAGCAGAATGGCTGCAAATCATGCAACATAAACACAACACCTACATTTGAATCATAACCAGATAAACATCATGCAACATGTGCAAAAACACTACATGTATATGAAGGATGTTTTTCAATGACCAGATTCAAACTGTCCTTTGTTAGACACGTTAAAACCAGTGTTTCCGAACCGGTGGGCCACAGCCTACTTCGAAAAAACCTTCATGACCCACTCCGACAAATGCACACGATTCACACTGACAGTATTGCTTGTGGATCACAACTGATCCCGGACAACCTCCTTAACTCCCACTCTAACGACTGTGCTCAAATCACCAAGGAGGAAAAGCACTGACGATCACACTGGACTCACCTAATGCTCAAGTGATCAAACAGGACCCCTCCCATGCTTTGAAAATAACGCTCGTTTCACCAAGGGGACAAAATAATGGTTCACGCTGAATTCAAGGAGGGGGAAGGGGCCGGTCATGCTGAATACATGGAGGAAAACTGATTTTCGGTGGATCACACAAACACACTGGCGTGTGAAAAACTGGGTCATGCCACCACAAAGGTTGGGAAAAACTGTTCTAAAATAATAAAAATTAATACGGTATCTTATATCATCTTTGCATGGAAGTGTGTGCGTCTGTGTCTCCGGCCTGGAAGTGAGAGGTGGAGTTGGGGTAAGGGTCTCCACCTACGAGGAAACAGAAAACTCCCTTAGCCGTTAATAACACAAGCGAGGCCAGCCCGTCAACTAAATTTTTTTTCTGACAATTTCAATAGTTTCTAGGAGCCTGGGCTTTTTAGCTTACAGAGCTAGTATAAAATAACACTCTAACTTCATATAAACTGCCAGTAAAGCTGAATTACACATAAATACTCATGAACCACTAATTCTGTGGCAGGGAATTTTTTAAGGTTTCACATTGACTTACATTTTTAGAAAGGCTCTTCAATCCAGGCTTTTTTGGAAAGATCATTGATGCAAATAAGAGAATACACTGATGTCTCATTTCCTCCAAACAGCAAATAGACTGAACAGCAAGAGCAATGTCACTCTGTCCAAATGTGTCAACACACCTAAACACTGGAAATAATACTAGCTCTCGGGTTACAAGAGGAAGCGTTTCACAAAAATTAAAATGAGTGAGAGTCAAACTTCGGGCACAACTCATATGTTACAGGTATGAAGCAAATGGACGCCAAGGATGAGGACCTACCAGAGAGACAGCGCTGCTGGCTCTCCATTCCATCATCCTGGGTGTTCTGCCTACACCCACTGGTTGTCTGTATGGACACATTCCTCCATTGTCTACATAGACTTTCTTCACACACACCATGTGCTGGTTACATTCATATGGGGCTGATTTACAGTTGCCGGTCAATGTGGGTGTGCACTGGCCTTGCGCCCAGTGCCCTCCGTGATCCTTAACTGGATTATGCTGGCAGGAAAAAAAAAAGTCTTACTTTATGTAGTTCGGATTATTGTAATTCTACCTTCAACAATTTCCCTTAATAGCATACTCAACAGACTACAAATAAAAAAAAAAAAAAAAAAAAAAAAAACAGCTGCTATAATCCTGACAGGGACAAAAGATAATGATCTCATTATACCCGGTCGGCTTCACGTCACTTACAGAATCAATCCGTTGTCAAGAGCACCATTCCAGAATATCGGTAAATGCTGTTTACTTCTCATACACCCGTAAAGTCATCTAACTCTTCCAATAGCCTTGGTACACAGTCTTCATTTCATACATCCTGGAAATATTAATAGGCCGATTGGTTACACTGGCATTTTAGAACATTTCAACTGTGATAGTACAGTCACCTCTTTCTTCTCACTTGCTTCCTACAACTCTTCTTCCAGCAACAGAACTCCAGAAATGCACTCTGTGGTGTTTTAATGTGCCACAGCTGTTCTTGCTTCAAGTGATTTTAACATTTCTGTAGTGCACTGTCAGTATCAGGTCCCCCCCAAGCTCCTCCTATTTGCCTGTTAACACAACATTTTTTGTCACCATTTGTACTTCGGACAAGAGCTCAGCTGGGTAGTATTCCCCATAATTTCCCACCGTCTTGGACTTTCCTTGGGAAAGAAACATTCTTCTGCCATCCTCCACTATTTCCACCTACACTTTCCTTTTTATTCCTCTGGGCCTCATCACTCTGTCCATTAATGTACACTTCTTCACTTTGACATTCTCCATTTTTTGTTTCATACTGTTTAAACAAATCATCAACAGTCACTTTCTTCTCGCCATGCTACTGCCTCCACATACTGTAAATTCTCCCTTTCATTTTTGGGAATCGATGTTCAAGTCTACATATCTAAATGAGCATTTGTCCATTCTTTGATTCTGCCATCATGAGGTCACAACTTACTTTAGTGCATCTTACCACACAGCCCTCAGAAACTGTTCCTTGGTTGTCTTAACCTGTACTACACTTTTATTGTTATTCTGCCCAAAAGTTTTTTTTGATTATTGGTATCGTAGCGACTCTGACAGAACAAGAAACAAAGGAATAGATTCAGCTACCTTACACCAGACCCAACAAACATGAGCCGGCCAGCACTGCGCCACCCAGAGGAAACCGAACTGCCGCACTATCCACCAGTTTGTGAGCCAAACTAAGGCCAGGTTCTCCTTCTGAGGCTCTCTGGAAGCCAAGCACATAAGATCAAGAGGTCTTAGCAGCAGGGACAGGAGTAATAAAAGTGCTATCCCACAGTGCCATTTATGCAACACCACCGACTCACACAATTTAGAGGGCCACTTATATACCAGGTATCCCCACCCCTCCCATGACAGTCCATGGCTTCCCAAACAGTGTGTTCATCTTAAATCAGCACCCAGGACTGCAACACTGCTCTCCTCTCAGAACCATCTTCATTGAGGGTAATGAACTCCATCACCAGGACACTCAGCAGGTACAAGGTAAATGCATCTGCCCAATCTGAAGTGAACAATTGTAAGTGTGGTTAAGGGGATCTATCAGTGTTATTGCTAAACCAATTAGTTGGATCTTTCCCACTTCTGACACCATTGTAAAAACCTGCGAGATGGAGGAATGATTTGGCCACACTACACCAGACCACTGGTGTGACCCTAAAAACAACCTTCATTCACACTGCCAGGTCTACACACCCTGAGTCAGAGGCAACCTGACTGCCACACTTCCACCTGGTTTGTGAGCTGACCCAAGGACATGGTCTCCATCTGAGGCTCACTGATGGCCAAGCACACAGACGACAGACCTCAGCAGCAGGAAGAGACAAAATAAAGAGCTTTCTCATAGTGCCATATCTGCTCCTACATTCACAGTGTCTATGGGGCCTCTTGTATAGTTTGCATCCCTGACCAGCCCACCCCAAATAGTCTGCAGCTTCTCAAAGAGAGTGTCCTTCTCAGATCCTTACCCGGGGTCATTACAATATTATTAAAAATTTTCAGAAAAAGCATATAAAGAAACTCTCCTTTATACCAATAGAAACAAGCCTGGGAAGAGCCCCATTGTGAAAGTTTTCTTTTTTTAGTCATTCTAGTGTGTATGTGAGAGTTTATTGATCGTCGTAAAATAATAACCTTTATTTATTACTGAATTTTCTGCAAAAAGCCAAAGTTCCCCCTGGTGACAAATAAAGTGCTATCAGTCTATCTTGTGTGTATTCTACAGCTGCATGTTGCTTCAATCGTTATATAAAGGGGCTGCTTTATTTTCCCCACGATATGGATTCTACTTATGTATTTTAAATCTGTTCACTCTACTGTACTTCATTAGTGTGTGTACGGCAGATCTTGACCAGAAACGCACAAAACGTTCCTTTTATTGCAGATTTAGAAACCATGTGGGCAAAACACAGAGCCCAAATTTAGCCTTCCCTGTACAAAAATAGCAAACGCAGTTCTCCTTAGCCTTTAATACTGCAAACACTTACACCCTTGCCCCAAGTAAGAAAAAAAAAACTGAAACGCGTTGGAAGTTCTGCGAGTTGCTCTTCTTGTCACTAGGATGCAGTAAGGAAAATTCCCGAGGCCAGATCCTGTCAAACATAACGGCAGGTAAAGCCCATCGCCCGTACCAAATCTCCCCCAATAAAGCCGCCCAATAAAATCCCTCAGGAAACCGACTGGTGAAGTCAGCAATGCAGATGTTAATTGCATTCATTGCGTACGGCGACGCAGAAGACGAACAGTTGATGGCTTGACGGTTCAAGCGCGAGACGCGCAAGTGTTGCCGAAGGTATTGATAAGGGGAAGTTGCTTCGGCCCCGGCCCACACCTTACTCCCGCGAGCGCCTTCAGCTCAGAGAGCGAAGACCAGCAAATGAAGAGCTCTTTTTCCTCCCAGAGCGATGAAAGCAGAAGCGCCGTAGCCCCGCAACACCAACACAACAAACACGACAGGTCGCGATACACCCCCCACGCCGTCGGTCGAAGTCGACTTACCGAGGTTTTCTTCGTCCATTATTTTGACAGCAGAGAAAAGCGCGCGCGGACTGACCGACCGAACGCCTCCGAGCGCTCGCGACAGCTGGGATGCAGAGCGCAGACGAAGCCGTGGGCAGCCGCCGCCGCCGCTGCTACTGCTTTCTCTCGGTAAATCACTCTGCTTTTCCTTCCTCCCTTTTCCTTTTAACTTTCACAAACAGCTTCGGGAAAATCCAGGCAAAAAAATGAATTTAATTCGGGTGGATCATCCAAAGGTGTTATCACAGGAGACCCCCTTCGCCTCGATCACAACTGCTACCGCTAGCACCGCCGTCGTCGCCAATAAGCTGTAGTCTCTATCTCTCACACACAGTACACACGCGCGCGCACGCACGATCGGCTGTCAGTCACTGGACAAACACGCCCTCCAACTGACCACTCCCCTTATCCGCGCGCTCCCGCTCTCTCGTTGCAGTTCATTTTTCATTCATTCTTTTTCCAAGTACAGGTAAAAATGCGCCTTGGAATCAGAGGAGAAACAGATATATCATTATTTAAGAATAGATATATTCTGAGAATAAAGGCTATAAATGAGCAACCCAGTAAAGAGGAACGCTGATCAAGAACTCCAGGAACTTGGGTTCAGTTCTGCTTTCCTCTTCAAGACGTCTCTGCAATCTCCTACCACCCATTACAGACTCTTGAACACGTCTTTAAATAACTTCACTCGTCTCCTGGACACCTATTAATAAAGGTAAGTGTGAAGCCCGATGATAAGGGGAAGACACATGATGAATAGGTAATATGTTACTTTGACATTATGAAAGAACTGAAATTCCTGATCCTTGGAAACCTAATTAAGGCGATCAAAATATGAGAAAAATCATTTTGGTTCACCACATTTCTGTCAGCTGAATAAGTATTTTGGTCAGCTAAGAAAAGACATCAGCAAGGAGGAGTAGTGGAGACTAAGGAGGAGAGTATTCACTTCTTACACAAATTGTCACGAAAAACTGGAAGAATCCACTGATTTGTGTATTTAAAGCCGAGAACCTGCCAACATTTTAAAAATAGCTAAATGAAAAAGTGGGGAAAATTAATTTTTGTCAAAATAATATTGAATATTGTTTGCTTCTGTTTGAAGGTTTTATACCCTTGGGTATCCATTAGGTTTATTTTTCAAATGTAGTTTGGATTTTAACTGTGGTTTGAATCTGATGGTGCTACTGTTAACTAGGACCGTCCCAGAATGGCCGTGTCTTCAGAGGTCACGGCCTACCAATTATGAGGCAATGGGGATAAAAGGTCATCCGAGGTTATGCTTCCTCATCTGACTACATGGATTCCAAAACTCTTCACATTTTTTTTGACTGGTTTCTGAACTCTTTGCAACTCCTTCTGACTTTTATTTTGTCTCACAATTATTGGCTTAGGTTACTGATAGTTGATGTAATGATGAGGTTCATGTGATTTTATTTTGTAAATTCTACATCTTGAACACTATTTTCAGGTCCTTCTGTTGGCTGCAGCTTGGGAGCCACTGTTAGCGTCATATCCCGCATTTCTAGGGGCTTGGCCTTAAGGGTCATGACCTGCCGGTAATCAGTGTGATGGCAGAAAGGGTCAGCTGGAGGGGGGGTCCTTTTATTGTCCAATCTGCAGATACGACCTCTTACCAAATACCAAAAATAAATAAATTAATATAACAATATGAACAATTTCTACATGAAAACAAAAATCATATGAGACATAATAACAAAAGAAAAAGAAAAACATTTTTAAACCAATGAACTAATGCAGGCTGATATGTAAAGTTTAGTTATGCATCCTGCCACCTTCAAACAGAGGGTGAGGGGGCGGGGCCACTGTGACAGTCACCTGGAGGACCTCCCCCACTTAAATATTCAAGCCAGAGAATCAGGATCTCCTGAACGGCACTGAAGTTAGCGAAACAAAGATCTTTTTGTGAGTATTGGTTTGGGTTTTCTGCTATACATCACTTTTGCTGTTGTTTATTGGATTATGTAATTGGTTTTCATTTTGAGTCTTGTTTACTTTTTTGATTAGAATTTTTAGGGAAAGTTCTTATGTTCTTATTTTGTCTTTTTCTATATTCAGTTTTTTGAAATAAATTATTAATCTGTAAAGCTTGTTAGCCTTGTCCTTTAAGCCAGAGGTTTTGTGGTTTCCTCTCCCTTGAAGAGCATTTTTGTGAATATGGGACAGTTTATAGTATACTTTTGAACTTTAAAACCCTGAGACTCATTTTGGGCCTTGAAGCCTGCCTGTTACGTTTGGGATCAGGCTGCCTGGCATGGGTTATGAGTAGTTCCAAGATGCACGGCGCCGAACTCTGCTGTTAGTATGGTTGAAGCCAACGTCAAATGAACATGGACACTCCGCTGTGGGACTGCACCATTGTCAAACAACGCATCGTAGTGAGATTTCTGTGGGCAGAGGGAGTTAAACCTGCTGAAATTCGGCGAAGGATGTTGGCTTTTGCAGATCACTAAGCTTTTTGGGTATTCATCTTGCATAAACTTTATGGTGCCCCAAGTCATCATGCAGTGTGGTCTTTGAAGATCCTTGGCCGATATCCAAATGTGCAGCGCTCTTGAACAACATAAATTGCCGGTCTCTGAAGAAGGCATTCTCCATGTCGATGTGGGTTTTTTGTGTGCAATCTTGATGGTTGACCAGATCAAACTTTGTCAGTTACACTTGTTCATCTCACTTTAAACCTTTCTACACCTTCATAAACTTTTTGTTTTCTTTCCAATGAAATCTCACTATGGAACGTTGTTGAGCAATGGTGCAGTCCTGCAGCACAGTGTCCATGTTCATTTGACCTTGGCTAGACTAGACTAATGGCAGAGCGCTGCACTGTGTGTGTTTGAACCACCATTAAGGCATTGTGAATGTGTTGTATTTGTTGTGGTTACTGCATAATTTTCAAATTGCCTTTACTTTTTGATTTACTCTCATATTATATAGTGCCTTTCATGCCTCTTAGATACAGTAGATGTGAAAGGCACTGTCTGTCTATCTACAGTGGGTTGAAAAAGTATTCAACCTAGACAAAGTTTAAATATCCTGTAATATTTTTCTTTGAAAATGCATCTTTAGTTTCATACTGTTACCTATAAATGAGGGCCTCTTGGACAATACATTTTCACCAAAAAATCCTGAAAATCAAATTATGCTGCAATGATGAAGAACATAGCAGTGAAATCTGCTGTTGAGTAAGTAATCGACCACTGATAGCTCAGAGGCTGCAATAGTAAGGGTGTAAACAATCAAGCCCTGAATCCTCTAGCGTGTTGACGGGTCTCTAAGTGATTCCTTAGGCCAGTTCTTAGGAACACAAAACTGAGAAATGAATACAAGTGGCTTATGTGGTGAAACCTCAAAAACTGACAAGAATGAAAACAAGGAAACTTTTGAATGACTTGAGACGCACTGTAATTAAGAAGTTTAAAGATGGCAATGGTGCCAAGAAGACTGCCAAGCTCCTTAGCCTCTGTGTGTCCACTGTGAAGGCCATCATAGCAAAGTGGAAGACAACTGGAAGCACAGTGAAGCGGCCTGGTCAGGCCGTCCTGTTAAAATAACAAAGAAAATGTCAAGAAAACTAGTCAGAGACGTAAGAGCAAATCCTAAGGTGACTCTCAGTGACCTGCATCTGGAGTGGATGTGCACAAGACTACAATATAGATGGTTTTGCACAGAGAGTTGCCAGAAAAAAACCACTACTAAAAAAATGTCATCTGAAAGCTCGATTAGAATTCGCTAACAGACATCTTGACAAGACTCCTGCATTCTGGAGTCGTCGTGTACTTTGGTCTGATGAGACCACAATTGAACTTTTTTGACCTCAACACAAAGGCGTTTGCCTGGCAGATGGAAGGGACTGCCAATGATACAACAAACGCCATACCTACCATCAAGCATGATCGGGGGGCATCGTGCTTGGGGGCTGCTTCTCTCAGGGCAGAGTCTGGGTCCATCCATCCATCCATCCTCTTCCGCTTATCTGAGATCGGGTCGTGGGGGCAGCAGCTTGAGCAGAGATGCCCAGACCTCCCACACTAGGCACAGGGTCCCTTGCCTATATTGAAGGAAGAATGGATAGTAAGAAGTATATCCAGATTTTGGAAGAAAACCTTCAAATGTCAGCCATGAAATTGACGCTACCACTTTCAGCAGGATAATGACCCGAAACACTGGGCAAAAGGAACCAAAGCATGGTTTGACAAAAAGAAGATCTGAATCCAATTGAAAATTTGTGGCGTGATCTCAAAATTGCAGTTCACAAACAAAAACCTTCAAACTTTGCCCAGTTAGAGCAGTTCTGTAAGGGAGAACGGGAAAAATGGCCTCCATCCAGGTGTGCTAAGCTTGTAGATGGCTATCCAAAGCAATGGCAAGCAATTACTGGTGCTGCTACCATGTATTGACTTGGTGTCATGTGAAGGCGTCCATTACATTTTCAACAGAATTTTTCACAACATGACTGTCAATTTGCATTTGTTTGATTCACAGAAATAAAAGTTCACTGTGATACTTTGCATTTGTGATTCTTATAGGTTGTAATGATGTAAGATAGAAATACGGTGGCTTTCCAGAGGGTGTTGAGTACTTTTTCAACCCACTCTATCTATCTATCTATCTATCTATCTATCTATCTATCTATCTATCT
>JANRMT010062861.1:8955374-8975547 GCA_026402145.1 Polypterus bichir lapradei | reverse complement strand
TCTATCTATCTATCTATCTATCTATCTATCTATCTATCTATCTATCTATCTATCTGATTGCTTTAAAGCATATGATTGTTCATTTATTTGGTTGTGATTTATCTTCCTTCACTTTTATTACTTTGCATTTTTGTGGTTGGAATTTACCTGTAATGAGTAGGCTTCCGATTTCATAACAAAGTTTTTTTTTTTCAAAGCAAAAGCTTTCATTTTCATTTTCTTTTTCTTTGAAGAGTCATCCTGACAAGTAGCTCCACCCAGACTGGTGACGTGACATTTTCTCTTCACTTGACGTCTCATTAGCCACGAATGCTCCATTCCAGTACACCAAGGGCACGGTGAATATCACATTCTGGTTCTCAGGAGATTCTAGTCTTGCCATGCTTGGATTCTCAAGCTGTGTCTGCCTTGTCACACATAAGCACTCAAGCTGTGTCAGTGTTGTCACATTCACACGTTCAAGCTGTGCCAGTCTATCCACATTCAAGCTATACATTCAAGCTGTGTCAGACTTGTCGCACCTCGGCATTCCAGCATTAATGTACCAGTAGAGTCACGTGCCGCCATTTAGGTTTTGCCAGATTTGTTGCCTTCTACACATTGTAGTATATCCAGTCTAGTGACATTCAGGCATTCAAGTGTGTGCATTTCCCTTTGATTGCCTCATTTCAAATGAGAAATGAGAGAAGATTCCATCAGTCTTGTTTTTAAACATCATAGGAATCCTCGTCTGGCTAAAAGGAAGCAGGGAATGTTAGATGAAAACCTCCTGCTGCTCAGCCTTGTCTGCTGTACACCAAACAGGAAGTCAGGATGCTGAAAGAGCCAGCATTTTAACTGGGCAATTTTTAAGGGGGTTTGGGGTTAGGTCACCCCAAAAAATCATATTGCCTGATGAAAATAATAAGGTCACATCACCCAAACATGATCTGTTCTGACAAGAGCAAAAGATTTGCTCTTCAGAAGACAGCCTTGTCCCAGACGTTAGATGTCATAACTCTTAGTACTGAGCTGATGCCCAAGGAATGCTTTCAGTGTGTAATGTTCTGTAATTACACGGCGAACACACTATAAATAGATACAAGAGACTGGCACTTCTCCACATTACAAACATTGAGAAAAGTTTGCTAAAGCCTTGAGAGAGACATTTGTTTTCCATATGCTCCTAAAAGCTGATTAAGATGGGTATGTTACTAACTTATACACTCGGCCAAGGAATAAAATTCCCTGAGGAAATACAGAGTTTTACAGGAAAATCTGTGCACGTTCTCCAGTGTTAAAGTAAACCAAATAAGTCAAAAATAAAGACCAAAAAAAAAAAAAAAACAACAGCAGCCGGAAAGTACAGCTGGTCAGACTGGTTAGACAATACCAGTAATGACAGGGGTGGCCGCCATATAGTGCCTTTCACATTTTTTCTTTATGTGACTCTGATTTACAGTAAAGTGTATTTCAGGTCTATCTATCATATGTACAGTAGTTTCTTTACCATCTTCCTATCTCACATAACACAACATTTTTAAACTCACTTACTGTAATTAATTCAGGGCTGTGTGGAGCAGGAGACTGCATCTCAACTGCATCAAGCACAATGCAGAAACCAACCCTGGACTGGGTTACAGCCCACGACAGGCCCTGTCACACACACAGCCACATTCACATTGGGACAGCAGGGAGTCACCAGTCATCCTAACAAACATACACAGAAACACAGGGTGAGCATGAAGAGTCCACACAGACAAGGACTGGGCATGGGATCTGAACCTATGAGTGCCACCCACTGTGACATGAATACAGTGCCTGTCTACAGCATTTATATGTCTTATATAGTACCTTTCATATCTGTCTCTTATATAGTGCCTTTAATATCTATTTCTTATATATTGATTTTCATATATATCTTTATCTCTTATATAGTGCCTCTATCTATCTATTCACATACGCATTTCACATCTATTTATCTAGATATTTTTGTCTTATATTGCATTTTATTTTGCCTACTGGTTTGTGAAATTTTGCACTAAATTTGTCTTGCATGTAATTTCACAGTTGCAAAATGTGAAAATCATTAAAATGATGTTTTTTTAAAGTTGTTTGGAGTAAAAAGCAAAGGATAGTCTGCAGCTGAAACTGTTATTCCTTTCCTCAATAGCCTTCAATGCTGCTGCTGCTTCCTCCCTAATCCTCCATGCGGCTCCACGCACTCCCATCAACCTCTTGTGCTCTCCCTGCCTGCACATTCTGTCATGTGCTGCTCAGGTCAGTGGTCACATCACCTGCTCAGTTTCCCCAACTCTGTAAACGGATCCAACTCAAGATCCTTCCAGAAGACTCGCTGGTGGTATGGTATTTTTAGTTAATATAAAAATATTAATATAATATATATTGTGAAAAGCGCTATATAGGTGCCCAACCCGACACAGACTGACAACGGAGGCATGTGTAAAAATAAAAGAAAAATATTTATTTTTCTTCGTCTGTGGGATATGCCTTCCTCGTACTCACAGACACAACACAGTCCCATCACCACAAGCACACCAAAACACAAATCCAACAGAAATATCCTCCACTCATTCCAGGCAGCTTCGTCCTCCTCCTCCCGACTCTGATGCCTCGAGTAGTGGCTGCAGGCTCTTCCTATAGCCCACCCGGAAGTGCTTCAGATGATAATCAACCCAATTCAGGCTGCACTTCCGGGTGTGGCTGCATTCCAGCCCACACAGGCTCATTAAGCCGTGCAGCTGCCCCGGCGGTGGCCACGGAGCCCAACAGAGATGAGCTCCGGTGTTCCATGATTGTGGCTGCTCCCCTGGATCCAGTGTCAAAGGGGCGTCCCGGCTGGGCATGGGTCCCGGCCATCCGCCACAATATATAGTGTATATATATTGTGATATGTAAAGAATTCCACAAAGTCTAATAAAGAGTTGGGGAATTACCCCGTATAATGTCTAGACAAAAAGATTTGCAAGATAATGATCAAATTTGATCAAAAAATAAGCATTTGACAGCGTAGCATTGTATACAGTGGGTTTATGTAGGCAAAATGGTGGCAGGAAATGAGATGTACATGAAATGACATCACAGCAGAGGGACGGAACGATATTATCATGGCAGGCTGGAAGTGATGTCATTATGGTGGGCCGGAAGTGACGTCATCATGGCAGAGCTGGAAAGTGATGTTATTAGGAAGGGTCGGAAGTGATGTCATCTTGGGAGAGTCAGAAGTGGCTGCCTCCTAAGCGCTCGTGTGTGACATTATATATATATATATATATATATATATATATATATATATATATATATACACGAGGGATATCCAGAAAAAAAGGTTACAACAGCTGTTAAAAATTGAAAAATGAATATATTTCAACCAAATTTACAGGGTATGTTCCAAAATATGTGTTTATTTCTCAACATAATTGCCCTCAACTTCGATGCACTTCTTCAGCCTGGGCACCAGCTTTTTTATACCCTCGTCGAATACGCTCTGCTCCACCTCCGAAAGCCACTTCTCCACTGTCTCCTTCACCTCCTCATCGTTGGAAAAACGTTTCCCACCCAAGAATTCTTTCAGTTTGGTGAAAAGGTGAAAATCTGAGGGCGCAAGGTCCGGGGAATAGGGTGGGTGGGTAACAATATCCCATCCAAAGGACATAAGCAGATCCTGAGTCACATGAGCGGTATGGGGTCTGGCGTTGTCGTGAAGGAGGGACACACCACGAGTCAGCATTCCCCTCCTTTTGTCTTTAATCTTTTTTTTTCAATTTTTTTAGGGTCTCACAATATGTTTCAGCATTGATGGTGGTCCCTTTGGCCATGAAATCCACCAACAAAACCCCTTTTCTGTCCCAAAAGACAGATGCCATAATCTTCCGCTCTGAAAACTGAACTTTGAATTTTTTGGCTGATGGGGAATGGGTATGGCGCCATTGTTGGGACTGCCTTTTGGACTCAGGAGTATAGTGACATACCCAAGTTTCGTCTCCAGTCACAATAGAGTCAAGGAACGCCTCACCCTCGATTTCATAACGCTGAAGAAATTCACATGCAGCCAAAACGCGATTTTGCCGATGTTCTGGAGTCAACATTTTTGGCACCCATCTTGCACTCAGCTTCCTGTAATCAAGTTTTTCTGTGACAATTTCACCCATGAGACTTCGTGAGATGTGTGGAAACATTTCATGAAGGGTGTCAATCGTCACACGACGATCACTGCGAATTTTTTCATCAACTTGCTGCAGAAGCTCTTCTGAAACGAGAGACGGCCTCCCACTCCTTTCTTCGTCATCATTGTCAGTGCGACCTTCTTTGAACAACCTAACCCACTTGTAAACATGCTGACGTGACATTACCTCAGGTCCATAAGTTTCCACAAGCTGACGATGGATCTCAGCCGCGGATTCGCGACGCAAAGTGAGGGACTTGATGACCAAACGAATCTCGCATCGGCGGTAGGTGGAGCAAACGGCCTCAGCAGAGGTTGACGAACTCGCTTGCTGTGATGACATTTCACAACTGACTGACGCGGTCCCGGGCTTATTTTGACCGTTAGAACCCCCTACACACAGGTATGCCAACCTTGGAAAAAAAAAATTCCCTGCACCCTCCAGGGTACTTGTAACCTTTTTTTCTGGATATCCCTTGTATATATATATATTAATATAATATATATACTAGCTGTGTAAGCTTGTGCTGAAAAAGCACGTGGTCATGGAAACAACTGAAATCGTCAGAAAAAAATAGAAATTTAGAGATGTCAGGTAATTGAAAGGAACTACTCTGGGCGTCTCTCTATTAGGAGGATTCATTTTGCCAGTGTGCTTGCATCACTTGTGCATTATCGGTGAAAGGAAAAGTAAATGGGATACTGTTTTGTCGATGTTAGCGGCTACGCGACTTTGTCTTTCTTCTGAGGTTTTGTTTTGCTGACGTGCTCGCCTTGCTTGTGCTATCAGCGGCTAATACCTCGACCCCACCTCTCACTTCCAGGCCGGACAGACAGAAACACACACTTCGCGGGTAGACATTTATATATAAGATATACTTGTAATAAATTATAAAGGATTATTATATGTTATAACTCAAAATTCCATATATTTAGATTATTATATATTAACTATAGTACTAGGGTGTTGTACCGTGTTAGCCGTTATGAATGTAGTGAGAAGTCAAGCAAAATGGCACCTTTAATTGGCTAACTAAAAAGATTACAATATGAAAGTTTTCGAGGCAACTCACGCCCCTTCTTCAGGCCAATAAAAGGTGTCATTTTGCTTAACTTCTAACTATATATTAACTAAAAATTCCATAGTGACCACACACACCCTGGCTCATGGATTTTAGTAGAGAAGATAAGCACCTCCTTGGGGCTTGCATCTCTCTATCTGCATCCGCCTTTCCACATTCTGCGTCACCTCAATAAACTGCTTCCAACTTTTGCACATCAACATGAAGGCTGCAGACAAGATGAAAATCCATGTGGTAATGGCGTGATTTTCACTAGTTGCAAAAACACAATTTATATTGTGAATTTTGTTCTGCATCGATTTCACACAACTCTCTTCACTCTTAATTAGCGTCCACCACCTCGATAAATGCCTGACTCCAAGATTTCAGGCTGTTCTGAAGATAAATGGGGGGGGGGTTCTACCAAGCACTAGGGAGACTGCCACTGTGTGTAATGTACACATACTGTATGGCAGCCCATCCTTGTTCACTCCCGCATTATGCCAATTACTTCTGGCTTAGCTCTGCCACTCCAAAACGCTAATTTGCCTTCATTAGTTATTAACAGTGAAGAGATGGAGACGCAGTTTCACAAGCAGGATTTGCCTCCATCTGACTCTCTGTACTTTTGCATATTTTAATCATTCTTCTATCATTTTACTTGAAATGCAATCCTGGATACATCTTCAGTGATGCTCCTGGGGTCATCAGATGCATGGGTGTCACAGTGGTGGTGGGGGTCAAAGGTTAGTGGTGAGTCAGGGCCCACTTGAAGCCTGGAATGAAGAGTTTGCTTTCAAGAGGAAAGGGTTCCATATATACTACTTATTTAAAGGCCCAGAATTCTGTGCTACACCACTGATCAGAAGCTTCAGGTCTTTCAACATCTGACTCCCTCACCCAGGTGTCCCAGTCGGGGTTGATCAATCCCTGACTTGTGGCCAGGTTGCGCTTTCCCCCATGGCTCTCATTTCCTAATCCAACAGCCACCTAGACATTTCATTCACCCTGCACTGCTTCTCCGGCTCTGCATATCTTGCTCTCTTCCTTTCATTTGCCTTTTGGATCTGATCCTACTATGGGACAGTAAACTCCATAAGTACATCCTTCTTGGAGGATTTAGAGAGAGTTAAATTTTCTGCTCCCCACGATGTTGCTGCAACCTCTTCTAGGAACTTGAATTGTCCATCACGATGAGATCTCAGTAAACCTGCAGAGGCCAAGTTGGGAAATCCCACTTGCTGTTGGTGGCTTCTCCCTGTGCTCTAATAAAGATGATGGTCCCCACTGGGGCTGCCCAGCAGATCCTTGAAGCCTGATTGTACTTTGACAGTATTTCTCTTCCTTCAAAGCTGTCTTGCAGCAACTCAGCTTGCCAATCATGTGGCACAAGTGCGGCATATAAAGTCTTGAAGATACAGACCAGGAGTTTCAGTTCATGTTCACAACAAACATCAGAAGGAGGACAAAATGTAATCTTGGTGATTGGTGGTGCCAGACGGGCTGGTTTGAGTATTTCTGGAACTGCTGATCTCTTTGGATTTTCACACACAACAGCCTCTGATGTGAAAAACAAAAAACATCCAGTGAGGAGTAGTTCTGTGGACAGAAACGCCTTGTGGATGAAAGAGGTCAGAGGAGAATGCCCAGACTGGTTCAGAAAGGCTACGGTAACTCATATAACCACTCTGAACAACTATTAGCCTTCTTCATTGCTTCTGTGTACCGTCTGCATGTACAGAGTGATAAGTCCACTGTGACTTCCAGGAGCTTCTCATAAGGTGTTCTTTCATATTTCAGAACTCTCATTGAGTATTCAAATCTCAGATTTCCTACATGTAATTCTTTACATTTACTTACATTAAATTTATCAACCACAAATCTACCAAAGACTATGTGCTCTTTAGGTTTCTCTATGACAATCTAGCTGGTCTGTCCTTACACCCAGTTTGGTATCATTCATAAGCTTAACCACTGTGGCCAGGTGCGGAAATGACAGATCTCCAGACAGCAAAAAGAAAGTTTGGAGCACCAACTGGGTCATCCATTTTATTGTTTGTGGATAAACCAAAAAAAAAATAGCACTCTTCGGTTTCGTGCTGAGATCACAAAGTAAACACAAGTAGGGTCGTGGAATTTGTAGTCACTTCTAGCGGGTTGCTGGAACCAGTAATGACGCCTCCTTTTGGGACACCCGGGGTTTTATGGTGGCTGGACCGGGGGTCAAATGCCTTGACTGTGTGGCTTCTCAGTGCTGTGGGGAAAATAGGAGATGACATAGATAAGCGGCAGCACCCCTCTCATCTCGGCAGGTTACCTTATACCTCGACTGAGCCTGTGAGGAGGTCCTTCGACAAGCATGCACAGCTTATTAATTTTTGTCAGAACATTTATATATATTAAAAAAGTCAAAAGCCCAAGCACTGACCCCAATGTCACATTATGCAACTTCTTGTTATAGGATTCGTCAAAATTGCAGACTGCAATTGCTGATCTCATTGTCAGACCATTAATTTAATTTAAACTCATGTCACACTATGCAATTTTCAGTCATAGCCTTCATTCACATCATCTTAGCAAATCAGAGGCAGTCGGCGTTGCAATCCTGTGAAAGGCAGTCGTCTTGGCTGACATACCCTGCGATTCCACTTAGTCCACGACATCCTCTGATAAAATCAAACAAGTATGATTTAGTCTTTAGTTGGAGGGATTTGTGTGCCCGAGAGCTGACAACCAATGAATGCTGGAGGCAGTCAGTGTCACGCTTCTGTGAAGGTCGGTCACGTAATGTGACATACCCAGAGACTCACTTAATTAGTCTGTGACTCGCCCCAACATTTGTTGCAGTGGTGGGCTCTGTGTGTGTGGGTGCTGACAACCAATGAATGTTCATATAATACAGCAACAAGAAATAAGGAATACGCGTCTGTTTTGGACTTTGAAAACGGAAGAGAAGCCTGTTTGTTTGATGTCTCATATTTTATGTACCACAATAGAATGGAAAACAAGAAAACATGGCAGAGATTGCAGCTGAACTTGCCATACCTGTTGAACCCTTAGTACAGCACTGGCTCCATTAGACAGCACACTACTTGCCGTGACAAGAAGAGGCAAAGTCACATGTTGTTGTTGTTGTTGTATCTATCACACACAAGCGCTTAAGAGGCAACCAACATGTCCTGAGGTGAGTGAATTCTTGCGAGATGAAGGGTTGTTGTCGAGCATTAATGCCTCTCTCCTTCTTTCACCAGACTTACAGAAGAAAAATAATGAACTAGCTCACTTACCTCCGTCATATCTGGATTCCCAAAATGGCGTTCTGACCAAGACTTCACTTCCACTTCAGACTCCCGAAGATGACATCACTTTCTGGTCCCCATCTTGATGACATCACTTCCGGTCCATCCTGATGACATCACTTCTGGCCCCATCGTGACGATGTCACTTCCATCTTTCGATTATGACGTCACTTATAGCCATACTTCCTTCCAGTCGCCATTTTCTATATAAACCACAACCTTAATGTTGTATTTTGTCAAATGCTTCTTGTTTTTGATCCAGTTTTAAATCATTTTTTCACTATTCCTCTGGACATTATAGGGGGAAATTCCCCAACTCTTCTCAATTTTGTTGAGTTTATCCTTTTTTTACCACACATCTTTATGTTAATTTTTTTAACTTATTTATTTACAAAGCACCTTCCATATACAGAGTCAGAAAGCTCTCCAAACTAGAGAAAATAATTAAAACACACAGCTACAAACAATAAGAAAAAATTACATTACCTTAACATTTCAACAAATGAACATAAAAAGGCTACCCATATGCCAGCCTAAAAAGGTGCCTCTTCAACTGTTTTTTAAGTGTATCAATTGTATCAGCAGCCAGTAAAGCACAAGTAATGTTACTCCACCATTTCAGTGTAACAGACTAAAAAGCCCGATCCCCACGAGTCTTTAGACGAGTATGTGGAACAATAAGAAGGCCCTGGTTAAGTGACCTAAGTGGACGACTGGTAGTGTAATTCTAAATTCCACCAGAAGCCATTAAAGCGAAGATAAAATCTGAATATGAGACCACTTACTGGAGCTGGTTAACAATCTAGTAGCAACATTCTGAATTGACTGAAGAAGCAGCAGTGACATCTTGTTTAAATATGTAAATAAAGGATTACAATAATGAAGACATGAAAAAATAAAGTAGCTTTAATATCTCCATTCGAGCCTTTGATACTATTGTACTTAGTTTTGATATAATCCACAGATGATAAAAACAAGAGCGAGATAAAAAAAAAAAAACCTGATAAGGACATAATACTGTGAAATATGTTAGAAATTTCATATACACGTAACTCATTTATTTTATTAGTTTGAGGTGTTGTTTGGTTTCCTTGTGTATAAGCTGCCTTTGTTTTGTCCCTTGTGCTGTGTGGGTGGGTCCCCAAGAGGCAGAGTCACCTGTCCATCCATGCCAGGGACCGCCCTCAGCCCTAATAAAGGCGAGGTTTATTCGAATGCGCTCGGGAGTTTTTGGTGAGTTGTTGTTTCTTCTGTGCTTTTTGCAATTTTTTGGATACTTGCATTGGAGCTGTGTTTGGTTTGTATTGCCTTATTGTTTTAGGCAACTCCATTTTGCCTTTTGTGCTCTACGGAGCTTTATTTCATTCTTGTGGAAGTACATGTTGTGAAGAATAAATATTTTTATTTTATAAAGATTCTATGTTGCCCTAGTACTAGCCAGGGTTTTGATAGTGATATCCCCCTCTAATGGGTTTTTTGGGGGGATATTCTTGGGACTTACATACTTTGAGACTTCACAAGAGTGTAAACTGGCATGGTGCAGTGACAGGATCAGCAGCTGCACTCAGTAAGTCTGACATACCCTACAAGTCGAAGTTGCATACTATGACATCAGCTAATTCTGGAAAGTTCCCTTCACCATAACCCTTTGTTTCCTATGTTTGAGCCATTAATAATAGTAATAATTTTAAGTCTTTAAATTTATATAGCCCTTTTCTCACTACTCAAAGCACTTTACATAATGAGTGGGAAGCCACTTCAACCACCACTAATGTGTAGCATTCACCTGGATGATGCAATGGCAGCCATTTTGTGCCACACATCAGCCGTTAGGCAGTGAAGTGGTGAAAGAGTGATAGCCAATTTGAAGACTAGGGGGCCAGAATGATTAAGCTGTGGTAAGTTCTTTAGCTTGGGCATTGAGATACACCCTACTCTTTACAAAGGATGCTCAGGGATATTTTATGGCCACAGAGAGTCAGGACCTCAGTTTTAGCCCCATGTTGGCCTCGCCAACACCTCTTACAGCAGCAACCCAAACTTTTCCTGGTTGGTCTTCCATCCCAGTACTAGTTGCAATTCCCTCGAGATGTTCCCTAACATGCCTGTGATTTTATCATTTTTATCAGGTCCAATGAATTTCTCACAGTTCTGGTGGGGAACTCCATTTTTTTATTTTTCTTGGGATTTATTTAGCACACAGGATAAATGAACCCTCCCCCCCCCCAATCCAAAATGTAAATTTATATTTTACTTGGAAACACAATCCCACAGGATGCAGAGGTTGACTAAAAGTAGAAAATGAAACAGTTATATTTTAGAGGGCGATACACATTTATAAAGTGGCTTTTTTGGTGAGACATTACCTGTAGGACCCCAAGATGACATCTGTGAGAAATACACCAATGAGGTGGAAACTTAATCAGCAAGAGTAATCATATGCAACCCGCCAAACAATAGCTATATTCGTCTGGTGTGCATTGTTAAACAGGCATTAAAGGAGTAGATCATTAACTTCCGCACAGTCTAAGCTACTGCGTATTTTGGGAGGATTTGCAACTGACAAAAGAGCGCCTGTGTCGTGCGCCCTGTCCATCCCGGGTTTGCTCTCAGACAGCTTTTTGTTTCACTACGCCGCTAACATTCCAGCCAAAGCCAATAAATGAACTGCTGCCGTTGCGGGTCCGTCTCTGTGCCCCCGGGGTGGGCAGAAATGAGTGAAGTGTCCCGTTAACACACATGAATGGACGCATACAAGGGCCCCATGCGACTGGGATAAAAGATCATTCACGGCTGTTCTGCCATTTTTTAACAGCTGAACAGATCTTTTCTTTTACTGTACTTCCCTGACCTGCTTTGCATTCTCCCTTAGGGAGTGCGCCGGCTTTGTGGGGGTGGGGGGGGATCACAGTGAAGGGCCGTGGTGATCAAGTGATGGTGGTGTGCTAGTGGTGATCTTACTTCAGAGACCTTTGCTTAAGGATGTTTCTGGCTGGGGGGGGGGGGGCACCACTAAACAGAAGTAATGTCACAGTAACACGTACATCTCATTCACTCTCCCCAAACCACCCTTCCACACGCACACATTGAGCTAAGCATACATTTGCTTAAATTCAAGTTAATGTCTGGGCAGTATTTTGTAATTCATTTGTTTTTAAATCAAGGGAGGGTCTCCATGTAAATCAGTATGAATTCTGAATGGCTAGACTTACACAATTGCCATGAACTAGGGGGAAATCAAACAAGTCACCGGGACTAGAAAATATTTACCCTTGAGTGCTTAAGAAGGTGTGAGTACAGATATAAACAATTGACGCATATTTTTAAGAAGTCATTGAGCACTGGGGAAATTCAAAAGAACTAGAAAATGGCAGATATCCCATTATTAAAAAAAAGGGTGACCAGGCAGATCCAAGCAACTACAGTCCAGGAGGCTTAACAAGCATCCTGGGAAAATCAATATAAGGAATTGTTAAGGAGACGATGGAGCAACACGTGGAAAGAACAGGAGAGTTAGTGAACAGCCAGCATGGGTTCAGACATGGGAGGTTGTATGTTATTAATATGATGGAATTCTATAAAGAAGCAACAAAAGAATACGACCAGAGTGGAGCTGATGATATTATTGATCTTGACTATCAGAAAGCATTTGATAAGGTGCCACATAAAAGGGTGGGCATTTGTTTTCCTCTAAGGGGCACTAGCTCCCTGGTTGGAATAAGTTCTTTTGTAATTGCGGTGTCTTAAGTAACCTGAACCTATCTCTTATATATATTTCTCTTCTGTTCGTCCTGCTTCCTCGTCACGTCACTGCCCTATATCTAGCCTGACCGTGTGACCTTTCAGTTTGGTGACGTGACACCAATGGGGTCATGAGAGGGGAGCGGGGAACATGGTAGTCCGAAGGAGGAATAGGAATCAAGAAAAGCGATGTGGGGGTGTATGGGAGACCACAGCCAGCGTAGGGAAGGGAAGAGGAGGAATAGGAATCGAGAAATGCCATGTGGGCTACGTGTTGGGGGGACCGGGTTTAAAGAGGAAGCAGGACGAACCAGAGGAGAAATATACTATCAACAAGTCCCACGGACAAACGTTTGCAAAGATTTGCGTTAATCTACAACAACCAGTCTTCAGCCGTGGTCAGTTGTACGTGGCTTTTTCTTGGGTTAGATCTTTCGACTCATTATCTGTCGTCTCCAGCAAAACACCTATTCACAACTGCGTCTTTCAAGAAGTATTTCTTTCTTCTTGATTTCTGAATTCCTTTCTCACCGTTTTCCGTTCCTGTTCTTTCACCGGCATATGCTGCGGCGGGCGTCGGCTAGTATAGATATAAAAAGGCGATACCCCTCGCTTAGCAATATGGCGGTAAGAAATCGCATAGGAGAAATAACTTAGCTTTCTTTAATGACGATTTACGCGGCATAACAGACAGGACGCCATGACAAGACCTTTGCTTAGCGTCTGCCATTTTTGTCGCTGTGCTGGAAGGATTTTCAGGATTGGATGACATTATCTCCCATCCGTCCGTCGGCTTCAAAGGCGTACCAGGCAATGTTCCAAGGCTTTATACTTTTTCTCCATGTGTAGGCCCTTACTTAGGTAAATCATGCCATTCCAAACAAGGCAAAGAGAGGATACCATTTCACACAGAAATAGTGCACGTTGCCCATTTGTCTTTGTCTGTCTTATCCTATGCTTGGCCTAGCAGTTCTAAATCCTGAGCCCCTTTGTACTGTCATGATTAGGTTTCGCGTGAATTTATTTGGTTTTGTCTGTGTTTTGAACACTATTTTTTTAGGTGCTTCTATTGCCACTGTTTTGAGAGCCGTCATTGGCACCACTTCCCATATTACCAAGGACTCACAAAGGTAGAAGTGGCCGGGATGCAGGCCAGTTTAAAGGGTTGACGGCACTTGCTGGCGTCTCAAGCACTCACTGGGCAGACCTGACATGGAGGAGAAGAATCAGAGTGCCACCAAGGCAGAGCCAGCTCTGGGCATAGGCTGAGTAGGCAACGGCCTAGGGGTGCCATTACTTGGAGGGTACCAAGCCCCATCCAAGGGCACTGCCAAACAAACAACATGACTGGTCATCAATTTCACAAGCAGTTGCGAGTGCGCTGATCTTCAAGGGGGTCTCTCTCTTCAATTTCATTTATGCATCACTGGTGCTTGCCTGAGGGTGCCATGTACCCTCGAGCCGGTCCCGCACAAAGGCTTTGAGAACAGTGAGAGAAGCACTTGATTTGTATTCCTCTGATTTTTTAATATTCCTGTTTTTATTCCTTTGTCAGTTAGTCATTTTCTAACCAGCTTTGACCTGAACAGGGAAGCCTATCTCAGCCAGCATAGGGCACAAGGCAGGAACAAACTCTGGAGAGACACCAGTCCATCGCAGGGTTAACACACACATCAACCACATACCAGGGCCAATCAAGCATCACCAGTCCACCTAATCTGCATGTCTTTGAACTGTGTAAGGAAACCGGAGCATCCAGAGGAAACACACACAGAAACGGGAGAACATGCACACTCCACGCAGGGAGGACCAGGGATGCGAACCTTGGTTTCTTTACTAGAAAGCAGCAGTGCCGCCACTGTGCCGCCCTTTATTCCTTTATACTGTTTATTATTTATTTTACTTCCTTCCTGTTTTTTATCACAGAATAATTACTTATTGGATTTGACGCACTGTACTTAATTCATTTGATTTGTGGGACATTTGCTTGCAGAAATAAAAGGCACTGAGCACCAGCCTTTGTTGTAATGTGTGCACATTGTCCGAGCTATGCCGATCATGGCTATCGATGTCTGGGTTGAGGAAGAAGCTGCCAAAGCTGTGGGCAATCTGGGCATCACAAGGTGCATTACTGGTTCTTCAGAATTATGAACCATTTTTGATTCCCTACGGAACCATCCACATGAATGTTCCTGTGATGGGTTCCATAAATATGTGTGAAAACTGAACTGTGAAATACAAGTCAGTTCTTGATTTTAATAGGACTCTTGCTACTCACAATAACAGGCTAAGTTTAGGTTTTCTTGATCTACTATCCTGCTAGGTAGCCCAATACTATACATTTACAGAACAAATTAGTCGGAACACCAGGACACCTCCTTATATGTGCAATCTATGCAGCGCAATGCATAAAATCATGCAGATACAGGTCAGGAGTTTCAATTAATGTTCACATTAAACACAAAATGTCTTGTGATTTTCCTGGCTGAACAAGCTGTAATTAAAAATGTTTCCTCCAAGTCTGCATGCTGTCTTGGGGTGGTGATCGATGACCAGCTGTCCTTCACTTGCCATGTTGTTACGGTCTCTCGGTCTTAAGAGATTCATTCTATACAACTGTGGTCTCCAATTCTGACCCTGGAGGGTTGCAGTGGCTGCAGGGTTTCATTCTAACCCTTTTCTTAATTTGTAACCAGTTTTTGCTGCTAATTAACTCCTTTTCCTTTCATTTTAATTGACTTTTTTTTAAATATCTGTTCCCCTGAATTTCTTCATTGTTTCTTTGAATTACTTCACTTCTTTCCTTAAATGGCATCTAAACAGAAATGAAATGTGAAGTGAGTGAGCCGAGAAAAGACCAACTCAGTCAGGGACTTGAACAGGGAATTTCACATCAACTAGTTGCTTAATTAGGAGGTGACTCCTGGTGTTAATTGAACCCTTCTTTAATTGTATGGCTTGTAGCTGCTCTCATTGTGCAATTGCATACATTTCTAAAATTGTTGATTTTCTCTTTTCTAATAGTGCTGTGAAAATGGTTTGGGGACCTGAGAAAATTTACGTTCTTCCCCTTTCTTTAATTTTCAGACTAGCTGTCCCTCGCAGCCTCACCCACATAGTAGTGAAACAGGACAACCTTTAAAGATCAATTTACAACAAAATGTAATTCTGGCCATGCGGAAGGGTAGGTACGCTCTAACATCAAATGTTGGCACTATATCTGATCGTGTTCAGCTTTGACAGGAGAGTGTTCCCCACATGGGGAGAAAAGCAGGTGGCCGTGATATTTCTGTCAATCAGCAGCTACCTTCTAAAACAGTGTTTCCCAACCTCGGTCCTGGGGGCCCACTGTGGCTGCAGGTTTTTGTTGCAACCAGATTCCTAATCAGTGACACCCGATAGCACTGATCTCAATTAATTACCTGGTATTATTTTTCTCTTATTCTACACTCAGAAAAGCACAGCAGCATGATTTTTACATTTATAAGACATTGCTTTTGTATAGATTTAAATGCTTAACTCTCATTTGTTGATTTTATTATATTTTGCCATTTCTCTGTGCAGTTTTTCCCCTTCGTTGTATCTTATTAATGACAATTAAAAATGAGCAGAGCAGACACGCTGGCAAACAACAAGGAATAATCAAAGGCTGCAACTACTTTAGCATAAGACCCACTAATTAGTAAATAACAGATTAATTAAAGAATTAGAACACCTAGAAAAGTAGAATGAAAATCAAGATGAAAATATTGTTAAAAAGAAAAAAATACATTATTCCCATATAACTGCTTGGTATATTTTAAATATATTTTTTTTACCAAACTTTTCATTTTCTAATTTCTATATTATTCCCAAAACACAGAACTTGGGAAATAACACATCACTTAATTAGCCCAGGAGTCCGATTAAAAACAGAAGCTGGTTGGAACAAAAAACTGCAGCCACAGGGGGTCCCCAGGACCGAGGTTGGGAAACACTGCTCTAAAACACACGTAGGTGTGATCTCTCTCTCAAAAACGTGAAACGTTACTCCTTAACAATCTCTAGATGATAATGTCTGCTGAACAAACAGGTGTCACTAGTTAAGTGGAGTCAAGGTGTGCTCCAACACGTGGCGAGAGGTAGAGCGACTCGAACGGAGGCAGACATGTGAGTGAGGATGGCCCCACCCAGTTCCCTACTCTTGAGGTCCCGCTTCCCCCTCCCCTTGGCCCGCAGCCTCTCTCTCAGATTCGCACGAATAACCCATTACCGTAAACGAACTATGATACCTACTGTGATGGGGTATACAAATATATACATACTGTATATAAATATATATATATATATATATATATATATATATATATATATGGAAAACTAGCCATTCCCCACAGTCTCGTCCATGTATTAGTGAAACAGAACACCAAGGAGGGCCCCACCCAGCTCTCTACTCTTGATGTCACTCTTCCCCCTCCCCTCGGCCTGCAGCCTCTGTCTCAGATTAGCACTTCTGCAAGCGGACTATGATTCTTAGCACAATGAGAGAAGTCACAAAATCAACCGGAATGTTCAAGTAAATTATAGAAAAAAAAATCTAAATCCGTTAAGTAGTTCTCTTGTTTGCTAACTAAGCAGAGTTAAGGTTAAGCCCCAAGGCAGACGCGTGAGTGAGGAGGGCCCCGCCCCCCTCCCTGCAGCCCAATGAGTCTCTCTCAGATTCGCGTGTGAACTATGATACTAAGCGCGATGAGAAAGTCGCAAAATCAACGGAATGTTCAAGCAAATTATAGAAAAAAAACCCGATCTAAATCCGTTAAGTAGTTCTCTCATGAAAAGCAGACAAGACATACAAATGGGTCTAAAAAACTATAAGTAATGTCGAGCTTCGACCATGAAATTTTTAAAACCATTTGTTAGCGAGCAACTATGGGCCATGGGTAACCTATATTCCAAATTTCAAGTCCTAAGTCCTCATGGTTTGGGAGATTTCGTGATTAGTGAGTCAGTGGTATTTGGCTTTTATATATACTAGCAAAATACCCGCGCTTCGCAGCGGCGAAGTACTGCATTAAAATTTTTATTAAGAAGAAAATTTAACCTTTTTAAAGTGAGGGAAAATATGGCAATAATTATTTGTTAAGGATCTCTTTGTATACCACGTTGTCAGTTCGGCCCTCCGGTTGTAACATGACCAAGCTGTGCGCTGAGCTTACTCTTGAGCATGCAACTTACAGTTGGCCATGTGAACAGTAATCTTGTTTCAAATCTCACAGCATGGATTGCTGCTGTCATAATCGATTTCAGTTTCATGGTTTGTTTCAATTACGACAGTATTTGCAGGACTTGTGTTGAAGTGACATTCGGCATCTGTCAAGCATTGTAAGCTTACAACTGGTTTCATCGATAACTTCACATCCAGCTTTTGAGAGTTTAAACATTCATAAACATCAAAGTGTCCACTACTGAAATTGTCACCTATGAATGTAAGATGTTTAAGAGGCATTGGCGGTTGTCGAAAGGTGTAAAATATTTGGCCATTTCGGTACACTTGAAAGCACCAACCGAACAATTCAGCGGCAGCCATCAACTCACATGCAAAACCATAGGTGAAGGGCTTAAGCATTTCACTCTTCTAGTGCTCCTGTGTAGTATAATTATCTCCTGTACCGTCATCAGTCCACACCTTGAACCTGTCCCAGTCATTCAATACATAAGACACAATGTTCTTCCAGATATCAAGAGTGAGCCTGATATGGCCGTGCAATATGTAACACAGAGAATGGAAAAGGTAGGTACCATCTCCGGGCATGGAAACCACTCGGTAAGTGACAGTTCTTTGATCGATGGTGATTACCTCGATAGACATGGTAATGGGGGTTGGAATGATGAAGGAAATGGGTACCTGAGTAATGTAAAGTAAGTGTAAAATACCTATACAATAACTATAATTGTAATAAACAAACAATAAAACAGCGGAGAAGCCGTGGATTAAACAAAAAGGCTGTAGTTATCAGCAGGGAGACGTGAATCCCGTGGCGAAGCAAGGAAGGGAATGTAGAGACTGGAGCGACGGACGGCCTTATATAGGCAGGCAGCCAACAACGTGGGAGGTGATGGGATGGGAGACCCAACGCCGCCTCACACGGTGACCAAGCTGCAGGCTATGGACGTATATATGTACGTAAATAGGATTCAGTTAGCGTTGGGAACCCGTGTACCAAATTTCTTGAAGATGGGCCCATAAGTAACAAAGACTGTTGAAAAGTTCAATATGGTGGCCGACAGTGGCATCATACCACTGAAATAAGTACGTACATTGGTTTCGGTTAGTGCAGGGAAGCCGCCTACCAAATTTCGAGAAGATGAGGCCATAAATAAGAAAGTTCAACATGGCGGACGTTGTTGATCGTTACGCGTAGAATTTCGAAATGAAACCTGCTTAACTTTTGTAAGTAAGCTGTAAGGAATGAGCCTGCCAAATTTCAGCCTTCTACCTATACGGGAAGTTGGAGAATTAGTGATGTTGGAAAATTCAATATGGCGGCTGACAGTGGCGTCATACCACCGAAATAAGTACGTACATTGGTTTTGGTTAGCTCAGGGAAGTCACCTACCAAATTTCGTGAAGATGGGGCCGTAAATAAGAAAGTTCAACATGGCGGACGTTGTTGACCGTTATGACCGTTATGCGTAGAATTTCGAAATGAAACCTGCTTAACTTTTGTAAGTAAGCTGTAAGGAATGGGCCTGCCAAATTTCAGCCTTCTACCTACACGGGAAGTTTGAGAATTAGTAACATTGAAAAGTTCAATATGGCGGCTGACAGTGGCGTCATACCACCGAAATAAGTATGCACATTGGTTTCGGTTAGCGCAGGGAAGCTGCCTACCAAATTTCGTGAAGATGGGGCCATGAATAAGAAAGTTCAATATGGCGGACGTTGTTGATCGTTATGACCGTTACGCGTAGAATTTCGAAATGAAACCTGCTTAACTTTTGTAAGTAAGCTGTAAGGAATGGGCCTACCAAATTTCAGCCTTCTACCTACACGGGAAGTTGGAGAATTAGTGACGTTTGGAAAATTCAATATGGCGGCCGACAGTGGCGTCATACCATCGAAATAAGTACGTACATCGGTTTTGGTTAGCGCAGGGAAGTCACCTACCAAATTTCGTGAAGATGGGGTCAGCCTTCTACCTACACGGGAAGTTTGAAAATTGGTGACATTGGAAAGTTCAATATGGCGGCCGACAGTGGCGTCATACCATCGAAATAAGTACATACATCGGTTTTGGTTAGCGCAGGGAAGCCGCCTACCAAATTTCGTGAAGATGGGGCCATAAATAAGAAAGTTCAACATGGCGGACGTTGTCGACCGTTATCGACCGTTATGACCGTTACGTGTAGAATTTCGAAATGAAACCTGCTTAACTTTTGTAAGTAAGCTGTAAGGAATGAGCCTTCAAATTTCAGCTTTCTACCTACATGGGAAGTTGGAGAATTAGTGATGAGTCAGTCAGTCAGTCAGTCAGTCAGTGAGTGAGTGATATATATCTATACTAATAAAAGGCAAAGCCCTCACTGACTCACTCACTCACTCACTCACTCACTGACTGACTCATCACTAATTCTCCAACTTCCCATGTAGGTAGAAGGCTGAGATTTGGCAGGCTCATTCCTTACAGCTTACTTACAAAAGTTGGGCAGGTTTCATTTCGAAATTCTACGCATAATGGTCATAACTAGAAGCTATTTTTCTCCATTTACTGTAATGGAGTTCAGCTGGAGGGGCGGAGTTTCGTATGACATCATCACGCCTCTCACGTAATCACGCATTACGTAGAAAGCCAGGAAGAGCTACAAAACGTGCTTTAGAAAACATGCATTATATAATTAAGAAGGCAGCGAAACAATTAGAAGCGAGC
>JANRMT010062861.1:8932635-8949937 GCA_026402145.1 Polypterus bichir lapradei | reverse complement strand
ATATATATATATATATATATATATATATATATATATATATAGATATAGATATGGGAACAACACTCATATCAATGACAAAACAATTACATTAACAATCATGTTAAGTTATTTTTTAAATTTTTCCTTTTCTTTTTCATACCTTCTTTAACACACTACGTCTCCGCTGCGAAGCGCGAGTATTCTGCTAGTATATATATATACATACAGATATTGAGTGATGGACACAGTTTGCTGGTCATATTTTGGCTAATTTTGTATCTCATTATTGTTTGGCTGCTAATTAAAGAAAAAGAAACAAGGAGCCTGAGTTCATCATCAGCAAAAACAGGTCAATAATTAAGAAAGGGTTAAGAGTTAAAACCTGAAGCTACTACAGCCCTCCGGGACCAGAGTTGGGGACCCCTGCTATACAACATCCATTAGACCATATCTGACAGAGTATGCAGCACAATTCCCATTTCAAGCCTTTGGTTGTGTCACGTCTGGATTACAGCAACTCTCTGCTGGCAGGACCACCAGTATACAGTATGTGACCAAGTCGCTGCACATGATTAAAAATGCGTTTACACATCTGGTGTTCAACCAGCTGAGGTGGGCACATGTCACTCCTCTTTTCAGATCACTACATTGGCTCCCTTCAGCAGCACATATTAAGTTCAAATCCCTAATGCTTGTCTTCAGAGTAGTCAATGGGTCAGCACCTAAATATGCAGAGACACCTGTGAGATCCTCTGTTCCTTCTCGACCACTCAGATCTGCTGAAGAACGGCATCTGGTGATGCCAACTGTCAAATCTCAGTCTAGACTCTTCATGTGTTATTTCTTAGCTGGTGAAAGCAAGTTGCCCACCTTTGTTTGAAATTTGGACTCCCTCAACGTGTTTACGAATTTCTGTCTGATTGATATTAGCTGTTAGGTTTTGTAAATCTGACAATTGTAACTCGCTTGTATTATGTTCTCAGCTCTTCACTTGTGATGACCAAATTTGTTCCCTTGTCCTGTCACACTTGCACCCAAACAGTCCCCCAAACTGATGGGTACTCGATTATCTTGATCTCTTTTGTAAGTCGCTTTATAGATAAAAGCATCTGCTAAGCAGATAAATGTATATCTAATGTAAATGTTACCTGACACTGTGTGTGTGAGCCCTGTTATGAAGTGGCACCCCATTCCAGGTCCATTCCTGTGTCTGATGCTGGGTTGGTAGACCTCACCTCCCTGTGACTTTGAAATTCATATCAGTGGGTTCACAGCCCATGTCTGAAAATCACTGGGTGGGTTTAACGTAAGGCCAGTGTTGGTAGCTGTAGGGCTTGGGTTGCCACTGAAGCTACTACACTCCCCCCACACAAACACACACACATCCAAGGTTGCATGAAACTGGCCCCCCTTTCCTCAAGGACCATTTCCTATATGACCCCAGAGCTCCATGTGCTGCCTGTGACTGGCTTCATTTTTCACAGAAGCAGCAAGTGATTAACACTCTCTCTTGTTCTCCAGGGACATGAGTGAGGTCACAGCTTTTATTGAGGTCATTTTTGATGGGATGAGCTGCCACCCTGTTTGGGAAAAGAAATAGGTGGGGTCCTTTAGATTTTTCCTGTGACCAGTCGTTTTTATGTTACATCATTCCATGAGCAGATTTCTTTCCTTCCTTAAGTTTGCTAAAAAAAAAAAATAATAAGACAGAGATGGCATCATCTCTGCCGTGTTACTCACACAGTCCTCGAGTCTCACAAACTGCGGTCCGCCAGTCAGATAGTCATGATTATCCAGGACGACACAGGCTCATCCACCTGCATATCTCTGAGCTGACCCCCCCTGACAGGGATGGCTGTAAGGTACTGAAGGAAATGGACAAATTAAAAAGCATCCGCCTCAGACAGTGGTGCCAACTTGGTACAGCCTGGTGGAGCTCCAGTCCTTGTCTGATAGGCAAAGTGTTAGGGTTATGGAACTTGTTACAGATCTCTAGGTACAGTAAATAACATTTCTTTCTGGAACCTTCATGTGGCTGGTTCTCCTATGGCATCACTCAAAGGAACAACTTTGGCACCTTTACTTTTAAGAATACAAGTTATAAATGGTATGTTGTAACGTAAATCTGATGACGTTGGTTGTTTAATGTAAACGTCCCTCAGGCTAAGTGCTCATGTCCAAGAGGATAAACGCTATTGTCTCCTTTTGTCCTCATACCGTCCCAGTGAAGTCCAGTTCTGTTGATATTGCTTTCTCTTACTCCACAAAGGTGTATCTCAGCGTGACACACATTCTGAGGCACCCTTGTGATAGTGCTCACTATAAAAGGCACTATTATAAAATAGACGCTTATTGGTTTAAACAAATTCATAAATGCCAAAGCTCCATGCAGTTAGTGCCGCTGCTTTGTAGTAAGAAGATTGTGGGTTCTCTTCCCAGGTCCTCCCTGCATGCATGGAGAGCGCATTGAGTACTGAGAAAAGTGCCATATACAGTAAATGTAAAGAATTATTAATTATTATTATTATTATTATAAGGCTCTCGAGTCCTGGTAGACAGTAAAGCCTGGGAGTGGCAGCTTCCATCGTACCGTGACCCTTATGACATCCCCTGAATTTGGAACACCGCCACACATGTGGAGGCTGTTCAGTTCTTTTTATGTCATTAGAACTGGAAGGGTGTTGTTTCATATTCAAAAATGTGTGTTTCCTTCAGCAAGGATGTACGGGACAGGGTGACCGCTTCTCTGAACTTCCTTTTCACGTCCAAAGAGTCCTGCCCACTTTAGCTAAACACAGCCGCCACCCCGCAGAAAGCCCACCGCCTGGGCTTAAGCATTGTGGTTTGTTGTGAACTGACTTTACTGAAGTTAAACGCAAATTATTAACTGGTCATTGAACAAATTATTAGGAACACCTGCACGCCTGCCTATCCATGCAGTTATCTAATCAGCCAATCAGCCAGGGTCTCCTCTCATCACAATCTCGTTAATTAACAAAAAAAATTAGAGAAAATTCCTTGCTGTGAATGATGATTGGTGACAATACTGACACCATGATGGCTATTCTTGCAGCTGCTGTGCCAAGTGCCAAAGTGAACAATCAGACGAAAAGCATGTTGCCCGAATGTACTTCACTTCTGAATGGCTCCTACACTTTGATGCGTGTGTCTTTAGACTGGGGGTCTCCAACACATTGCTCGCGAGCTACCGGTAGCTCGCCACCCCTTTCCAAGTAAGTTGCCAAAGGGTTAATGAATCCTACATAAATTTGAAAACTTGATTAGTCAAATTAGGGGTGGACGATCTTTCCAAAAAAAACATATCATGATCCTTTTAACACAAAATCACAATCCACAATCTGAATTGCAATCTATCTTTTTAATGTGGCATACACTTAAGAGAATATCCGGACTCAAACTCATCAAGACCTAAGTAACACTTTATTTTAAATATCAAACAAAGTTGAATTCAATTGTTCTCTTGTTCGCTAGCTAAGCAGAGTTAAGGTACACGCCCCGAATCTGACACGTGAGTGAGGAAGGCCCCTCTCCTCGACCCACTGCGTGGATCTCGGATTCGAGCAAATAAATCGCGAACTATGACACATAGCGAAATGAGAGAAGTTGCAAAATCAACCGGAATGTTCAAGCAAATTATAGAAAAAACCTGATCTAAATCCGTTAAGTAGTTCTCTCGTGAAAAGCGGACAGAGAGAGAGACATTGAATTGTACATATTATACAAGCAACGGCGTACTGCACAATAACGTGCAGTGAATACACTTGACTTGATCATTCCTAGTTTTCAGACTCTTTCCGTCTCTGTTTAGCATTCGTTTGCTCAGAGGTTGATGCGCTTGCTGCTTCCTGAGCAGCTCTTCTTTTCTCCACCCTAGCGGCTCGCTGCTTCTCTTCTTTCGTCGGCATCTTTTCGCGTTAAAACTGATTTAGTTTTTGTGCTGCAATTACTTAGTATGTTTTCTTTAATTTTTCACTTAAGTCTTCAATCTGCCTCAAGAATGATTAGCGAAGGTGGTAGGGAATGAGAATGGCGCCCATACGCATGCGCCGCATGCGCCGCACGGCCGCCCTGCTGCGCGCTGCCGATAGTTGATTCTACAATAAAATAAGAATAAAAAGAGTAATAAAAATCATCACCCCGAAAGCGGATAGTATACGTCACGTAGTATATGTGTACCAAATTTCAAGTCAACAGCTGAAACGGTTTGAAAGATACATGTGATTTAAAATCCTGGACAGACAAACGAATAGCCACGGTAGCGTATTATATAAGAAGATATTACTAAACCTTCAAAATAATGTGCAGTTAAAGTCTCAACAGCATTCTCAGCATTTCTGGAGCTTAGTAGTGCCAGATAACTATAAGAATCTTCACCAAGCAGCTCTGAAAATGTCTGCTTTGTTTGGGTCTCAATACCTTTGTGAGTCTGACATGAATCTGACAGACGAACATTTAAATGACTCCATGAGAGTGAACCTCGGTGGCTCCACTCCACCAGACACCTGCCTCTCTTGTTGACTCATCTGACTAACTAAAAAACACATCACACATGCAACTGGACATGTGAATAAAGTGACACAGTGACATGGAACAAAATGACAAAGAAGAAGTCATATCAGAGTACAGTATTTGGAATTGCATTGTTTTGTTTTGACAGCATTCATGCTTTAATTCAATAGTGTGAGATACACTGGAAATGCATACAGACATACAAAATGCACTTGGAGGTCAACTAAATATTTTTTTGTGATGTTTTAATGCAAAATGTGAGTTGTGGACACCAACATTTTGTAAATGTTCGGGCAAAACAAGCTTATTCAGTTTGTTTGGGTTGAAATAAGCTATGAGAATAAACGTTAGAAAACATGAGTAGCTCTCGGCTCTCAATGAACAAAGATAAGATCCAGTTTATGGATGTCAGATCCTTGGCACTTGACTCCAACCTGGCATGCAAAGCATCTGTAAGCGGTGACCTAAGGTGGACATAAAAAGTCTACACACCCCTGATAAAATGGCAGGTTTTGCGCCATATAAAAATGAATCCTGTCGGAACTTACCTAATCTTGTAATCTGTACCAAGAGGTGAAAACTGTTTAGTGAAAAAACTGATAAAAAAAATCATCTTTAGTGGGCACACACACCCCCCTGAACTAATAGTTGAAACCCCTTTTGATCTTATTACAGCACTCAAGTCTTTTTGGGTAAGAGGCGATCAGTTTGGCACATCTAGACTTGGCGATTTTTGCCCACTCCTCCAGATCTGTCAAATTCCAAGGGCATCTCCTGTGCACAGGTTGCCCCACAGGTCTGGGCAATGGCTGTGCCATTCCAGAACACTGATCCTCCTTTGATGAAGCCATTGCTTTGTTGATTTCAATGTATGCTTTTGGGTCATTGTTATGCTGAAAGGTGAAGTTCAGCTTCATCTTCAGTTTCCTGGCAGATGTGCCAAAATAGACTGATACTTGGAGCTCTTCAGGATTCCATCCACCTTGACTAAAGCCCCAGTTCCAGGTGAAGAAAAGCCTGATGTTGTCTCCTCCGTGCTTCACTGTGGCTTTGGTGTACTTTTGATGATGTCCTGTGTTTTTTTTGTGCCAAATGTACCTTTTGGAATTACGGCTAAACAGGTCAACCTTGGTCTCATCATACCATAGTGCAAGGGAGATTCAATCGAAACAGGCCCTGAATATTCTGTAATAACTCTCGCTAGGATGAAGAAACAACGTGCAATGTGATCCTCAGTATATGGAGCTTCGAACAAGCTGGGATGCTCCTGCGTCAGAGCAATTAGGTAGGCGCCGGACAGCCGTCGCGACATTTAACCTCCATTTGCAACTTCTGGTGGTGTACAGTAATGAGCAGCGTGCCTTCATGGTGCAAACCTATTTGGTCACCAATTCATTTAAGCAATATCAGAATCAACTCGATGAACGTGCATTAATGGGAGGTTACTTCCAGCAAGATGGAGCAACGTGTCACACATTGGCAAGGAGCATGGCAGAAATTGAGCCCTTCTTCGGCAACAGGGTCATTTCGAAGGGGCTTTGGCCACCATGGTCGCCGGATCTGATACCACCAGATGCCTTCTTTTGGGGTCTGCTCAAAGGAAAAGTCTATCAGAACAAGCCTCGCACTGTGGAAGATTTTAAGGAAAACAGCATGAAATTGCTACTCGCCGATACTTTCAGGAACATGGAGCGCCATGTTGAAATGTGTCTGGCAGAAAACGGAAACCACTTCCAGCATCGTATGTAATGCAATCGATTACACATACGTCAAGGTATATAGGGTATTTTTTGGTTCAGATTGCTCCGTACTAACGGGAGTTACAACAGAATATCCGGTGGCCTCTTTCGAGTGAATCTCCCTTGTGATAAAGGCGCTATACAGCGCCTAACCCGGCACAGACTGACGCAGAGGCATGTGTAAAAATCACACAGGCTTTATTTTTCTTCACCCATGGGCACACGTCTTCCCCATGACCCACAGGCAATACACAGTCCCAAAAGCACTTTAAGCACACCAACAACAACTCTCCACCTTGCACCACCACTCCTCCTCTCAGGCAACCTCGTCCTCTTCCTCCCGATTCTGGTCCCTTAGAGGTGGAGGCTGGCCCGTTTTATAGCCCACCCGGAAGTGTTCCAGGTGCTTGACCACCTGGTCCCAATTGCACCTCCAGGTGGGGCTGGTGACTCGTCCAGCCGGGTTGTTGAGTCTCGGCAACACCCCCTAGCGGCCAACCCATCTCCCAACCAGGCTGTGGAGGACTCCATGTCCCATGGAGCCACGCGGGGGACTGGGAAACAAACATCGGCCAGGGAGGCTGCCACCAAGTGTCCCAGGGGAAGTATTGAGCTGTCCATGATGGCTCCCCCAGAACATATGTAGCGGGGCATCCCGGCCGGGCATGGGACCCGGCTGTCCATCACACCTTGTATATGTTTTCTCATGGTTGTGGGACACTGGGTATACCTTTTGGCAAAGTTTAGCCGAGCTTGGAAGTTTACCTTTGTGAGAAAAGGCCTTCGTCTTGCTACCCTACCCCACAACCCTGACATATGAAGAAAATATGACTGATTGTTGTCACATGTCGGGAACCAACAGTACTTGCCAGGAAATCCTGCAGCTCTTGGTGACCTCACTGACCAGTTTTCTCCTTGTCTTCTCATCAGTCTTGGAGGGACATCATGATCTTGGTAGAGTCACTGTAGACCAATATGTTCTCCACTTGTTGATGACTGTCTTCACCATGGTCTATGTGATGTTTAATGGTCTGGATACTTTTTTTGCATCCGTGTCCTGATTGGCGCCTTTCAGTGATGAGATCACGTTCATGTTTTAAAAACTCTTTGCAGACCATGGCTTCTGGGGTATGTTGCAACCAAGAAGATATCAGAATAATCCTACAGGAACAGCCAAACGTTAGCGGAGCTCAATCAGAGCCACTTGAATTTATGTCATTGTATACTAACTACTATTTAAGATGAGGCTTATTGTGATTGGTTGATTCAGAACACACCCACATCCTTGATTTTTAAAGGGTCTGCACACCAATGCAAACAAGTTTTGTTAGGAATTTTTTTCACTAAACAGTTTTTGATTTGTTTTTACCTTCTTTGTATAGACTACAAGTTTATCTTGGTTTATTTTTTATTGTTTGTATAGTTTAGTGTGGCCACTGTGTACCCTGTTTTCTTTTTATTTTATTGGTATTGCTCCGTTAGTAGTTTAGTTTGTATTGCTCTGTTTGTATGGTTTATTATAGCTACTCTATTATGTGCCATTTTCATTTGGTCTTATCTGTACTGCTGCATTTGTATCGCATTTTATAGTCACTATATTGTGTGCCGTTTTTCATTTTATTTTGTTTGTTTTGCTCCATTCGTATACTGGATTGTTGTCACTGCATTGAGTGTCGGTTTTATTGCTCTGTTTGTATAATTTAATTTGTACTGCTCCATTTGTATAGCGTATCACAGTCACTATATTGTGTGCTGTTTCTTTTGTTTGCTCCATTCGTATACTGTTATCGTAGTCACCGTGTTGTGTGCAGTTTTCCTTTTGTATTATTTGTATTGTTCTCTTTGTGTAGTGTATTGTAGTTGCTTTGTAGATAATGTGTATTGTTCTGTTTGTATAGTTTGGTGTAGACAGTGTTTCATGTGCTGTTCGCTTTTTATTTTATGTGTATTGTCCCATTTGTACTGTGTGTCATTTTCTTTTTATCTTATTTATACTGCTCCATTAGTACAGCTTAATTTGTATTTTTCTGTTTGTATTGTGTGTTGTAGTCATTGTATCGTGTGAAAGTTTATTTTAATTTTATTTGTTTTGCTCCATTCGTTACTCTATTGTAGTCACTGTGTTGTCTGCTGTTTTCTGCTTAGATTATGGGTATTGCTCTGTTTGTGTGGTTTAAATTTGTATTGCTGTTTGTATACGGTGGCATGGTGGGTGGCGCTGCTGCCTCACAGTAAGAAGACCTGGGTTTGCTTCCCGGGTCCTCCCTGCATGGAGTTTGCATGTTCTCTCCGTGTCTGTGTGAGTTTCCTCCGGGTGCTCCGGTTTCCTCCCACAGTCCAAAGACATGCAGATTAGGTGCATTGGCAATTCTAAATTGTCCCTAGTATGTGCTTGGTGTGTGTGTGTGTGTGTGTATGCCCTGCCCGGGGTTTGTTTCCTGCCTTGCGCCCTATGTTGGCTGGGATTGGCTCCAGCAGACCCCCGTGACCCTGTAGTTAGGATATAGCAGGTTGGATAATGGATGGATGAATGGATGTTGTTTGTATAGTTTGGTGCAGTCAATGTGTTGTGCGCTGTTTTTATTTTATGTGTATTCTCTGTATGTATAATGTACAGTGTTGTGTGTTGTTTTCCCTTTACATTATGTGTATTGCTCTGTATGTGTAGTTTGGCGTAGTCACTGTATTGTGTGTTGCTACATGCTTTGTATGTGTGTTGCTACATGCTTTGTATGTGTATTGATGCATTTGGTATGTGTGTCATTTTCTTTTTATCTTATTTATATTCCTAATTTAGTACAGGTTTATTTGTATTGGTCTGTTTGTATAGTTTGGTGTAGACACTGTGCATCGTGTGCTATTTGCTTTTTATTTTATACTAACTGTCCCCCACGGCTCCACCCATGTAGTAGTAAAACAGGACAAACTTTAAAAATCAATAAACAAAAAGGTACTGCTAGCTAAGTGGAGGCAAGGAACACTCCAAAACATGGTGAACGGTAGACCAACTCGAACGCATGAGTGAGGAGGGCCCTGCCCGGCTCCCTATTCCTGACGTCACGCTTCCTCCTCCCCTTGGCTAACAGCCTCCGTCTCAGATTAGCATGAATATATTGCTCATGCAAGTGAGCTATGATTTGTAGTGTGATGAGAGAAGTCACAAAATCAACTGGAATGTTCAAGCAAATTATAGAAAAAAACCCCGATTTAAATCCGTTAAGCAGTTCTCTCGTTTGCTAGCTAAGCGGAGGTAAGATACGCCACGTGGCTGGTTCGTGAGTGAGGAGGGCCCCACCCCCCTTCCCTTGGTCCACTGTGTCTGTCTCAGATTCACGCAAATAAATTGGTACCGTGAGTAAACTGTGATACTTAAAGTGATGGCAGAAGTCGCAAAATCAACCAGAATGTTCAAGCAAATTCTAGAAAAAAACACGATCTAAATCCGTTAGTTAGGTCTCTCGTAAAAAGCAGACAGACAGACGTTGGATATAAAGATGGATTGTCCCATTTGTATTGTGTGTCAGTTTCTTTTTATCTTATTTATAATGCTCCGTTAGAACATCTTAATTTGTACTGCTCTGTTTGTGTGGTGCAGTATGCAGTTTTCTTTTTATTTTATGAGTATTGCTCTATTTTAGTTTTCTTTGTCTTTTACTGTATTGTTGTCGGTGTGTTGTCTGCTTACATTATGTGTAGTTTAATTTGTATTGCTGTTTGTATAATTTGGTGTTATTTTATGTGTATTCTCTGTTTGTATCGTGTATTGTAGTCGCTGTGTTGTGTGTTGCTTTCTTTCTAGATTTTGTGTATTGCTCTGTTTGTGTAGTTTGCCACAGTCACTGTATTGTGAGCTGGTTGCTTGGCATGTGTACTGCTACATTTCTCTTGTGTGTCGTTCCCTTTTTATCCAAGGTGTATTGCTCTGTTTTTATAGTTTAATTTGTTTTGCTCTGTTTGTATAGTGTATTGTAGTCACCGTGTGGTGTATTGTTTTCTTTTGATCTTATGTGTATTGCTCCGTTTGTATGGTGCACTATAATCAATGTATGCCGTTTTCTTTTTATTTTGTGAGTATTTTTATAGTTTGTATTGTGTGTCGTTTTCTTTTTCTTTGTCCGCCTGTCATCCCCCTGCCCGCTGACTGTGCCCCTGCTCCATTTGTACAGTATACTGTATTGTAGTCACTGTGTTGTCGTCTGCTGTTTTCTGCTTACATTACACTACTCTGTTTGTGTTGTTTAATTTGTATTGCTGTTTGTATAATTTTGGTGTTATTTTATGTGTATTCTCTGTTTATATTGTGTATTGTAGTCTCCGTGTGGTGTATTGTTTTCTTTTGATTTTATGTGTATTGCTCCGTTTGTATGGTGCATTATAGCCAATGTATGCTGTTTTCTTTTAATTTTGTGAGTATTGCTCTGTTTTATAGTTTGTATTGTGTGCTGTTTTCTTTTTCTGTATTGCAGTCACTGTGTGGTGTGTTGTTTTCTTTCTAGATTTTGTGTTTTGCTCTGTTTGTGTAGTTTGCCGTAGTCACTGTATTGTGAGCTGTTTGCTTTGCATGTGTATTGCTACATTTATCTTGTGTGTCTTTCTCTTTTTATCCGATGTGTATTGCTCCGTTTTTATTGTTTAATTTGTTTTGCTCTGTTTGTATAGTATACTGTATTTACTGTGTTGTGTGCCATTTTCATTTTATTTTATGCATATTGCTCCGTTTGTATGGTGCATTATAGTCAATGTATGCCGTTTTCTAGTTTAATTTGTATTGCTCCGCTTGTATTGTCTGCGGTTTTCTTTTACTTTGTCCGCCTGTGGTTCCCCTGCCATCTGACTGTGCCCCTGCTCTGTTGTGCAGCTGAACCTGCGCTCGATGCCCGCGGCACATGGCACTTGACAGACAAAGCACACGTGCAGCGCAGCGCCCGGTTTTGACAGGCGAGATGCCCGCAGGAGGACAGAACACAAGTGGCACAGAATGGCTTTCATTGAGAAGCCAAGTGCTGCTAATAAAGACGAGAGGGGCACAATTTCCTGCAGTCGGATCTCTTAATGCAAAACTTCCTGAGGACGCGCAGCTTGCTTTTTTTTTTTTTTTTTTTTTGTCTGGCACAGCAGACTCTGCCAATGCTTCACACATCTGATTATTCCGACGTCCTCGTTCAAGTGAAATGCAGATCTTCCAAGACTCTGCAAATTCAATTAGCTTCACACTCTGAAATGCTAATGAGGCCTAATGAAGCTCTATAGGAGGCCCTCGCTTTGTCAGCTGGGTTTCATAATGAAAATCGCACACTTTTACCATCACACTTTGGGGGATAAGCTGGCGGTGTTCTGCTTCTCCTTACTCTCATTTATTTAAAGTACAAGTTGTGTAGCCTGTTTTTTTTATTTATTTTTTGACATTGTTATTATTTAATGTCACAAAAAAAAAATAGATGGAGGTGAGGGGGCTGATAATCAGGTGGCCTTGGGCATCTCATGGCAGGACAGGTGGGTTTGCGCGGCCTCGTGAAAGCAACTCGGCAGAAATAATGCCCGTCAAAGGCTGCCATTCAGCAGATTAAGCTGAGCGCCATGCAATATAAGCTTCTTATCGAAAAAAGCGGAGGCAGCGCTAAAGCGGGCTGGGCTCTGAAGCAGCGAATTTCTAGGACTTGTTGGGGAGGTGGCGGTGATGGTGAGAACATCTTTATACAGCAGAGACGAATATTCAGTGGCTGCTACTAGTCAGAACCCCCATCACATCTGACAAATGCCCAGGCTGCTAAGGGCAAGTGATGGAGATTCAGTCCATATTTACTAGGCAAAGTGGTGCTGTTCTGTTCATGATGGTGATCTTCGATAAAGGTGTCAGCCAAATATATAAAAACCAGTAACAGCGCACTGCACATACTTAACTTGAGCATTCAGTTTTCATCCTCTTTCTCCGAATGTTTACCATTCATTTGCTCAGAGGTTGATGCGCTTGTTCCTTCCTGAGCAGCTCTTCTTTTCTCCACCCTAGCGGCCCGCTGCTTCTCTTCTTTCGTCTGCGTCTTTTTGTGTTACAACTGATGAAGTCAGTGTTTGTGTTGCAAGTACTAAGTACATTTTCTTTAATTTTTCACTTAAGCTGGCACTTAAGTCTTCAATCTGCCTCAAGAATGATTTAAGATATGAAGTGGTAGGGGAAGTGATGGCGAAGGTGGTAGGGATGAGAACGGCGCTGCCGAGAGCTGATTCTACAATAAAATAAAATAAAAATAAAAAGAGGAATAACCTTGAAGGTCAATCATCACCCTGAAAGCAGATAGTAGACGTCACGTAGTATATGTGTACCAAATTTCAGGTCAATAGTTCAAACGGTTTGCGAGCTACAGGTGATTTAAAAACCTGGACAGACAAACGGACAGCCACGGTAGCATATTATATATAAAGATAAATAAATAAATAAATAACCTTGGCATCCACCAGCAATTCATGTAGGACTTGCACCTCATGGCACTTAGTGCCCCAGTTCTGTGCCCTGCTGGCATGTATTCCCTGTGGACCTTGCACACTATCCATCAGTCTCTAAATCAATGTCTAAACATGTTCTGAGGTATCAGTGATCCTTGTATGCCATCCATAAGTGGCACCTTCCTTGAACCCATTGCTGCAGGAACAGGCTCCCACTCCTAAAGACCCAAACACTAGAAGGATCTGCTATGATATTATTCAATGTAATTCATCCATCCTTTCTTCCATCCATTTTCTAAAAAAAAAAAAAATTCTTTACATTTATATAGCACTTTTCTCACTACTCAAAGCACTCAGCAATTGCAGGTTAAGGGCCTTGCTCAAGGGCCCAACAGAGCAGAGTCCCTTTTTGGCATTTACGGGATTCGACCCGGCAACCATCCGATGGCCAGTGCAGATCCCTAGCCTCAGAGCCACCACTCCGCCTAAACCTGCCTTATCCAGAGCAGGGTCACTAGGGAAGCTGGAGCCCACCCAGGAAGCATTAAGTGCAAGGCAGGAACAACACCTGGGCAGCTCATTGCATGTTCACACACACACACACACACACTCACACTCACGCACACACACACACATAGTGTCTTATCCCATGTGTTTATTGTATAAATCATTAACTTTTTATTGATTATTGCTTATTCTTCTGTTTATGCTAGTATGACTGTAATACAGAATTTTTGGAAGTGAATCATTTCTCTCTCACAGACTCCTTTTTTTTTCTTATTCATTCTCTTTCTGTTTCCTTCTCACACTTTCACTCTTGCACACCCATTTTTTTTTCTCCTGCTTCTGCTTGTCTGCTTCTATCATTTGGTTACAGCAAGGCTCCATGCCATTATCTCCAAGCAGTACCTGATACCCTCAACGTGCATCCTGATAGCAGTTCAACCAACCGGCTGGTGGCCTCTTGATCGGGTGACAGCAGTGCTGACGTCACCCTCAGTATGTCATGTCAGCCAACACCGGGAATGAGAGCAGCCATCTCCCCTGACAAAAGTGGCGCCGCTCTCAACATTGACACACAAGCTGCAGGTGTAGAGCATCAGAGTCTGAACGGAGTGTGACTTACAAGGCTTCGAGACCAGTCTGATGTGACAGCAATGATAACCTTGATCCAGAATTTAGGAAAAACTGTTGTCAGGCATGGATGACTGAGGACCTTCTTCCAAGCTTGACTGAGGTATGCAGTACCACTCCAGGGTGAGAGGTGGCACTGTCAATAACAGTACCTTCTCTTTTCCCCACAGTCCTGAGTAGATGCCCAGTGAAGGCACTCCAACAGCAACCATAATGCCATTAACAAGCCCTGCCCCTTCCAGCTGGGACACCATAGAAGGTGGAGGCTCCAGAAGGTGGTGTCTCGTTTGCGATCAGTCTGATATGAGTGGAAGGATAGGACCTTGATCCAGAATTTTGGAGAAACTGTTGTCACACATGGATGACTGAGGATCCTCTTCCAAGCTTGACTGAGGCAAGTGGTGCCACTCTGGGGCGGCGCTGTCACTAAAAGTATCTTCTCTTTTCCCCACAGTCCAGAGAAGATGCCCAATGAAGGTACTCCAACAACATCTGTGATGTCCTGAACAAGCTCTGCTCCCTCTGGTCAGGATGCCATTAAAGGCGACGTCCCCGGAGGGTGGCGTCTCATTTGCGACTAGGACTCCAATCCAAAATGAGCTCCTGAGTGAGAAAACTCTGTAGTACCTGATCTTGCATTACTGTCTCTTTCGGTGTGCCATTGTGCTCCCTTCGGTTTTCTTTTGTTGTAATTAAATGGGGTTTACCGTGTTGGCACCCTTAACGATTCGGACAGTTCCAAACTGGTTCCCTACCACCGGCACTCAACAGCAGAGTCCAGCGTGTTGCTTGCAATGATGCAGCTCTACAATTCCATCAAAGCTCCACACAAACTTAAATTGAAAAGCCGAGAATGAGCAGGGCTGAACAAACACATCATTGCTGGAGTAACAGGAGCAGTAATGACATAAATGATAAGAATAGAGCTGGAGTAATAAGATCACTACTGCCAATAAGAAAGAGAAAGAAAGAAAGAAAATAGAAAACTGCTAATTAACGAATACATACAAACGGAAATTAAATGTAAGCAGCCATTAAATTACCGTATATACTTGCGGATAAGTCGGGACTTGATTTTACAGTATAATTTCTGGTATTTTATAATGTCGGTCGTATAAGTGCGGAAAACTCACACTATTGGTCCAAGAGATTATGATATGCCAACCCCCACCTGAGAGAGTCACCACAGAGCACACGGCCTTTTTTTTTCTACATGGGTGAGGAAATGCGCTATATCAGCGTGAGCTCCTAGCCTCTCACTCTCTCTATTGTGCCTACATGACCACATACGCAAACTATTCTGAAGCGACGTTTGCACTGGTTTTTGTATCTCACACCCTCATACACCTTTATCGTAAGAGCATGCCTTATCTACGATCAGAAGAAAATATGAAGCTGGTTTTAAGTTAAACGTCATCGAAGTGGCAAAAGAAATTGGTAACTGTGCTGCTGCAACAAAATTCGATGCGTCTGAGAAACTGAGTGAGATTGGAGGAGGCAAGAAGATGTAAAAAAAAAAAAAAACAGAAAAATTAAGTGTCGCATCAAGGTCTGATTTTATGATGACTTATACGCGACTATATACAGTAATAGTACTAATAATGTAGTCCAACCAGTAACACCAATATTAACTATCTGTCAGTCAGTAAATACAAGAAGCGGGGTAGTCATATTAGTAATAAACTGTAACATGCGAAACACAACACCCCACTGAGATTACTTACAAAAAAGCCCTTCACTGCTATCCAACATTGCCACAACTCTCTTTTGCTATCTGCTCATGCGTCCACTCTTTTCTTGTCAGCCATGTCGCATGGTCACAACACCATTCGCCAACCCAAAGATGTGGTGGAGGAAGCCCACACCTCCAAGTCTTTGGTTGTGTATCACGTTCTGTTGGCAAGGAGTGTATGAGGGGCGTCAGCGATGAAAACGATCAGTCAGCCCATACAATCTGCTTCACTATCAGCAGAGCTCGCTGCTTTTCTTTTCCCATCAACCATATTGCACAGCCGAGGCTTGACACAAGAAGGACCTGAAACCCAATTCTGTGGCTGAAGTAGCCCACACGTGCAATTCACGGGCTACGGTATCATGGCATACACTCTTAACTGAGAACAAGATTAAGGTTGAAGGCCCAGTGGTTTGCGAGTTTTTGAACCCTTTGCATCTCTGTCTGCCTTAATAAAAGGATATGTGTCTATGTGTCCATCTGGCTGCTATGTCTCTGTCATTCCAGCAGATAGTGCATCACAAACATACTGTATGTACTAATAAAATGCGGAGTGCTAAAGTGCATACTAACTGCCTATCCTCTGTTAAATCACTCACAAATGAGTGACAAACTGTCTTTGGAAGCAACATCAGCACAAAAGCTGGGCATGGAAAGCTTCCAGTAACGGGTTTCCATGACCAAGGAGCTGCACACAGGTCTAAGATCACCATGTACAAGGCCAAGTGTTGGCTGGAGTGTTGTAAAGCAATGCTTGTCAACCACTAGGTGGGTTGCGAGTTGGTGTTGCTCAACAATGATAGTGGGTCATGAGTGGATCACCACTCTGACCATCGCAACTCTATTCCCCCACCCCACTCTGACATTCATGCTCAGTTCACCAAGGGGGAAATCAATGGGTCACACAGACACATCACGTGGGCTGAGAAACACTGGTGTAAAGTACAATGATATTGGCCTCTGGATTAGTAGAAATGTGTTCTCTAGGGTGATGAATAATGTCTGATGGACACATTTGGAATCGAACATTACCTTCTGGACTGCATAGTACCTACTGAAAACTTCTGGTAGAAGAGGGGTAATGGTAAGCGTTGAGCTAGGCCCCTTTGTTCCAGTGAAGGGTACTGGAAAGACTACAGCATACAAAGACATTCCAGGCAATTGTGTTCTTCTGACTTCGTGTCAACAGTTTGCTGAAGGTCCTTTTCTATTCCCTGTGCACAAAACCAGGTTCATAAAGACATGGAGGAGATCAAGTGGCCTGCACAGACCTCAAGCCTACTGAATACCTCTGGTGTGAACTGATAAGCAGACTGTGATTCAGGTCTTCTCGTCCAACATCAGTACCTGACCTCAAAGTGTACTTTGGGCTGAATGGACACATATTCTCACAGACACATCCCAAAACCTTGTGGGGAGGCTGTTATGGGGGGACCAACTCAATATTAACGGCAATCGTTTTGGAATCAGATGCCCAACAAGCTCATATAGGTGTGATGGTCAGGTATGCACAAACTTTTGGCCATATAGTGTAGATAGGTCGGCATGAAAGGCACTGTATACCAGATAGATAGATAGATAGATACGAAAGGCAGTTTATAATTATAAGATAGATAGATCGATAGACAGAAAATGTGATATATAAAAGGATAAATAGATAGGCATGAAAGGCACTATATCATTATAAGTTAGGTAGACAGATATGAAAGGCACTTTATGACAGATAGATGGATAGATAGATATGAAA
>JANRMT010062861.1:8913724-8932625 GCA_026402145.1 Polypterus bichir lapradei | reverse complement strand
ATATGAAAGGCACTTTATGACAGATAGATGGATAGATAGATATGAAAAGCACTATATAATTATAAGATAGACAGATATGAAAGGCAATTTATAATTATAAGATAGATAGATAGATGGACAGATCAATAGATAGAAAATGTGCCATATAAAAGGATAAATAGATAGGCATGAAAGGCACTTTACAACAGATAGATGGATAGACAGATATGAAAGGCACTTTATAATTATAAGATAGATTGATGATAGATAGATATTAAAGGCACTTTATAATTATAAGATAGATAATAGATAGATATGAAAGGCACTTTATAATTATAAGATAGACAGACAGAAAATGTGCTATATACTGTAAAAGGATAGATAGGCATGAAAGGCACTTTATGACAGATACAGTTAGGTCCATAAATATTTAGACAGAGACAACTTTTTTTCAATTTTGGCTCTGTACATTACCACAATGAATTTTAAATGAAACAACTCAGATGCAGTTGAAGTGCAGAATTTCAGCTTTAATTCAGTGAAGGTGCTATATAATTATAATATTTGATGGTTAACAACACTTTACTTATATTTTAGACGCGATTTCAAAATGACTTTGGAGTTTTGTTTGGTTTAAACATAAAGGTACCAGAGGTGGGTAATATTCCTACTCACTGCTGCCCCTTCATTTTGGTTGAGGTACTGCACTCTAATACATAAACACAGTTGTCCACACCCATCACTTCAAGTTCATATTTATTGGCATGCATGCAGACAGTAAAAGGCTTGTGTGTGTAAAAGAAAAGGTATGGAATAGGTTGGATAAGGAATTGTGCCTAGAATGACACTTTTGTTCTGTTGTGTAATGACTGACAGGCTCATGACTTCTGAAGCCATTTCCCATACTGGGCAAATCCTGGCAAATTAGTGAAGCTGAACGGAAAACAAAATGGAGTCGGAGAATGGTCCACATGAAAAATGAACTTTGTTTTTTAATTCAGTGTTTCATTCCAAACGATTACATCAGTTTCCTCAGTGCTGAAAACCTCCATAATGATATGCAGCTCAACATCAGAGCCAGAAAATAACCTGTAAATGATTTACAAAATCATGATGGTTATTGCATTGCTGCAGTCACTGGGTAGCCCTACTTTGTCAGGTTCCCACCTGACACTGAAGTGCTTCTCTATTACGCTTACAGGACACCAGAAGTACTCCTGGGTGCTGCATAAAAGAAGCCAGTTGCCTCAACTCCAATAGCCAGAGTCAGAATGAAGGAGAACAAAGCTTGCCAGGAGAAGCGGAGGAGGCCGAGAGATGGGAGAGGAGAAGAGAAAGACAAGGAGTTTTTGTGGACTGCCTTGTGCTTCATTTACACTTCTGGTTGTGGTGTGGGAAACACTTGGGAGAAGAGTTTTCCACAATAAAGACTTAGTTTGTGCTGGACTGGTGTCTGTCTGTGTCGGGTGTTTGGGGAGCTCAAGCACCCCCTGGTGGCCACATGCTGCATTATGTTTATTGTGTAATGTGCTTTTTTGTGTTTTGTTGCATTATGTTGTGTCATTCTATTTTGTGTTTTATTATGTTATTGTGTTTCATTATGTTATGTTGTTTATTGTGGAATGTTGTGTTATGTTATTTTGTGTTGTGTTATTTTGTCACATTATGTTATGTTGTGTTGAGTTGCAATACGTTTTTGTGCTATGTTGGTATCATATTGTCCTATGTGGCATTATTGTTACGCTGTGTTAGTTAAAGTTTAGGTTTCAGTGTTTTATTTCTGTTCTGTATGCTGAGCTGGTTAATCGAAGATCCCCTCTTCTGCCTACACCCTCCATTGATGAGCCTCAGGCAGTTTGATTTTTTCCTCATAGCACTGGGCACAAGGCAGGACTCAGCCATGGGCAGGATGCCAGTCCAAATTATGTGCCCACTCACATGTATGTTAATTATTTTTGTACTCAGGTACCCAGTTAGAATGCTCATTCACTGTCTCTCACCAAGACTAAACTCCAGCCCCCTTCCTTGCTATCTGCTTAGGGGTTACTATATTATATATAACCATGTAGTGTGGGCCGGTGCCCATTTACTGTAACTGTGGTGAGGGCTCTTGAGCGGTGCCCTTCACAGCACCTTGAAACTATCAGCCCATCTTCACACATGCAACCTTGAGTGGACAGACATCCGGCAGTGAGATCTCCTCAGTGGTCTCCATTTACTGTGGCACTGCCAAATGGGCAGAAGGCAGTCTACTGAAGTGAGGTGACATGCACTGTGTGCCTGCATGCACAAATTGGTCATGCTGATGCCAACTGATGGACAATTGTGGTTAGTCGTGTGTTGAGGCTGAAATCTGCACTATGCCTTCTGCTAAATAGTAAGAGACAAAAGAAATGCAGAACTAGACCTGGAGTCATGGGGCAGTGGTCATGAGGTCTCGCCAGCAGTGTGACCAGGACAGAGCCCTGTGACGCCAGCTGCAGTCTGCTGCCAGAAGTGTCAGCCAAACTCACAGGGAGACTTGTAAACACAGCCCAAGATATCAGCACTCACCACCACCAAATATGTGCGTCTCCTGCTTCTTGTACCACTAAGTCTGAGATCCCCACCCCCCCCCACACACACCACCCCACACTCAGAGGCCTGCCAGGAGCTGCTCTGCACTGAGCGCTGGCCCCATGCCCCCGCCCCCAAGACACACATGTGGACTTCATTGTCCTCATTCTTACTGCATTCCAGCCGCCCATGTGATACTGATCAAATGTAAAGTAAGGGGCTCGCCGGGTTAAGGGTTTAGGCCTTGTGGGGAAGGCGACGCACACATCGTCTTGTCAGGCTAGAACTGCTGGTGGGCTGACAGCACGTGGAAGATGGAGGGAAAAAGGGGGGGGGGGGGAGTGGGGAATCAAAGGGACACAACGTGACACTAACAAGGCCTCCTAAACCGATTCAGAGACATTGGGTGCAAAGCAGGAGCTGACCCTCCAGAGGACGTCAACCTATTATAGCGGCAGCTCATCGACACAGACACACACATCTAAGGGAGCTGGGCTGTGGGTGTGTGTGTCCGTGTGGGAGCCACTGTTACAGGTGGATGAGTGTGTGTGTGTGTGTGTGTGAGCGTACTGCTCCATGTCAGCTGATGCTAGACAGATAGGCATGAAAGGCACTATATAACAGACAGACAGCAATTGCACTATATAAAATGTAGTTAGAAAAATAGATATTAATGAAAGGCACTATATAATAGACAGATATTCATGAAAAGCACTGTATAAAAAATAGATATGAAAAGCACTATATGATAGATAGATGATAGGAAAGACACTATAAACAAACAGATAGATAGCAATGGAAGGCACTACTTAATAATAGATACTTTAGATAGACATGAAAAGCACTAGATACATATAGATAGACAGGCAGCAATGCAAGACACTATATAATAGATAGATCTATTAACATGAAAGACACTGTACACTAGATAGATGTGAAAGGCACTATATACAGTAAAAGCCTTAGCCTTAAACTAGTTGTTAAATATAATACATATATTGCATAGATGGCATGATATGTACTATATAATACATAGATGGCATGAAAGGCACTATATAAGAGATAGACCACACTTTATTTGGCATTTTGTTGGCTGTGTCTATTTGTAGACTTGTGATTGTCCTTGTGTGTCTGTGTTTGCCATTCTTGTGCTGCTGATGTGTGGCACAGAGCTGACAGTGTGACCATGTCTGAGAGAGAAGGGGCGGAGTTGCAGCATTTGTGTTTCGGTGTGTGCGTGTAGCCATTGCGTGAGCGGATGTTGTAATTGTGTCTGATTGTGACAGTGCAGTTGTGTTTGTGTGTCGGTGTGGCCTGACATTGCAGTCACGTGCCTCTGTGCCAGCTGTTGTTGTACCTCCTGTGTCTGTCTGTGCTGGTTGTGTCCCAGACAGAGCTGTGCTGACTAAGCTGCTGTTGTGCTGTTTTTGTGTATCCATCTGTGTGTCCTGCACCGTATTAGCTGATGTTGTGTGTCTGCAAGGGTCTCTGTGTCTGTGTGCTCCATTTTTGCATGCCACTTGTTCTAAAGGCCTCACTAGCTCTACTACCATCTGGGCAAGCTGGCAAAACAGGAAACAACAGATTATGCTGGGCAATCTAATAAAGGCGCTTGAGATAATAACCAGAGATGATCTGGCGTCTCTTGACAAAAGGCAGGTCTCATGATGAGGCCAGGGAAGAGCAGGCAGCACTGACCACTCAGCTTTGCTCTTGGGTAGCTGTATGCCAGTCTTAACCTTGTTAATTCTCTAAATGTGGGGGAAGTCTGCCCTGCCTTCTCACTTTCCAAAAGTGGCACTGCTGGCACCTCAGGCTGGGCAGTCAGATCACCCCTACATGTGACTTCAGAAAGGGTGTGCACACTGTTTGGTTTGTGTTTTTCCGTCAGGGTACATGGGTCTGCCCCCGGCAGAGGGCCCCCAGCCTCTTGTAATTGGCTTTTCCTGCTGGCACAGATCTTGTCTGCCGTTTTCTTAATTGGCTCCCAAACTGTGGGGCTAAGTGAACCCAGATGTGAGGAGTCCAGTGCGCCACCGCAGACGGGCGGGGGTCGCAGTACGAGCATCCGATGTTGTAAGTTTGTGGATTTCATGGGAACATGGGACTTGAGTCATAAATCAAAATGAGCCACACACAAAATCTGGATGTCGCCAGCCACTTCAGTCCAATGGAGGGCAGAGCTCACTCACTGGCACTGAAATTGGTAAGAAACTTGAGTGGGAACGTATGGTTCAGAGAAAGCATGCTGAGCTTGCCATTAGATGAGCCTGTAGGGGACAGACATACAAGGGACTGGAATGGGCACACAGACACAGCCAAATGTAATGGTGCCAGCACAACAGGGTTGATCCACAGCAATGGGAAGGAGAAAGCAGAGTTTAGATCAAATCTGCAGGGTTTTCATCCAGGCATAGAGGAGGCCACTGCAGGTCAGGGTAGGCAGACAGATCATGGGCAGTGGGATGTCAGTCTCAACATGCACATCAGTGTTTGTAAAGGAGGTGCATCTGTCTGTGGGAACACTTCTGCTTGTCCTCTAGAGCCACCCAATGGGCACATCAGTCTGCTGTGGCCTCTCTTTCTTTTAAGTTTCCTCAAAGTCATTTTTATTGCTGTTATTCATCTGCCAGCTCTTCTCCCCTTCTCCTCTTGCCCATTTAACACCGGGCACTCTCTTCCTCTGCATTTCCTTTACTTAACGACTCCTCTACAAGCTCCGTTCCACGTGCGCCCCCTCGTTCCTTTCCCGTCCCTTTTGTCTCCACCCCCTCATGTCATGTCAGTTGTTCTCCTTGCTTGTTCTGCTCCACCTTCACACATCTCCTCAAAAATGCCCCCATCATCCTCTTGCATCTCTTCCTCCTCCATGTCCGTTATGTCCTTCTTCTTCTGCTTCACCACCTGTTCAGACCTTTTAATCATCTCATCTTAACTTCCTGCTCTGCTACCCTCTCATAAACCATTTCTCTTCAGCATTCTCCTCCTGTTGTCATTTCTCTTATATGCTTTCCTTCTGCTCCTCTTAATTCCTTCTGATTTTTTCCTCCCTCTAATGCTCCTAAGAATCACCTTTCTTGCTAGCCTTCTCTCAATACTTTCTGCACCCTCCTCCTCTCGTTTTTTTCCTCCTGCCACTGTCTGCCCTTTCCAGCTTTCCACTGACCCACACTTGTGCTCCTCTGATTCACTGTGAATCATCCTGGTGACCTTCTGTTGGTAATTACTTTCTTTCTTCTTCTCTCAATCCTGTTGTATTCTTTACTCCTGGTCCTATTTTATTTCTTTCATAAATTGTGGGCCCCCCCCCCATATTCCCCTATTTCATCTTGCACTGAGTTCTCCTTGTCATTCTTAACACTTTCGGTATCATCCTTCTCCAGCTCCAGATCTCTTTGCCCTATTTCTCTATTATTCTAGTTGTTTCCTTGCCCCCCTCAAGCCCCCTCTGATTTAATCTGTGCCCTTTCTTCCTGGGCAGCATATTCTCCATCTCGTAGTCCTATTACATCTTATCTTCCAGCTCCAGTCTTTCCAATGTTTTCTTTTCCCTCTCTTCTGCCTCTTCTCATTCATCTTGAACTCTGCTAACCTTCTCTTGATAATTCTTCTGTTCACCAGTCTTCCTCCACTCTCATTCCTCTTGTTTCTTTTCCTCCTGTTCCTGTCGGTTTCTTTCCAGTGCCCCCTTTACCCCAGCCCCACCCTATCCACCTGCTCCTATCCCTGTTGTTCCAATGTCACCCTTCTTAGTCATCTTGAATTCATTCAATACTGGTGATATCTATACTAATAAAAGGCAAAGCCCTCACTGACTGACTGACTGACTGACTGACTCACTCACTCACTCATCACTAATTCTCCAACTTACCACGTAGGTAGAAGGCTGAAATTTGGCGTGCTTATTCCTTACAGCTTACTTACAAAAGTTAAGCAGGTTTCATTTCGAAATTCTACACGTAACGGTCATAACGGTCGATAACGGTCGACAACGTCCGCCATGTTGAACTTTCTTATTTATGGCCCCATCTTCACGAAATTTGGTAGGCGGCTTCCCTGCGCTAACCGAAACCGATGTACTTACTTATTTCGATGGTATGACGCCACTGTCGGCCGCCAAATTGAACTTTCCAACGTCACTAATTCTCCAACTTCCCGTGTAGGTAGAAGGCTGACATTTGGCAGGCTCATTCCTTACAGCTTACTTACAAAAGTTAAGCAGGTTTCATTTCGAAATTCTACGCGTAATGGTCATAACGGTCAACAATGTCCGCCATGTTGAACTTTCTTATTTATGGCCCCATCTTCTCGAAATTTGGTAGGTGGCTTCCCTGCACTAACCGAAACCAATGTACGTACTTATTTCGGTGGTATGATGCCACTGTTGGCCGCCATATTGAAGTTTTCAACAGTCTTTGTTACTTATGGGCCCATCTTCAAGAAATTTGGTACACGGGTTCCCAACGCTAACTGAATCCTACTTACGTACATATATACGTCCATAGCCTGCAGCTCGGTCACCGTGTGAGGTGGCGTTGGGTCCCCCATCCCAACGCCTCCCACGTTGTTGGCTGCCTGCCTATATAAGACCGTCCGTCGCTCCGGTCTCTACATTCCCTTCCTTGCTTCGCCACGGGATTCACGTCTCCCTACTGATAACTACAGCCTTTTTGTTTAATCCACGGCTTCTCCGCTGTTTTATTGTTTGTTTATTACAATTATAGTTATTGTATAGGTATTTTAGACTTACTTTACATTGCTCAGGTACCCATTTCCTTTATCATTCCAACCCCCATTACCATGTCTATCGAGATGATCACTATCGATCAAAGAACTGTTACATACCGAATGGTTTCCATGCCCGGAGATGGCACCTACCTTTTCCATTCTCTTTGTTACATATTGCACGGCCATATCAGGCTCACTTTTGATATCCGGAGGAACATTGTGTCTTATGTATTAAATGACTAGGACAGGTTCAAGGTGTGGACTGATGACGGTACAGGAGATAATTATACTACACAGGAGCACTAGAAGAGTTAAATGCTTAAGCCCTTCACCTATGGTTCTGCATGTGAGTTGATGGCTGCCGCTGAATTGTTTGGTTGTCGCTTTCAAGTGTACCGAAATGGCCAAATATTTTACACCTTTCGACAACCGCCAATGCCTCTTAAACATCTTAGATTCACAGGTGACGATTTCAGTAGTGGACACTTTGACGTTTATGAATGTTGAAACTCTCAAAAGCTGGATGTGATTTTATCGATGAAACCGGTTGTGTGCTTACAACGCTTGACAGATGCCGAATGTCACTTCAACACAACAAATCCTGCAAATACTGTCGTAACTGAAACAAACCATGAAACTCAAACCGATTATGACAGCAGCAATCCAAGCTGTGAGATTTCAGACAAGATTACTGTTCACATGGCCAACTGTAAGTTACATGCTCAAGAGTAAGCTCAGCGCACAGCTTGGTCATGTTACAACCGGAGGGCCGAACTGACAACATGGTATACAAAGAGATCCTTAACAAATAATTATTGGCATATTTTCCCTCAGTTTAAAAAGGTTTAATTTTCTTCTTAATAAAAATTTTAATGCAGTACTTCGCCGCTGCGAAGCGCGGGTATTTTGCTAGTTCTCTTGATAATTCTTTTCTTCACCATTCCTCCCCTGCTCTCATTTGTCTTGTGCCCATTCCTTCTGGTCTTTATTTCTTTTAAAATTTTCCCCTTCTAATGCTCCTCTGATTCCAGAACTGACTCTTGCTAATCAATCTTCTATTAAAATGTTCTGCATCCTCTTTCTCCAGCCCTGTTTCTTTTCCTTGTCCCCATCGTGTCCTCTCTTTCCTTTCTTTCAGGAATCCCCAGCTCATAATCCTCTTGCATCTCATCCTCCTGCTCTTGTCTTTGCAACGCCTCCTTGCCTCCTCTCCTGCCCCTCCCCTAATTCATCTTGGATATCAGTACATTAAAACAATTGTGACAAGAACAGGCCATTGAGTCCAACAAGCTTATCCATCCTATTCACCAAGATTGTCCAAAATAACATGAAGGTGAGATCTAAAGGTCCCTAAAGTCCCACTCTCCATCATACTAATAGGTTATTTATTCCATGTGTCTATGGCTCACATTGAATAAATTTAAAATATCTTGCAATATCTTCATTGACTTGGTCCAAGTCTTTAGAGTCCTGGTGCTTCCTGTCTTGCTATATGGTTGCGAGACATGGACACTATCCAGTGACCTGAGACGAACACTCGACTCCTTCACGTGTGTCTCAGAGAATCCTTGGGTACCACTGGTCTAACTCTGTGTTGCTCAATTAGTCCCAAAAGAGGCATATTACCTACATTGTGAGGGAGCGTTAGTTACGGCACTATGGCCATGTGGTGCGATTCCCGAGGGTGATCTGGCTCACAGGATCCTCATTGTTGAGGACCTGAGTGGCTGGACCAGGCCAAGGGGATGCCCACGTAGCACCTGGCTGCGGCAGATAGAGGGCCATTTCAAGAGGGTGGGACTGGACCGCGTGTCTGCTTGGGGGATTGCCAACCAGGATCCCGAGCTGTTTCATCATGTGGTGGGTGCGGCAACGTGATATACGAGTGCATGCTCCCCAACCGGACCGGACCTTCTCTTAATCCTTTCTGCATCCTCCTTCTCCCATTCTCACTCCTCTTGTGTCCTTTCCTCCTGCCCCTGTCTGATTCTTTCCAGTTTTCCCTTAACCCCATTTGTGCTCTTTTCATTCACTGTGACGCATCCTGGTGACCATCTCTAAATAATTACTTTTTTCTTCCAGCTTTCATTCCTCTTGTGTCCTTTCCTCCTGCTCCTCTTTTTTCCCCTCCAATGCTCCTCTGATTCATCCTACACGGAGTCTTCCTTGCTAGTTTTCACTTAATACTTTCACTTACTCCTGTTATTTCCATTTCCTCCAGCCCCTGTCTGTTTTTTCCAGCTTTCCTTTGACCAAAGTTCTGCTCTTCTGATTCACTATGAATCATCCCAGTGACCTTCCCTTGGTAATATACTTTCTTCTTCCTGCTGTCATACCTCATGTCCTTTCCTCCTGCTCCTTTTTATGTCTCATATTTTTGTCCCCCTCTACCAAGTCTTCCTTGCTGGGCTTTTCTTAATACTTCATGTGCCTTCCTTCTCCTGCTTTCACTCCTCCTCTGTTTAATTTGTATCTAAACCTTGCCTCTTTCTTTCAAGCTTTTTCTCTGTCCTATCTTGCATTTCTCTGATTTAGTCTGTACCCTGTCCATCTGACTGTCCTTGTCTTGATAAATACTCTTTCCCTGTTCTCCATCTTCTAACCCTCTTGTGTCCTTTCCCTATGTCCCTGCCAGCCTTCTCTTGATAATTACTGTATGTTCTGCTCCCCTCCTCTCATTCCTCTTGTGTCTTTCTCTTCCTGCCTGGACCTCTGGTTTGTCTATACAGGGAGGCCCTAACATCTGATCAGGGGGCCTCTGAGCTGCTCAGTGATGCACATGTTCACACACACATACACACACACACAAACTGCATGCCGAATCTCCAGAGAGGAACTTCCTGCCTAGGACCAGATGTCCAGAGCAGCGCAGGAAAAGCTTTCCTATGCTTTTTTTTCTTTGCTTCTTTTCTGGAACAGCGAATAAATCTGAAAGGATTTCTTTTACTTTTCCTGGCAGAGGAATCAGGCAAATAAAAATGTGGAATAACAGTGGGAGGTGTAGCTGGCAAGTCAATTCATTCCAAGCAGTTTGAAAGCAGGATGGAGGAGCCTCACCCCCCCTTCCCAACCCCCTTCTTTCTTTTGAACAGGGTGGGAGAGAAACTGCAATCACGCTTAAGTGTCACTGCCTATGTGTTTGCGAGGATGGGTGTGTGACAGTGGCTGCATGACATATGCTGTGCAAATTTTAACATTAGGGGTGCTTCCCATCCATCATTCAGGACCATCCTGCCTTTCTCTTCACGAATACCAGTTTAGAGTTTGCCCCTTAGAATTTTGCCTATTCTGACTTGGCAGTTAAAATTTTGAATTAATGGGGTCAGGAAATCAAGCAACCTCAAGAATACGAGCGAAGTTGACACAAGAGAGACAAACCAATTTTATTATGTCCAAATCTTATTGAAGAATTTCATCTCGAAGGGTTAGCAACAGAAGAAATGAGTACACGGGCAATCCTAGCACCGAGAAACAACAAAGTCAAACAAATTAATGTGAAAACTGTTGATCAATTACATGGCAAATTGGTTAAATGCATATCAATAGACTATGCTGAAACAGTTGGTGGTGATGGTGAGGAAGATGAAAACATTAACTTACAATATCACGAAGAATATCTACAAACTGTTAACACCATCCGGTCTTCCACCGGCCGAATTACTATTGAAAGAAGGATGTATCCAAGAAAGGTAATGTATTAAATCTCCCGCGGAAAGCATTAGACACCAAAGGAGATCTTGATATGCCATTCGTATTAAAAAGTTAACAGTTTCCTGTTAGAATAGCTATTGCAAAGACAATTAACAAATCACAGGGACAAACATTCAAAAAAGTCAGTTTATTTATTAGAGAGAAAGAAACGAAATTCACTCACGGGCAGTTATACGTTACATTGTCACGATGAAAGTCCAAACACAGAATCAAAATTCAATGCGATATTGACGGAAATTTCATTAACAAAAATTGTTTTACAGTTTAAAAAGTATTTGCATGTTAATTTCAAAGCCAAACAGAATGAAATCGTAAAAAGCAACGAATAACTCTAATGCAATATGAAACATAATTTACTTTAAATTATTACATTTTACTATTTTTTAATGTGGTTAATTACTCGCTGTAATGTAAAATAGTTAGTTCTGTTATGCATATGTAACAATTCCCATGAAAATAACAATCTGTTTAAATTGTACATCTGCATCCCCCTACCCGAGCGGTAGAACCACAAAGTGGTTGGTGAGCAAAGTGTGCGGGGGCAAAGCCCCCTAGTTTTTCAAAAAGCCAGAAATGTTAAAATAATAATTAAGAAATAAGTCAGAGAACCATTAAGAGAATTTACATAGACAATTGCACACCAAATATTCAATTAAGTCACACTCAGATAAGGAGCAAGCACATGTGATGACCCTTTATTTGGTTGCGCTGATACAGAGAGTCCTAATCGACCTTTCACCATTCTTAAAATAAAATAAAGCAAATTTGATGAAACGGGCAGATGAACAGAAAGGACCAGTAGACTAATCACATCTCAAAATTTGGTGAATTGGTCCACTTAGAGTCTTAACTAATCCCTCATCAAATCACAAAACAAAATTATAAATCGAATTTGATAAATCATGATGATAAACAGAAAAGGGACCGGAAGAATTAACATCTCTCAATAATTTGACTGAGCTCGCAACCATGAGTGGTAGCCGATCTTTGTCCAAATCACAAAACAAAATCCTAAATAAAAGTCGGTGAATCATCCAGTGGTTGATCATGTCAAAGGTGGAGGACAGAGACGATGAACCACACAGACAAGCAAGAAGTAATCCTGAATATAGTCTGATATGTTCTGGAAACTCAAAAAAAAAAGTTGTGGTTGAGGACACCTGTTGGCCGTTATACTGGTGGCCAGAAAAGTTTATTGTAATAAAAGGACGATCCCTATAAGCCCATTTATTAATAATCCCTCAAGATACAGTACATGTCAAGAATTTATTATCATCTGTTAAGTGTTGCATTTATTGCTCACCAAATGTAAATAAACAATAAACAAAGTGACCTGTGGTCGTGTGTTTATGGGAAAGTGATGGTAAAAGCAAGTGAGAGCCACCATAACGGCAGGAGGGGGGAAAAAAAAGCGAGGCAACACTTGCTGAGCGTCAAGCAAATTGCAGAAGGTGATTCAGTGATGAAGAACAAGAAGACAAGACTTTGAACCATACAGACAAGTAAGAAGTAGTCTTGAGTACTAAGTGATTAAGAAGCAGACAGACATGACAGCCCATAGGCATGCAAGACCAACTCTGGGATTCCAAATGCAATACACTCAGTGACAGTCAAGAACATCATCAAATTGTCAAAACCTCTGACCACATGACATCATTTCCTTTACATCCTTACATCAATGTTTACATTTTCCTTTGTGGCAACCTGTTTGGCACTATACTTGTGACATGAAAAGTTCACTATAATACAAGTAAAAGCATGGTCCCTGTAAGCACATCTATTGATAATCCCCCACGACACAATACATACATGTTCAGAATCCATATTCAGTGCAGACTTTAGTGCACCCCCTTAATTAGGTAATGAAATAAACAGAAAATTACAGTACAATTGAATGTATACATTAATATACAATACTATAACACAACACAGTGTCTTTTAAATTGATATGAAATTGTAAAACAGTATTTAAATATTATTTAATTGCCATCTTATCTAACTTAAATTAATGACAGCCCTCTTAACGTATCCACTTCCTAGATTTCATGTCAGCAGTGTTGTTAATAATTTCTGACTAATCCACTTTTTCTATGGTGTCATTTTCGATAAACAGAATTGCCCGCAAATTAGATCGCAGACATATTTTAATTACTTTTAATGGTGAGTATACTTCTCAAAGCAATCCATAGATTTTCTAACAGCTGCCTGCATTTTAATTGAATTTATGCATTTTAGAATATCAGATGCATTTTCTGGTAAAAGTAACCCCAACGTCTCACTTCGGTATACCTTATGGCATCCCAGAAACGTGTCGCGCCTCTGTTTCTCTCGTTACTGTTTTCTTTCCGCAGTCCTGCCAGCGAAATGTCACTGTCACTTCTACACGCTCCTGCCTTACGCTGTCTCTTCTCGTTGCGCTTCTCGTGGACTTTTTTATAATGCCGCCCGCAACCTTGGCTCTCACGTGGAGATCCTATAATGGGCGGCAAGTAAAAAACGGCGCGTTTCAGATACTTCCGGTAAGTTCCGCGCCTTGTGTACGCAATGATGAGGCACGCCCACTCGTGTTCGTTATGAACATAGACATAGAATTACTAGACGCCGTATTACCAGCAGCATCGTACGTTAACGTCGCCGCCATATTGCGAGTGGCACTGCTGTGGAGTGAAGGAATGGATAAAGATGCCTTACGCAGGTGCTGCTTGGGATTGTACAAACCGCTGTACGCTCCAAACCAGATCCCGGGGGATTACATCTCATAGGTAAGGCTGAACAATTGTTTTGGTTATATTTGGCCATTAGAAAATCCCGTTTCCCGTTAGCACTCATGGTCACCTTACAATAAAATTAAACAACATTAGTAAAATTAAAACAAGAGAATGATAAATCAAAAAGCAATAATTAGCAAATAAACAAGGATAACTGGCAGTAACAGTGCAAAATTCACAATTGGTATGCCAGTTTGAAAAGATAAGTTTTGAAGGCAGTTTTAAAATGTGTTATTGAATCGAGCTGACGTATATGAGAGGGAAGAGAATTCCCGAGTTGAGGAGCACCAGGAGAGACGCTCGAGCTCCCATAGCACTGAGTCTGACGTGTGGTACAGAAAGTCGAGCTACAGATGATGATCTGAGTGAGCGAGAGGAGTGTCAGTCTGGAGGAGATCAGTGAGGCTGTGGAGAGCTTTAAATGTTAAGAGCGGGATTTTGTATTGTATTCTGTAGTGAACAGGGAGCCAGTGAAGTTTAGAGAGAATCGGTGTGGTATATTTAGTGGATTTGAAACAGCAGGTTATTATCCTGGCAGCAGAATTTCGAAGAAGTTGTAAGCGATATTTTGTGGGATGCCAGATAGAATAGCATTACAGTAATCTATACGTGAGGTGACTCGGGCATTAACCGATACTTCAGTACTGTGTTGCGTAAGAACAGGACGAAGTCTAGAAATGTTTGAGAGATGGAAGAAGGCAGTCCGAGAAATGTTACTTATATGGGAGGAATTATTTAATAATAATAATAATAATAATAATAATAATTATTATTATTATTATTATTATTATTATTATTATTATTTGAAAATTGCCATTATTAGTGTATAAATTGATATAAATAATTGCATTGAAACGATTCGCCAAAATCTGTTGTATGTAAATGATACCGTTTTAAACGTTATTGTTTTTTCATCAGAAAACATAGACATACTGTATATAGGTAGACACCACATTCACTGTGTTGCCCAGTCGACACGATACGTCAGCGCGTCCGCCCTTTTGCGAGTGGCAAAAGTGCCATTTAAATTAATACAGGTAGACGTGGAAACTGGGTTTTCTGTACCACACATCAAACTCTGTGCTATGGGAGCTCGAGCGTCTCTCCTGGTGCTCCTCAACTCGGGAATTCTCTTCCCTCTCATATACGTCAGCTCGATTCAATAGCACACTTTAAAATTGCCCTCAAAACTTATCTTTTCAAACTGGCATACCAATTGTGAATTTTGCACTGTTACTGCCAGTTATCTTTGTTTGTTTGCTAATTATTGCTTTTTGATTTATCATTCTCATATTTTTATTTTACTGATGTTTGTTGTTTAATTTAATTGTAAGGTGACCTTGAGTGCTAAGATTATAAAACGGCATTTTCTAATGGCCAAATATAACCAAAACAATTGTTCAGTCTTACCTATGAAATGTAATCCCCCGGGATCTGGTTTGGAGCGTACAGCGGTTTGTACAAGCCCAAGCAGCACATTATTCATTACTTCACTCCACAGCAGTGCCACTCGCAATATGGCAGCGACGTTGACGTACGATGCTGCTGGTAATGCGGCGTCTAGTAATTCTATGTCTATGGTTATGAATGGGAGCATCTCACAAAAATTCAGAAGTGATGCAGTGGCAGGTAAATCAACTTCCTGTTTGTTTGCTAGTAGTGTTTGGTGTGTATTCCGATTCTCTATTTCCATTTCTAATAATCGATTTTTACAATGTAATTAGTATAGTTGAAAAGCACCATATAACAAAAGAAAACTGAACAAAGACGGTGAAATTTCATTGGAGGAATTTGTTTATGTTTACTAAGGTAAGCCTGTTAACTTTCTTATGCCAGTATGCTAACAGTTTCAGGTAAACAGTTTTTTTTATATTTACTCCGTTTCGACAAATGTCAATAGATTTTAATATAGAATAAACAAGATAACTTAGATAACTTACAGAGAGGTGGTCCTGAAGTTGGCAGCCTGGTGTTCAAAGAACAATCTGGCTCTGAACACCAGGAAAACCAAGCAGATCATTGTCGACTTCAGGTGGCACAGCACCGACTTAGCCCCCCTTTACATCAACGGCGAGTGTGTAGAGAGGGTCCATACTGTCCGGTTTCTCGGCGTCCTTATCTCCGCTGACATCTTCTGGACAGACAACATCACAGCAGTCATCAAGAAGGCTCAGCAGCAGTTACACTTCCTGAGGGTCCTCAGAAAGCACAACCTGGACTCCAACCTGCTACTGACCTTCTACTGCTCATCCATCGAGAGCCTGCTGACGTATTGTATCACAGTATGGCATGGCAGCTACACCATGGCAGGCAGGGAGAGACTTCAGAGAGTAGTAAAGGCAGCACAGAAGATCATCAGCTGCCCTCTCCCCGCCCTGATGGACATTTACACCTCCTGCTGTCTCAGCAGAGCAAAAAACATCATCAAGGACCGCTCCCACCTTGGCTCTGATCTGTTTGACCTGTTGCCCTCAGGGAGGCACTACAGGTGCATCACAACAAGGATAAACAGACTCAAGAACAGTTTTTTCCCAAAAGCCATAACCATTCTAAACTCACACATGCACTGACTACACAGTCTAACCCCCCAACCCCTGGACTTCCTTCTGTCCATCAACTGTGCAATATCCAATATCTAAATGGTAATGATAATAACTGTGCAATATCTGTATACTGTACAATATCATTACTCTCAGGGTCCAACATCCACTACTCACTGCACATGATCATCATTATTGTGCAATATTTAAACTATCTGCAATAACCCAATAGTGCAGCAGTTATTATTCTTTCCATATGTATATAGCGTTGCATAACTTTTTTGCAACTTTATGCACCATTTGTTTATTTGTTTATTTACTTGTTGTGTTCTACATATATGTCTACACTGAAGGAGCTGCTTTTAATCTCATTGTACATGTGTATAGTGACAATAAAAGGCATTCTGTTCTATTCTATTCTGTTTTGGAAAGTTTTTTCCATGTGTGCTGTATGCGAGTTATTAAATACCTGACATGAAACACGCACTAAACTTCCATCCATCCATCCATTATCCAACCCGCTTTAGCCTAACTACAGGGTCACGGGTGTCTGCTGGAGCCAATCCCAGCCGACACAGGGTGCAAGGCAGGAAACAAATCCTGGATGGGGCACTAGTCCAACGCAGGCACTAAACTTATGGCTCATATTGTTAGTCAGAAAAAAATAATAACATTAGAACAATATAGACAAGAAAATTCAGCCCAATGAAGCCCGCCAGTTCTATCCACTATAAAGTCTAGTTTTGAAAGTCCCTAAATCAGCGGTTCCCAAACTCGGCCCTGGGGACCCACTGTGGCTGCAGGGTTTTGTTCCAAACCAACTTCCGTTTTCATTGGATTCTTAGCCTAATTAAGTTAGTCATTATTTCCCAGTTTTTGTGTTTTGGAATCAATGTAGAAATGACAAACTAAGTTTGTTAGATTTTTTAAAAATGTAATAAGCAGTTATATGGGGAATATGTAGTTTTCTTTTAAGTCATTAACAGTATTTTCAACCTAATTTTCATTCTGCTTTTCCAGGTGTTCTGGTTATTTTATTGATTATTTACTAATTAACAAATCTGATACTGAAGTCGTTGCTGCTTTCATCATCCCGGGTGTCTGCTATGCTGGTTGTTAATTGTCACTATTAGGGTTAAATGAAGGGAGCAAACTACACAGGAAAAGGGGAAAATAATAGGAAAACCACAAAAGAGAGTTAAGCATTTATAGGTTTAGGAAAAAAAAGAAATATTTCAAAATGTCTTATAAATGTCATATTGTTGTGTTTTTTTCTGGATGCAGAATAAGAGAAGAGTAAAATAGACCAGTTAATGAATTGAAATCAGTTGTTATCGATTATTATCACCGATTGTGAATCTGGTTGGAACAAAAACCTGCAGCAACAGGGGGTCCCTAGGACTGAGTTTGGGAACCAATGCCCTAATGTCTTACTGGGCACCACACTACTTGGTCACTTATTCCAAGTATCTGTGGTTCTCTATGTAAAGAAAAACTTTCTAATGTTTGTGTGAAATTAATTTTTAATTAGATTCCAACTGTATCCCCACATTTTTGATGAACTCATTTTAAAGTCACTGTCTCAATCCACTGGACTAATTCCCTTCATAATTTTAAACACTTTAATGATGTGATTTCTTAATCTTCTTTTACTTAAACTGTAAAGGCTCAGCTCTTTTAATCTTTTTTCATAATTCATCCCCTGTAGCCCTGGAATGAGTCTAGTCGCTTTTCTCTGGACCTTTTCTACCGCTGCTACTTTTTTTGTAGTCTGGAGAATAAAACTGCACCCAGGACTCCAGATGAGGCCTCACCAGTGTGTTATAAAGCTTGAGCAGAACCTCCTGTGACTTGTACTGCACACATCAAGGCACTATATAACCTGACATTCTGTTTGCCTTCTTAATGGCTTCTGAACACTGACTGGAAGTCGATATCTTAGAGTCCACTACAACTCCTAATTCCTTCTCATAAGGTGTACTCTCGATTTTCCGACCACCCATTTTGTATTCAAACCTCACATTTTTACATCCTATGTGTAATACTTTACATTTACTGACATTAAATTTCATCTGCCACAAATCTGCCCAAGCCTGCCTGGTGTCCAAATCCATCAGTAATGATTTAACAGATTACAAATTATCTGCCAATCCACCTGTCTTGGTATTATCTGCAAATTTAACCAGCCTGTTACTTATATTCCTATTTAAATCATTTATATATATATATATATATGTGTTACATACTTTACTGTCAAATAATGCAAAGAGTACGCGACACGTGTTTCGCCCTTATTTGGGCTCATCAGGCATACACACTCCACTGCACCCTCACTAGGATCGAACCTCGGACGTCAGCTTCAGAGACGAAGCCCCTTTATGCTGCACCAGGGGTGCAGTGGAGTGTGTACACCTGATGAGCCCAAATAAGGGTGAAACACGTGTCACATACTCTTTGCATTATTTGACAGTAAACTATGCAACATTCTATGATCTGCTTCTTGCAACTGAGAGGGTATGGCAGATGTTTGCCAACTGGCAGACCAACCACATGCGTTACCTGGTAGGTAACCACCCATACATTCAGATCGGGACTCAGACTACAGATGCTATATATATA
>JANRMT010062861.1:8883320-8913324 GCA_026402145.1 Polypterus bichir lapradei | reverse complement strand
CACTGACCCCCACTCTTATCAGCCAGTTCTCATCAGGTTCCTCACACCATCACCCTCTGCTTCTTGCGTCTGAACCCATTCTGCACCCATCTACACACCACATCCGGAAATCCAACTTCTATTAGTTTGATGCCCAACCTCTCATGTGGCACCTCATCAAATGCTTTCTGAAAAGCAAGATAAATAATAATATCATATGCTCAACTTTGATCATATCCTTTTGTTGCTTCCTCATAGATATCTAGTATGTTGGTAAAACGTAACCCCTCCTTTTCTGAACCCATGCTGACTACTCAGTTAAACTCCTGTCCTTGCCAGGTGCTGCTTATCTTATCCTTAATAATTCCTTCCATTAATTTTCCCATAATGCACATTAAGCTTACTTGACTTTAGTTGCTTGGACATGCCTGTTTATATAACAGGATAATATTTGCCATTTTCCAGTCCTTGGGAATCTCTGTAGTGCGCATTGACTCCTTAAAGGGTCAAGGATTTATATCTGTACTTATCTGGTCTTGGTGATTTGTTTCATATCGGCCTATTTCATCTGAGCAGTACTTCTCCCTCTACAATTTCCAAATTACTCAGGACCTCCTTAGTAGTCCCTGTTACTGCTGGGAGGTTATCCACTTCCTCACTTATGAAGACCTCAGAAAAATGCAAGTTTAGAGCATCTGCTATTTCACTGTCTGTATCTTTTAATTCCCTTTTGCTATTCCTGGTGCACTTCACCTCCTCCTTGACTCTTCTTTTACTACTAAAATACTACAGTTACATTAAGCTGTATATACTGACTTAGGAGCAGGTGCCATTACATACCCGTGTACCACAGAGAAGACACCCACTGTGCTGTTTTCTATTGGCACAAACTTGCACATTAACTCCGAGATGAGCAGTTGCCCTTTCAAAAGCCGATTTCATTTTTAGCACAACACTAATGTCATTCCAGTTAAAAAGGCACAGCATCTATCTTAAGGCAGCGCATAACTGTTATGTAGTCATCAGACTTAAAGTCAAGTCGTGTCATTTTCTGAGTTACTTAATCCAGACCCAAGGTCCCGGGGAGTGGGGGGGTTTGGAGCTGGGGAGGTGGAGCCAATCCCAGCTAGCATAGGGCACAATGCAGGAACAAACCCTGAACAGTTCCAATTCCACACACACATGAAGTACACACTAGGGCCAATTTCACATTGACAATTCAACTAATCTGCATGTTTTTAGACAGTGGAAGGAATCTGGAAAACCCACACAGACACGGCGGGGGAAACATGCCAAGTCCACGCAGTGTTGACCCAGGACACAGACTCTGATCTCTTTACTGCGAGGCAGCAGCACTACCAGTGCACCCCAATGCCACCCTCATGCTTAAAGGTGTAAAAAAAAATGTGGTCTTCTATATTGTTTGATTGTTTTGTTTAATTATCTTTATAATGTTTCATCAGGTTTCCTCCGGGTGCTCACAGTCCAAAAACATGCAGGTTAGGTGCATTGGCGATCCGAAATTGTCACTTGTGTGTGTGCCCTGTGGTGGGCTGGCATCCTGCCCGGGGTTTGTTTCCTGCCTTGCGCCCTGTGCTGGCTGGGATTGACCCTGTAGTTAAGGTACAGTGGGTTGGATAATGGATGGATGGATGTTTCATTAGTGGGAAAGCTGTTGAAGCACAGGCAAGGAAGGCTATGTTTAAAATTTGAAACCCAGAGGAATACTACCAAAGGTCCTCTTTCACCCATTGCTTATGTTAACCGGAGGAGAGCTTACCTGTCAATGACGCCTCCTGGAGGACAAAATGCAGAAATGTGAAAAGGGCTTATTAAACAGTTACGTGGCATGTGCCCCCAGCGCTCTGTGCAGGTGCCCATTTTGCCTGGTGCTCGGGCAGGTAGTGATCAAGAATAAGTTCTTAACATTTGTAAACAACAGGCAGGGAGTTTACTGCTGTTTATTTCTAAGCCTTTTGTAGTGGGACGGACCCTTGCTGAACCCTTGAGGTCCTCACGTTTTACTAGTAAAAAGAAGATGATAGAGTTTAGCATCTAAAGATATGGCAAAAAAATACAAATATTTCAAATGTAAGTAAATCTCACAGTATTTCACTTTTCTGAAAGAAAAATAAGAGAAAGAAACTAAACAAATTAAACATTGAGATCCATCTGAGGTAAAAAAAAAAAAAAAAAAAAGATTCACTGATTGTGAAACTGGTTGGCTCAAACAACTTGACACCCACAAGGGCTGAACTTGAGAACGACTGGGTTAAGTGACTCACTCAGGGTTACCATGAGCAGAACCAGCATCCTTGTGTTTTAAAGTCTAACGCCTTCACAAATATACCATACAGCTGGCCTACACAGACCTAATCGGGTTAATCCCCCCAGTTGATTGATAAATGAAAGAAATGCTAATAAGTGACAACGCCCATCAATCTGTGCCTCAGCGAGTCCAAAGCCGAAGGGCCCTCTGCAGCCACTGGATGACTCAAAATCTGAATTCCAAATGAGAAAGCAGGGCTTGTTTTTATTTATTTATTTTTTCTTTACTCCAGAAGACAGTATGTTCTGGCCAGATGTGGAGATCCCAGGGGTCTGCTCAAGTCCAGTTCACAGCTGAGCATTCTGGACTCGAAAGCATTCCAGCTCGACAGGATGCTTCTTTTCTGCAGAGGTGTGTTTTGGTTCATTTTTGCCTGCTGTTGATCATACGCCTGCGCTCGGTCACCACTTGGAAATTGGTGCTTGCAAAACAATAAAAAAAATCTAAAAAAAATGATTAAGCTGATCCCCTCGCATGTGAAGTTGGAAGCTTTTTAAAATCGCAAACGAGAAGCGTGCCAAGGCTAGACATGGGGGTGGGGGTATGTTGCCGAAAGCATTTGCTTTAATTCCTCCTGAGGACTTGGCTCATCTTAAATTACCACCTCCGTCCCCGTGGAGCTCGTTCGACCCACCGGAGAAATCTGTTTTTTTCAGGCACATTGGAGGAAACGGAAAGCACTGCTTTAAACCTCGTTTTCATCTTTTAAACCTTCTCCCCTCATGCCCATCCCTTTACAAGTGGCATGACGTGGTTTCACCATTCTTTTCTTGACTAGTGTTTTACTGAGGAGCGGCTTCTGTATGGTAAACTCTGTCAACAAGCCCAGATTGTGGAGTGCTGCACTGGTGGTTGTCCTTCTGGAAGTTTCCCCCATCTACACAAAAGTTCTCTAGAGCTCAGACAGAGTGACCATTAGGTTGTTGCTCACTTCTCTCACCAAAGAGCCATCTTTCCAAATTGCTCAGTTTGGCTGGGTGGCTGGCTCTAGCCGGAGTCGTGGTTGTTCCCAGCTTCTTCCACTTAAAAATTATGGAGGCCACTATTGACTTGAGAACCTTCAATGCTGCAGACATTTTCTGTGGCATGAAGCTCTGCAGGCAGTTCCTTTGACTTCATGGCTTGGTTTATCCTCTACTATTAGACCTCCTATAGAGAGGTCTGTACTTTTCACTAATTGGGTCTGATCAAATGAGTTGATCACAGGTGGACTCCAAACAAGGTGTAGCAACATCTAGACCAGTGGTCTCAAACTCCAGTACTGGAGGGCCCCAGTGGCTACAGGTTTTCGTTCTAACCCTTTTCTTAATTAGTGACCTTTTTTTTATCGCTGTCAGAGATGGCTGGGGGGGGGCGACCCGATCTCGGGACGCCCAGGAGGTCCGGAGGAGGGCTTACGCATTCCCCAGACCATGTGGGGGCAACCGCCCTGGTACCTTTGGGGGCCACGGGTACAGAGCTTTGAAGCTCAACCCTGTAGTGGCCCGTGGTCACCGCCAGGGGGCGCCCCTAAGCCTTTGGAGCCCTGGACCTCAGCACTTCCGCCACACCTGGAAGTGCTGAGGGGAAGAGGATCAGGGACACCCGGAGTGCTTCCGGGGATGCAGCCGGCACTTTCGCCACACTGGGGCGTGTCGGTGGAAGATTGCCGGGACACACCTGGAGCACATCCGGGTGATTATAAAAAGGGCCGCCTCACTTCATATGATGGCTAGAGTCGGGTGGAAGAGGACAAGGTCTCTGGAGGAGGCAAGGAGGCGGCCTGAAGGAAGAGAAGGCGTTGTGTGTTGGCCAGGACTTTGGGGTTGTGTGGCACTTGTAAATATGTTTAATAAACGTGTGTTGGGTGACATTGACGTGTCCACCTGTCTGTGTCCAGGCCAGCTACCACACTGTTAATTAACTTCTTTTGAATTAATTTTAATTGACTTGTTCTTGAAGACTCGGAAACCTTCATTGTTTCTTTTTCCTTAATTAGCAGTCAAACAATAATGAAATATAAAACGAGCCAAAACATGACCATCAAACTGTGTCCATCATACAGTATCTGAAAATAAAGAAAGATGAAGGTCCCAGGAATGCTAATCTGCTTCAGGTCCACAAAACATTTTCACAGTGCTCTTAGAAAAATGAAAATCAATAATTTTGGAAATGTATGCCATTGCACAATGAGAGCAGCAACAAGCCATGGAATTAAGGAATGCGTTTAATTAACAACATGAATCCACTGTGTCACACACGTGCGCATGGGAGTCAGCTAGAGGCCTTGAATAAAAGCAATTCCAAGCCAGACCAGGAGGTAGCGGAGTGCACTGACTGTTTTTCTGGCTTTTCTGTAGACCGTTCACGGGAATTTCCACCTGCCCCTGCTGACGTCATTCCTGGTTTCTGCTCCTTTATTGTCACTTCCTATACTGGCCTTTAAAGCCGCCACCTTTCCTCCATCCCCTCAGTTCTGTTATGGACTCCAATCTGTACACATCAGTACAAACCTTTAAACCGGCGGTTCTCAACCTGTGGGGCGTGCCCCGAAGATGTGAAAAAAAGAAAACAAGATTTGAAAATATGAAAAATACATCTATTGAAACCAAAACAAATTAACTTAAACTACATTCTGATGCTAGAAAAATAAATATAGAGTTAGATAAATGTTGATAAAAGTTAAGTAGGTATAATAAAACTTGTAGCGGTGTATCGGCAGCAAAAAATATAGGAATACATTTTATTAGGGTTTCAAAAAAACGTTAGGAGGGCGCGATTAAAACTGTTATGAAAACTCGGGTCGCAAATACTTAAAGGTTGAGAAACGCTGCTTTAAACCATTTTGCAGCCAGGGAATAATATATACGGGTGGCTGCCCCAAACCTTTCTGTGGCTTTTTTTTTTTTAATTTTTGTGACAGCTCCTAATTTAATAACTGGTTGGAGTGAGAAACCCTGTCTTAGTTGGTCTTCTGTCGGCTCACTCACTTCACATTTCATTTCTGTTTAAGGAAAGAAATGAAGCAATTCAGAGGAACGATGAGGAAATCTTAAAAAAAAAAAAAAAGTCAATTAAAATGAAAGGAAAAGAAATTAATTAGCAGCAAAAACTAGTCACCAATTTAAGAAAAGGGTTAGAATGAAAACCTGCAGTCACTGCGGCCCTCCAGGACCGGAGTTTGAGACCACTGATCTAGACAGTGATCAGCAGAATGAAGTGCATCCGAGCCAAAGTAAAGGATCTGAATATGTGCGGCTGAATGCATGCCTTCTGAGTGCTCTGTTTATGTCTTCTCTAGCCGTGTTTTCAACTGCACTAATAGCACAGCAGTCGTTGCCTTTTTTATATCGCTCAAATCGAACTCTGCAGCCTGTAAAGCCACTGAGCCACCACAAGTCAATGTCAGCTCTGTTTTTAAACATGTGATGAAGTGCTCTTAAAAAGTGTGGATTTAATGTTGTCTAGTAATGCATGTCACTGCATTTTATTATTGCTGTTCTTTTTGAATGTGACTCACTGTTACAAAAATACTTAAAAAATGGTACAATTGACTCTTAGAAGCCACTAAAAAAATAAAAAATGCTCCAACTTATTTAGCTAATGAGGACAAAATAATATGCAATATGATGCAACAAAGGGCAGCACGGTGGCACACTGGGTAGCGCTGCTGCCTTGCAGTATGGAGACCTGGGTTCGCTTCCCAGGTCCTCCCTGCGTGGAGTTTGCATGTTCTCCCCGTGTCTGCGTGGGTTTCCTCCCACAGTCCAAAGACATGCAGGTTAGGTGCATTGGCGATTCTAAATTGTGCTTGGTGTGTGTGCCCTGTGGTGGGCTGGTGCCCTGCCTGGGGTTTGTTTCCTGTCCTGGGATTGGCTCCAGCAGACCCCCGTAGTTGGGATATAGCGGGATGGATGATGCAATAATATGCAATGAATAAACAGTTGAATGTGTGATCAGACCTGTTTTTATTTCTTGTTTCTTTACCTACTGAATGCTTTGTTCATTTATTTCTTTCAATGACACCGCATGCAACAAGAAACAAGCAGTGAAATGAAAACTGTCACTCTCACCCATCACAGTTGAGGGGGTGGGCTCTAGCGAGTACCACGTTACAATTGGTGAATCGTCAGGACAAGTTGCTTAAAGTTGTGACTGTGTACATAATCAACAACATTTATTTATATACCACGTTTTCATACAAATAATGCAGCTCAAAGTGCTTTACATGATGAAGAAATAGAAAAAAGACCAAATAAATAAGAATTAAAATTAGGGAACACTAATTAACATAGAATAAAAGTAATGGCCAGGGAGGACAGAAAAAAAACAAAACAAAACAAAAAAAAGCTCCAGACGGCTGGAGAAAAAAAATAAAATCTGCAGGGGTTCCAAGGCCACGAGACCACCCAGCCCCCTATAGGTATTCTACCTCACATAAATGACCTCACAATCAGTCCTCATGGTATTCAGGGTTCTCATGGAAGAATCTGATGATGATGGTCATGTGGACTTCTGGCCTTTAATCCATCAATGTAGGAACATCAGTGGCCGGTATGAGTGCCAGCAGGGGTGGCTCTACCATCAGGACATTCTGGGTCCTTTCACGAATCCTGCCTGTCCCCAGCACGATGAAACGATAGAGGCTCTGTGCGGCAAAATGACCAAGGGGACTTGCTTGATAAAATGCTCAAGTCTCCACAGGCCAAACAAGAGTGGAAAATGCATGCATTAAACCACAGCGTTAAAAGTTTTATCAACTATCTTTAAAGCAGCTAATTCACCTAGGGGCCTGTGGGGTGGGGGGGTGATTGTCTTAACCTGGGCTTAATTTATAGATTCATTTTTAGAACAAAAATAGTAAATAATAAATTCTTTTATTATGTAAGTTGAGTCCTTATTTATAGCAGGGATGGATCTACCATCAAGGTGTTCTGGGTGTGTGCCAGGGGCCTGTGACAGCAAGGGTCTCTTTACCAATTCACTCAACCCTAGTACTTGACGAAACAATCGAGTGTCCATGTGCCGAGCACGAGAGTGGGAAATACCACAAAGCTTTAAACTACCAGGTGTCTGTGTGCTCCATTGTTGAAAGTATGATCAGCTCTCAGTTAATAAGGAGCTAAGTCACCCAGGGACCTGTGAGGGTCTTAATCCGGGCTTGAATGCCAGAAACAAATGCCGAGCGGCTACTTTAAATCTTTAAAAAGCTCTGAATTCATTTTCCTTTCAGCAGTATGCATCTGACATACGCTGTATGTCCAAAAATATGTGGACGCCCCGCATATGATTTGGTTCAGGTGTTTCATTGTTAACAAATCTCCATTGACAAACATTGGGTCATACTAAAGAGCTCAGTGACTTTAAACGTGACACTGTCATAGGATGCCACCTTTGCCATGTGACATTTCTGCTCAGCTACACTTTCCCCGGTTGACTGTAAGTTCTATTATTGTAATGTGGAAGCGTCAAGAAGCAACAACAGCTCAACCACAAAGTGGCAGACCATGAAAACCCTGAGAGTGGGGCTGCTGAAGCACATAAAAGTGGCCTGTCATCTGTGGCATCCCTCACCACAGAGCTCCAAAGCAACTTTAGCACAAGAACTGTGCATCAAAAGCTTCATGAAATGTGTTTCCATGGCCAAGCCTAAGATCACTATACGGAATGGCAAGCATTGGCTGGAGTGGTGTAAAGCAAACCGCCATTGGACTCCAGAGAAGTTGGAAATGTGGGGTGATGAATCACACTTTGCTGTCTGGCAGTCTGATGGATGAATCTGGGTTTGGTGGATGCCTGGAAAACCCCATCTTCTGGTCTGCATAGGTCTTGCTCTTAAAATATAAAATATTGTGGAGAAGAAAGAATGGTCTGGGCCTGTTGTTCATGGTTTGGGTGAGGCCCCTTGTTTGCAGAGCAGGGTACTGTTACTGCAAGATTCTCTGGTCTGATGAAACCAAGAAGAGCTTAAGGAGGAAACCAGGCACCACTCAATACCTGAGCAATATGATTATAATAGTGAAACATAGTGGTGGTGGCAACATCAGGGACTGGGAGACTAGACAGGATTGAATGAAAGCCAAACGGGGCAAAGTACAGAGATATCTTAAATGAAAACCTGCCCAGAGCGCTCTGGACCTCAGACTGGGCTAAAGGATCTCCCTTCCTAAAGGACAAAGCAACACTGGAGCGGATTAGGGACAACTCTCTGAAATGTCCTTGAGTGACCCAGCCATAGCCCACACTTCAACCCAATCGATCATCTCTGGAGGGAACTGAAGATAGTTGTCCACCAGCGGCCTCCATGCACCTTCACAGTGCCTGAGAGGATCTGCAGTGAATAATGGCAGAAAATTCTCAAACCTAAGTGTGTGAAGCTTGTCACATGAGACCCAAGAAAACTCCAGGGTGGAATGGCTGCCAAAGGGGCTTGAACCAAGTATAGCCTAAGATCAGTATGTGCAATGGCAAGCATTGGCTGCAGTCATGTAATGCAAACCGCCATTGGACTCCAGAGCAGTGGAAACTTGCGGGTTTGATGGATGCCAGGAGAAACACTACCTTCTGAACAGCATTGTGCTTTCTAGGTAAAGAACTTAGGGGTAACTGTTGACTGTAACCTAAATTTTAAATCGCATATTCATCAGACCACTAGGATAGCATTTTTTCACTTAAGAAACATAACAAAAGTTAGACCTCTTATATCATTGAAAGATGCTGAGAAATTAGTTCATGCTTTTGTTTTCAGTCGTCTAGATTACTGTAATACACTCCTCTTAGGATTACCCAAAAAAGACATAAATCGTTTGCAACGAGTGCAGAATGCAGCTTCTAGAATCCTAACTAGGAAAAGAAAATCCGAACACATTTCTCCAGTTTTGATGTCACTACACTGGTTACCTGTGTCATTCAGAATTGACTTTAAAATACTGCTTATGGTTTATAAAGCCTTAAATAATCTCACTCCATCTTATATATCGGAATGTCTGACACCTTATATTCCAAATCGTAACCTCAAATCCTCAAATGAGTGTTTGCTTAGAATTCCAAGAGCAAAACTTAAAAGAAGTGGTGAGGCGGGCGGCCTTCTGCTGTTATGCACCTAAAATCTGGAATAGCCTGCCAATAGGAATTCGCAGGGTTTATACGGTGGAGTACTTTAAAAAATTGCTAAAAACACATTACTTTAACATGGCCTCCTCATAACTTCACCTTCATTTAATCCTGATACTCTGTATATTCAATTTATTATCATAACTATTCATGTTGGCTTTAAAATCTGTACTGACCCCTACTCTCTCTTCTGTTTCTTTTCTCGGTTTTCTGTGGTGGCGATCTGCACCACCACCACCTAATCAAAGTACCGTGATGTCCTACATTGATGGATTAAAAGCCAGAAGTCTACATGACCATCATCATCAAGTCCTTCCAAGAGAACCCTAAATACAAAGAGGACTGTTTCATTTATGTTAGGTAGAATGCCCAGAGGGGACTGGGCAGTCCTGTGGCCTGGAACCCCTGCAGATTTTATTTTTTCTCCAGCCGTCTGGAGTTTTTTTTTTTTTTGTTTTTTCTGTCCTCCCTGGCCATCGGACCTTACTCTTATTCTATGTTAATTAGTGTTGTCTTATTCTAATTCTTACTTTGTCTTTTATTTCTCTTTTCTTCATCATGTAAAGCATTTTGAGCTACATTATTTGTATGAAAATGTGCTATATAAATAAATGTTGTTGTTGTTGTTGTTCTGTACAGTTTGGTGCAGGAAGGATAATGGTAGGCTTTGGGCTAGAACTGTTAGCCCCAGAAAAGGATACTGCTAATGCTACAGCATACACAATCATTGGAGACATTGGAGACAATTGTGCACTTCCGGTTTGGGGAAGGTCTGTCCCAGTATGATTGTGTCTCTGGGTTCCATACAGACATGGAGGAACTGAAGTGGACCCTGAACCCAACCCAACTGAACACCTTTGGGATGAATTAGATTGTGAGCCAGGTCTTCTTGTCCAACATCAGTACCTGACCTCACAAATGCTCTTTTGGCTGAATGGACGCAGATGCCAATTTACAGAGACAATCCAGAATCCTTGTGGAAAACCTTCCCAGAGGAATGGAGGCAGTTCTCAGGGTCCAGCTTCATATTAATTATCGTGATTTTGGAATGGGAAGTCCAACAAGCTCCTATACAATAGGTGTAATGGTCAGGTGTCCACAAACTTTTGGCCATGCAGTGTATCAATCTAATCCTTAATCAGACATTTTCATTAGAACTGTAAAACAGCATTATGGCCCTTATGGGCTGTTAACTTTGCAGTCTTTAATCACTCAATTAAGATTTAATTTTGGAAATCATAGAATAATATGATTAATAAATGCTGGTACCATGCAATAAATGAGGACTTGCTGACTGAGGAAACTGAAAGCTCATGTTGCACTTACTGTGTGTACTGTGCACTGTGTGTAGGATGTCTTCCTAATGTAAGGGGGCCCCCTAGTGTTTAGTCTCCTTCTATGCACTAAGGAACAAACACTCCAGATCTGTTTCACTGGAGCCTTTTTACTGTATATTCTGAAGGTTTCTACAAGGCTACATTAAAAACAAATAAGACCACTCTTATTTTTGTTTTAAACTTTATGTTAGTATGTATTTGGGTCATTCCATTATCCAAGTTGGTTCACGAAACCAGAATACAGTCATACTGTACATGGATCAGAGGGGCCATCATGAAAACGAAACCAACCAAATCTCTGAAGATGAACCCAGGTGCAGTGGTAATGTAGTGTGGCAGAGTGGTGTGGTTCTGCTTATTTATGTTCAATATTCTTGGTTTAACTTCAGATATCTTCTTATATAATACTCTACCGTGGCAGCTTGTTTCTCTGTCCAGGATTTTAAATTACCTGTAGCTCGCAAACCGTTTGACCTATTGACCTGAAACTTGGTACACGTATACTATGTTACGTCTACTATCCGCGTTTGGGGTGATGATTGACCTCCAAGGTTATTCCTCTTTTTATTTTTATTTTATTTTATTACAGAATCAACTCTCGGCAGACATGTGCTGTTCTACCACCTTCGCCGTCACTTCCCCTACCTCTTCGTATTTTAAATCATTCTTGAGGCAGATTAAAGACGTAAGTGCCAGCTTAAGTGAAAAATTAAAGAAAACTTATTTTTTTTTCCCCCTGAGAGCTCCTTTCACAAAATGAAAATGGCCGAGAGCTCCTCATGTTTTCTAACGTTTATTCTCATAGCTTATTTCAACCCAACCAAACTGAATAAGCTTGTTTTGCCTGAACATTTACAAAATGTTGGTGTCCACAACTCACATTTTGCATTAAAACATCACAAAAAAATATTTAGTTGACCTGCAAGTGCATTTTGTGTGTCTGTACGCATTTCTAGTGTATCTCACACTATTGAATTAAAACATAAATGCTGTCAAAACAAAACAATGCAATTCCAAATACTGCACTCAGATATGACTTCTTCATTTGTCATTTTGTCACATGTCACTGTGTCACTTTATTCACATGTCCAGTTGCATGTGTGATGTGTTTCTGAGTTAGTCAGGTGAGTCAACAAGAGAGGCAGGTGTCTGGTGGAGTGGAGCCACTGAGGTTCACTCTCATGGAGTCATTTAAATGTTCGTCTGTCAGATTCATGTCAGACTCACAGAGGTATGGAGACCCAAACAAAGCAGACATTTTCAGAGCTGCTTGGTGAAGATTCTTATAGTTATCTGGCACTACTAAGCTCCAGAAATGCTGAGAGTGATGCTGAGACTTTAAATGCACATTATTTTAAAGGTTTACTAATATCTTTATATATAATACGCTACTGTGGCTGTTCATTTGTCTGTCTGTCCAGGATTTTAAATCACCTGTAGCTCGCAAACCGTTTGAACTATTGACCTGAAATTTGGTACACAGATACTACGTGAAGTCTACTGTTCGTGTTTGGGGTGACGATTGACCTCCAAGGTTATTCCTCTTTTAATTTTTATTTTATTTAATTGTAGAATCAACTCTCGGCAGCGGCCAGCAGGACGGCCCATGCAGCCGTTCTCATCCCTACCAGCTTCGCCGTCACTTCTCCTACCTCTTCATATCTTAAATCATTCTTGAGGCAGATTGAAGACTTAAGTGCTAGCTTAAGTGAAAAATTAAAAGTAATTGCAACAAACACTGACTTAATCAGTAACGCGAAAAAATGCTGACGGAAGTAGAGAAGAAGCAGCCGCTAGGGTGGAGAAAAGAAGAGCTGCTCAGGAAGCACATCAACCTCTGAGCAAATGAATGCAAAACATACAGAGAAAGAGGATGAAGACTAGGAATGCTCAAGTCAAGTGTATTAACGTGCAGTGCGCTGTTACTGGTTTTTATATATCTTTACTATATTTCTTTATGAAATGTGCGTAATTCCTTATTATTGTGTAGTTATGTTTCTAAGTGTGGTCATCTTTTCTCTCAGGTCCCTTGTGCTTTGTGGGTGGTTAACCCAAGAGGTGGGGCCACCTGTCTGCCTTCATGTTTGCAGAGCAGCCCCACCGACTGGTCTAATGTAGTTCATTGTCATCAGTTCTTGGCATGGGTGAGTTCTGTTTTGGTTATAGTAAGTATTATTCTTATTTCTTATTTGATTCTCTGCATTTTTGACAACAATTACTGAAATCTGTTTTACGGCTTTGTTATCGGATTGCCTTTGGGCATTTCCATTTATGCCTTTTCTGCTTTTTTGAGCATTTTGGACATACAGAGCAGTTTTGAAATAAATCTTTCATTCTATATTGATTCTTCATCACCTCCTTATATACAACCAAGGGTTAACAGTTTGTTCTTCCTCTTTTGGGGACATTAGTTATAGTATTTTGGCGCTTAATAGTTGTTGCAGCGAGTTTCCCTTTTGTGACGGTCTGCTCCCCCTGAAGTCAGCTGGTTCATCCAATGACTGGGCCAAATTAAATGTGCTTCTGCTGGATGCACCAGTTAAGGGCCTGGTGCTATGACTGGGAGTCCCAAATGTTTAGAGTTCTGAAAGCACTAATGAAAATATCCAATAGAGGGGGAAATCCCATCAAAATCCCTGGCTAGATACATAGCCTTTATGAAACAAAAGATTTATTATCAGAAAAAAATGCTCTGTAAGTACATGAAGCTCCTAAGAGCACACAAGGCAAAAAGGAGCTGCCACCAAAGGCAGTCCATCCAAGGTGAACAACTCCCAGTGCACAATCCGAAGGTGAAGTCAAAAAAGAAAGCAACAGGGTCAAAAATCCAATGAATCAAAATAAGTACAGTAGAAATACAAAGCACACTCACCAAACCTCAATAGCACATTTGAAATGAACTGCCAATAACTGTGGAAGACCCTCTGGATTTATAGGATGGCAGGCAGTTCCAGGCAGTGATTGGCAGGAGGTCTCTCCTTTTAGGGGACCACCTACAAAATACATGGAATATAACAAAGGCAACTTGTATACATAGACAAAACCAAAAAATAAGAAAGATAGATGCACATAACCAGTGTAAAAAGAATCAAAAATGAACAAGAGACATACAACATGAATCTGAACCCTTGCCAGGGTGGGAACATGACAGCTGTAACATCACAAAAATCTGAAAAAAGTGAAGGGGTCTGGATACTTTATGAAGGGCGCCGTATGTCATAAATGTCCTAAAAGCACTTCCAAAAACTCCATTAGAGGGGGAATTCCTGCCAAAAACCAAATCTGTAGACAAAAAGGGCTTTATGAAATAAAACATTTATTCTTCACAAAAATGCTCTTCGATAACAGTGAAGCTCCTTGCAGCACAAAGGCAATAGGATTTGCCCAAAACTATAAGACGATCCAAAACAATCAAAAGTAAAAGTAAAGTCAGAAACAGAGCGTGAAGTCAAAATATGAAAAGCACAATAACTGTGGAAGATCACATTAACTGGCCACTCCCAAGCACTTTCAAATGCACAGCCAAGAACTGTGGGAGACTTGTCTAGTTTTATAGGGCGGAGGGCAGTTCCTGGTGGTGATTGGCAGGTGGCACCGCCTCTTGGGGTACAACCCATAAAGAAAATGGAACATAGCATAAAAGCAAAGACAATACAGTTGGCAATTAACAAAAATAACATTAACATAAGTTAATAGGTTAATTATGAAGAAAAGGGATATAAAACATGTATTTGAAGACATATAACACTGTAGATCAGCCTAATCAATTTACAGTATTTCCCCACTGACAAATGAAGGAAAATCCAATTAAAGATTGGACCCAACCTATGCAAAGGCCACAAGAAATCAAGAATTCTTTCAGTGGTCTGACTCTTATATTTTAGAATTTTTTTGCGAGTTATAGCCCATGAGGAACTATAGTTTTTTTTTTAAAAATGCCCTAAAATATAAAGTGGTGTTAAAACTGGAGTCATTAAAATGGGATTAGTGACAATCAATGTGTGGGCCTGGGTATCAGGATGCTGGGGGAGAATTTCTTGACAGAAATGTGTCCATCCCTGACCTTGAAATTTGTCATTTTAATTAAATCTGAGTGACTAGTTGAAGGGGGTGGAGGGTGCAGCAAACTTAAAATGTCAATATCCGTGAAAAATTAGATTTATGAAAAATTAGCATCAAAAGCACAGCAAGATGAAACTAAGCAGACTTGAGCTGCGGGTGGGTTGGGTGCAAACAAAGATACGGAATGAGTCATCCCGGCTGGCTTTACAGCTCTGGGGATTGAAAATTGCATTACGTGTGCATTAGGAGCGGGTGCTGGCATCTCCTCGGCACTAGCGGGCTTTTCACTGATCACAGCCCCCATATCGCTCTCTCTCATTCCTGCTTTTAACATTTTAACTTCTGGGGGGGCCTTCACTGTTTGTGTTGTTCACCTACAAACAGATTAAGAAATGCACAGCAGTGATTATTTCAAAAAGAAATGTGTGAATAAAAAGCAAAAACTGTGAAAATATAAGTGCACCCTAGGAAATGTTTTTCTTTTTAATACAAGGCTTTGATCTTCATTTAAACCAAATCTTTAGATAAAGGTAATGGAATTAGGGAAAAAATGAAAAAAATCTCTTTGTAGTATATTCAGTGCAAAATAAACAGATATGCCAGCTCTTTTTCTGGAAAGTGTAAATCATTCTTTGGCTCTCATAGCTGGCACTGACCCCTCCGGCAGGCACTTCCTGTAACTGTGTAGCCATCTCAGACATTGACTGGCAGAACGTTCTTCCCATTCCTCCATGCAGAATTCATTCAGCTGTGTAATGTTTGAGGGGTATCTTGCGTGCACAGCCCATATCAACATCTCAGCATCTCAGACTTGGACATTCTAGAACCCTCTTTTGCTTTCTTCTCAGCCATCTTCTAGTGCAGGGTTTCTTAAACTTTTTTTTGGGGGGTCACATCCCAATGTTGCCCTTCCTAGTGTCTTCGAGACCCATTTCTTGATGATTTCTTGACAATTTGCTGGCTACCACGTTTGTTTTGATTTTTTTTTTACTTTGATTCTGGTTTTGGTTTTGGTTTCTGCAATTCTTGATCTTCCATTTTTTTTTTAAATATATTTTATTAATCCTTGAGGGAAAAGTGTCTTTTGGGGGTCAGAGTGCAGGGTAGTTGTATTTAAATTTGTAAGACTTACCAAGTCCGTTTACTTGGTCGGTCTACTCCTGTATCTGAATTTTGAATCTTCATTACTTGTAGGCCATAATCAGCAAAATGAAAAGAAATTAACACTTGAAATATATCACTCTGTATGTAATGAATCTATATAATTGAGTTTCAATTTTGGAAATGAATTACTGAAATAAATTAACTTTTCAATAATATTCTAATTTATTGAGATGCGCCTGTATGTATAAGTGATGCCATACTGCTAGTCACTCCATGGTATTCCACATAGGATCCCTTCCTCTTAAGTATGTAAGAGTTATGCCTCAACCTGTCACTTCTCAGGACTCTACGTAGGGACTTATCACCACCAGCACAAACATACAGGTGTCACCGAGACACACAAAGGCTAAACACCTTTTTGGTTATGTGCCACTTATTAACCCACGGCGTCTTCCTTCTCCCATACTTTTTTTTGAACTAAGGTGCGACCTCTCAGTCTTGGTAACCCTGTGGGCAAGAAAACAGCAATCTTCCCACACTTGGTGCCCTAATAATTTTAGAGATCATTTTTAACTACACTTTGGACATATATAGGACCAATTTTACGGGGTATAAAGGTATTTTATACACTTTTAAAGTATTTTATACTGATTTTAGGAAGGGTATAGTTTTTAACTTAAATTTATTTTGTGAGATCCGTGTGCCCAGGCATGCCTTTGGGCTATTATTTCCTAACGCCTAATAATTACTTTAACCACTCAAGATATAAAAACAAAGTATAATAATACCAATAGTCTTTATTAAAGTACAATAATACCAATCAAAGAAAATAAAATAGAGAGTGTGGACGCTGAAGACAGAAACAATGGGAGACAAACACCAATTTAAAGTAAAAAGCAATTTCTTTATACTTGGTGAGGCAAAGAGACTGCATCCCCTCTCAGCTCAGTGCCACTGACAGGTCAGATCAGACAGACTGCAGCCTAATGTGGGGCCTTCCTCTATACACCTAGTTCGTGTATTAATAAAAAAATATATATATGGCAGTTCATTTTGAGGTTATACATAAATTATAATAGCTTGCAACTCCCTAAATTGGAATGTGCACATTGCTTCTTTCAGATAAAGAGGTTATCAGGGCACTCACAGTTTTAAGAAATATACTCAAATAGTTTTAATCAAGAATTCAGAAACTGTCATAACTGATTTATAATATCACAGGGTGTTCTGTTAGTATCAAGAGGTCAGCATTTTCTCATAAAAGAATGGAAGTTAGTCCCTTATTTTGTGCACAAGCTTAATTCTTTTTCTACCTAAATGAAGAAAACATCATATAAAATTAATAAATCATATAGATCTCTGCAGCACAATTAATACAAAATACAGTCCTTGGTATTGTGAGGTACAGTTGTGCTTGAAAGCTTGTGAAACCTTTATAATTTTCTATATTTCTGCATAAATATGACCTAAAACATCATCAGATTTTCACTCAAGTCCTAAAAGTAGATCAAGAGAAACCAGTTAAACAAATGAGACAAAAATGTTATACTTGGTCATTTATTTATAGAGGAAAATGATTGAATATTACATATTTGTGAGTGGCAAAAGTATGTGAACCTCTAGGATGATCAGTTAGATTGAAGGTGAAATTTCGAGTCTGGTGTTTTCAATCAATGGGATGACAATCAGGTGTGAGTGGGCACCCTGTGTTATTTAAAGAACAGGGATCTATCAAAGTCTGCTCTTCACAACACATGTTTGTGGAAGTGTATCATGGCACGAACAAAGGAGATTTCTGAGGACCTCAGAAAAAGAGTTGTTGATGCTCATCAGGCTGGAAAAGGTTACCAAACCATCTCTAAAGAGTTTGGACTCCACCAATCCACAGTCAGACAGATTGTGTACAAATTCAAGACCATTGTTACCCTCCCCAGGAGTGGTCGACCAACAAAGATCACTCCAAGAGCAAGGCGTGTAATAGTCGGCGAGGTCACAAAGGACCCCAGGGTAACTTCTAAGCAACTGAAGGGCTCTCTCACATTGGCTAATGTTCATGTTCATGAGTCCACCATCAGGAGAACACTGAACATTAATGGTGTGCATGGCAGGGTTGCAAGGAGAAAGCCACTGCTCCCAAAAGAACATTGCTGCTCGTCTGCAGTTTGCTAAAGATCACGTGGACAAACCAGAAGGCTATTGGAAGAACGTTTTGTGGACGGATGAGACCAAAACAGAACTCTTTGTTTAAATGAAAAGCGTTATGTTTGGAAAAAGGAAAACATTGCATTCCAGCATAAGAACCTTATCCCATCTGTGAAACATGGTGGTGGTAGTATCATGGTTTGGGTCTGTTTTGCAGCATCTGGGCCAGGACGGCTTGCCTTCATTGATGGAACAATGAATTCTGAATTATATCAGAGAATTCTAAAGGAAAATGTCAGGACATCTGTCCATGAACTGAATCTCAAGAGAAAGGTGGGTCATGCAGCAAGACAACGACTCTAAGCACACAAGTCGTTCTACAAAGAATGGTTAAAGAAGAATAAAGTTCATGTTTTGGAATGGCCAAGTCAAAGTCCTGACCTTAATCCAATCGAAATGTTGTGGAATGACCTGAAGCGAGCAGTTAATGTGAGGAAACCCACCAACATCCCAGAGTTGAAGTTGTTCTGTACGGAGGAATGGGCTAAAATTCCTCCAAGCCGGTGTGCAGGAATGATCAAAAGTTACCGGAAATGTTTAGTTGCAGTTATTGCTGCAAAGGGGGGGTCACACCAGATACTGAAAGCAAAGGTTCACATACTTTTGCCACTCACAAATATGTAATATTCGATCATCCATATATATAATTCACTAAAGGCACACACAACAGTGAGTGCAAGTAAGACAGAGCCACGCCCACCAACTCACAGAGTCCCGCCTGCCAATTCTAAGACCATGGGATACGCTCGACAGAGCCCCGCCCGCCAACTCTAACCCTCCTACCGCGTCATGGGATACGCATGACAGAGCCCAGCCTACCAACTCTAACTCTCCTCCCACATCCACCCTCAAAACCGGTCCCGACCACACGCAGCCGACACTGCATTTCTCGCCAAGCATCTGCAGTACACTTAAATCGCTCAGTTCAATCCAACCGCAGCTGTACAAAAGCTTTTCGAGGAAAAACCTAGACAGGATTTACGACGATACAATGCCCCGACATGTCACACCAATGTTGCAGCGATTTTCGTCGGAGAAGATGCCGAACCGCCTGCCAAAAGGGACATTTGCATCTGTCCCATAGGCAACTCCTGTAGACAGATTTCCACGCTCAATATGAATTGCAATCCTATGGTTTACCCACTTTAATTCCCTTATGGAGACATTTCACACCTGCGTCTTTCAAGAAGTATTTATTTCTTCTTGATTTCTGAATTCCTTTCTCACCGTTTTTCCCTTCCTATTCTTACACCGCCATTTGCTACGACGGGCTTCGGCTAGTTTTCCTTAATAAATAAATGACCAAGTATAATATTTTTGTCTCATTTGTTTAACTGGTTTCTCTTTATCTACTTTTAGGACTTGAGTGAAAATCTGATGATGTTTTAGGTCATATTTATGCAGAAATATAGAAAATTCTAAACGGTTCACAAACTTTCAAGCACAACTGTACTTACTTATAATCATTACAGTTAATAATCTTTTTTCTTTCTCAAGAGCAAATATTTGGATATACTATTAGAAAAGCTTACTGAAAAATCAGCATTGCAAAAGGTGGATGTTGTCCTGGGCCGTTTTTTAATTTATCAGTTGGTTGTGATGCATAAAGTCTGCATTCTCCGACGTCCAAATTAAAGATTCCCTCTCTGTTTCTCTCTGATGTCATTCTGCAGCCAGGATTTCTCCCCTGGCGGGTGTGCAGATACGTGTTTTAAGTCTCTTTTTGTTCATTTTTTGATTCCATGATTTATGTTGATTATGTTAATGTTACTTTTGTTGGTTTTGTTTATGTATGTAAGCTGGCTGTGTTAGGTTCCATCTGTTTTGTGGGTGGTCCCCCCAAGAGGCACCCTATAAATCCAGAGGGCCTCCTGCCGTTCCTGGCGGTTCATTTCGAACATGTCTGGGAGTGCTGAGTTTACTTCTAGATTACTGTAATGCACTCCTATCAGGACTACCCAAGAAAGACATAAATCGTTTGCAACTAGTGCAGAATGCAGCTGCTAGAATCCTAACTAGGAAAAGAAAATCCGAACACATTTCTCCAGTTCTGATGTCACTACACTGGTTATCTGTGTCATTCAGGATTGACTTTAAAATTCTGCTTATGGTTTATAAAGCCTTAAATAATCTCGCCCCTTCTTATATATCGGAATGTCTGACACCCTATATTCCAAATCGTAACCTCAGATCCTCAAATGAGTGTCTCCTTAGAATTCCAAGAACAAAACTTAAAAGAAGTGGTGAGGCGGCCTTCTGCTGCTATGCACCTAAAATCTGGAATAGCCTGCCAACAGGAATTCGCCAGGCTAATACAGTAGAGCACTTTAAAACATTGCTGAAAACATATTACTTTAACATGGCCTTTCTATAACTTCAATTTAACTTAATTTAACCTAATCCTGATACTCTGTATGCTCAATTTCCTCATAATAACTATTCAGGGTAGCTCTAAAATCCGTACTGACCCCTACTCTCTTTTCTGTTTCTTTTTCCAGTTTCTTTGTGGTGGTGGCCTCCGCCACCTCCACCTACTCAAAGCTTCATGATGCTCCAACAATGATGGATGGATTAAAAGGCAGAATTCTACGTGACCATCATCATCAAGCCTTTCCGTGAGAACCCTAAATCCAAAGAGGACTGTTTCATTTATGTTAGGTAGAATGCCCAGAGGGGACTGGGCGGTCTCATGGTCTGGAATCCCTACAGATTTTATTTTTTTTCTCCAGCCGTCTGGAGTTTTTTTTTGTTTTTTCTGTCCCCCCTGGCCATTGGACCTTACTCTAATTCGATGTTAATTAATGCTGATTTATTTTGTTTTCTTATTGTGTCTTATTTTTCTATTCTTTATTATGTAAAGCACTTTGAGCTACTGTTTGTATGAAAATGTGCTATATAAATAAATGTTGTTGTTGTTGTTGTTCTGTTTGCCTGACACATTGGATTTCTAGATTTTTGACCCTGGTGTTGCAAGTCACTGCTTTTCTTGTCTGTGGTGCTCCATTCTTTTTAGGAACAGTTTTGTGAAGAAGAAATATTTGTATTTGTGTTTTCCTTATTACTATCTGGGTCTATACAGTGATATCTCTCACTATTGGGCAGTTTTGGAAGTGTTTTGGGGACCACATGCTATGGGATTCCTAATTCACAACGGACATCGAGTCCTATGCCAACGCTCTTTCCTGTGTTGTCACTCTGCTGTCTTTCACATGGGCTACTACAAGGGACGTTCAAAAAGATTCTTCACTTTTATATTTTCACTTGAAATGTTGAAGGTGGCAGGAGTAGAAATTGGTCATGTCTGAGAGGGTCATGTGACTAGTTCTGTCTGGCAAGCCGACTACCCTTGCAGTTTAGTATCAGAGTTGGCACCCTGTGGTGAAGATGGCTGTGAAACTTATAAATTGCTCCAAAGAGGAACCGTGTTCTGTCATACATTTTTTGTAGGCAGAAGGTTCAAATTCATCTCCGCATGTGTGCTCAGTATGGAAAAAGTTCTCTCTCGTAGAGTCATCTATGAGTGGATTGAAATGTTTGAAAATGGACATACTAGTGTAACAGATGCAGAGCACTCCGGACATCCAGCTACAGCCACGACCACAAGGAATGATGACAATGATGTGAAAGCAGTGGTGCATCAGTGGCTAAGCGCTCCACCAAAAACATTTTTTGCTGATGGCATTAAAAAGTTGGTACGACGCTGGGAAAAATTGCATCGCAAAGGAAGGTGACAATGTAGAAAAGTGATGTCATTTGTTTTTGAATTCTTAATAAACAGAGTTTTAAAAAAAATGCAGAAACTTTTTGAACGTCCCTCATATTTATGTTGAAATTCCACGTGGGGCTCCAGGGCATGTGACATTACAGACATTTGTTTGGCTAGCTGTCCTTGTAATGAGTGATTCTGCTGGAAAAAGAGAGAACATTGTCAGTGACAGTGGCCCACTCATGTCCTGGAGTGGCAGTGCCTACCTCTAATGAGCCTGGAAGGCTAACCCTAACCCAAAGGTTTTGTTTTTTGTAGTTAATAAACTGATCGAACCCGCATCTGGCCCAACTATCTCTTCTACTGAAGTCTGTGAGGAATTCCTCCACTTTTTCCGTAACAAAATTAAAGATCTAAATAATTCAACTAACATAAATACATCATCTGTTTATATCTTTCCCTGTTTTCCCACTCCATCCAGCTCCTTCTCTAAGTTCTCACCAGTCACATCTGCTTTTGTTAATGACCTGCTTTGTAAGATGAGGCCGACTACTTGTGTACTCGACCCCATCCCCATCACACTACTTTAATCCTGCTTTCATGCCATAATCCCGACTGTTACAACAATAATAAACTCATCCCTTGACATTGGCTCTGTACTGCTCACTTTTAAAATCGCTTCTGTAACCTCAATGTTAAAAATGTCTGGTCTTGATGGTGACGATCTTAACAATTTTCAGCCTATTTCCCACTTACCTCTTCTGTCAAAAGTTCTTGAGCGTGTTGTAACCTCCCAGCTCACCAATTACTTAACCTCTAATAACTCAATGGAACCCTTTCAATCTGGTTTCAGGGAGCAGCACAGCTGTGAAACTGCTCTGCTACTGGTAACCAATGATTTACTTACGGCAGCAGACTCTGGACAAACCAGCATATTAATTCTGTTAGACCTCAGTGCAGCATTTGACACTCAGGTCAGACATGACATTCTACTGTCCAGAATGGAGAACATGCTGGGTATCTCTGGCACTGCCCTCCAGTTGTTCAAGTCCTATTTGACGGATAGGCAAGAGTTTGTTAGTCTTGGCAACAGCAGATCCAGCTCAGCGCCAGTCACACAAGGAGTTCCAGGGGTCTGTCCCCGGCCCTCTTCTCTTCTGTATTTATATGTTTCCCCTTGGCCATATTATTCGTAGCTATGGACTGGGCTATCATTTTTATGCAGACGATACTCAACTCTATTTCAGTGTTAAAAGTGGAACTTCATCAGAGCTTTCTCAGCTCACATCCTGCATCAGTGAAATTAAAACCTGGACGGAGCAGAACTCTTTAAATTTAAATTGCAACAAAACTGAACTCCTGCAAATTGGGACTAAAGTGCAACTTAATAAAATGAGCTCCTTCCCAGTCCATCTTGGCGGTGATCTCATCAGACCTTTTTTTACTGTAAAGAATCTTGGTGTCATTTTTGATTCCTCTTTCTCTTATTCCGCCCACATAAACCACATTAAGAAACTTTCTTACTTTCACCTCCGTAACATATCCCGTGTTCGCTCCTTCCTCTCCTTTTCTAATGCTGAGAAACTTGTCCATGCTTTTATCACATCCCGCATCGATTGTTGAAACTCGCTGCTGGCAGGTGCCCCTTCTAATCTTATATCACAGCTCCAGCTTATTCAAAACTCAGCTGCAAGAGTCCTTACACGGACCAGCAGCATCGAGCACATCACACCCATCCTGCTCCGCCTTCACTGGCTCCCTGTGACTTACAGAATCGAATCTAAAATCCTACTAATAACCTACAAAGCCTTAAACGACCTCGCGCCAAACTACATCAGTGACCTTCTCCATCACTATGTGCCTGTCTGCCCACTAAGGTCCTCTGATTCTGGCAATCTTGTTGTGCCCCACACTAATCTACACTCCATGGGTGACAGCAGGGCCTTCAGCTGTATAGCGAGTGCCCAGACTCTGGAATGACCTGCCGAATTAATGAGATCAGCTGACTCCATGAATTCTTTTAAAAAACAACTCAAAACTCATCTGTTCAGGAAGGCATTTAGCTCTACTTGACTTTATTACCCTTCTCTCAGTTTATCTCCATGTCAAGATGCTCATGTAACCTGTGTGTGTGTGCTGGACCATCAATTATGTTGCTGTTAGGCTTTTTCTCTAAGTTTACTGTCTTAATCTTCTTTATTTATTTATTTGGTTTAGTACAATGCTATGTACTGTATACCCTGCCATTCTTTATCTTAAACTCTGTGAAGTGCCTTGAGCATGGGAAAGGCGCTATATAAATAAAATGCATTATTATTATTATTATTTCTATACATGACACCTGTCATTAGTTGTTCAATTTTCCTAATGGATTAGGAGTTGTGTAATTGTTTTATAAATTACAGATGTGCAGAAACGTTTTGAACGTCCCTCATATTTATGCTGAAATTCTATGTGGGGCTCCCGGGCAGGTGACATTAAACACATTTGTTTGGCTAGCTGTCCTTGTAACGAGGAATGAGTCCAGTCCCACCCTCTGGAAATGACCCTCTATCTGCTGCAGCCAGGTGTTACGTGGGCGACCCCTTGGCCTGGTCCAGCCACTTGGGTCCCCAACAATGAGGATCTTATGAGCTGAATCACCCTCGGGGAAACGCGCCACATGGCTGTAGTGCCGTAACTGACGCTCCCTCACAATGCAGGTAATGTGCCTCATTCGGGACTCCATGAGCAACACAAAGTCAAACCAGCAATACCCAAGGATTTTCCAGAAAGACACACATGAAGGAGTCCAGTCTTCGTCTCGGGTCACTGGATAGCGTCCATGTCTCACAACCATATAGCAAGATAGGAAGCACCAGGACTCTAAAGACTTGGACCTTTGTCCTTTTGCAGAGATATCAGGAGCAACACACACCCCTTTCCCAGACCCAATGACCCCCCATGATCTCCAAATCTGTCTACTGACTTCATACGAAGAGTCACCAGAGACATGAATGTCACTGCCAAGGTAAGTAAACCTCTCGACGAGGTCAACACTCTCTCTGCAGACAGACACACTGCTGATGGCCGTGACCAAGAGGTCATTAAAGGCCTGGATCTTTGTTTTTTATCAGGACACTTGCAAGCCCAGACACTCAGACTCCTCGCTCAGACTCTCAAGCGCCCCGATCAGAGCCACCATTGACTCCGTGAAGATTACAGCATCGTCATCAAATTCAAGATCCATGAATCTTTCGTTCACCAACAGATGCCCCACAGCCGCTGGACCCCATGACCTTGCCCAACACTCAGTCCATACAAGCATTGAACAGAGTAGGAGCAGAACACACCGCTGACGGACCCCAGAATCAACTGGGAGAAACAAAGAGGTCCTGCCTCCACCCTGCACAGCACTCACAGTACCAGTGTACAGGCCAGCCATGATATCCAGCAACCTCGAGGGGATCCTGCGAACCCTCAGGATATCCCACAGGACAGCTCGATCGACTGAGTCAAATGCTTTGCAAAAATCGACAAAGGCTGCAAAGAAACTCTGCCGATATTCGCGTTTGCGCTCTACGAGAACCCTTAGTGTCAGGATGCGGTCGATGGTAGACTTCTTAGGCGTAAAATCAGATTGTTCCAGTCGCTGGTAGGTGAGCAAGTGATCACGGCTCCTATTGAGGACGACCCTAGCAAGGACCTTACCTGGCACCGAGAGCAGTGTTATCCCCCGTAGTTGCTGCAATCCAGACGATCACCCTTCCCTTTCCAGATAGGGATGACAAGTCCCGTTTTCCAGTCAGTTGGGATGATGCATAGTACCTACTCTTAAAATATGGTGGAGAAGGGATTATGGTCTGGGCCTGTTTTTCATGGTTTGGGTGAGGCCCCTTGGTTCTAGAAAAGGGTACTGTTAATGTTAATGCAAGATGTTAATGCAAGATTCTCTGGTCTGATGAAACCAAAAAGAGCTGTAGGAAACCAGGCACCACTCAATACCTGAGCAATACCATTCTAATGGTGAAGCACAGTGGTGGCAACATTAGGAACTGGGAGACTAGACAGGGTTGATAGAAAGCCAAACGGAACAAACTACAGAGATCTCTCTATTATAAAAAAGCAAAAGCAAGGCGACGATATGTGATCTTCTCAGAAGTTCTTGAAAGACATTTAAAAGACCACCGAGACAAAACAGACTTGCCACAGAGCATCTCGCAGGGACCGTAAACATGAGACTTGATAACAAGAGACTGTCCCAGGGCCGTCTCGCGGGGACGTGGAACATGAGATTCTTGCAAGACTACTACTTACAACAGATATCATATAAGAGCACACCCATCAAAAAACAGTCAGTCGTGTAAAAGCACGTAGTCACAGATCCTGGGCTCTCAACACATATAAAGCGAATAAGGACAATACGGAGAATAGAGACCCAAAGGCATTGGAGAGAAAAAAAGGCAGATAAGAGATTATGAAACCAGTAAAATTCTAAAGTATTGCAGCATCCCAGCCAGGTTGCAGCCTTTTTGGTTTTAAGTGACTGTTCGGTCCGATTGAGGGAGGGCAGAGTGCAGCACGGAAGACTGATAGCGGGGTATTGATTGATGCGATAAGGGGGGGGTGGGCGAGATGCGGGGGGTGAGGGATTGGAGAGGGTGCTAGAAAGTTGTGTTTGGGGTTATGAAGCCGGCAATTGTACAAGTAAAACTTTTGTGACACTTTATCATGTCAGTCGCTACAGTATCAAAGAAAAGATAGAAAAGATCGCAGTACTGTAAAACAAAAGGTGATTAATCATCAGAACCAGGTGTAATTGGAAAAAAAGAGCAGGACAAAATCGAGGTCAGAAATAAAAGGCAAGGAGTAGACAACAAAGTCTTTTCGCATTCGCATCATTCTTATGCACAAAACGTGGATTTACACAATAATGGACCATTCGCTATGAGAATCTGTGGTCCCGCAACAGTTAAAGCAACGGCAAGTTGAATTTCAAAGAATACACAATTCGGTCAGGTGTATATTTATGATCACGGAGAGGCGATGCAAATTTTAACAGGCAAAAAGAAAGGTAATGTATATACAGTATTCCACGAATAACATTACACACCAAAGGAGATTGTAATATGCCATTCATATTAAAATGTTTACAGTTTAGTGTGAGAATAGCTTTTGCTATGACAATCAATAAGTCACAGGGACAAACATTAGAAAAAGTCGGATTATTTATTAGAGAAACAGAAACAATATTCACTCACGGGCAGTTATACATTGCGTTGTCACAATGTGTCTCCAAAAAATACTGTTTTTAACGAAGCTTTAAAGTAAAAGTGCAAATAATGAAATTGAAACAATTCCAAAGAAAAATCCGATTAACCAAACACAGGGGTTGACAAGCGAAGCGAGCAGGGGGCAAAGCCCCCTAGTATCTTAAATGAAAATGAAAATGAATCACACTTTGCTGTCTGGCAGTCTGATGGATGAATCTGGGTTTGATGGATGCCTGGAAAACCCCATCTTCTGGTCTGCATAGGTCTTGCTCTTAAAATATAAAATATTGTGGAGAAGTAAGAATGGTCTGGGCCTGTTGTTCATGGTTTGGGTGAGGCCCCTTGTTTGCAGAGCAGGGTACAGTTACTGCAAGATTCTCTGGTCTGATGAAACCAAGAAGAGCTTAAAGAGGAAACCAGGCACCACTCAATACCTGAGCAATATGATTATAATAGTGAAACATAGTGGTGGTGGCAACATCAGGGACTGGGAGCCTAGACAGGATTGAATGAAAGCCAAACGGGGCAAAGTACAGAGATATCTTAAATGAAAACCTGCTCAGAGCGCTCTGGACCTCAAACTGGGATAAAGGATCTCCCTTCCTAAAGGACAAAGCAACAAAAACACCAGAGTGCATTAGGGACAACTCTCTGAAATGCCATAGCCAACACTTGAACTCAATCGATCATCTCTGGAGAGACCTGAAGATAGGTAGCTGTCCACTGATGGCCTCCATCCACCCTCACAGTGCTTGAGAGGATCTGCAGAGAAGAACGGCAGAAAATTCTCAAATCCAAGCGTGCGAAGCTTGTCACGTCAGACCCAAGAAGACTCCAGGCTGGAATGGCTGGCAGAGGGGCTTCAAACTTAGTATAGAGTAGAAGGTCAGAATACTTTTGTCAATGTGATATTTCTGTTTGTTTTTAATAAGTTTAGAAAAATTCCTAAAACCCCTCATTTTGCTTTGTCATTCCGGGGTATTAAGTTTGGCTTGATGAGGGAAAAACTGAATTTAAACAATTTTAGAGCAAGGCTGCAGCGTACCAAAATGTGTAAAAAGTGAAGGGGTCTGAAGACGTTCTGAATCCACTGTATTAAAATTCAGAACTTCATGTCACTTAAATGAAGACACAAATTGGCTTACCTGATGTTCCCCTTAGCGGTTTCCACTTGCTCAGTTCACTGTATTTGAAAATCCTCCTCTGTTATGTTTGTACTACAAAACCCTCCATTTTGATATTTTTTTTTATCTCTGTGTCCTGGCTAGGTCAAGTATCCAGAAATTAAGTTGGAGACGTGTCCTATAACAAAGTAGCACCCGCATTTAGAAAGAGGGGGCCACAAAGATGGCTCTTCACTGCAATGTCAAAATGGCTGGCTTGGGGGGGCACACAGAATGAAATTGCGCTTCTCATTCTTTACTTCATAAATGAATCACCCGGGAACTTCACAATCCACCGCAGCACTGGCACACATCCTGACACCACTCCCACGGCTTAAAAAGTTGAGTTGAAACTGGCACAGAATTTGTGATTAAGCACAGGATTGTGCTGCGTCATCTGTAGAATCCTAGATACAAAAGGTAAACAAACTGTGTTAAATGGAGTCATTTTTGCTGAAAAAAAGGGGAACGTTTTCCAGGGCACAGTTAATTGTTCAATTCCGATTGTTATGATACTTCTGGCTCAAAAGAAGTGTATAAGCTGCTGGGTTCTAACAAGATCAGGCCTGAGGGGGCAAAGCATCAGGATACTGGAGTTTAATAAAAAAAAAAAATAAATAAAAGAAGGAGCAGGACTACAAGATGTGTCACCGACAAGACGTTCCTTCTGGTGGCTCCTATCTCTTTGGCATGTCTTCACTTGGACATGCTGAATTACAGTCTTGTGAAAAAGTAATGTAACGCCCTTGCACCACCCTTCCTTTAATCAGCGTGCGAGGCCCTGAGCTCTTTATTATGGTGTCTTTACTTCTATTGTTGGCATGTACAATATATGCCACCTTCAGCCTTTGAACACATAACCAAATCACAGTTTACTCCAAATTTAAGTAAAAAAAACTTTCTCTTTACCTAAATGCAAAATGGAAAACAGGTTTCCAAACTTGGCATTTTACAAATATATACAACACATAATAAAACACAAACACTCAATTATTTACAGCTATATATATCATCCGTCCGATACTACTGGTGAGCTCACCCCAACTAATTACCACAGTCAGTGAAGTTTACTCACCACGTTGGGGGCCCCAAACCGTAGCTTGGGTGCGTGGTGGCCAAACAAACAAAACAGAACTGGCCCGTTCACTTGAGGATTTAACTGAAGCCACTTCAAACAAACAAAAAAACACACAGACCTTGTTTGAATGTACTCTCCTTTATCCTCGGGTACCTCCTTTGGGCCTCTCGTCTCCTTTGCTCTTGAAACAGCCTCCTCACTCACGGTTTGCCAGTGCTGAACTCGTGTCCTGCTGTCTTTCTCTTACTTAGGTCACCAAATCACTCCGTCCACCACGTGTCAGGCCCTCTCCTCTCTTGACTCTCTTCGCATCTTGCAGTGGCACACTTACTTGTCCTCTCCCTTGGCTATAGACACCCTCTGTTCGATGGTGCACTTTTACAGTGTTCCCCACTTGCTTTCTCCTCTCTGAAGTATCTATCGCTTTGGTGCGTCGCTTTTCGCATCAACGTTTTACTAGACTGTTCTTTCTCACTTGTTATAGCGTTTCACTACTTTGTATACTTCACGTTCCCTTTAGCATTCTTCTATCGCTTCTTTCTGTCTAATACAGTTTAGCGCATTGCTAAAGCCTTCTCTTCTCCAGTCTTTTCCTTTTATGTTTTAGCAGTTTGCTAAAATTATTTCCTCTTTCTTTTTCCATCTCGTTTTGGCGTTCTGCCGCAACTGTCCCTCTCTTCTCGTTTCGCCATTCTGCCGC
>JANRMT010062861.1:8788073-8879413 GCA_026402145.1 Polypterus bichir lapradei | reverse complement strand
AAAAAAAAACGACAGTGTCAAAAAAAAATAAAGATCGCATTAGCGCAAAGAAAGAGAAATTATTACTCTGAGAAATAACGAAAAAGCGAATAGAGATCGAATATATGGACACAGGTGATATGTCAGAAGTATGTAAATATTGTAAGGCTTTGAAGTTTAAGTCAAGAGAATTTCAAAAACTCAGTTTACCTCACATGCATTTATTGGTTACTTTGCAAAAAAAAAAATGATTAACTGCTGATGATGAAGATCGTTTTGTCTGTGATGAAATTCCAAACAGAGAAATCTATCCTGAATTACGGTACAAAGTCATTAAACACACGTCTCACTGACCTCATTAGAAAGATTCAGCACATTGGGACTCGAAAGATTCCAAATATTGTTTTTACAGAAGTTCTGAAATACAAGTGAAACTAAATAATAGAAAGATTGGGAAAAATCAAATTCTCACTTAGAGGATCTGTGCAGAACTTTTTCAAAACCTGGCAGGATCTAATCAATAATATTTTAGAATAAACTCTTAAAGCACTGAGGAAATAATTCTCTTCGCATTTCTTTTCTTTTTTTAATCTTCCTATTAAACTCATCAATTTACGTATTTTGACCAGCTTTAAGTTTTACCCTGATGGCCATGCTCTCTTTCTCAGGGGTGGAGGTTGGGTTGTTTTGTTTTCAATCATCCTATTTTTTGTAAAAATTAATCTATCTGTATGGAATGATTATAATAAAATCAATATTAAAAAAGAACGCCATTCCTTAAAGGACAAAACAGGGCCTGGAAATTCCGGTTGTGGACTACTGCAGACTGGAAGAAAGTCTTGTGGGTCGATGAATTAAAATTGGAACTTTTCTGTTCATCTCACAGGGTGTTTGTACGCCGTTGAGTCGGTGAAATGATGGATCCTCAGTGTGTGACACCAACTGTCAAATATGGAGGAAGAGGAAATGTGATGGTCTGGGGTTCTTTTGCTGGAGGAAAAGTTGGTGACTTGCATAGAGTGACTGGCATTCTGAATGAAAAGGGTTACGACAGTTTGGCTGTTACATCAGCAAAGGTTGGCTATTTTGATTAATCAAAAATTAGAATAAAATTTTGTACACTTAATGATTCTGAGACTTTTTCTGTCATTGTTTACTTGTTCTATGCCTAATTCCATGAAGCATTTAAGACATTAAACTGTGTTCATTTCCATAAAAAACTGAGGTGTTTAAAAAACGTTTGACCGTCAGTGGACCTCTGTTAATCAGGTTTCATCGAGGCCAGCCAATAATCCGATTTCACTAACCAGAATAAGGGCATTTTAGAAATGTGAATAAATCGGGTTACAGAAGCGCTTGTAAACGCACTGACTGTTAACCTGTGAAATTTGAAAAACAGAAGCATTCAGCATGGATTCAGTCTGAAAAGTACAGTGGAACCTCGGGTCACGAACGTCTTTGAACACGTACAAATCGGGTTACGACCAAAAAGTTCGCCAGACTTTTGCATTTGTTCACGACCACACACTCGGGTGACGAACAAGCCAGTTTCCCTTCCGGTTCGTACGTGCCGATCATTTCCGCACGTGTTCAGTCTCTCCCTGTACATTGTTCTCGGGCAGACGTGCGTGCATTCGCTGTGAACTCTTTGTGATCTATTTCGTGTGCTTTTGCATTAATTTTGCAATTAACCATGGCCTCTACGCAAGTGAAGAGTGGTGGTGTTGGTGAGAAGAAAGGTTCGAAGAAAATTGATATCGAATTAAAGAAAGAAATTATTGAAAGGTATGAGCGTGGCGTTCGTGTTACTGATCTACGATTTTGACTATTCTAAAGCAGAAAGAGGCCATTAAAGCAGCTGATGTTGCAAAAGGAGTTACAGTAATCCCTCGCTATATTGTGCTTCGACTTTCACGGCTTCACTTTATCGCTGATTTTATATGTAAGCATATCTAAATATATACGCTGCTTCGTGGGTTTCTGCGGACAATGGGTCTTTTTACTTCTGGTACATGCTTCCTCAGTTGGTTTGCCCAGTTGTTTTCATACAAGGGACGCTATTGGCGGATGGCTGAGAAGCTACCCAATCAGAGCACGCAGTTAAGTTCCTGTGTGCTGATTGGCTCAGCGACGGAGCGCCGAATTCGATTCCACTGGCGTTAACCAGGAAGTCTTGTCTCGCTCACTCAGCATCAACGTGTTTCGCTGTGTAAAGAGTTAACTTTGGTGCTCTTTTGTGTTTATCTTTGTGCGTAGTCAAACCCTTCGTTATGGCTCGCCTGCTACTGCTTCAGGGGCCGTGCCCAAGCGCCAACGGAAGATGCTAACAATTGCCGAAAAGGTGAAAGTTTTGGATATGTTGACGGCATCAATGAGTCCACGATTCTTTTTATTTAAAAAGGAGGAAAAGAATATAAGATCTACAGCCACAATGTCCTTTAACCAGGGCACAAAACGAGTTTTAAGTGGACGTAATAAGGTTGTAGACCGGATGGAATCTGCTTTAGGGATTTGGATTGAAGACTGCTGGAAGAACAACAATGGCGGTGCTACACAGTCGCCTGAAGAGGCTCCTTTAGAAGAGCTGGAACGCTTTCCTTTGTTGTGCAGTAAAACTCGTTATTAACAAGTCGTCGTGTCATTGTTGGCGAGTAACCGTAATTAATTTTCTACGTACAGTACTTAGTACATGTACGTACATTTAGTGTCACTGTACACACATTTTATACAATTTTTCTTGCATTGTACGTATTTATTGCTGGTGGCCTGTCTATCGTAATGGCTGTAACATATGTGATATCGGAGACGCTCGATATCTTTAAAATAATATTTAGGTTTTACTACATATAAACAGTGTGTTTACATACATAATTTCAACGAATATTACCTAATATCTAAGAGAATACAAAGGGTTTATGCTGTATAACTGTGCGGGAAATGGTTATAAGAGTGTGGGAGAGTTTATAAGGGTTTAAAACATATAAAAATAACCACATGAACATATGGTTTCTACTTTGCGGATTTTCACCTTTTGTAGGGGGTTCTGGAATGCATCCCCCACGATCGAGGAGAGATCACTGTACCGTGTTAACCAAGCAGAGGCCTCAAGTGCTAGAAGAACTGTAGCTAGTGTGGCTGAACGAGAAGCAACTTGCAGGGGATAGCGTAAGCGAGGCGATGTTATGCGAGAAAGCCAGGAAGATTCATAGCGATTTGCTGCAAGGTTAGTTTTCTTGGTTGTTTATGGTTAGTTTTTGTATAAATTAAGGATTTTTCAAATTTTCATTTTTTTCCCTGTGCTTAAAACTCATTAAAAAAAAGTGTTTACAGCGAGCAGTTCGTAAGGCTGTAGCGTGAATTCTTGCAATGTTAGTTCTCTCTGTTCACGGCTTTCTCAGTGTTATTCAATGTTTTTACGTTTAGTTTACTATTACACTGTGCATTCTATGGTCTAATTAACTATTTTTGTGCTTAAAAATCTTAAAAAAAAAAATATTTACATACAGTTCATACAGTCTGGAACGGATTAATTGTATTTACATACAATCCTATTGGGGAAATGAGTTCAGGTCGCGACCAGAGTTTAGGAACGAATTATGGTGGCCTGAGGTTCCACTGTATATGCACTTGGATTAAACCTGATATACAGTATACTGTAACTGTGATAACTGTTAATTATATTGGGATATATGTTTTGTCCATACCACCCACTCCTACCAAAGCACTAGATAAAATAAGTGGTTTGTAAGTTGGCAGTCGTACGACTTTATCTTTCTTGTAAAAGTGTTTTTTGAGACACTGTGCATATTATACAGGAATGTAATTAGATGAGACAAAGCAGCAGAACGGGCAAAACAAAGAACAGCAGAGGCTTTGAGAATCTGCAAACAAGAATTTTAAAAATGTCCTACACAGATATGCAGAAATCATGGCAGTCGGCATTATGCTTCAATACAAAATAATCAAGACAGAACTTCACCTAAGCCCCAGGCGCTCGATGCTCACTCACACAGGCCTTGCATTTTTCAGGCTTGTTATTAAGGCGATGAATATTCAGCAGACACCACTCCTCTGTCGTTTTTTCTTTTTTAATTGTAACATGAAAGCCAACAGACTAGGGAGCGGGCACACTCACTGCGGATTTTTTAAAAGGAGTTAATCAGACGTAGGGGCTCCCTGCACCTGCATCATGGCTATGGGGAGCAGGCAGAGGCCACAGCACTGCAGGCACCACCGAGCTGACAGGACACAAGCACACAGCAGCACATGTATTCCACTAATTACCCCTCGACTCCGATTCTAACTGTCCGTTTCCTTTGATAAAGTCCCCTAAGTCACACCAAAAAAAAAAAAAAAAAAAGCGTCAAGTTGATTTGTCCCATGCTGACTCTGAACATCCTCAGGGGCTTTCAACGTGATTGTTCTCAAAGCCAGGCAGCGGGGGCACAACGCAAGTCAGCATCCTCTACACGAAATGTCAAGATGTCTTCGCCCACCTCCTGCCACACCAAAGCAAAATTCCCCACTGGCATGCTGAAGTCATCTCCCACAGATTGTAATAGGGTCACTCGTGACACACCTCAGTGCCAGTCGGGGTCGGGAAAGCTGCTGCCCTCTTGTCAGGTTCCACTCAGTCTCCAGGGTACAGAGAGGGTCAGTGGATTTCGATGTGAACCTGTAAGCAAGAAACGAAAAAAAAAATCTAAATTTGATCAAAAAAATCAGGTCATTGTAATTACAAAATACAACAGGGGTCTGTTTGGTGTGAACACCTCAGGAGCTTCATCATTAGACTTACATGGTTATACTGGTACCAAAAATGGTACTACACAATTTTTAAAACACTACTATAACAGCATTATGCAAAAATTGCTAACCTTGCTACTAGAGTTTGAAGTGGACCAGAACTTTACCATTTCAACACACCTCTGACCAGGGCCGGACTAGGAAACTTCTTCAGGCCGGGAATCCCAAGTCTAACCCAGGACAGGTCACACAATATACAGTGGTGTGAAAAACTATTTGCCCCCTTCCTGATTTCTTATTCTTTTGCATGTTTGTCACACAAAATGTTTCTGATCATCAAACACATGTAACCATTAGTCAAATATAACACAAGTAAACACAAAATGCAGTTTTTAAATGATGGTTTTTATTATTTAGGGAGAAAAAAATCCAAACCTACATGGCCCTGTGTGAAAAAGTAATTGCCCCCTTGTTAAAAAATAACCTAACTGTGGTGTATCACACCTGAGTTCAATTTCCGTAGCCACCCCCAGGCCTGATTACTGCCACACCTGTTTCAATCAAGAAATCACTTAAATAGGAGCTGCCTGACACAGAGAAGTAGACCAAAAGCACCTCAAAAGCTAGACATCATGCCAAGATCCAAAGAAATTCAGGAACAAATGAGAACAGAAGTAATTGAGATCTATCAGTCTGGTAAAGGTTATAAAGCCATTTCTAAAGCTTTGGGACTCCAGCGAACCACAGTGAGAGCCATTATCCACAAATGGCAAAAACATGGAACAGTGGTGAACCTTCCCAGGAGTGGCCGGCCGACCAAAATTACCCCAAGAGCGCAGAGACGACTCATCCGAGAGGTCACAAAAGACCCCAGGACAACGTCTAAAGAACTGCAGGCCTCACTTGCCTCAATTAAGGTCAGTGTTCACGACTCCACCATAAGAAAGAGACTGGGCAAAAACGGCCTGCATGGCAGATTTCCAAGACGCAAACCACTGTTAAGCAAAAAGAACATTAGGGCTCGTCTCAATTTTGCTAAGAAACATCTCAATGATTGCCAAGACTTTTGGGAAAATACCTTGTGGACTGATGAGACAAAAGTTGAACTTTTTGGAAGGCAAATGTCCCGTTACATCTGGCGTAAAAGGAACACAGCATTTCAGAAAAAGAACATCATACCAACAGTAAAATATGGTGGTGGTAGTGTGATGGTCTGGGGTTGTTTTGCTGCTTCAGGACCTGGAAGGCTTGCTGTGATAGATGGAACCATGAATTCTACTGTCTACCAAAAAATCCTGAAGGAGAATGTCCGGCCATCTGTTCGTCAACTCAAGCTGAAGCGATCTTGGGTGCTGCAACAGGACAATGACCCAAAACACACCAGCAAATCCACCTCTGAATGGCTGAAGAAAAACAAAATGAAGACTTTGGAGTGGCCTAGTCAAAGTCCTGACCTGAATCCAATTGAGATGCTATGGCATGACCTTAAAAAGGCGGTTCATGCTAGAAAACCCTCAAATAAAGCTGAATTACAACAATTCTGCAAAGATGAGTGGGCCAAAATTCCCCCAGAGCACTGTAAAAGACTCATTGCAAGTTATCGCAAACGCTTGATTGCAGTTATTGCTGCTAAGGGTGGCCCAACCAGTTATTAGGTTCAGGGGGCAATTACTTTTTCACACAGGGCCATGTAGGTTTGGATTTTTTTTTTCTCCCTAAATAATAAAAACCATCATTTAAAAACTGCATTTTGGGTTTACTTGTGTTATATTTGACTAATGGTTACATGTGTTTGATGATCAGAAACATTTTGTGTGACAAACATGCAAAAGAATAAGAAATCAGGAAGGGGGCAAATAGTTTTTCACACCACTGTAATAATACATTTTATTTATTTGTAGGCACCTTTCTAAACACTCGAGGACACCGAGCAATAGACAACGCACAGATTATAAACAAAAGTAAAATACAAAAGTTAAAATCAGATAGAGCAATTGTAATCAAGAGAAAAAGCAGTCTTAAAGAAATGAGTTTTAAGTTTAGATTTGAAAAGTGAAAAATGATTCAATATTTCTAAGCTCAGATGGTAGTGAGTTCTAAAGATGGTAAGACGGACGAAGGGGACAGTCAAGTGGATGGAGGAAGAGGATCTGAGGGTACGGGACGGAATGGCAACATGGAGGAGGTCCGACAGATGTGGAGGGGCGAGGCTGTGGAGAGCCTTAAAAGTTAGTAGGAGAATTTTGAATTGAATTCAGAACTGAACTGGAAGCCAATGGAGCTGCTGCAAAACAGGAGTGATAGCGATGGTGAATAGCGGGGGTTCCAGTAATGATGCGGGCAGCTGAATTCTGGACCAGTTGAAGCTTATAAAGAGATCTGCAAGAAAGACCAAAGAAAAGGGAATTGCAATAATCCAGACGAGAAGTGACCAGGCTGTGAACAAGGATAGCAGTGGTGTGGGGATTCAGTGAGGGGCGAATACGATTAATGTTACGCAGGTGGAAATATGCAGACCGGGAGACGTTACTGATGTGGGACTGAAAGGATAAAGTACTGTCAAGGATGACACCCGTGGGGAATTATCAATAACAAATGAAAAATGATCAGTTTTGGATAATGTTGATTTTGTACCAATGAGGAGAACCTCAGTTTTGTCACTTGTTATTTAATTTAAGAAAATTTGAAGAAAACCAGGATTTGATTTCTGCTATGCAATCAATAAGTGAGGAGGGTGGAAAGGAAGCAGTAGGTTTGCTAGTGAGATAGAGGGTTTTTTCTGTCCTCCCTGGCCATTGGACCTTACTCTTATTCTATGTTAATTAGTGTTGTCTTACTTCAATTCTTACTTTGTCTTTTATTTCTCTTTTCTTCATCATGTAAAGCACTTTGAGCTAAACTCAGCAAAAAAAGAAACGTCCCTTCTTCAGGACTGTGTATTTCAACAATAATGTTTTAAAAATCCAAGTAACTTTACAGATCTTCATTGTAAATTGTTTAAACAATGTTTTCCATGCATGTTCAATTAACCATAATCAATTAATTAACATGCACCTGTGGAATGGTCGTTAAGACCTTAACAGCTTACAGAAAGTAGGCATTTAAGGTCACAGTTCTAAAAACGCAGGACACTAAAGAGACTTGTCTACCGACTGTGAAAAACACCCAAAGAAAGATGCCCAGGGTCCCTGCTCATCTGCGTGAACGTGCATTAGGCATGCTGCAGGGAGGCATGAGGACTGCTGATGTGGCTAGGGCAATAAATTGCCATGTCCGCACTGTGAGACGCCTAAGACAGCGCTACAGGGAGACAGGAAGGACAGCTGATCATCCTCGCAGTGGAAGACCACGTGTAACAACACCTGCACAGGATCGGTACATCCGAATATCACACCTGCGTGACAGGTACAGGATGGCCACAACAACTGCCCGAGTCACACCAGGAACACACAATCCCTCCATCAGTGCTCAGACTGTCCGCAATAGGCTGAGAGAGGCTGGACTGAGGGCTTGCAGGCCTGTTGTAAGGCAGGTCCTTACCAGACATCACCAGCAACAACGCCGCCTATGGGCACAAACCCACCTTCGCTGGACCAGACAGGAGTGGCAAAAAGTGCTCTTCACTGATGAGTCACGGTTTTGTCTCACCAGGGGTGATGGACAGATTTGTGTTTATCGTCGAAGGAATGAGCGTTACACCGAGGCCTGTACCCTGGAGCGGGATCGATTTGGAGGTGGGGGGTCCGTCATGGTCTGGGGCGGTATATCACAACACCATCGGACTGAGCTTGTCATTGCAGGCAATCTCAATGCCTTGCGGTACAGGGAAGACATCCTCCTCTCTCATGTGGTACCCTTTATGCATGCTCATCCGGACATGATCCTCCAGCAGGACAATGCCACCAGCCATACTGCTCGTTCTGTGCGTGAGTTTCTGCATGACAGCAATGTCAGTGTTCTGCCATGGCCAGCGAAGAGCCCAGATCTCAATCCCATTGAGCACGTCTGGGACCTGTTGGATCGCAGGGTGAGGGCTAGGGCCATTCCCCCCAGAAATGTCCAGGAACTTGCAGGTGCCTTGGTGGAAGAGTGGGGTAACATCTCACAGCAAGAACTGACAAATCTGGTCCAGTCCATGAGGAGGAGATGCACTGCAGTACTTCAAGCAGCTGGTGGCCACACCAGATACTGACTGATACTTTTGATTTTGAGCCTCCCTTTATTCAGGGACACATTGTGAAACATTTTTAGTTTATGTCTTATGGTGTTGACTCTTTTAGTGTTCATACAAATATTTACACATTAAGTCTACTGAAAGTAAAAACAGTTGAAAGTCAGAGGACGTTTCTTTTTTTGCTGTGTTTACATTATTTGTATGAAAATGTGCTATACTGCGGTGGGCTGGCGCCCTGCCCAAGGTTTGTTTCCTGCCTTGAGGCCCTGTGTTGGCTGGGATTGGCTCCAGCAGACCCCCGTGACCCAGTGTTCGGATATAGCGGGTTGGATAATGGATGGATGGATGGATGGAAAATGTGCTAAATAAATAAATAACAACAACAACATTTATTTCTATAGCACATTTTCATACAAAAAGTAGCTCAAAGTGCTTTACATAATGAAGAAAAGAAAAAGAAAAGACAAAATAAGAAATTAAAATAAGACAACATTAGTTAACATAGAAAAGGAGTAAGGTCCAATGGCCAGAGTGGACAGAAAAAACAGAAAAAACACTCCAGACGGAGTAAATGTTGTTGTTGTCTGGCACTGCCTCTGGCCCCTCGGGAGCTGGTTTAATGATCAGTCATTTGCTTTGGTGTAATAGTGGTTGGTACCTGTACTGAGGTGTGAAAGCTAATATTGCTACAAAAGTCGAAATTTTAGTGTCGACCCAACAATATCATCACTAATTTAATAGAAATTTTACAGGTTTATTGGGTTAGCTGGTAACCCCCAAAATGTTCCTCCTCTTTCTGGGCATCCTTTGGGGCGAGACCCTATTCGTTTCATGACAACTGCCTACACCTCTGACCAAGTCTCGATCATCCTTCCTCTTGCCTTATCCCATCCACCTCCATCTCAGTGCATCTCTTTACCCAATCATCCTCTGCCTTCTGCTCCACAGGCCTAAACCCCTTTATTCAGTTTCTTCTCGGTGTTGTGAATTACCGCACACAAAAATTACAAAAAGGGGTGCAGGTCTCAAAACATTTAAAACCAGTGCTGCCCTTGGGTCTGGAACTCAAAAATAAAGCTTCACCCCAAGCAGCCTGGCCCCAAACTCTATACTGGCAGGAAAAAAATGGGGATCAGGCATTTAAATGTCACAAAATTTACCTCTCAAGAGAAATGAAGAGAGTCAAAACTTTAGCACGAGAACCAAGTCCACAAAATATAAAAAAAAAGAATTTGAATTTAATAAAAAAAAGACAAAAAAAAAAATTAGCAAAAACGTGAAAAATAATGAGGCAAAAGGTGTTTATTTAAACACAGCAACCAACAGTAATGAATCCTGATTCACAAACCAACAATCGTAAGCCAAAGGCAGAATCAAAAGATTCACAAACCAGAACAAATACTCCTCAACAGACAAACAACCACAATGCACCAGTGAAGGCCCTGCTCTTCACATTATAAAGGCTGAGGATGGTCCTCCACCAGTGATATCATTGTAGTCCGGCCTCTTGTGGCTTCCACCCACAAAACACACAGAACATAAGAGGGCACATCATACATTGCCACTAAATAATAAATGAACAAAACATTTACAGTCATGTGAAAAGTAAGGAAAATATATCGATCAGTTTCAAGGACTCAGACAGCATCTCTGCAATTTATAAAACCATTTTACAGTCCCTTCCTTTCAAAGATCGAAGAGGACAATGGGAAAAGGATCTCTCACTCAACATATCAGAAAAGGAGTGGAAGGCAGAAATGCAGAGAATTCACTCGAGCTCCACATGCGCAAAGCAAATAAATTATTCAACTCAAAATTATATAATCGAGCACATCTGTCTCACTTAAAATTGTCCAAAATGTTTCCAGGGCAGGATCCAACCTGCGAACGCTGCAATCAAGTCCCAGCCTCACTGGGTCACATGTTTTGGGCCTGCACCAAATTAACGTCCTTCTGGACCAAAGGTTTTTAAGTGCCTTTCAGACGGCCTTGGTGTCCCAATCCCTCCTAAGCCATTAACAGCTGTGTTTGGTGTTCTACCAGATGGGTTTAAATTGGAGAAGGACAAACAAACTGTGATGGCCTTTACTGCACTACTGGCACGATGAGTTGTTTTGCTAAACTGGAAGAATCCTAACTCTCTGTGCTTGATGCTGTATACCGATAATTCTCTTTCTAATCAGCTGCTGCTGTGATTCACACTCAGATACAGTGATATAAATACTCCGAGTGGTGCAATGAGAGTAATATGGAAAAAGATGATCCGCTGTGGCAACACCTAACGGGAGCAGCTGAAAGAAGAAGGTGGTGCAGAGAGAGTAACAACACTAAAGCAGTTATTGTATTAAGAACAGTTTGACCATTCCGTGGACCATAATATAGTTACAGGTTAATTACAATCAGATGCATTAAACTAATAAACAATATGCAGTTAATTTCAGTGTATTTACAGTGCATCCGGAAAGTATTCACAGAGCATCACTTTTTCCACATTTTGTTATGTTACAGCCTTATTCCAAAATGGATTAAATTCATTTTTTTTCCTCAGAATTCTACACACAACACCCCATAATGACAATGTGAAAAAAGTTTACTTGAGGTTTTTGCAAATTTATTAAAAATAAAAAAAATTGAGAAAGCACATGTACATAAGTATTCACAGCCTTTGCCATGAAGCTCCAAATTGAGCTGAGGTGCATCCTGTTTCCCCTGATCATCCTTGAGATGTTTCCGCAGCTTAATTGGAGTCCACCTGTGGTAAATTCAGTTGACTGGACATGATTTGGAAAGGCACACACCTGTCTATAGAAGGTCCCACAGTTGACAGTTCATGTCAGAGCACAAACCAAGCATGAAGTCAAAGGAATTGTCTGTAGACCTCCGAGACAGGATTGTCTCGAGGCACAAATCTGGGGAAGGTTACAGAAAAATTTCTGCTGCTTTTAAAGGTCCCAATGAGCACAGTGGCCTCCATCATCCGTAAGTAGAAGATGTTCAAAACCACCAGGACTCTTCCTAGAGCTGGCTGGCCATCTAAACTGAGCGATCGAGGGAGAAGGGCCTTAGTCAGGGAGGTGACCAAGAACCCGATGGTCACTCTGTCAGAGCTCCAGAGGTCCTCTGTGGAGAGAGGAGAACCTTCCAGAAGGACAACCATCTCTGCAGCAATCCACCAATCAGGTCTGTATGGTAGAGTGGCCAGACGGAAGCCACTCCTTAGTAAAAGGGACATGGCAGCCCGCCTGGAGTTTGCCAAAAGGCACCTGAAGGACTCTCAGACCATGAGAAACAAAATTCTCTGGTCTGATGAGACAAAGATTGAACTCTTTGGTGTGAATGCCAGGCGTCACGTTTGGAGGAAACCAGGCACCGCTCATCACCAGGCCAATACCATCCCTACAGTGAAGCATGGTGGTGGCAGCATCATGCTGTGGGGAGGTTTTTCAGTGTCAGGAACTGGGAGACTAGTCAGGATAAAGGGAAAGGTGACTGCAGCAATGTAGAGACATCCTGGATGAAAACCTGCTCCAGAGCGCTCTTGACCTCAGACTGGGGTGACGGTTCATCTTTCAGCAGGACAACGACCCTAAGCACACAGCCAAGATATCAAAGGAGTGGCTTCAGGACAACTCTGTGAATGTCCTTGAGTGGCCCAGCCAGAGCCCAGACTTGAATCTGATTGAACATCTCTGGAGAGATCTTAAAATGGCTGTGCTCCGACGCTTCCCATCCAACCTGATGGAGCTTGAGAGGTGCTGCAAAGAGGAATGGGTGAAACTGGCTAATGATAGGTGTGCCAAGTCTGTGGCATCATATTCAAAAAGACTTGAGGCTGTATTTGCTGCCAAAGGTGCATCGACAAAGTATTGAGCAAAGGCTGTGAATACTTATGTACATGTGATTTCTCAGTTTTTTTATTTTTAATAAATTTGCAAAAACCTCAAGTAAACTTTTTTCACGTTGTCATTATGGGGTGTTGTGTGTAGAATTCTGAGGAAAAAAATGAATTTAATCCATTTTGGAATAAGGCTGTAACATAACAAAATGTGGAAAAAGTGATGCGCTGTGAATACTTTCCGGATGCACTGTATAAAGCCGCGTCAGGGATGTGGATATAAAAAAGAAAGGGAAACCACACTGGAACAGTAGCACTGCTTTGACGCTGGGTGCCACCAACCTGCAAAATCGAGCAGAGAACTTGCATACGACAGGGTTGGAGCTACTGTGAAAATGTGCATGGCTTTACACCAAGTTTAGGTTTTATACATCGTGATTTGAACGTGGAAACGTTTGTACGCAATATTTTTGTGCGTACGCACCTTTTATACGTGAGGCCCCAGGCCTTCAGGAACAGATGAATCAATGACAAGAGTTCTTTGGCCACAGTATCAATAGACATGTTTGACAGCATTTCAGGAAAAGAACCTCATGTTAACTGTGAAGCACGGTGGTGAAAATGTTCTGATATGGGGTTGCTTTGCTCAGTCATTGAGTCAACTATATAGAATAAGCCAGAAGTAATGGCACAAACAGGCAAGAACAGAGATAAGCAGATGAACAAGGAGAACCATTGAGAAAACACACACACTGCATGAGAGACAACAAACATGGGGCTCAGTAGTGACATACAAACTAAAAAATGAGAAGTAGTGACATACATATAGAGCCAGGGATAAGTGGTGACAGATACACAGACAGGTAGGAACAAGAATGAGCAGCTGAACAAGGAGACCAGTGAGACACAAACAAACACGGGGATCGTTAATGACATACACAGAGAGCCAGGTGATGAGATGAATGGTGACAGACACAGACAGGCAATGTCATGGCAACAAAGGGTTACAGACAAAAGCCAGAACTGAAAGGTGACATATAAACTGAGCCAGGAACGTAATGACACAAAAAGATAGACACGAGAGGTGACTGATGCACAGATGCAGAACAGTTAGTGGCAAGGATTAGCAACTGAACAAAGAGGACCATTGATACACACAAACACAGTCGGAGAGCAGGCATGACGCACACGCACACACACACAAACTGGACAAGAGACAGCAAACGGGGTTCATAGTGACATACAACCTAAACTAGTGGTTCCCAAACTCTGTCTCGAGAATCCACTGTGGCTGCAGATTTTTATCCCAGCCATATTCAATTAGTGATAATGATTGATCTCATTTTATTTCGCTGGTCTTTTTTCCCCCCTTCTCTTAATCTGCCTTTAGATTAGCACAGCAGTATGATTTTTACCTTTATAAGACACTAGCAAAATACCCGCGCTTCGCAGCGGCGAAGAAGTGTGATAAAGAAGTAAAGAAAAAGAAAAGGAAACATTTTAAAAGTAACGTAACATTTGTTTTCTATTCGTTTGCATAAGCACAGTCCTTCACCAGCAATTATTTAATGTTAGCTCAGACCCGGCACTTAAAAGTTTCTGTTGCACTTTTGCTGAGTTTGTGCCAAACACGTCCTCTCATTAAACTTGTATCTCGCGAATATCGTATTCGTCTTAGGCATGACAAACGCCAGCGGCAGCGTGTCTATGAACTTAATTTAAACTTACGGTTTACACCATGTACGTTGTTTCCGCAGTACCTGCACTCATGAATATGCTTGTATGCGTCACTCGCTTCATACTCTTTTGCTGCCTTCTCAATTGTGTAATGCGTTTTTTGTTCAGCGCTCTTTGGAGCTCTTCCTTGTTCTCTGCGTACTGCGTTCGCAGTCAGTTCACGTGAGCCGCTCGGAGTGCATGCATCGAAGGTTCTCAGCTGTGCTTGTGCTATCTCGTGCGATCTTGCGATGTCCACGGCTTTATTTAATGTTAGCTAAGACCCGGCACTTAAAAGTTTCTCTCGCACTTTCGCTGAGTTTGTGCCAAACACCACCCTGACCATCTCATCTTCGTTTCCATAAGCACAGTCCTTCACCCGCGAATATTTAACAGCAGAGTGTTTCTATTGGATTGCCGCTGACGGACGGCCTTATATGGGCAGGCACTCAATTACGTGGGAGGCGTAAAGATGAGGGATGCAACTCCGCCTCACACGGCGACCGAGCTGCAGGCTATGGCCGGTATATATGTACATAAGTAGGTTCCAGTTATCACCGTTACGCGTAGAATTTCAAAATGAAACCTGCTTAACTTTTGTAAGGAAGCTGTAAGGAATGAGCCTGCCAAATTTCAGCCTTCTACCTACACGGGAAGTTGGAGAATTAGTGATGAGTGAGTGAGTGAGTGAGTCAGTCAGTGAGTCAGTCAGGGCTTTGCCTTTAATTAGTATAGATTTAGAAATATTCCTACTTTTGCTTTAAAACACTTACCTCTCTTTTGTTATTTTTTGTGCAGATTGCGCCCTTCCTAGTATCCTAATAATGATGATAATTAAAAACAAACAGAACTGACGGCCAGGGAAACAACCCTGAATGATGAAAGGCTACAATAACTTTAGCGTCAGACCCACTAATTAGTAGATAATAAATGAAACAATTAGAACACCTGGAAAAGCAGAATGAAATTCAGAATGAAAACTGTTAAAAAAAAGAACAAAAAACTACCCCCCCATATGCGCTTAGTACATTTTAAGAACATTTTACCAAACTTAGTTTTGTTATTTCTCCATTGACTCCAAAACACAGAAACTGGGAAGTTAACAGCTCACTTAATTGGGCTAGGAGTCCAATTAAAAACAAACGTTGGTTGGAACAAAAACCTGCAGCCAAAGGGGGTCCCCCAGGTCTGAGTTTGGGAATCACTGACCTAAACCATGAGAAGCTGTGACATAAATATAGAGCCAAGGAAGCGTGATGGTGACATAAAAATGGAGACAGAAGAGATAATGACACATAAAATGAGCCAGGGGCAAGGAAGCGCAAACATACAGACAGACAGACACAAACTGAGTAAGAGACACACACACACAGGAATGATTAGTGACATACAGACTGAGCCAGAAGTAATGACACACTGTGATACGCTTGAATGGTGACAGATACACAGCCAGGTAGGGATAAGGATAAGCAGCTGAACAAGGAGAACCATTGAGAAAACACACGCAAACTGAAGGAGTGACAACAAACATGGGGCTCAGTAGAGACGTAGAAACTAAACAATGAGAAGCAGTGACATACATATAGAGCCAGGGCTAAGTGGTGACAGATACACAGACAGGTAGGGACACGGATAAGCAGTTGAACAAGGAGACCATTGAGAAACCAACCACACACAAACTGAAGGAGAGACAATTGATTGCACACACAAACATGGGGATCAATAGTGAGACGCAAATTAACAAGCTGAAGCAATGACATAAACACAGAGCCAGGGATAAGTGGTGACAGACACAGAGAGGGAAGCCAAAAAGGGATATAGACAAAGCCAGGATAAAAAGGTGACATGGACTGAACAAATTAATGACACACCGCGATAAGCGGTGAAGAGCAAAGGTACAAGGTACACAGACACACAGAGCTGGGGTGACTGGGGGCAGACAGACAGACACACACACACACGCAAAAAGGGACCGGCAAAGACAGCAATGGTGACATAAAAACTGAACAAAGATAGGCAAAGACACACAAAGTCATATAATATGATGCAGGGACAAGCAAGCATCAATCACACACACACACACACACACACACACACACACACACACACACAGAGAGCACAAAAAAGCAATGATATACACAAACCACCATATTAAAAATGAAAAAGGGATCAATGGTGGCGTACACTGAGTGGCCAGTTTATTAGGTACACCCCCATCTTCACTCCAGTGCCAGGAGGAGGGGGAAAAAAAAAAAAATCACACAGGTTAATTATTTACTTATTAGATTATGACAAATGCACTTTGGATTAGAAAAACTGAAAGCAGACTACCGCTTTGGGAAAACAGCACAATGAAAGACACGCAGTGGCTCGGATTTGTTGGCAAGTCAGTTGCCTTGGCGACAGTTGGACTTTCCCTTGATCGGAAGTCCCGCCTGGAGCTCAGTGCTGATGGGATAGGCACCTTGTAAACCCTGAACTAGACAAGCAAGTTAGAAAATGGATGAGAAATGCCCAAATGCTGTGCTGTGTAACTGACAAATACAACCGATGCTCCTAGAAGGCCATCTCGCGTTCACCAGCCCATCTTTCCCATCCCTGGTGGCAGTAGGTTCCTTTTTGAAGCCTACACAGAACATCTAGAATTTAAAGGCAGTGTAATTGATGAGCCCCTTAATTCAGTTTTAGGGTTACGGAAAGCTGGAAACCATCCCAGCAGTACTGACAGGGGGGTGCCAGGCCTGGATGAGATGCCAGTCCATTTCAGGATGAACTTAACGCCGAGATCCCCACTAACTCTCAAAGTGTCGATTCAGTGGCACCAGTTAACCAGAGTACATGGTGGGGTGAAATAAAAGTCAGTGTGTTTACATGCACACTCAAACCCAGAATAATGTGGGTAACCTGGCTAAGGCAGAAATGCGATTTCTTAAAAATCCGTTTACATGAGCAAGCGTGCTTATGGAGTTCTACTCTGGCAAAATGCTCCAATGTCATTAGAGTGCACAAAAAAGAATTAAATGTCATCATGACCCCCAAAACAAGAAGGCAGCCTGTGTTCATTTTCTTGTGTTTTATAAACTAGTTTAGTCCTTGAGGTAGTGGGAAGTAAATAACATCCATCCCTCCATCCTCATTTTACATCATAAGCCACCAATAATTCGCCGTATGAAAGCTGAGCCACTTTGTCACCTGATCACACAGATTTAACATATCGACCGCAAACAGCTGGATGAAAACTAAATTGACTCTTTATTAATATGTTTCTGTTACCGGATTGTATACAGCACGCTCTTTTCTGCTTGGCTGTGTGACTGAGCTCTACAAAGGAGCGGCATACCGGAATGAGTGCTTCTTGCTTTTACAGCCAGTGCTGCTGGGATGATCACAACACAGCTATTTTTACTTTGATAATAAATAAGTATTGTGCTATGTTACTCATTACTTTAACAAGTAATTGGACAAAGAAAGGCACATTACATTTACCGCGTTACCCGCAGCACCGCTCCCAAGATTAAGCTGTTGAGCTTAATTAGCACTGCACACTCGGCTCATCAACATAAATTCAGAGATTTCTGAAATATTGAGACAGATTAGTTCAACCAAGGTAAGGTATAATGCAGTTAGGTGGGTGAGCATTTGCCTCAGGAACTTTATCCTCAGGAAGCTTCTAACTTTTGCTGCTAAAAGCGTTCATGAAGCTAAGCAGTGCAACAGACATGTGCATTTTTACTTTCTCGATTTCAAGCATTCACGCGATTTTATTAGTAACCTCATTTTTAGTTTCACAGGGAAGAGGAAAAGAGGAAGGCCTAAGAGAAGGTTTATGGATGTGGTGAGAGAGGACATGCAGGTGATAGGTGTAACAGAACAAGATACAGAGGACAGAAAGATATGGAAGAAGATGATCCGCTGGGGCGACCCCTAACGGTAGCAGCCAAAAGAAGAAGAAGATTTGCAGGCTTCATGGTTATGCGCAAAGGGGCATGATGTGCACAATTTTACGGAGAGGCTAATAACCTACTAGACGCTCCACCGGTTTGATTTATCCTTCTGTTGTAAAGATCTCCCCGTTCATTTGCTGCATATTTTCATTATTTTTTTTTTTTTTTGATTTGATATCTCCCTATTTTAAAAATAAAAAAAAAAAATCTTGGGGAGGCTGACTAGGGAGATGAGACGTGATCTTCTCAGAAGACAATTTGAAGTCCCGCGACAGACACTTTAACCAGCTCCCAGCTCTTAAAACAATGACAAGCGGCAAGCAAAACACGCAGCTCGCAGCAGATGATCCGACCGCTTCTCCTTGCATGCGTTCAGCCACCCTGACCCCCCCTCTTCACAATGCGAGCAGCAGAGACACGAAGTGGCAAAAAGGACAGTGGCTGTACAGGCTTTAAAATGATCGACCCCCCTTCACAATGCGAGCAGCGTTGTATGTCCAGTAAAAAAAACAGATTTAACCAAGCTCGGGGCTAGAAATAAAGGACAAGTATTGCTTTTTACAACGTCACGCGAGTCAAGGCAGTGAGCCTTCATTTAAAACAAGTCCACAGACATGTAACCTATCAGTTGTTGGATTGCTTTTGGCAGACAAGCATCATGTGCTCCCAGCTCTTAAAACAACGACATGCGACAAGCACAACAGGCAGCTTGCCTGTAGCAGAAAGACAGCAGATGATCCGACAGCATCTCCTTAGTGTGCATTCAAACGCCCCCCCCCCCCCTTCACAACGCGAGCAGCGTTATACGTCCTGTGAGAAAGAGATGTAACCACGCCCGGGGCCGGAAATAAAGGACAAGTATTGTTTTTACAAAAGTTTTTAAATTAAAAGTGAAAATAATGCATATGTAACAATTCCCATGAAAATAACAATCTCTTTAAATTGTATATCCGGTAAACCAAACACAGGAGTGGGTGAGCAAAGCGAACGGGGGGGGCGGAGCCCCCTAGTTCGATTAAATAAAAAAAAAAAAAAAATCAAAAATCAGGTTGTGTGTTGCAATTATGCCCATCAAAGTGTAGTGCAAGTCCATTGGACTCCAAGCCCAGGCATGCAAAGTAAGTGATGCAGCTTAGTGAGTGTTCCGGAATGTTGGCCGCGGGTTTGGTGTTGGAGAATCAGTGATTCATTACAGCAGCACATAGGAGGTGTGTAAACACTGGCTAGATACCACTGAGGCAGCTGAAGCCATCATTGATCACAGTCTCAGGGTTAATAGTCAACTCGCCTCTGCTATGCTCCTCATACCCCAAGACCCCCAATGAACTCAAGCTCTTAGTAAAAAAGGTCACAGAATTTTAGGGAATGACTAGTGTGAAAAAATGTTTTGCATACTACCAATTTTATTTTGTGTAGGGCATCTTATGGGTTATTTCATGGTTACTGTGTTACAAAAAGTGCATATTATTAGAAGTAATACAGACCTATAAAGATTTTTTTATGCAGTAAAGTGTATTTTCAGCAATTTCTAGAGAAAGATGACAATTTGTGGTGGTTGTGGGTACCCAACTCCCTATTTTCCGAAGGTTCAATATGTAGGTTGGTCCACCTTATCCATAGGATACGGTTTCAGCCATCTCCAAAACCCCCCAGCAGATGCCCATTAACCACAGATGCTCAGGATTTATATAAAATAACATATAGATGATTAAGCGCACAAAGAGAACACGAGGGCAGGGCAAGGGCTGGCCGGGCTTGGGTATGCCGCATCGGCCTCCACAGGTTCACATCTTTGATTTCTGTGCCATTCTTTAGGACCATTATCCATCACCATGAAAGCTGAGGATTTACTGTACACACATACTGTATATATATATATATTTTTTTTTTTTATATATACACACACTCTCACTTGTAATGTGTTTGAGTCTAGGTATAGGTGTATAACAAATACATAAGAAGAAAAAGAATAATGAAAAAGCAGACCGAGAAAAATGGAAGGATGTACAGTTAATAACTCGTCTCCTGCTACTACAAATTTTTTTGAATTGTCACTCAAGAGATGCCACGCAGGCAGATCAAAGCTGAGCCCGTGTGTGTATTGAGCAGGGCGTCAAACGTTTAACCCAAAGCAAGGACACTAAAAACCCCCTTCTCCAATCAGTCTCGAACTCCTGCTTATCCCGTCTGCACAGAGGGGATGACAGCTCAAACATCAACTACCATCTTCCGTTTTTCCCACTCACCCACACTGCGTGAGGAGAGCCTGACAACAAGACCTCAATGTTTAATTTAACTCTTCTACCCTTTGCCAACACGGCCCCTGTTCCACGACTCTGATCGGACTCGAGCCGCACCCGACTTCAGCAACACGGACGAAGACAAGACAAGCACGGGCCTCGCACCTGTAGTCGTACGTTGAACATCATGGAGGCGATGAGGTACAAATAGGGGAACTTGATCCGGAGTTTCCAGGCCAGCTCAAAGAAAATAAGCAGGGTGCGGGTGAGCCCTTTAGAAAACGCCCGGTACGATCTGCCGGCAGGTCCCGAAAACCGGACGACCAAATCCATCAGACCCGCCATGCAGGACCGCACCAGGTGGGACTGAGAGGAGGAAGCGGCGCCGTTTTGCCCCACTCAACTATAATTATCGAACTGGACACAGATGACCATTTAACGTAAAAAGTATCCGGGCCGATTAACAACAACGAACTAGACACCTGACGCGGACTTTCAGGAAGTCGTGTTTCGTCACTTCCACTTACGGGACCGCCCCCAACCCGGAAGGCTGGTGTTAATGTTTGTCTCGATTCCGCTATTTTATTTAATTTTTTTTGGTTCGTTATGTTTTCATAAATGGCGGGAAAGAGCAAAGCACGTCCCAATATTTTAAAATGAGACCCAGATTTTGTGTTTGTCCTGCTCTGACTCTTGGCAAGAAACTTATTGGCCATGCGAGTGGCTTAACGAATGGAGTATGAGCAAGAGCAGAGAGGACTTAGTATACAGTATGCTTTGGATTTGATGAAGAGCTACGTAAACGTGCATCTGGAAAAAGGTGGAAAAAGAAAAGAATTTTCCCAGAGGTTTTCATTCTGCAGATTAGAAACTCTGAAGGTGTATTATAATTATTGTAAAATAATTTATGAGAATAAAGTACAATATATAGTATAAAGACGCTTTATGAATTTAAATAAAACCTAATTAGCAGACGGAGTGTCTCTAAGCCAGTAACGTCAGCTGAAGGAGCTTTCTGAAATGTCGAGGCTGCCAGTCCTAATTCTTTGTCTTAAAGGCCATCAGTCAAACTTAAAATATCATCAGGTTATATTTTGTATTCATAAATTATTTATACAGAATATTTGTTGCCTAAACAAAAAGTCTCGACATAGAAATGAAACACACATTCTTTGATTAATTTAAAGGCAAATTGGTTTCACTTCACAAAATCTGAAATAAACACAGAGAAGCGGAAGCCGATGCGTCCCTGTGAACTTGGTGTTACGCCACTTCAGGGAAATTTGGTTTCTTTTAAGGGGCTTTGCTAGATGACAGGGGTCTTGTTGTTCTGCGGCAGTCCCCACACTGAAGACCACAAATTTGCATGTCGGTTCTCCTGTGCACTCGGCTGTGGTGCTGCTGAATTAGATAGATAGATAGATAGATACTTTATTAATCCCAAGGGGAAATTCACAATTAGCTTTAGAGCTGGGGTTTGTAGAGATGTGTGCCCCCTAGAGGGCAAACAGTGCACTGGCACACCGACGGTATCCTGTCTACTATCCCTGACTCAACCTTTATCACTACGATTAGGAAGCATTAAAAATCCCTAAAATGCTGCCCTGTATTGTTAAAAACCCAATAAACTATATTCATTCTTATTATATTTTAAAAATGTACAAAATTTGCCTTAATAAATTTAAAAAAATGCAAAATTAAAACAGTTAAAAACAAATTTCCAAATAAATAACTATTAGGTTCTAAAAGCAATTAAAAGCAGCTAAAAATAGAGTATTAAAAACTTCCATAACTCAAAATAGGGTTATGCAATCGTCGTTTTATCTAAGATTAATGTGGTGGCACAGTGGCTAGTGCGCTGCCTCTCCTACTCCAGCCTGGTTACTGTCTGCGTGGACTTGGCATATTCACCCAGGTGCCCACATGGGCCTTTTTCTGGGTAGTCCAGGAAATTACAAAATATTCAGTTATGTAAAAACTATTTTATTTAAGAAAATATTTTTAAATATATAAATATATATTGTGACTGGTAGGCGCATAACAGCACCCTAAACGCAACCTCACAGCCCCAGGTTCAAAATGAACATTTATTTTGCAGATTACCTTTGACACGTTTCTCTCTGGTAGCACAGGACAGTACACCAGTGTAGTTCTTTCTCTCCTCTCTGTTTTCTCCTCCACTTCTCCCCGGTGAGTATCGTCCATCTCCTATCCTGACTCTGACTCTTTTGGATGAAGCAGAGTTGCTTCCTTTATCCAGAGCCCAGGAGTACTTCAAGTGCCACAACACTATCAATCAGGATCACGTCCGGGTTAGGTGAAAGTTCCTTGAAGCAGGAACTGTTAATCCCTGCACTGCGCCCTAGCAGTAACCATGGAACCCAATAGGCCCACCTCATGGGACTACAGTTCCCAACATGCCCGGTGGGTATCTGTAGAGCAGGGGTTCTCAACGTCGGTCCTGGGGACCCCCTGTCGCTGCAGGTTTTTGTTCCAACCAGCTTCTGTTTTTAATTGAACTCCTGGGCTAATTAAGTGAACTGATATTTCCCAAGTTCTGTGTTTAAGGAACAATATATTAATTAGGAAACTAAGTTTGCTAAAAAAATATACAGTACAGGCCAAAAGTTTGGACACACCTCCTCATTCAATGTGTTTTCTTTATTTTCATGACTGAAGGCATCAAAACTATGAATGAACACATGTGGAGTTATGTACTTAACAAAAAAAGGTGAAATAACTGAAAACATGTTTTATATTCTAGTTTCTTCAAAATAGCCACCCTTTGCTCTGATTACTGCTTTGCACACTCTTGGCATTCTCTCGATGAGCTTCAACAGGTAGTCACCTGAAATGGTTTTCACTTCACAGGTGTGCCTTATCAGGGTTATTTAGTGGAATTTCTTGCTTTATCAATGGGGTTGGGACCAGCAGTTGTGTTGTGCAGAAGTCAGGTTAGTTGGACGATCATTTATTTTTTAACAGGACAATGACCCCAAACACACCTCCAGGCTGTGTAAGGGCTATTTGACCAAGAAGGAGAGTGATGGAGTGCTGTAAATGGTCATGAAAATAAAGAAAACACATTGAATGAGGAGGTGTGTCCAAACTTTTGGCCTGTACTGTATATATATTAAAATGTACCAAGCAGTTATATAGGAATAATGTATTTTTTTTTTCTTTTTAACAGTATTTTCATCTTGATTTTCATTTTACTTTTCTAGGTGTTCTAATTGTTTAATTAATCCATTATTTGCTAATTAGTGAGTCTGACACTAAAGTAGTTGCAGCCTTTGATTATTCAGTGTTGTTTGCCTGGGTGTCTGCTCTGCTCGTTTTAAGTTGTCACTATTAAGATACAATGAAGGGGGAAAAACTGCACAGAGAAATGGCAAAATATAATGAAACCAACAAAAGAGAGTTGAGCATTTAAATCTAGAGCAAAAGCAGAAATATTTATAAATGTCTTATAAATGTAAAAATCATGCTGCTATGCTTTTCTGAATGTCGAATAAAACAAAAAAAAAAAAATACCAGCTAATTAAATGAGATCAGTGCTATAAGGTGTTGTCACTGATTAGGAATCTGGTTGGAACAAAAACCTGCAGCCACAGGGGGTCCCCAGGACTGACATTGAGAACCCCTGCTGCAGAGGTACCACAACTCAGGGTTGCCGCCATCTAACATTTAGGAGGTGTAAATAACTCGGGTAGGTTGCCTCCCCCTGTCCCTTCCATTGCACCGGCCTCCCAGCCAGTAAAGGATCTTTCATCAGCTCCTTCCAGGATGACAGCATATTCACTTCTGCCCATTTCCAGGCCACAGGAGGGACCACCCTGCCTATTTGTTGGGCTGGCCTTCTGACCAGGTAAGGAATCTCGAACCAACCCTGCTGGCATGCCTTCTGTCCATTTCAGCAGTATATATTTATACAGTAGATCGAGTAATGAAAACTTGTTTCATAATGCAGGTATGGTGAATGTAAATGAGTAGGACGTGCTGCCAGAGTACAACACAAGTCATCGGGTACGTGAATGATTGCTTTTAAATTTAAATAAAACCTGATCAGCAGACTGTGTGTCTCTAAGCCAGTAACGTCAGCTGAAGGAGCTTTCTAAAATGTTGAGGTTGCCAGTCCTGCTTCTTTGTCTTAAAGGCCACCCTGCCTGCTGGTTTACGCAGGTCACTCAAGTATCAGTCAAAGTTCAGATATCATCAGGTTATGTTTTGTATTCACAAATTCTTTATACAGAATATTTCTAGCATAAAGAAAAGTCTCGACACAGAAATGGAACAGACATTCTTTGAGCAATTTAAAGGCAAATTGGTTTCACTTCACAAAGTTTGAAATAAACACAGAGAAGCAGAAGCCGAGGCGTCCCTGTGAACTTGGTGTTACACCACTTCAGGGAAATTTGGTTTCTTTTAAGGGGCTTTGCTAGATGACAGGACTCTTGTTGTTCTGCGGCAGTCCCCACACTTAAGACCACAAATTTTCATGTCGGTTCTCCTGCGCACACAGCTGTGGTGCTGCTGAATTAGATTTAGGGTTAGGGGATCATCGTCTAAGACTGATGTGGTGGCACAGTGGTTAGCGCACTGCCTCTCCTACTCCAGCCTGGTTACTGTCTGCATGGACTTGGCATGTTCCCCCAGGTGCCCATGAGGGCTTTTCCCTGGGTAGTCCAGGAAATTAGAAAATCTTCAATTATGTAAAAACTATTTTATTTAAGAAAATATTTGTAATTATAAAAATATATTTTGTGACTGGTAGGGACATAACAGCACCCTAAACACAACCTCACAGCCCCAGGTTCAAAATGAACATTTATTTCACAAATTACCTTTGACACATTTCTGTCTCTTAGCACAGTACACTTTCTCTCCTTTCTGTTTTCTCCTCCACTTCTCCCCAGTGAGTATCATCCATTTCCTCTCCGACTCTTTTGGATGAAGCAGAGATGCTTCCTTTATCCAGGGCCCAGGAGTATTTCAGTTACCACAACACTATCCTTCAGTTAGGTGGAAGTTCCTTGAAGCAGGACCTGTTAATCCCTGCACTGCCCCCTGGCTGCACCCATAGAACCCAATAGGCCTGACCCCATGGGACTACAGTTCCCAACATGCCCTGTGGGTATCTGTAGACGTACTGCAACTCAGAGACAGAACTGTTAATCCCTGCACTGCCCCCTGGCTGCCCCCATGGGACTACAGTTCCCAACATGCCCTGTGGGTATCTGTAGATGTACTGCAACTCAGAGATGGAACTATTTGGCGCTTTTCCACTGCATAGTACGGCACAGCACGGTTCAGTACAGCTCACCTTGGTTCGGCTCAGTTCGGCTCGGTTTGCGTTTCGACTGCAGTTTAGTACCGCTTTAGAGTGGGCGGGATTATTCACGTGTCGTTATAGTTGCGCCGCCTCTACTGCCGTGACATTTTTTTTAACTTGTCCCTACACTGTTTGTAAGTCCGATGGTAGCCGTGTGCGCCCAAGAGCTTAGCGACCTCCTGAAAAACTTTTTCATTCCGCGTCGCCCCATCCAGCTCTCGCTGGATCCGCTCCTCGGCTACCAACGAGAGGAACGTCTGTACTTCCTCAATAGACCACGAAACAGCCATTTTTGGTTAAAACAAAAATGGTGCGTCCGAACCTTCGCTGGCTGTGCTAAAAATCTAGCGGGTCTGTTGTGTCTCGTGTCGCAAGTTCAGTGACGCAGTAATGACGATTTTCTCCGGCCAATCAGTGACCAGCAGAGTTTACACGTCACGTTTTGGTAACGGTTCGGCGCGCTTGGAACCTCGGCTGAGGTGGTACTAAAAAAAGGACCAGGTACCAGGTACTGTTCCCAGTGGAAAACCCCCAAAAGTGAGCTGAACTGAACCGTGTCGTGCCGTACTATGCAGTGGAAAAGCGCCTATTGATCCCTGCACCGCCCCCTGACTGCACCTATAGAACCCAATAGGCCTCACCCCACGGGACTACAGTTCCCAACATGCCCTGCGGGTATCTATAGAGGTACCGCAACTCGGGGACACTGCTATCTAACGTTTAGGGGGTGTAAAAAACTCAGGTAGGTTGCTTCACCCTGTTCATCTTTCATCAGCATATCCACTTCTGTCCATTTCCAGGCTGCAGGCGGGACCACCCTACCAATTTGTTGGTCTGACCTTCTGACCAGGTAAAGAATCCTGAACCGACCCCGCTGGGATGCCAGCCCATGCCTGTTGTCCATTTCAGCAGTATATATTTATGCAAAAGATGTAGTATTGAAAACTTTCATATTTCAGGTATGATAAATGTAAATGAGTGGGATGTGCTGCCAGTGTGTACAACAGAAGTCATTGATATTTGGCATAAGGTTTGTTAAAGACTGCCTCAAAGTAAGTGTAATATTGAGAGAGAGACTGAACTTTATGCAATGTGCACTTTAATCACGTCTGAAACATTTGATTTTTAATTTTAAGCTATGGAGTGGAGGGGTAATTCAAGGAAAATTGTGACTTTGTCCCAAATGTTATGGAGGGCACTGTAAAAGAAGCCAAGGGCTCATCGCTACCCCCGACAGAGCGTAACCTACATTGATGCAGTTTGTTGCAGTAACAATCACTGGTCATTACTCAATGTCAGTAAACAACAGGACAACTTTAGCAAAGCAGTACTGAAACTATTTCAGTCATTACTTATAGAGGAGAAACCAGGGGTACAGGTTAGATATGAAAACATACAACCTGAATCATTCAAATCAGGGTCACATTGCAAGCTTTGTATCCTGTAGCTTTGGTTGTTGCCATCTTTGTTTCCTTAAACCAGGGTGTGATGCCTCAGAAAGGAGAGGCAGGCTGTAGGTGGCAAAATCTGACCAAGTGGTCTACTCAGTGGCAGTTGTTTCTCTACTCCTCCTCCTCCTCCTCCTCATCCTGCTTCTATTAAAGTCCTTTGAATTTAAAGTGTCATGCTGGCTGACTTATGTAAGATCAGTCAAAAAAACTGGGACAACTGATATGTTCCCATGGTCTGTCTTGATTGTTAAGTTATTTTTGAAACATGTTCTTCTTGAAGGCTCAAGCCTCCACTTCACATATTCCTACAAGCATGCGCACACACACTGGTCGCCTTATCTAAGCTTAAACATATACATTTTAATAAACAAAGACACTCTTTAACAATTTTATACTTACTTTCCCAGAATTCCTGTTGGTCTTTTTTGCATACATTTAGAATTTTATCGACTCCCAAATTTGACCCTCTTGGAAAATGACCTCATGAATGAATATTCATGAGCCCATGAGCTCATTTGTACCTGCTTGCTATTTCAGTTACAGAACATTTCCCACATGAGCTCTGAGTCATTAACTGACTACTTCTAGAATAAAAAAAACACACTGAAATAAAACACACAAATGAAATATTACGTATCGTATTTTGCATAATGTAAAAGCACAATTTTTCAATGGCATTACAGTAAGGACAGCAGGAGGTGGTTACCCTGAGGTCTGTGTGTTGATCCGGGTACGCTGTGCTGTTAAAACATGGTGTCGTCCTTTTGGAGGAGATGTAAAATCGAGGTCCTAACTTGGGATGGAAAAGATCCCTGGGCATCCTTTGAAAAGAATAGGGTGTATCCCGCTGTCCTAGCTTAACTGCCCACCACAGCCTGGTCATACTGGCTCCCTAATCATCCCCTGTCTTTAATTGGCTATTTCTCTCAGTCCTTCACCATCTGTTGGCTAATGTGTGCTGAGCAGACTGGCAAAATAATGGCTGCCGTCACATCATCCAGGTGGATGCTACACATTGGTGGTAGTTGAATCATTTGTTAGTTATTATTGCGTCTGCTGGCTCTGAGGCTAGGGATCTGCACTGGCAATTGGAAGGTTGCCGGTTTGAATCCCATAAATGTCAAAAGGGACTCTGCTCTATTAGGCCCTTGAGCAAGGCCCTTAACCTGCAATTGCTGAGCGCTTTGAGTAGTGAGAAAAGCGCTATTTAAATGCAAAGAATTGTGAGACATTCCTCCATAGATGGCACAGTGGTTAGTGCTGCTGCCTCACACTTCCAGACCCCCTGAGTTTCAATCACAGTCCTACATTGAAAGTCATTGTGGGGTCTGCATCTGCCACCCCAAAGATGTGCCTGTTAGGCTAATTGGCATCTGCCGAGTTTAGTGTGGGCAAGTTTGTGTGACCTGGCATGGACTGTCATCCCATCCAAATGTTGCTACTTAATCTGACACCCAGTCCCACAACTCTGAATAGTAATGGATGAATGGACATCTCATATCAAGAGCAGCAGCTATCAAATAACGCAAGAATAACACACAATATGAAGAAAACTGGTCCGGCGCGTTATTGTACATTATATAACACCTTTCATAATGAGCATTTGTATATAGCAATACAATAAATGGAAAAAAAAGTGAAACTTTCTTTTCTGTAGCATCCTTTAGGTCTGTCGTTGTCATATACTGTATTACAAGCCAAAAATGGGTGCAATACAAGATAAAAATATAAAAAAATAAAATATAGAAAACCATTTTATATAGTGCCTTTCTGTGGTAGTCATCGTGGCAGTTTTTTTTTGTTTAAAATAAAACTTTACAAAATACTTTAGAAATTTGAAGTAGCCCATACATCATTTAACTGTGTTTTTTGTTTCTATTTTAATTTTTAGTCTATTTATCTTCCTTTTATATACGTAGTTTAGGATTCATTATAACGGCATACAAACAAATAAGTGTTTTACCAAATTAAAGTGTAGCGATTGTACACTTACACTTTCAGAAAAATTATTATTTTTTTTCTATAAAATAAACTCGCTTTGAGTTTTAGTCCTTTGAAATAATATCACGGGGCACAAAATTTCAGTGTAGTATTTGTTATATTAATCCGTAAAGTTAGTTAATTGGTCGCGGGTCTGAACCCCCTTTTTAATGGCACTTTCTGTCTAAATTGAATGACAATTTCGTATTTATTAGTTAAACGATAAATGACTCATTTTTTGTTTTTGCTTGAATAATGATACTTTTAAAAAAGTCGAGCTCTTGAATATAAATAAATTGAAAGATTAGGAAGACGGCACGCACGCGCGCTCCCGGGAGAGTCGCCGTATCAGGAGCGTGCACGTCCCTGAAACGTAGAAGCGCGTGAACGGACCTCTCGCGCGCGCCGTTCCCGGGATGCCAGGCAGCATTCCTAAAGGAGAGGCAGGAAATGACTGAATTGGGAGCTTCGCTTCCGTTGCCTGCCCCGCTCTCTGAGTGTGTTTTTGGGTGGTGGCTGTTTGCGAGTGAACTTCTAGTTCTCAGACTGCGGAAAGACTGTATTTGTGTGCCGGACTCGCGTCTCTTTATAAACACGCGTACACATATTTAAGTTTTTTTTTTCAGCTTTCATTTTTTTGTTCCTGTCGTCTGAGGAGCTACTGCTGCTGCGTTGGTGGACGACGCGAGCGATAGCGAGGACCAATGCAGGCCATCAAGTGTGTCGTCGTCGGCGACGGGTGAGTGAGTGACTGCCTCCCTGCCTGAAGGAGTGATGGCTCTCAGATTTTTTTTCTCTTTTTGCCTTTTATTACGTTCGGTTTGTCGGTTTGTTCAGTTCAAGCGAGGAGGCCCTGTACGAAGTTGACGCCGGCAGTAGCGAAAAGTTACGGCGTTTGTGTTTTCGGGAGACGTGGAGGGAAGCCACTCCTTTCTGCCTTGCCGGCTGCGTTGGGACTGGGCGCACCAGCCGGCTTCCGTGTATCCCTCTAGGAGAAGAGGCCGCAGGAAAGTTCGCGGCCTGAAAGGTGGGCTCGTCGTCACCCAGAGACCCCCCAAATAAAAAGTACGAGGGAGTGTGTGTGGCTATCCCAAATATCATAGGACACCCACACAGGGAAAAAAAGTCAAGGTTTGGGTGGCGGTATTAGGATTATACCTTTTTTTAAAATAAAACGGATTGTGTCATGTATGACGCTTCAGCTTTGTGATCGTTAATTTTAGTTGAAATTCCCGGTAAGTGCGGCATTGAAATAATAAAAAATATATTATTTGAATGTGCATGGTTAAATAAGGGAAAAGTAGATGGGGTTCGGAGAGGGGCGGGCGGACCACCGCAGTCCATCTAGTGTGAAAAAACACAACGCCCATAAGGCGCATGAGTGAATGAAATCTTTGAAAGGCGCTATACACACCAAATATGTATGAAAGAATTTATATTTTGTAAATATACTGTTCTCCGAATATCGAACTGACCACTTTTGCAGTGGTGTGTTGTGTTGTGTTTTTTTTTTTTTTTTTTTTCTTTTCTAAAATATAATGGCGAGGTTCCACAGCTTCATAGCCCCCGGGGTCCGTGTTTAATTCCTGTGACAAGACTGTCTACCTTCTTATTCTACGATTACTACAGGAAGATAGTGAATCGACATCTTCTAAAGCTGTTAATTCTTCATTTTCAGAGCCATTGGCAAACCTAGCTTGGCACCACTACGGTTAAAACAAAAATAACAAACTGATGAACTACATAATGTTTTATTGGATGTTTTAGAGGGTTAATGAATTTAAGTCGAGGGTCACAAACAGGAAGTTTGCATGTCTTACTGGTACATTTTTATTACTTTTTATCTTTTGTTAGCCAATGCCTTTATTAAGATTACTTACAAAGGGCTATTCAAGTCGAGAGTTTGTCATTGTGTTTTTCCACAATGAACTTACATCAGTAATTACTCAAGTCAATGCCAAATGCATTTTAAACACTTAAAAGAAAATCCATTCTGTACACCAGAGTAGAAATCAATAAGTTAACAAAACAGTACCTGTCAGTTGTTAAATAGTTTTTATTTAATTTTAAAATTTGTAATTTCTTAAACATTTAATTTTAATATATCTGTTTCACTTCCAGTCACAAGTCTTTCATTCAGTGATGAAAGGCTTAATGTTGTATGCTCACCACCTTTCTTTCTCAAAGTATATAACACTAGGCAATCGAAAACCTTTTTCCAAATTTTCTTTAACCATTCGCATCTCGGTTTCTACCGACAGTATTTTACTTTTGCTTAGTCCGGTGGTCCCCAAACTTGGTCCTGGGAACCCACTGTGGTTTTTGTACCAACCATATTCACAATTAGTGATAATTGATCTCCTTTAATTAGTTGGTCTTCCTCTCCTTATTTTGCCTTTAGAATTTTTAATTTAATTTTTTTTACATTTGTAAGGCATTTAATATATTTATTTTTATAATAGCTTCACATTTTTAACTCTCTTACTGTTTCCCATTATTTTGCCATTTTTCTGTGTAGTTTGCTCCCATCATTGTACCCTAATGACAATTAAAAAGATCCAGAGCAGATACCCAGGAAAACACTGAATGATTAGTGGCTGCAACTACTTGAGTCTCAGACCCCCAAAACAGTAAATAAGCAGAGTAAAAATTGGGGTGAAACTTGTTAGATATATCTTTTTTTTTTTCTTTATCTCCCCATATAACTGCTTAGTACATTTTAATAAGAATTTAGAGAGACTTGGTTTTGTAGTTTTTACATTAATCCCAAAACACAAAATGGGAAATAACAACAGTTCACCTAATTAGGCCGGGAGTACAAATAAATGCAGAAGTTGATTGGAAAAAATCCAACAGCCACTTTGGGTCCACAGGACCAAGTTTTGGAACCTCTGGCTTAGTTAATAGATATCACACTTGCCATGATGTTTCTTTCTGCAGAATTTATTTTGCCCACACCTTGTTTGCTTTTTTCACTTTGCGTGCTTTATCCATGTCTGTGTGAGTTTCTCCGGGTGCTCTGGTCCCCCCAACCACCAATGTATAGCATCCACCAGGATGAAGGAGGGATGTAGTGCTGTAGTTCATGACCATGGTAGTCAATCAGTGGTCAAATTTAAATTATCTGCTTAAGTTTTGTATATTTGGAGATGTATAGTGCTGGCCTCTGACTAATACATTCTGTTAATTTATGCTCTTGTGATGTATTTTGAACTAGCAATTACCCAATTTCTCTGAAAATGTACTCATGCTAATGTGCATTGTATAGTCCTAGTCATTGTGCTTGTGGGTGCTACTTCTGGTTTGGTGATGTTATTCCCACATCCCTTAAAGTACAGGTGTGTGTGTGTTTAACTCTACATTGTTGAGTGTAATCATGTGTTTTAAGTGGCACACCGCGATGGAATGATGCCACGTGCAGGGTTGACCACTTGCCATTCGGTGCTGAATAGTCCTCTGCAGCCTAAGTTACCATTAAAAGCATTCATTTAATCAAACAACCTGTTGCATTAGTCACTTCGTCACACAGGCTATAAATAACTGTGTAGAATATTTTTAGGTGACACTTTGTCTGTCATTGTGTTCGTTTGTCATAAGCTTTAATTGCAAAATAGATCAAAGGAGCATGTTGCAGATATACTGACACATTGTGTAGCAAAGTTCACGAAGTTTAGGCACTTCACTTTTCTTTAGTTGATAACAATTTTAAAAGCAGCGTATGTATCTGATACTTGCACTACTCATGCTTCCACATTTTTCAAGCACTTGTAGATTAAGTGACTTGCTTGTGGTCCACCCATGATGTTTATTGGCGAGTGATGAGCAGGGCTGTGGTGTCAGGAGTGTAACACAGTTACTGGGTTCCTGGAGTTGAGGGAAGAAATGTATTGACTCTAACATTATAGTCCAGTTTACATTTAGTCAATTTCCAATTTCACTTTATTTGGCTTTTGATAAAGTTTGAATGATTACACTTTTGGTGAACTTTCAGATTTGGGTACGACTGCCGATCCTAATGTGATGTGGGAGACTGGCCGTGTGGCGCGTATCCCGAGGGTGATCCAGCTCATAAGATCCTCGTTGTTGGGGACCCAAGTGGCTGGACCAGGCGAAGGGGTCGCCCACGTAACACCTGGCTGCGGCAGATAGAGGGTCATTTCCGGAGGGTGGGACTGGACCGTGTGCCTGCCTGGGGGGTTGCAAACCGGGATCCTGAGTTGTTTTTTTTTGTGTAGTGGGTATGGCAACACACTGTACCAGTGCATGCTCCCCAGCTTGACTTGACTTTTGATATAGCGTCTTTCATGTAAGTTTGTCTCTTGTTTAATGTTACTCAAAGTAACAACCTTTTAGCCCAACCGGTGCTAAAAAGCAGTCTGATTCACGTTGGCAGTGATAAAATGTCTTGTATTTCATGTTATGTGCCTTAAATCCGCATTGTAAATATGAGTAATTGCAAAAGGAGGAGTTGGTGGTACCACAAATTGAGGAGATGGAGTCATAGGTTGTGTACCCACTCCACAGTCCTGCTGAGTAGTGCTCAACTGTTACTTGATTTGGTAAATTGAGCTTTATAAAAGTAACATGACCTGCTTAATCTAGCTTAGGGTCAGGTGGGAAGAACCCTATTTTCTCGGCATAGGCTTTATTGCTTTGTGCCCTTTTTTCCTCATTTTGCCACTACTTTTAAAATCATAACAGACTGTTATGGATTTAGGATAGCTTGGAAAGTCTGGATCACTTGAAAAGGTTCACTAGTTTAGCTTTTAGTTAACTTTTATTTATAAAACTCGTTTAAAACAACCAATGTTGACCAAAGTGCTTCATGTTAGGGGAAAAACTACGTTCTAAGACAGGATAAGGTTAAACAAAAGACAGACTCCATAAAGATATTAAATGAACCAATTCTAGATAAAAGCTAAAGGGAAAATGTAATGTTTTTAACCTGGATTTGAAATATTTACAGTTGTCAGACCTGACGTGTTCCAGAGCCTTAGGGCGGCTATTGCAAAAGCATACTCGCCTTTAAGCTTTCTTTGAGCCCTCTGCACCACAAAGGGTGTCTCATCAGGTGACCTAAGCTGGTGAGATAGAATGTAAAGGTGTAAAAGGTTGAAGAGATGGGAAGGTGCTAATCCATTTAGGCACTCAAGAACAAAGAGTAGCACCTTAAACCCCAGCAATGTACTGGAACTCGATGAAGGGCGGCTTACTCACAGGAGAAATATGATCATGCTTATGTTTAACCGACGGCAGTATAGCAGCAGGGTTTTGGGCCAATTGTAGACGAGAAGGGGACTGCTGGGTGACACCAGTGTATGGTGAGTTACAGTAATAAAGGCATGAGTTACCTTTTCAAGGTCAGCAATAGACAAAAAGGGTTTGATCTCTGCTAACATTTGTAGTGCGGGTTGTGGTTTGGGAAACGGAACTTAAAAGTTCTTTATCCAATTTGAGGTTACCATCACATCTCACACCCGAGTTCCTAGCACAGCATTTTATCAGTGGTGGTATTGAACCAAAATTGCAATTGGAGACTCTACAAAGGTTAGAGAGCCCAAACATCATATTCTGTTTTCTTTACAATTCCAAGATTTACTGTCTTCCACACTGTCCTATAAGGATAACAGTGGGAAGAGGTACCATTATTTATTTATTTTTTTTTAAAAGAGAGACCCTGGCAAGGGGCATGTGCAATGAAAACAACTTGGGGCCCAGAATGAGAGGGGCAAAGGCACACCAAGAAACTTCTGCCTGTCAGATAAAACCTGAAACAGACAAGATGTGACTATATACGTAGTTTTCATCAGATAGCACATTGCGTGCATAGTTGTACTTTTTATTTGTATGTAAGAAAAGTTTCTAAAATTTGTGACTTGGAAAGTACCAAACAGTTCTAAAGGTTGGTTTGTCCGGTGCACTCCTGATGAATTTGAAAAAAAAAATCTTAAGTATTATAAAGTTGAAATAAAAATTAAGAGTATTTCAGAAAATTGTATTTAGTCAGCATTTAATATTTATAAACGTTGTTCTTGGAAATTAATCCTTGAATGACGCAGAGACTTGTGATACAGCTGGCTTATCCTCCATCCAAAGGTGGGAGCTCTTAAAGGCAAATGTGGTGGGTGTTGAATAAACGTCATCAGTGTCAACATTTAGATTATTACACTAGAGTACTGTGGGCACGCCTGGTGAGTTTGCAGCTCCCACACAATGCAGGGGAAAAAAGAAGCCTAAAGGCATTAGAAGCCTTGCACAGGAAGAGCAGCCATGTGTATGTATCCTTGGCCTTGAGGACCTACTCCTACTCTAGCATGCAAAAGAAATGGAGCCTCATTAGTCTGGGACAGAAAAAAGTTGAGAAGTACAGTGGTACCTTGGTATATGTCCGCTTTGGAATAAGTCCAACTTGGTATATGTCCTGTTTGGACGTGAAAAATGTTGCTTGATATACGGCCTTTGTTTGGAATATGACTTGCGTGCTAGAACACCGCGCGCTTCCCATGTTTACCTCTCGTGAGACAAAGCCACGACTGCCCACGAGCGTCAGTGTGCCAGTTGCTAGCATTCAGTGAACAACCCGCACTATAACTCTCTTGTGAATTTTCACATGATTTTGTGTTTTTTCGCGTAAATTTTAATTGATTGTTGCAAAGAATGAAAGTGGCATGCGTATCTCTGGAACTTGGCTGCTGCATACCGTATACCGAGAACGACGATATCTTACGATTGTGAAAAACAGACGTTATTAAAAAGTGAGGTTAAATTTTCATTTATTTCATCTAATTGCTTTTGTATTTATGTATTTTAGTATTAAGCAGTGTTTTAAATTATTTTATTCAACCCCATCAATGTATAATATGCCAATAACAATAGGATTTTTTTATGGGAATGCATTAATAATTTTCCCTTTATTTCTTATGGGAAAATTTTTGTTTGGTATATGTCCTGTTTGGTATAAGTCCAAGGATCTTGAATGGATTAAGGATGTATACTGTGGTACCACTGTAGTAATATTTTCCAACTTCATCTTTTCCCTCTTCTATTTTGGGTCGATGTCAGTCGGCCCCCTCTAAACTGCTCAGCCTTGCACCTCCTTGCCAGTCAGGCTCTTTTCCATCAGATCTGCTTGTACTTTATCCATCCACCTACCTCTGCTTTGGCCTCCCTTGTTTTCTCTTCCCCTGTAATTCCATTCCCATCACTCTTTTGCTGACGTATTCCTTGTCTCTCCTCATCACATGTCCGTACCACTTCAACCTTCTTTCCTGGACTTTCTTAGATACCAGATACCTCTCCCATTTTTGTTGTACCTCTGATTATCTCATTTATTATTCTGTCCTTTTTTTGTAACTCCTCACATCTGTCTTAACATTCCCATTTCTGCCACGTCCAACAACTTCCCCTGCGCTCCCTTTACTCTCCGTGTCTCAGGTCAACTCATCATTGCTGGTCTTACCACTGTCTTAACCTTAGTATTCTTCCAACTAAATATTTGTTTTCTTTGTGTACATTTAACTGGCAATTAAAGAAATACCCCACCCAACAAAATGTTTTTAAATCTTGTTGTCATGGAGAATGGGGCATGTAATGTTGCTAATACAATAGAAAGCAAACAATATAAAAACATCCATGAAAAGACTTTCAAGTTACTTGTGTATCTAAATACAGTGATACGATATCCATTTGTACATTCACAACATCCCAAGCAAATGTATTTTTGACAAAATGTTAAGTAAAGCACTTCTGGAAAATCCTCTTGTGTAAGAAAGTATATTTAAGTGGGATCAGGCATTTAAAGTGAAGACCTGCCTCTCCCCTGGACTTGACAGCCTTTTGATTTTAAGTGCCCTGATCTGTACTGTACTTCCTGTCATTTTTATTTTGCTGGGGTTCGTGATTCATGTCGTGTAATACTTCTCAGTGGTGCAGTGTGGTTTGTTACATTCGTGGGTATTGCATAAAGGCGCTTTTTGCAAGTTTAAATTTGCATTATACGCTTTATGCATTTCATATGTTATGTATCGCTTAGACCTCATTTTCTAAGAACATAATATGACTTCAAGATGAAACCAGCTTTGTCCATTGGGCAAGTTTATCTCTAAGCTAACTAAACAAGCCCGATGTCCTTTAAATGTTGAGATGTAATGCTTCAATGCCAAAGCTATGCTCCATCTTCAAGATTCCTATGAGCCTTTGTGAGAGAACTCTTCATGAGTGGTGCTCTCTATAATTTCTACATGGTATCTTCAAGTAAGAGTATATTTAAGAATTATGATTGGCCAGTTTTATTAATGCTTTTGAGAGTTTCAAAGACCTGAATTAGATTCACATGCAGACTTTTGTGCTCGGGACTCAAACATATTTTTAATTTAACTTTATCAGAGGTGGAACAAGCCTTTTGGTCCGAGGATGCACTCGATTTAAAATAGTAGCATGTTAAGCAGAATTGTGCACCATGGTGCTATAGGTGCCATCTCACTTGAACATTTTAATGTCTGAAAGTAATGTCTTGATTTATTGACAGTTTTTACAAACTTTTAATTGGTTCTGTTCATTACCTGTATGATAAGACATTTTTGACAGCCCCTAAATATTCCCAAATTTTCTTGCTTTAGATCTTAACCTATCACTATGCAATTAGAGGGTTAATCCACTTGCCTCAGGGACACATTTTAATTTGTATAAAGTCTGAATTTCCTGTTCTAAACCCCCCCCCCCTCCAAAAAAGTATCAAGTTAAGCATTAGTAGCTATCACCAGTACTACCAGGATGGAAGAATCAAGACTGATAAAGTTGTTCTTTGTAGATGTCTGCAAGTGTTAATTTGACTTAACATATGCTGGTCTTTCTGGCATGGAACCCTCACCACTGAATTTACCATTTTATTTATTTTAATAAAGCATTTTTTTTTTTTTTTTTTTTTTTTTTAAACAGGTCATAGTTGCAGTGAAAAAATGTAAACCTTTTGTTTTCAGCAAACAGGGAACAGTATTTTACCTTTAGAAGTAAAAATGCTTTACATAAGAACAGTTTTCTGTGGCAAATTCACATACACAATAATTGTGAAAAAAAAATAGCTGACTAGAAAAGTGTCAAACTTATCCTTTTAAATTGAGTTCTTCAGTTGTTTGCATAGTTATGATGATCATCCAGGGCTTTCTTTGATTTGTTTTGCTGCCACCTCATTGTTTGATATCCCCAGCACATTTCACATGCATCTCCACTAAATCAGAATCGTGATGATTAATATATGTTGACGAAGTAAGGGTCTAAGGACATGACCCTGAGGGCTCCACTGCTGACCTCACCACATGTTGGAACATTCTTCTGTTATCTGTTCTCCTCGTCTCCAGCTGATTCAAGCAGCTTGGAATTCCTGAGTGGGGCAACTTCTGTGTTACGTTTTTTTTGTCCACCCTCTGTTTGCATCAGTTTGTTTGTTTCTTGCTCTAACTTGATTTGTCTGACGGTATTCCTGTTCTGAATTAGTGGATATGTGGTCTTGTATTTTATTACAAAATGTTTTTCCTGTGTGTTTGTCATACAGCAGGGTTGCATGCCTGCCTGGAGAACATTGCAGTGAGATTCCCATTTAATATTGTAATTGCAATTAAGTCAGTAATTTGACCAAATATACAAGTTCAGGCTGCATTACATGTATTTGCTTGCATACACACATGTAGTTTCCCTGCTTCCATTTGGATCCCAGGAAATTTCAGATGGCTTGCTTAGGGGTCACAGAATGAAGTGTTAAATAGGAAGGGACTGAACCAGCAGCCATAGGAGTTTTAGAGGTCAGTTCTTTAGCTGCTTCTTGATACCTGAATAGTTTTATCTGCCTGATTAAACAGTAGGGCACAGTGCAGAACTACCTTGTGTTACTTATCACTAATTTTGTTTGCTTTTCACATTTATTAAAGAAAGTGACTAGAGGTCTGAAACATCTATGTGAGGCGAATAAATTAGCTTGAGGAATCTTTATAATGACTGGTGTTACAAATTGGTGCTTTTTAGAAAATACTTGCTCAGAGATGTCGTGTTTTTGGAAATGAAGTTATATGTATGAGCCCATTTTAGGCACCGCCAGGAGGTTGTTTTGTTGTTACATGCTCGTGCCTTTTGACATTGAGCCTTTATTGCAAAACTAATAGTGGTAACTAAGAATAAAGACCGATTGTGCATTTGCTAACATACGCAAAGAAGTTAAAACTTGAAAAAGGCTAATAGAGTTTTAGGATTATCAAATATAGAACTTAAATGAAATATGTTCTGCAGATTTTGTCACTTTAAAGGCCATCTCAAAACTTTAAATTCTACTTTTTTGGCCATTAGTATTTAGTTGATAAGTTTTTTATACATATTGCTATCAAAATTAAATGCACGTATTTCATTTTAATTAAAAAAAAAAAAAACAAAAAAAATTTTCATAGCTGCTATATGAATCTGTAAACAGAATAGGTTTTAACTATTGGAGGGATAACAGTCTAAATATTTTTTACTTTTACAGACTTGTCTTAATTTGAAAAAAGCAGGTGTGGATCTACAAAGACGAAATGAAGTCCTAGGCCCCTGCACCTCCAAGTTATGTCTGCATAAACTTGTTCACATTGGCTGTGCATTAGAGCTGTCATACTAGCCAAAAAATGAGGTTTGAATATTCCAATTAAAAATAAGCAATTATATGAATTATTCGAACTTAAGTTAACAATTTTGTAAGGTATTAAGAAAGCATGTACAAATATACATGTATAATTCATTATAATACCAGCTGCACAGTCAAATTCCACTAGCCCAAAAAAAAATCCTCTCTGCAGTACTCTTGCAATTTTTTTCTTAAATACATAAATGTCACAATGTTTGCAGTTCAGGGACACCCGCTGAACACTACATGACCCATACAGCATTGTTGGAAGCACTTTGTGATTCATCAAAGGCACCAAGTTTGGGGGTTAGGGGAGAAAAATAATAATAATGTCATGGTGACAGCACGTGTGGATCGTAAGGCTTGCTGTCCTGACGAAGATGACGAGGAATACGGGTCAATTAGTAAGTCCGGTGCTGGACAATCTACTTTTTCCTCCTGTACAGATGCAGTAATATTTTAATAAGTGGCCTGAATATTTTTAATTAAACCTCATTGTCTTCTGCATTTTGTGTCAAACAGGCAGCCAAGCAAGACGGAGACCACGACTAGTTCACATTAATAGTAGGCCCGAAGTGACTCTAATTCAGCCAAAAACCCTGTATATATGGACACAGATGTCCGATCTTTTCGAATCTGATTTATAATGTATATAATTATAATTTTTTTGCCTATACTCGGTACTCCTGGGCTGAGCATTGCACTTATCAGTGAGTGCCAGTGGTGTGACAAAACAGTGGAGGAGAGCCACAGCTGTGACCGCAGTCACTGTCCCATCATTGCTGTTGTTTCTTGTTACTGGTGTTGTAGTGCCTGCAAAAGATAGCTGTTTGGCTTTTTTGTTTTGCTTTATCGACCTAATTGTGCACAATTGACAAAGTGTTTGCCATCCTCCAGAGCAAAATGTGATGCATACACTAGCTGCTAGCATGTCTGTACTGTCATTTTTGATCCATTAGTCGTCCCTCAATTGTGACATTTTTGTTGTTGGTGGTGCAGGTGACCTGTGCACAAACGTGTCCGTGTTGCACATGCTTGCTGTTCTGGAGGATGGATGCATTCCCATTACAGTTAGATACGGGTCACTTGTACTTAAGAAGTTGAACTGTTGAGAGAGGCAAATCCGTTCTAACTCAAGAATTGGAATTGAACAATGAGGCTTTTAATGTGAATCTTGCATAATCTGTCGGACACAGCACTTTTGAATGTTTTTAAAGTGGGGATTTTAACCCACTGTACTAAAAGGAATATCAGAATTATGATTATTTTCCACTTGTTTTAATAGGAAGATGTTAGCATTTAAACAAAAACTGGAGATCCCAGACTAAAGAGTGAATGGGACAGAATCGGATATAAAATTCTTTCCGAGCACTGGAAAAGCATTTTGGGGGGGGGGGGGAACCTGCTCCACATACACTTGTTGATTTGTATGTTTTACTAATAAATATAATGCGCTAATCATTAAAAACTATGAAATGGCTGATCCTGGAAGTGAAGTCCAAAAAAACCTTGGAAAATATTGCACGTCTAGAGTAACTCGCTGTCAAACAACTGTTTTACAATCGAATGTCTTTTTTTTTTTTTTTTTTTTTTTTTCCTCCAAATAAGACCTTATTTTTTTTAATGATGTATAGCGACATTCAGTTTTACAACCCTACTGTGCATATGTTGTCAATGACACTAATGCTAGCCATTAGTGTGAAAGCTTGCACACCTGTAGATTTTGAAGCCTTTTCTCTTGGTCGCAATAATTGAACTCTTTTGAGTTTTTGAACTCCACAGTACAGCAGGTAAATCATTCTCTCTTGTCAATGATTATAAATGTTTTGTTTGATTGCCTCTAGTTGCTGCTGTAGGACTGAAGAAAGTTTTCAGATGCCGTTGTGTGTTAGTAGTGGCATTTCAGATGGTTTTTACAGCTTTGTTTTATCTTTAGCTGTACTTTGAATGTGCATCCTGATAACTTTAAACCTGTAATGCTCCTTTGCGAAATGTTACTTCCTGGTATGATTGCACCATCGCTTGGGGGGGAATATACAGCATAAACCAGTAAAGATAAAAGAAATAGAAAACACTTCCTTGTTCTGTTCTTTCTTTCATGTGGTGGGAGCTGGGAGCATTTCTTAATTCTTATGCATGTGTTTTCATCTGAGGTGGTAGGCTGTAGTTAAGGAGATCTAATAAAGTACTGCAAAATAACTGTTCACCTGAGACTGGTAAAGCAAATGTTTTGTTTAGGTTTTCTTTTCTCCCAGCTGTTTTTACTCCCGTATCTTTTTGCTTGTAAGAGAGCAGTGTGAAAGTTTTGATAAGCGTATCCTAGGATTATGTATGATCTTTGAAGACCAGTCGTCATAATGCAAGCTAGACCTGTCCTGGAGTGCCTGAAGAATGCAACCTGGTGCTCTGAATTTGCTGGTGACAAACTTTTGGCTGCAGGTTCAGTGTCACTGTGTATAATGTGGGTGAATCACCAGTTACCAGTGGTGTAGCCTTAACGTTTTTGTTCAGTTTGTACAGTAAGTTATACTGTCATTGATGGTCCATTTGGAAGGACACAAGAATACATTACAAGGCATCATGGGATATTGGTAGCTGGTTTTTATTCCATCTACCTTGTCACTTTGAGACAGTTTGCTCTTATTAAATGAACGTCTTGTTTAACAAACGTGCATCTTTTTGTGCTTGATGTCAGAAATGCACCTTAGGCTATGCAAAAGTGAATTCTATTTTTTCTTAAGTTTATCCTGTACTCACGATATCAGTATTCCTTTTTTAATTTTTTTTTTGGTGTTGACAATTTTAAATGAATCAACACAAATGCATAAACTTTTCCAAAACAAGAGCTATTAACGTACTTCCAAACTTCCATCCATTTTTCTCAACCCGCCCTTTTCTGTTATGGAAGTGTCGGGAGCCTTTTTGCAACCTTCACTGGACCAGATGCCAGTCCTTTGTCGCACAAGGTTAGAATTCAGCCAGTTGATAATAGCATCACTTTACTGGGAACAGGGCACATGTATGCACTTTAGTGTTCTGGCTGGGAATTCAGTCCTCTGTGGCTGAAAGGGTGTAGTGTGATCCAGTGTGCTGCCTGGTCCAGCTTAATACAATTTAAAGAAATGACACCACCAGAACAATTATGTAAAGAATTGAAATTACGTGATTGTAAGCTTTGGAATTAGAAAGAAACATGGAAGGACACTGTAATGGATTGGTACCCAGTTTTGTGGACACATAATTGGACCTCCTGTATTTAAATTTTAATGCCTTCAAACAAACCTGTGGAATTGGAGACAAAAGCAATTGCGTTACTGGAGTCTGTAAAAATGTGCCAACTCTGACGAAATGTTAATTGTGACATATGCTAATTTCCAGTGTCACATACTGAGATGATTAAACTGTTATGTTTAATGGGACTTCATGACCATCTTACTGCATCCTACAAGCCTGATATTGACAGCAGCAGCTTTCCAGTATTCAAGCCAGAAGTTCTGATTTTGGGGGGAGGTCTTTTGTTATGTTAGATGTATAGAGAGATACAATATGTAAATATATATTTTTTGTCTCCCTTTTGAGCTTTTGTAAAGTTTAATTTCCTCTCGGGAACAAGTAAATACCCATTTGTTTGTCTACGATTAATTCTAGACTTGTATTGACTGCTGTTGGGATAGCGTACAGACTACAGGTTTAAGAATTTTAGTTGACTGAAGTACAATGGCCTAGAAGAGCCTAGTCAGATGATCCCCATTCTTAGCTGTAGCCCCTTTTGCTTTGGGGCTCTATTCATTCCACTTTACTGTGCTAGGCCGTGTGGGTGGGGAGTTTTTGAGCCGTGTGTTCAGGTCTGTACTTGCTTAATCTGCTTTGTTGAAGGTGCTGAATCCTTTGATAGGTTTGCATATTTCAGAGCAGAGGCCTTTTCCTAGAGCTATCGGAATGACTTTCACATTCCTTTGTATGTTAGTTTCTTTCTTGATTGCACATCATGGTTTAGAGCACCACTCTGAATTTTGTCAGTCCATCATTGTTTGCTTGTTTAATTGCAACATTCTGCCAATCCACAAGCCCTCTTATATTTATTAGAAGCAAAACTAAACCAAATTTAGCAGTAGTCATGTAGCAACAACCATTCCTGAAAATTTCAGTGACGGAATGTGGAGCGCTGTAGCCAAAATAAAGTAGTGAAATGGAAACTTGAGATTTTGGGACAAGTAGTGAGTTAACCAGGAAGTCTCATCTCACTCATTCAGCATCAACGTGTTTCGCTGTGTAGAGTTAACTTTTGTGCTCTTTTGTGTTTGTGCGTAGTCAAGCCCTTCGTTATGGCTCCAAAACGATCTGCTCCTGATACTGCTTCAGGGGCCGTGCCCAAACGCCAACGGAAGATTGCTAATGATTGCCAAAAAGGTAAACGTTTTAGATACAGTATGTTGAATAAAGGAAACCGCTACACCGCTGTAGGACGCCATAACGGCATCAATGAGTCCACGATTCTTTTTATTTAAAAAGGAGGAAAAGAATATAAGATTAACGGCTGCAGTGTCCATTAACCAGGGCGCAAAACAAGTTTAAGTGGACGTAATAAGGCAGTAGTCTGGATGGAATCTGCTTTAGGGATTTGGATTGAAGACTGCCGGAAGAACGGCGGTGCCACACAGTCTCCTGAAGAGGCTCCTTTAGAAGAGCTGTAACGCTTTCCTTTGTTGTGCAGTAAAATTAAACTTGTTATCGGACAAGTCGTCGTGTCATTTTTGGTGAGTAACCATAATTTTCTACGTACAGTACTTAGTACATGTACGTACGTTTAGTGCCACTGTACACACATTTTACGGTATACAATTTTTCTTGCATTGTACGTATGTATTGCTGGTGGCCTGTCTATTATAATGGCTGCAACATATGTGATATCGGAGATGCGCGATATCTTTAAAATATTTAGGTTTTACTGTATATAAAGAGTGTTTACATACATTAATTTCAACGAATCTTACCTAATTTCTAAGAGAATACAAAAGGTTTATGCTGTATAACTGTGCGGGAAATGTTTATAAGGGCTTAAAATATATAAAAATTACCATATAAATATATGGTTGTTAACTTTGCGGATTTTCACCTTTCGCGGGGGGTTTTGGAACGCAACCCCCACGATCGAGGAGGGATTACTGTAGTGTTTTTTCCCTCGTTTCAACATCAGATCATACTGTGGTGTGCGGGTTTTTTTTTTTTTTTTTTTTTTTTTGTCTGTTTTGTAAAGATTTATAGCGTCAATGTTTACCAAACATCTTGTGACCATTCGTGCTGGCTGTACGCTCTCTGGCACCACTTGAACCCGGAACCATTGATAATGTAACCGGGTTGAACTGGACAAATGACATGTAGAGATGGCGCAAAGTGTTCAAGTACTTCAAGTTCTCCAATAAATAAATAAATAGTATAGAAGGTGGCACCTTATCAGGGACTGACATTTCCTCTGCTTAACCTTCTCAGGGGTTCTTGGCATGAGGGCACATCAAAAAGTGCATGTCAACCCTTTACTGGCTTGTGTCCAACTACTTCCCTTATTGTCTGGGAAGCTCGTGAGCCCTGTTCCCCTTCTCCTGCCACCTTCCATAGGTGTCTGTGAACTCTCGGAGCACCTACTTGCCCCCTGCTCCCCTGCATTGCTCAGCAGGCCGTGACCCTACCCTTTAAGCGCTGTACGCCCACTCCTCTTGGGGCTATTCCACTCATGACCGCCTGGCTTCCCCCTATGGCATCTGCTGCACGTATGATCTTGATTCCTCTCTTCTTTCTTTCACCTTTGTTCTAATAATAATAATAATTCTTTGCATTTATATAGTGCTTTTCTCACTACTTAAAGCAGTCAGCAATTGCAGGTTAAGGGCCTTGCTGAAGGGCCCAACAGAGCATAGTCCCTTTTGGCATTTACGGGATTCGAACCGGCAACCTTCAGATTGCCAGTGCAGATCCCTAGCCTCTGTTCTGGTCCTCCTGCTGTTTCCTGTCTTCATTCCTCACTGCCCACTCGCTTACCTTCAGTGATGACTGTCAATGGTTCTGGGTTCAAGCTGCCAGTTGATGCGAAGGCAACCCAAACCTTGTCAAAACTATCATGTTTCCAAGCTAAGCTAAATTGGCAGTTTTCTGGTGGCATGGGCAACTACAGTACATTTTAGGCTACTTGTTAGTTTTTCTAGACTTGCCGTTTGTATTGCAGGGTTGTATTTTGACTTTGTCAAGCTCTCTTGCTTTTTAATGACGTTTCTGTAAGGTGTGGGTTGTGGGAGTGCTTCTGGGGGTTAATTTTAGACTTCTGTTTAGGAACAGAACGTTAATGCCTCTTGTCTACGTACCATGGGCAGATTACTGCACGATTTGTAGCGTAATCCCTTGGAAACACCTAATGCTTCTAAAGCACACATGAAGCAGTGAGTCATTTGACTTAACAACAGATCTGCTGAAGCACAGGCCGGCTAGCTCGAGTCAGTTAACTTACTGGTGTCCCACTTTAGCTGTGTACTCTTGGATATCGGCACCTGAGAAACTTGAATAGGCAAAATGTTGAATCATCCAGTTTTCTATGCCATAATTAATTTCCTAGCCGAAGGACTGATGGTAAAGAAGCAAAGGTTTTTCATGACAGAGCTCTGAATGCTTAGTCATGTGCTCTGTTTGAATTACTGACAAATTTTGCCAGAAGAGAGCAGCGAGAGGGGCTAAAGTTCATAACTTCTTCCATAGGCTTGGTATACATGTGGCGGAGACCAGACATAATTAAATGAAATGAATTGTATTTTAATTTTTCATGATCTTGCTCTGAAGCACTTTTCTATAAGACTAGCATTGGTACCTGTAGATGACAGCAAATATTTTCAATTTTTTGTTTTACCTATCTCTTGTTCTATGCGTACCATAAGCACCTTTCTTCTGTATTCGCGTGTGTGAATGTCTCTTAACCGGTGCTCCATCTCTTGAGCATGTTCTGTAAAGCTTGCTTCTCAAGACTGTTGTCATAATTTTCGAAGCACCTTTCTTGCTTCCTCTCTGGTTTTATACTTGCCGTCTTTGAAGGTGACACTCTTCAGCACTCCTCATACGCTTTCACTCCTCCTTGTTCACGTTACACTCTCCCTTCCTCTTTTGATTGCATCATCAAGACCAAACTGACCAATTGAATTGTTCAGAGGGATGTGTCGCACAGACCTTAGTTTTTCCATTATATAGTAGATGCATGTGTTGATTTACTGTACTTTGTGGCATGTAAGAGCTCATTTGATTGGTTTCCAGATGGTCATTAACTTTTGTTTCAGCCCTTACTGTATAAATGCCAGCATCTGGGTTTGCCTTGTGAGTCGCATAGTTCTTGAAAAAATACAAATGCATGCTGAATGTTTGTGTGAGGATGGGCCATTTATCACACATGCCCCACCAGCAAGTTTGAGATAAACAGAACCTTTGTCTTTGGTGTGTAATGAAAAGTGTGTACTCCAGTACAATTAAACATGTCTTCACTTTCATTTGCGGTTGTATGTGTGCCTCAGGTTGGCCCTCGTTACAGTCCATTTCAAAACCCCATGTAATTTATAGCCTCGAAAATTAAGCATATGTCTGTAAAACACACAGATAATTTAACTTTCTAATGACTGTTTTCTGGATGGCTGCATGTAAAGCTTTTATTCACTAAATTTTGTTTTGCGCTGGGCAATTTCATTGTTTATTGTTCACTTGGCTATTTTATCCAAGGTGACTTGAAACATGATATAAGATTTTGTTACATGATTGATTACATTTTTGTGGATTTTTTTTTTTTTTTCTTCCATTTGAAGCACAGGCAGGTGAAGCGACTTGCTCATGGTCACACTTTGTCTGAAGCAGGGCTTGAACCCATGTGCTCATTGTTTGAAGTCCAAAAGCCTTAACCATTATGCCACACTACCTCTTGACTTGTGATTTTGATTAATTTCTGCCTCATGTCTCCATCACACAAATATAAATGAAATAAATTATCCACGGTGAATCTTGCTGGCTTGCTTTAAACATTAAGAGGTATTTTGAACACCGGAGGATCATCCAGTTAGGCCTTCCCATTTCTGTGGTCAAATGGCCTCACCCATCATGCAAGAAAATCCCAATTTCAGGACAAGCTTTAAAATCGGTTTGTTTGACTTAACTCTTAGTATTTATACAAGACAGTTTATATTTTAACATTGAATATTTCAAAAGCTTTTGTAGCACCTTTTTTTCTGCACATAGAGAAATGTAAGGGTAAATGTGGAATGTGATATTAAACACTTGTTCAACTGACAGTATTAAAATTTCTATACTCTTTTGGCTTTGAGTGATGTATTGTCCCCTCAATGTTGTGTGACAGTCAATATCATAAAGGCAGGAAATGAGAGAGCATGGTGTCATTCATGAGTACACTATAAATGAGTGAGGATTGGGGTGGCGAAGTGGGAAATTAAACATAACCACAGCCCCCTGCTGGATTCAATGTTAGAGATTTAAGCCTTTACTAAAGCGATGGAATATGTGTGTGTATAATAGGTATAAAATATTTACTTTCCTAGTGGTACATTGGTAATTCTAAGATCAATGAAAAATAGCAAGAATGAAAGGATACATGTAGCTTTTTTTTTTTAATATTGGTTGACATTTTCAACCTGGCAAGGCGTAGTGTTATGGGGTTCCTTCTGTTGGCTCTAGTTACTTTGAGAGAGTCCAGGAAGCATGGTTCCTGGGCAGGAGTGATGTTCTCCATCCATAGGTGAGCTTCAGTTTTTCAGTGTAATGCCAGGGCTTTTATACTTTTCCTCAGTCTTTGGTTCCAAAATAAGATCAGGCAATTAGGATACAAACTTTTGCTGGCAGAGGGTAAACTGAATTATCACATAGCAACTGCTGACCATAAACCTGAGCGTCCATCTGTGGGCTACAGCTACTCTCAATTGCCTGCCAGAGTTGTCTCGGCTTGTCTCTTCCCTTCTCATTCTTGTGCCTTCTCCCTGTATAGTTGCTTAAATGGCAGTATGCTTTGTTTCTATAAGCTGGTTTGCATGACTTGAGCTGTCTATTCATGGCCTCAATTACCCATTTTAAGTAAAATGTGGGATGAAATACACAGATTGCAGTGGCCACACTTCAAAATTTTGTCTACAGAGGCAAGAGCTGCCTTCTGATATCTTATGGCTATAATGATAGTCGTGTCCAAGTAAGAACACTACGCAAAGGGCTCTGTGCTTGATGTCTCAATGAAACCGTATATCATATGCAAGGTCTGCTTTAATAATAAATCCTTATTCACCATAGTCTCTCCTCTTCTTTCCTCACAGGGCTGTAGGTAAAACATGCCTGCTCATCAGCTACACCACCAATGCCTTTCCAGGAGAATACATCCCCACTGTGTAAGTAAAACAGCTTTGCACTGACAAGTTCAGATGACCTGACCTTACCAGGCCCTTAGAAATCAGATTGTAGGCTTGAAGCAGACATTGGATCTGGGTCAGTGGACTTGAGCACCAGGTTAAAAGACATATTACAGTGGAGCTGGGAAATGGCATCCACCAAAGCAAGCTAGAAATACATTATCAGATTCCTTTCCCTATGATGTCTTGTTATAAAACATGAATATCTGTATATTAAAGTTATGAGCATTATTGTGTTCATTTTCTATAGAGCTTTGTCCTTGACTTAAACCTTAAAGCCGGTGATGATAAACACACACAAATGTAAATCCAGGAACTTTTTTTTTCCTTAGTTTCGACAACTATTCTGCAAATGTCATGGTCGATGGAAAACCAGTTAACCTGGGGCTGTGGGATACAGCAGGACAGGAGGACTATGACAGACTGCGTCCTCTGTCATATCCACAGACAGTAAGTAAGCCTGTGTCGGATTTGGTGTTTAGAGTTAGCCAGCCAGCCAGCCAACCACATGGCTCTTTCGTCATTTCGTGGCTGACTTGGTTGTGTTTGTATCTTAACAGGTTGTTTCCTTCATTATTAATTGTATATGAAATGATCAGCTTTTCTAGTTTAGATGAGAAACATGACAGCATTGTTAGATTTAGTCCAAGAGTGACTGAGAATTTGCAATTGGGGGGCACTTTTTTCAATTTTAGAAAAGGAGTTCCCTTCCCCTCACTGAAATCTGGTGAGATTTCATAAATTAAGATTAAAAAGTCTATGCTTCAAATGGACATGTAGAGGTTTACATGTCCATTTTGGAATTTTGCAGGATTCCTCTTTAACAGTGATGACAGTGAGTATTATCTTTTCTGCAATGAGGCTTCAGTTATTGTATTTTAACACAAAACAAAAATTGCCGCTACTCTTCTGCACATGAAGCTACTGTCATCCTGTACAACCTTGCAGATTGATTTTCCTGCTGTGTTTGTCACCTCCAAGTAGTAGCAATAGCAGTAGAACTTCTCTGTGGCTTTCAAAGATTAGTGCCTGGGTAAATGATTCATAGCATTCAAAGGGGATGAGAATGAAGTTTGTGGTTTTCTTTGCTTTTGGGCTGCATGTGGGTACCAGAGGAAGCTAATGCTATTAACCAAATCACTCTTTGCCGTTTACTTCCTAATCAGTGTGAAGATGCTAAGTAGAAAGCACTGTGTTGCCTTTTCTGCGGAGAGTGTTGCATGCTGCCTTTAGTGCTTAGTTTTCTCCTGTGGAACTCAGTTCCTTCCTATGACGTTTGTGTAGAAGGAGGATGGTGTAAAATGTGTGCGCTTCATTTTCTTAAAATACTGCCAGTGACATCCGGAGATATTTTAGACACACAAGTGAAGTGAAACTTGGTTTAGTCCTAGGGGTGTTTAAATGCTGGCTGTGAGAGCATGTAGGTTCCAGATAAAACAATTTTCCATGAATGGCTCTTAAAAACGCACATTTTAGAAGCCAAATAAGATTATGGCACTATCGTAAAGAAAGTTCCTATTTAAATGTTGCTTAAATATAAACTGAAATGCTTAGCTGCACTTGATTCTTAATTCCACTCAAAACCCAACAAAACAGCTTTGCTTTTGAATTCTTGGGCCTCCATTTCACATCTGTAGATGTGGTGGCAAGGTGCTCCATGGAGTAATGTCCTGCCATGTACTATCACTCTCTCATAGGATGTTTTGTGTGATAGAAAGTAGCCAGTGGTTGACAAATGTGAGTCATTCAGTACCGATTAAGTTGTTATGGATGTACTGTACAGGCCCAACTCCAGACTACCTCCTTTTAGCTCAGACTTGCTTTTTGAACTGTAACCCAGGTTTTCTCTGTCAGCTGTAGAAAGCAATACATCTTTTCAATCAAATGATTTCTTTCATAGTTCCCAAAATTGTGAAATAATGAAAGTACAGGTTCCAAGTTTACACTTCTACACATCCACTTCCTCCCATACAGAGGGGGAAATAAGCATTTGATTCTCTGCCGAATTTGCAAGTTTGCTCACTTACAAAGAAATGATCAGTCTCTAATTTTTATAGTAGTTTTATTTTAATGGAGAGAGACAGAAAATCAACAAAAAATCCAGGGGAAAAAACATTACATAAGTTAAATTGATTCGCATGTCATTGAGTGAAATAAGTATTTGATCCCCTACAACCCTGCCAGACTTCTGACTCCCACAGATTGGCAGTCAATCAATTGTAGATACTCCTGATCTCAACTCAGTGTGTATAAAGCACACCTGTCCACAGAATCAATTTCTTCCATTCCAACCACTCCACCACCATGGGCAACACCAAAGAGCTCTCAAAGGACGTCCGGGACAAGATTGTAGACCTGCACGAGGATGTCTTGAACATCCGGGCCTGTACATGTGCTTTCTTGAGCAGGAGGACTTTGCGGGCGCTGCAAGATTTAAATTCATGGGCCCAACTGCCATCAGATCATTAATTAAACCAGCTCCCCCCATGTTGTTTTGGGCAGATTCCTCACCTTTCTCATGATCTTGCATGGAGCGCCAGACCGAGGGCGCTAAATGGTCATTTTATATTTCTTCCATTTGTGAATAATTGCATCAACAGTTGTCACCTTTTCACCAAGCTTCTTGCTCTTGGTCTTGTAGCCCATTCCAGTCTTGTCAAAGACGCCAGCAGGTGATCAAATACTTGTTTCTCCCATTGTATTTACAAAAGCCCCATCTGCTCTAGTCTGCTTTTCCTTCATAATATGCCTTGTTAGGCAAGCTGAGGTAGATTACTTTGATACACAGGTGGTCTGCTGGTACACCTGCAGACTGGTGTCTGCCATAGATCTTTGTTCTTCCTACCTGGCACACCAGTCCCACAGTCGTCTTGTAATCTGTCTTTTGTGCCACACAAACTGCAGTTTTATTGTCATGTCTTTGAAGCTGTTTTTTTCATTAGTCTTAATTGTTAGCAAAATTTATTGAATGGCAGTACATCACAAGTAATTCTAAGCCACAATGAACTTGCTTTCAAGTTTAGTTTTTTTTTTTTTTTTTTTTTTTTTTTGTCCCCCCCTCCACTTCCAGTACTTTTTTGGCCCCTCACCCGACATTAAAAGATAAGCTTGGTATTTCTCAATTCAAAAGTAAATCAAAACAAAACCAACCATGTGCCACACACTGTACATTGTGATTTCGTCATTCAAGAGGAAACCACACCAACAGTTTTCCAAGGAAGACGACAAACGCTGAAATGGTTTGTGCACAGGTCATCCTTTAAACTGGCTGACTCATACTGATAGTTTGTGTGTCATAATTTAACAAAATATTTTACAATATGTATATGCAATCGCAAGACGTGGCTCAGTACTCTGCATCTATCTTGCATGTATTTTGTAAGTTTTTATTTTATTGATTTCCCATTAGCCTCTATACAGTATCACTTATGGTTATGGTATATGCTTATGGTTAGATGGTTAGAACACAATTTCCTGTGGCAAATGCCTATACCTTCATGTTTGTGAAACAGTAACTTCAATTTGAGAAATACCAAACCTATCCTTTAAACTTGTACTACTCTGGTGGTATGGGTAGAGGCACACTTTTAGCCAACACAGCCTTTTCCTTAAAAATAAAAAAATAAATTTCATTATACCCCCACCCCTCAAAGGTGTGAGACGTATCTTTATATCCTTTTTAATCCAACCAGACTCCTGTAGCCATAATGCATCTTCAGCCTCAGTGTGATTTGATTGTCCTCACTGAGTTTGATTCCACTGCTGTCTGGACAGCACTCCAACTGAGACAATGCAGTGGAAAACCAGTGGGTCAGTTTTGGGATTACATTTGTCACAGTGCAGTCTCTTGACCCCTCAGTATATGTTGGCTAAAAATAAGCCTGTAATTTATTTATTTTTTGTAATGTACCAGGCAAGCAGTTACTGGCTTTTTTTGGTGACGTTTCAGTTTGTTTATAGTAATATGTCAAAAGCTTAAGGACACAGATGTGAGCTGATCAGTGCCATCAAGGTCGGAATAGTATCAGCCACACCACTCATGCATGTAATGCTGTACCTGTGTCCCTTCATTTATATGAAGATGTGATGTCATTCAGATGTCCCCCCCCCCGAGTTATCTGTACATGTGGGGGGAAAAATCCTGTGGTGGTGGCCGGCGATGGTACCTAGTGGGTTCATTCCTTTTTATAAATCATTCCGCCCCATTCCTTTTAATAGACTTGAACTGAAAGAGGACACATCTGATCATGTTAAGCTTCGTTGCATTCATCCTCAGCTGTGTTTACATGGAGCTGGTGGCGTTTGTCATTGTGCTTGAGGCTTGTAAAGCTCAGATAGGATAAATGAAGTAGAAGAATCCGATTCAGTGTGTGATTTATGGACTTGAACCAACTATAAGCATTGAGGGTTTGTTTATTCTTTGAATAATTAAAGAATTCCTTTGTTAAAACGGATGAATGCAGTCAGACTTAACAATACAGTGTCTTGTTCAGATCAGTGTCCGCATCCCGTCCCTAACTCCATAAAGAAAACCTTTTTATTTATGCTTTTCTTTTATTTTTATATATAATATATATATAGGGATATGAAAAATAACTTGAAACTGACTGATTTAGAGCACTTGTAGGTAAAAACTCACTGAACATGAAAGATGTTTATAGTTTAAGACCTTATTTTCAGTCTCATGTAACATTGGGTGTGTTCTTCACTTAAGTGGCTTGAAGGTTCACACTAACCCTCAGTGAACCATGTTGGGGTTGAGGCAAGGAATTTGTGCCCCCTCCCTTAACTTTAGATTTAAATGTGCAGTGCTTATGAAATTTAGGCATTTTCACTCCCATCCCAGGTCAGCTGCTGTGAGCAACTGGGCTCTTCTTTCGCAATTTTAATATTAAAGCAGATCATTTTATAGTAAGAACCATTGGCTTAAGAGGTTTTGTGCGAGTCTCCCCCTTTTCATTGTGAAATGACCACGGATGCTTCAGATTTAACACCTTGTTTTGTAAATGGATGGTACTGAAGTGGCTGCTAAATGGATGGTAAGTAGTTTTTAATTATTACCTATTGTATAAATCACAACCTACACTTTGTGTTTGCTGTGTACCATTTTCACTTACTGATAAAATCCAGGCTTGTGGCCTGCATTATTTTCGTATATCCTTAGTAGTAGTTTGAGTTGACAGGTTTGTCTTGCCTTTTGCAAATTTTCTTGACACTCCAGATGGTGATGATGTTTGTGTTTCTTGCTTGTTACAGGATGTATTTTTAATCTGTTTTTCCCTGGTGAGCCCTGCATCCTTTGAAAATGTCCGGGCTAAGGTATGCAATACTTTTTAATTTTTATTTTTTTTTAATTTAGACTAATCTTGCTACTGATTTTAAAATAAGAAAACACGTGTACTTCATTAGCTGCACTATGGCTTCTACACCACCCACCCCTTCCCCTCCAACTGCCCCATTTACGTTTTCTCAAATGATGATTGTGAAAGCTTTATAAAAGCCATGTCTTTAGTCGCAGGCATGTTCCTGTCGAGCGTATCTTAAGTCATTTGACTTTCTTTGTCTTTCAGTGGTATCCTGAAGTGCGGCACCATTGCCCCAACACCCCAATCATTCTTGTTGGCACAAAGCTTGATCTGAGAGATGATAAAGACACCATTGAAAAATTAAAAGAAAAGAAACTCACTCCAATCACCTATCCTCAAGGACTGGCCATGGCTAAGGAGATTGGTATGAGCATGCATATACTCTTGACTGTTCTGCTGTAAACTAGTTGGAGGGCTATAATGTTTCTGTCTGCACACTCCCACTCTGCCACACTTTCCTCTTCTCCTGTCCTTATGCAAGCCTTTCCTAATTGTGGAATACTGAGAACTCCTCTGTGTGAATCTGGAAAAGCAGAACCCCCTTTGCACAGACGTGTAGAAGCTCCCAGTCATTGCCTGGTTCAGCTAGGAGGTTGGTTGTAACATCCACTTTGGAGCACTTGCCCAACTTTACAAATATTTGCACTCATATGTAACAAACCTCTCTGGAAGGTTCACTCAGTGTGTTTACATGCACACAACCAGGTAAATAACCCGGTTACAGTAGAAACCTGCTTTCTTAGTAATCTGTGTTTACATGCGCAGGTAATCTTCTGGACCACTCCTTCAGCAGAATATTCCGATGTCAAACTTCACACACAAAAAAAGTTAAACTTCCTCATTGGCTGCTGTAAATCCATAAATAAGTGTGACATCCGTGATAATTTTCTTGTTTTATAAATGTTCAGCCAAATTGATGCTTTATTTATATGTTTATTACTGGATTGCATGTAGCACACTCTTTTGTGTGTTGCTGTGCAATTGAACCCTGATTAAAACCTGCATATGCAGATGTGTGCTGCGTGCCTTACAGATAACAATGCAGGTGTTTCTATTTTATGAAAGTATTGTGTTGCTCCAGTTACTTTTTAAAGTAACGAGTAAGATATGGAACGCATGTTAACTTTTTAATGTGTTACCCTACTGCTCTCAATCGTGTTGAGTACAGATCAGTATATCAGCCCAGCAACACAAATTTAGCTCTTTCTGTAATATTCAGCAGATTGTTTCAGCCAGAAGGAGTAATGCTGATTGCCCGAACATTTGCCTCTGGAAATTTGTTGTGGACATTCTACCCTTGGCTGCCGAAAGCAAGGGTGAAGAAAATACATGTGCATCGGACATGTGCAGACTACAAAATCCTTAACGGTAACACGGATAAGGGTTTAGATGGCCTCATAATCTGATTTGTGGAACAATCTCCCTCCGCTAATCGAGTGTCTCGGAGGCCAATAACCTAATTTCTCCAACCTGTGTAAAGGTTTACATGGCATTTTAGAAACCAGGTTTATGCGAGTAACTGGGTTATTGAAGTGCATGTAAATGGCTTATTATGTGGTTTTGTTTTCGCTCACACAGAGCCTGCAGAGACTGCTGAGTTAGTCCTGAAATAAAGTAAATTGCTACAGTGTCATACAGGCAGAGGGTACTTTATTAATCCCTAAGGGAAATTCACATAAAACATAGTAACACAGCACAAATTAATGAAGTGCAGACTATTATGCAAGTGCAGGACTCTGAACCATAGACAATATCTAATTGTCTCCTTATGCCATTGTGTCCGACTGGCCAGAGTGAAGAGCTGCACTATGGGAAGAGGCATTATGCAGACCTTGTAGTGCACGATGGAGGAAAAATCTGGTGAATAATGGTGACCCACAAAGTAAATGGGCCTCTAATTTTATCCTCACTGTTTTGTGTTTTTTTTTTATATATCCCTGCCTACATTGACCTTTGTGTGCATCTGGTGTTACTCCCCCAGCAGAAAACTACACAGAATTGCCCATTGGTTACTCTGGACTTTTGGGGGGGGGGGGGGGGGAATACCCAGGAGCTTGTCTTGCACACATTAATGGACCCTGCTCTTCTTCAAAAAGATGAGCTTGTTCTGGTCTTTTTTTACACAAGTAGGCCTGTGATGTCCACCAAATCCAGGCTACTGTTCAGATGGTACCAAAAGGTATTTATAACCCTGCGGCTACCTCTTCACCCATTATGGGAATTGATCTCTGGGATTTACTGGCACACTGATGTCCTCCACCAACTCCTCTGTTCAGGTTGCATTCAGTTTTTGGTGGTTCCAGCTCTGCCACTTGATAGTCCTCCACTACTATTCTGTATTCATTCTAGTCTCCATTGTTGAGTTAAGGTTGCATTAGACTTCTCTAGGAATTGGAAATCAGTGGCATAATGGGTGACAAGAACCTGGGATAAGACGAGAAGAGCTCAGTGTTGCTGATCACCATCGCTGAGCCTTGGATTTTTGCCTATTGGGTATAGAGTCCATGATTCGGGGCACGCACTGTGGGGTGACTTGTTGGGATGTAGCATTTTAAAGGCCAACAAGAAATGATATTGTATGGTAGATGGAAACAAATTGGTTAAAACCGTTTAGACCCTGAATTACAGGCCTGTTCCTCTGAGGACACACATTGATGTCTGTTGCCTGTTTGTGTGTTTTATTTCCCCTCACAGGTGCCGTCAAATATCTGGAATGTTCTGCATTGACACAGAGAGGCCTTAAAACAGTATTTGATGAGGCAATCCGAGCCGTGCTGTGCCCACCTCCTGTCAAGAAGAAACATAGGAAGTGCAAGCTTCTGTGATTGCTGGCCAGAGAACAAAATGAAGCATTTGGATACTTTGAAACAGGCCATTTATTTCTTCTGTTGTAATTAATCTTTCTTATAATCTGTGCATTAACCTTTCCAAACCCTAGTTAGATTTCATTTAGGTTTTTGACAATTACGCTGCCTTTTTAAAACTTTACATTTTATAACTTGCTTAGTCCAGATTAGGGGATGGTGACCCAGTTTTTTTTTTTTTTTTTTTTTTTTTAATTTTTTTTGTCCCAGTTTGTTTTTATCCCTGTTTACAGTCTTCAGATGTATTAAAGTGTTGCCAAAATATCTGCTGTTAACAAGCTATATAGAGCTGTAACGCATATGTCAATTCCAATTCCTAGTTTTCATTAAAAAATAAAAAAAAAAAAAACTAAAGGAGCGTTAACGTTGGCCTTGTTCTATGTATTCATGTCTGCTCCTGGAAGTCATCAGAGGATTTGGTGATCCCTGGCCTGCACTGACAACCCCCCGCACCCCCCCCCCCCCCCCCGTAACACCAGCCGGGCTGAGGCTTCTGTGCTTGCTATGCGCCTACTAAGGTCGGTCTATGAAAAGGAAAATTGAAGCAGGGGGACGACGTGTACTTCCATTATGAGAGTTCTTTTACAGTTGTAGCCATATTAGAACTGATTAAACCCCCCAAGGGGTAGCCACAGTGGCGAAAGTAAGAAGAAAAATCGGGTACATGAGAGGAGAGGTGTCACTTGCTTTGAAATACTGCATTGGCTCTCCTAATCAGATGCCTGTAGGGCAGCACACGTCTTTTAGGTATTGAAGTGGGAGGAGTGCACTTCTGAAAACAGTCCTAGGAAGTGGGCGCCCCCTGCTGGACACACTTCAATTCAATTTCTGGTCTTGCATATTCATATTTAAGATTTCAAAAAGGGCTGTTATGTTAAAGGCGATGTGTGTTAAGGCTTTACCGTGTCTCTCCCTGGGCCTGATCCGAATCCCTGCAGTGTCGCTTCTATAAGCAGTAGAAATCTGAGCAGTTTATTTTTGTTAATGTCCTTACTGTTAACTTGCAGTGTGATGCCAATGTGAGAAAGTTATTAATCTTTTAACTCCTTCCAGTCCGCCACTTGCTGCTCTTGGTGCATGTACAACCGCAACAAAAAGAAAGGCCTTAGTAAAGATTTCATCAAAGCTACAAAGTTGTAAACAAGAAATTCCGAGTTAGTCAGAATTGTGTGGCCGCCTACCCAGGCTTTGGTTAGGGGTGCCATCTTTAAGTAACGGACGCACCTACAGCCAATATTTTTTTTAGAACTGGGATTTCTAAATTACCTGCACATTGCACGAGTCTCCTGTGTTGTGTGTACGTGCGCTTTAACAGATTTTTAAGACTTCATCTCTGACACAACAGTCTGCAGGGGCTTTGTTAATGGAATACCCCACCTGAAAGTGTCACTTTATTTAATATGTCCCCCTGTGTAGAGGTAGTCCGTTCAAAAGCACAGTATCGTGCTGTATCTGATGCATGCTTCATCCAGCAGTGACTATTCATGCGTTTTGCGAGTTTTGAGCGTAATGACTGGGTATCTGACTTCACTAATGTGAGTTTTGGTTGTTTGCTGTTGTACAGCACTGCTCACTGTTGAGTTCTAGAACATCACATTTTTTTTTCATTGTGTTAAAATGAGACTTATTTTTTTTTCCTCTGCCATCACTGCAAAGGTGGAGTGGGGGCTGTGAGGTTAGGGAACTGTGCCAGCAATCAGAAGGCTGCTGGTTTGAATCCCGTAAATGGCAGAAGTGATTCCATTCCATTGGACCCTTCAGCTGCAGTTGCTCCATCCTGGGTGTGATGTTAACCCGCATCCAGCCGTGTCCCCCAACTTGCAGGGAGAACTTGGCTGGTTAGGATTGATACTCCTTTGTGATGCCAAGGTGTCGCCTGTTGCACTCGGGTCCTAATTTGGGATCCTGAGGTGGCTCGTCGTGTGGTGGGTGCAGAATTGTGTGCCCCTTCCTATCACTACAGACTCTCAGGGGGTTAAAGTAAGTTAACCAAAAACAGGCCATTTTTGGGGTGAAGTGTGTGTTCTTTTAAATGCAGGGTTTCATAAAGTGGTGGGTTTTTTTTTTTTTTGGTCACAATCCAAGTTTGCCTTTTTTTTTTTTTTTTTTTTTGGCATCTGCAGGTCTGTTCTCAATGACGCTAAACAGTGAGATTAATGAAAAGTAGGAAAACCATGGCTTATGGAAACCCCCCTGAGCTGAGCTTGATGACAACTGGTGACTTGATTGTGTGGCCTCTTCTGCCATGTTATGGGTGATGCTTGCACCACAGCAGTTACATTTTCTCAAGTTTCTTTTTTTTTTTTTTCTCTGTGTAGCCCATCATTGGTACCCCGTCAGTGCTGCTTGTTCCTTTCTAGCTGTGGTTTTTATCTGCTGCCTTACTGCTCTGCAATTCGTTTTTATTCATGCCTGGTTTTGAGGCACCTGCACCTTTTTAGATCAGTTCCTTCAGTGTGGCTGGTGGTCCTGTGATGATAAGCAAAGGAGGAAAACCCAACCCTTCTCACTGGACTGGTGGTGGAGTGGTTGACTTTCTAAAGGGTGGCAGGCCCTGCTCTGTGTCCAATTTTGTCTTTTTAGGTGAAGGTGTGTCAGTGAGCCCCTCATCTAACACATTTCTGTTGGTCCAAAAAGTCAGCAGCACTTGACCCCAATGCTGCATGTTCATCTTTTATTACTAAAACAAGTAAAGTGCACTTCAGTTGAATAGAAGTTCTTCCAGAATGGCGCAGTGCTGGGCAGGTGATTCCTTTTTGGGCTGGCAAAGCTTTGGAAATGGTGCCATCTGGTAGGTGACAGACGCTGTGCCCTCGCTACAGACAGCAACTCCCTGCGCTCACGTCTATGGCCTAGTGAGGATCAAAGCACAAGAACAGACGTGGTGCCCTTTTTAAATTCATGATAATCCTGTCGTCGTTAGTCCTAAAGAATATTGTACTTGTAGCACTGCACCAACTGCCAATGGCTTTCACCTTCATGTGACTCGCTAGCCATTAAAAGCAACTATGGAGTGAATTTACATTTTCACACAATGTGTTTACAGGCAGTCCCAGTTTAGCCAGAAGTGTCCATTTTTGGTAAAAAAAAAAAAGCAATAAGTCCAAAAATGAGTTCAAAATACACACACAATATCACCAATGTATAAAACAGTACTTCTGAATTTTGTGAACATTACTGATTTTTTATATATATATATATATATATATATATAAAAAAGTAAACAAAATGCAGAACTTACACCACACCCCTCTGAAGTCACCTGTGTAAAAGCTAAAACAAACTGGATTTTTTTTGGAAGGTTTTCATTTTGCCTTTTTATTTAAAGACCAGAACTTGACGCATAATGCTGCCTTGTTATCCATCGGCGTCTTTTATTTTATTTTTGAAACCCACTGTTTGAGACGTCAGACCGCAGACATCAAGGGGGCTCTTTTACATGTTAAATCATTAAAACAAATGTCTGTTTTCAACTTTAGCTTGCTCTTTTTCTTTGTATGGATTCAGCCGATTCTTGTGTGTTCAAAGTGAATCAGTAGCCGAGAGTCAGGTGTACGATTCACCCTCATTTGATTCTTGAACCAATCATTACCAGCAAACGAGTCTCGTGAAGTGAACAATCCTTGTTCACTTGGGAATCAGTAATGGAATGGTCTTATTTGTGCATCTTAAATATGTCATCATGCATTGTGTACAGGACAATGTCATATGAAGAATAATTCTTTCCTCAGCTGCTCCCATTAACGGTCGCTGTAGCGGTTTATCTTCTTCCATCTCTTCCTGTCGTCATCATCTTGCTCTGTCACCCCCCATCACCTGCATTTCTTCTCTCACCACCTCCACAAACCTTAGGCTTTCCTCTTCTCATCTTGCCTGGCAGGCTCTTCTATAAAATAATGTGTGTGACAACTTTCCCCCTCCCCCCTTGGACTCTACTGATGCATTTGTACATCCATCTCTAAAAACAAATCAGAAGAATCGATTCACATAAGGGGTACTTTGAAAGAAACGATTGAGACCCCCCCACCATGTGTGTTTGTACTAAAAAGAGTCAACAACAACAGAAAAACAAATTCTGGGACTTTAATAAAAAGACCCAACAGGCCACCGTCTGAATAAATTGCAGCTTGAAGAAGTACAAATCAGGTGTGTATGGACATGAACTAAAACCACCTCAGTGACCACCATGAACGCACTTTTCTTTCTCAGGTGCCCGCCCACCCGCCATTTCCTTCATCTTTAGTGTTTTTTTTACTCATTTTCCAGTCCTGGTAGTTGGCGACCATACGCGCCACTTGTTACTTCAATTGCCATTCTCCCCCGTGCCTTTTTATCTTTTCCTCTCCTTTACTTGCTGTGAGTCACACCAGCTGTTCAAATTACCCAGCAGCAGTTCTACCTTGACCTCTGCAGGCGGGCCAGGGTGCAACGAGAGTCCTGTCGGGACGTTAAAAGTCACACAAGTCTTGAAACTCAAGAGGAAGGGAGGTTCAGTTCGCTCGTTGCTTCACATGCACAAGTCATTTAGGTATGCTAAACTCAGCAGAAGACAGCAGAGTCTACCAGCCCATCATATGAGAAGATGGGGGTTTCGGCCCACCCTGGCCACCCTCTCTTAAAAATATATGAAACTAAGGTGCTGTAGCACAATCCAATCAGACCACATTTAAATTGTTCCGAGAGGTCGGACAAAAGAAGTAACGGCCGTCCTGGGTCAAGCCAGTTAGGGCCTTGAGGACGACGTCGGGCATGTGATCTGTGATCATCTTGGGGCTGATGAGCACGCTGCAGAAGGAATGCTGCTCAGCCCAGGCAGCACGGTATTTCACATCCGAGAAGCAAGACCTTGGCACAAAGAGAAAAGATGCAACGTCTGAACATCAATGAGGTCAAACCTCCACCACCATCACCACTCGCTAACTCACCGTCCAGAAGAACCTTCCTCTGTGATGTGCAGGATGCGACCCGGCAGGTACAGAGGAGGATGCTGCCCGCCAGAGGATGAGTCATCCGATGCCAGGCTCTGGTAAGAGGGCGATGGGTGGTCGGCCAACAGGGGTAAAGTTAGGTCCTGCCGCCGGCTCTCTAGCTCCGTTGGGAAGTCGTCGGGCGATCCGCCAAACATCTCGTACCAGCAGCCCCTCAGCAGGATCCGATACTGGTGGGTTAATAAAAGGAAGTGTATTTAGTAACCTGCAGTGCTGAGCCGCACACCATGTGCTCACATACCACATAACCACCACATTCACAATGCTATTCACCTTTGGCTTGTTACAGTTGGCGACCATTCGTAGAATCCTCCTCTTCAGATCCTCCATATTTGGAATACTCAACCTGTTGGTTAACAACCAAGTTCATAAATGCCTTCGACTACTAAGAGACTTGCACCTACCGAACGATGAAGACATATTGCCCTACTTGCCTTGGCACAAGGTCCTTCCCAAGAACCACAGATATTGTGAAGCCTTTGGAGTAGTCGGCAAGAGATTTGCTAAATTAAAACAGAAATAAAAAAAAAAATAAATCAAAAAGCTCCGGTTACATCCGCACAGCTAAGATTTCATTTGAAAACTGAGATGTTACTCTCCGTTTCCACCCCAGCATTTTTAACCAAAGACTTTTGGAAATGCTCTCCTGATCCATAATTACAGGGCGAGCCAAAAAGAAGCAACACATTTCAAACGTTTACTGTATAAAAACGCTACAAAAAGATAAAATAAATGTCATTATGACACAAGAAAGGGGATACAAAACAGATTTTTATGCACTGCGCTTAGTGAAAAACGATGTCTTCACAGTGGTGGCCATCATCATCGATACTCTCTTTGAGACGATTTCTGAACGCTCGATGCTTTTGGCAATTTTGTGGCGAGCAGTGAGCGTCCTTATCCCTTCGACTAGAGACAGAAATTGCACGGAGCGAGATCAGGCGAACGTGAAGGCCACCTGGCATCGCTGTGCAGGGAGACCAGCTTCCCCGGAAACATCTCCTGCAAAAGTCGCATGGCTCTCCGCACAGGCCGTATGAGCCGTCGCTCCAGGCGTCCACCACATCCATTCCAGTTATCCAGCATTTTAATATCACGTTCTGAAGCGACTGTGACCATTGCCCCCCCCAATAACGTAAGGGCCTACAATGGCAAATTCTACAACGGTGCACCAAACTAACGTGTGCTAACTGGGCAGGAGTCTCTGATGAAGTTCACGAGGGTGGGTTTTCAGCCAAATATCGAAAATTACGGTTATTTATGCAATCATTCAAATGGAAATGTGCCTCGTCATCGACGTCACATGATGATGGCATCAAGATGAACGGTTTGCAGAATGTTGGCGCCCAACTCTCTACGGCTCTCTCAGCGCGTTCCTGCACTCCCATCATTTTGTACGGATGGAAATGAAGGTCCACATAATCAAAGACGTGCTGGAAATGCCCGAGGCAGAAGCGCACTGAACGTCTAGGAGACTGCAAAATGGATGCCCTTACAGTTTGGATGTTTTCAGCTTAGGATGGCCTGGAGATTTTCTGTTCACTCGTCTGTCTAAATTTAGAATTGTTCTCCACTTTGGGATGCCACCGTTAGGAGGAATGCTGAAGTGTGTTGCGTGGTGATGACGGATTCGTTGTTTTTGAAGAACACTTCGACAGTGAAAACACATTGGACACCGGACTGAAAACTATATGGGATCGCCTATCAAAAGGACTCCCCCACCCCAAACCACTTGGCTACCTCCGCCTCACGCAATGAGCTCGAGAAATGGGGTCCTTCGTTTTGGCTCACTTTGTATTTATGAGAACACCGGCTCAGTGTTGCAGTGTGGAGGAGTTAAAATGGAGACTCTAATCACGCTTGTGCTTATTATGCGGCCCTTGCTCCGATTGGATGCTTGTCACGACATCGCAAGCCCTAACTGGTCACCCTGCCAATCAATCAGAGACAGCAGTGAACGTCGTGGGCCGGCACTTGGGAATGACTGGGCTAATCCACGTGGCTTTCCCGATTTTTAAACGACACTCTAAAGCAGTGGTTCCCAAACTCTGCCCTGAGGACCCACTGTGGCTGCTGGTTTTTGTTCCAACTAACGTTCGTTTTTCATTGGACTCAGCCTAATTAAGCGAGTCATTATTTCCCAGTTTCTGTGTTTTGGAATCAATGTAGAAATTACAAAACTAAGCTTGGTTGATTTTTTTTTTTATTAAAATGAACTAAGCAGTTATATGGGGAATATGTAATTTTTTAAAGTTAACAGTATTTTCAACCTAATTTTCATTCCGCTTTTCCAGGTGCTCTGGTTATTTAATTGATTATTTACTAATTAGTGGGTCGTTGCAGCTTTCATCATCCCGGGTATCTGCTATGCTGGTTGTTAATTGTCACTATTAGGGTTAAAAGAAGGGAACAAACTACACAGGAAAAGGAGAAAAAATAGGAAAACAACAAAAGAGAGTTAAGCATTTATAGCTTTAGTAAAAAATAGAAATATTTCTAAGTGTCTTATAAATGTAAAAACCATACTAATGTGTTTTTCTGAATGCAGAATAAGAGAAGGGTAAAAAAGACCAGCTAATTAAATGAGATCAGTTGTAATCGATAATTATCACTGATTGTGAATCTGGTGGGAACAAAAACCTGCAGCCACAGTGGGTCCCCAGGACCGAGTTTGGGAACCACTGCTCTAAAGGAAGATTAACATGTCACTTACCCCCAAGTACTTGGCAGTGAAGGCCGAGAAATTTTTTTTTTTTAAATCGTTTTCATGCAAAACATACAGAAAAAAATTTGTAACAGGACTTGATGGTGACCAGTGCTGCACGACAACAAACAATGTGGAAAATGTCCATAGGGAAAGGAAAAAAAAACAAAACATTCTCACGTGTCGTGTAAGCCACATGTCGGTTATCCAGTTGAGTGCTCACCGTGAGCAAAAAAATAGAAAACACAACTTCCAGAAAAGTCAAAGTGCAGTTCTGTGGGAATGTGGAGTTGATGGTTTCCCCCCCCCCCTTCACATTCACTGGTCCAGAGTCCTATCTTCAAATCAGAAGCAAAGTATTATGGGAATGCGTTTCAACTTTATGATGTGCACAGATGGTTTTTTTTGGGGGGGAATCTATCCACCTCAATAAAAGGATAAGCGTCCGTGTGTCTGACATCTGGCTGCTATGTCTCTGTTATTCCAACAGATGGTGCATTATAAACATGGAACACGGCTTTTGCAAATCTCATACCAAAATTGTATACCGAATATACTCGCGTTTTAAGTTCTCCAGCGGACAAGTCAGGGCTTGATTTTAAGTATAAATTTCGGGTATGGGCAGCATGGTGGTGCAGTGGTAGCACTGCTGCCTCGCAGTTAGGAGACCCGGGTTCACTTCCCAGGTCCTCCCTGCGTGGAGTTTGCATGTTCTCCCCGTGTCTGCGTGGGTTTCCTCCCACAGTCCAAAGACATGCAGGTTAGGTGGATTGGCGATTCTAAATTGTCCCTAGTGTGTGCTTGGTGTGTTTGTGTGTGTCCTGCGGTGGGTTGGCACCCTGCCCGGGATTGGTTTCTGCTTTGTGCCCTGTGTTGGCTGGGTTTGGGTCCAGCAAACCCCCCGTGACCCTGTGTTCGGATTCAGCGGGTTGGAAAATGGATGGAATTTCTGGTATTTTATAAGGTCGGTTGTATAAATCAAATGTGGAAAACTCACGCTATTGGTGATTCTAATATTGTAACGCCCACCTGCGAGGGTCACCATGGGGCGCATGACCTTTATTTTCTATGTATTGTGCCTACGTGACCACACAATGATACCTGAACGTTTGCACTGATTATATCTCACGCCTTCATCATAAGAGCAACCCTTATCTACGATCAGAAGAAAATATGAAGCTGGTTTTAAATGAAAAGTCATTGAAGTGGCGAAAGAAATTGGTAACTGTGCTGCTGCAACAACATTTGATGATCTGAGAAACTGGTGAGAGATTGGAGGAGGCAAGAAGATGTTAAAAAACAAAAAAATAAAATTAAAGTGTCACATTTTTGAGCAGGCATATAAGTCGGGGTCTGATTTTATGATCGATTTTTTGGGTTTTAAGACCCGACTTGTACGCGAGTATATCAGAAACGTGTGAATTTGAATCTTTCATTCCAACAGATGGCACATCACTAATGTTAATTAAGGCTGCATTGAGGATTCCCGTACTCCATTTTAGACGTGTGCATTGGAAACGTTATTGCGGAGGCCGACGTCGATTACTTGAACTTCAACTCGTCTTAAGACTTTTTATTTTTGGTTATCATTACCTTTTATTACAAACTTTTTCATGTAGAATGGACACAAAAACATGAGATTACATTTTTTTCTTGGCGCTGAGGCTATGGAGCTGCCGGTTCGAATCCCATAAATCCCAGAAGTGATTCCACTCTGTGGGGTCCTTAACCTGCAGCTGCTCCCTCCTCCTTATATAAACGTTTCATGTAGAATGGAAAGAAGATTCAAGATGCCAATTCAAGATGTTTTCTTGGCTATCACTACAAAATACATGGGGGTAACTAAAATATTCAAATAAATAAATCACTTTTGGGCAGAGTACTCCATTAAAGATGGGCCTAATGTGCCCGAGACCCCACAACCACTTCACCGCTCTATGCCCTCCAGAGGTGACCACGCTGCTAATCATCTGCCAGGCTGTGACCTCGAGCCACATGACAGCCTGGTGGGCTCCAGAGGACGCTGTACAGGTAAAACGGTTTTGAAAAAGAGGAGACCCTCAAACTGATAAAGTCACCTCGCTCCTGCTTTACTGTACCAAAGTGGGGAGACGCTTCCCTTCAAAGTGGTCACTGCCCACCAAGATGGCAGCAGTGGGCTGCATCGTCAAGCCTTTAAATTACATAGCAGCTACCCGAGACCCCTCTGTGGCTGAGGGGGTAAGCAATGTGGGCCTCTGACTTCTACTGCAGCTGGGGGGCTCAGATATTACACCGGGACTGACATTCTCTCTCTCTCTCTTTTAGTCTCATGTGCCGCCCCCCCCGTGATCCTGGAATAAACCCCCAAATGTCTCTCTCACCCAACTGCCCTCCCATTAGTGGTCCTGAAGAAGCCCCCATGATTTGGCCAACAGGATGTCTCAAACCCAAGACCTCCAGCAGCTTATCCACCTGTGCTAACGGCCATTCGAGGGTCCCCCCCCCCCCCCCATGTCCCCCTTGCCTGCCCCTGTCACATTAGCACTGGGATTGTCTTTGCAACAGGAAGCCATGTCTCCCACTGGACCTACCTTAGGAGACCCCCAGGGGGTGAGAAGGCATAACACCTGAGCCGTGGGAAGGCGGTCCGCAGCAGGATGGAGAGCACCGCGGCCGTGCCAGCGCCCAGACTGTGGCCAGTGATGATCAGGCTGTACTCCTGGAACGAGGAGAAGAAAGCGTCCATTGACGTGAGCTGAATCGGCAGCAGCAGCTTATCAACACTCAAACAGCCGTCAGTGTAAGAAACGAGTTAACAACTGCAGAAAACGTCAAATACAAATATTTGTAAAGGGAGGAAAAGTACACATGGAAATATTAGAGAGAATGAATCCTGTCAGGCCACCAATTTTGTGACCCACGCACCCCATATCTGAGTCACAGGATTATCAATCCCATAATACTCTCAAACTCGCTAAACCCCGCCCTGGAGGGAGTGCCAGCCCATCATAAAGCCTGCCAACTCACACCCTGGAATTGCCATCCAGTCTTGACACAAGAACAACGACTGAGCACAGGCCACTCTGTTGCCCACCCCCACCCCCACCTGGCAGAGGACGGGGGGGCCACTCGGCCCAACAATGTCTGTCCATCCCGGGAGGATTTGCGCCTGCCGTCCTCGAGTTTCCAACAGTGTGCCCGTCCTCTTGGCGAGCTCATTTCAAAGTCACAGTGTCGATCCGCTGGATCCGTTCTTTTCAGAATTTTAAACACTTCAGTCAAGCCCCCCTTAATCTTTATATGGTCGACTCCCTCAGTCTCCCCTCACAGCTCAGACCCCTCAGTCCTGTAGTCGCACTCCTGCCATGGAGGCCTCACCAGGGTGTTACAACTTTAGAAGCAACTCGCAATGGCGTCTGAACACAGCTGGCTGGAGTGCCAGTCCTCTAGGACTCTCGGGTCCTTCTGATAAGGCATATGCAGTATGAAATAAGCCATAAGAAATATTGAAAACAGAATTCAATAAAATCACCAGGCATTGGCTGGAGAGACTCACCGGTGCGATGGTGAACGCTTGGTTCAAAATGCCATCATTGACGAGCTTCCTGTAAATGTAGTTGGCCGCTTGAGTGATGCCCTGTGGACGAGATCAGGTTAGTTGGCCACGCGTGACCCTTCATGCCCACATCCTCAAGTGCAGTCCTGACCAAAACCCTCCAGCCCCCCAAAAACCACCCCCCGGCTGGAGATTTTCATTCCAGGCAAGTTCACCTTTACTTAGACTGTACCTGACAAGTTCAGCTCTAGTAGAATGAAGACCCCTGGTGCCCCCTCACTTCTTAACAATGCCAGAGGCTCCTCTACCTCTCCAATGTAATGAGGGGTCGTCGTGAAAGAACCAGCTTACGTACAGACAGACAAACAGGAAAGGCGGCGCTATATAAAAGTTAGACGCACACACAGACAAATAGGACGGCACAATAAAAGACAAACAGTTACGGAGATTCAGCATAAAAATTAGAAAGAGAAGAAGGCGGCACTATATAAAAAGGTCAGGAAAGCACAATATGGCACCCTGGTAGATAGGATGGCACTATACAAAGACAGCTGGAAAGGCACTATATAAAGAGATAAGTGAGCACTTCAAAAGACAGACAGGGAGATTCAGCATAAAAATTAGAAAAACCGACAGGAAAGCACAAAATAAAAAAGGTAGATAGGAAGGCCTGCCTTGTGCCCTGTGTTGGCTGGCATTGGCTCCAGCAGACCCCCCGTGACCCTGTAGTTAGGATATAGCGGGTTGGTTAATGGATGGATGGACAGGAAGACACTATATTAGGGGTCTCTGATTCTGGTCTTGGATGCCCGCAGGTTTTCATTCTAACCCTCTACTTAATTGGTGACCAGCTTTTGTTGCTCATTAACTCCTTTTTCCTTTCATTTTAATGGATTTTTTTTTTTTTTTTAAAGATTTATCCCCCTGAATTTCTTTATCGTTCCTCTGAATTGCTTCATTTCTTTCCTTCCCTTTCACATTTCATTTCTGTTTGGGGGCCATTGAAGACCAACTCAGCCAGGGACTAACAACTCCAAGCAGTCGCTTCATTCGGTGCCGATTCTTGTTGTTCATTAAACCCATTCTTTAACTCTTTCAGGGCTGATGTCGAAATTCAGGAGTAGAGGACGGTAATCAGCTGTAAACTGTGACAAAACTCACCCTTACGTTTTAGTTTGCTAGAAGGGAATTCAAGTAGCTTTGTTCATTTAACCTGCGTGAGTAGCAAAGAGCAAACAACCTCTAAAATGGCATCGACATCAAATATGAAAGTGAGGCACCAGCATCAGCTGACTGTGGCGTTGGACACGTTTGTGTTGCCGATACGCCTACAGCAGCCTTCGTCTGGGAGGACCACCACTTACGATGACAAGAGGTACAAACCTTACTGCGTCACACTACGACTGCCGCCCACCTGCTGTGCGAAGGCAGCTGGCCCACCATGCACTCCTACTGGCCATCGAGATGTCACTGCCACAAGAGAAGCCGAACATGTGCCAACAGCAACCCCAACACGAACCAACAGATGTTTTATGTTGCTTTATGTGTGAAGCCATTGCTTTGTGTGCTTTTCAGAAAACTGTTTTTAGGAAAAAATATTCAGCCCTCAAAGCTTGTTGCTGCTCTCATCGTGCAATAGCAGACATGTCCGACATTGTGGATTTTCTCTTTTCTGTTAAACTGTTTTGGAGACCTGAGCAGATACATTCCCGAGACCTTCATCGTTCTTTATTTTCAGATATTGTACTTTGGACAGCAGTTGTTTTGGCTCATTTTGTATCTCATTATTGTTTGGCTGCTAATTAAGGAAAAAGAAACAATGAAGGCGTCCGAGTCTTCAAGAGCAACTCAATTAAAATGAATTCAAAAGAAGTTAATTAGCGGCAAGAAGAGGTCACTCATTAAGAAAAGGGTTAGAATGAAAACCTGCAGCCACGGTGGCCCTCCAGGACCAGAATTGGGGACCCCTGCACTCTATAAAAGTCAGAGAGACAGGAATGCACTATATAAAAAGAAATATGGAAAGGCACTATATGAACATTAGACAGACAGGAAGGCAATATGTAAAAGATGGAATGTGACGATGCGGGTTCTGGCTCCACGCTCCCATCTGATATTTGGAAGCCCTTGAACCCAACACCGTCGATGATGTTACCGAGTGAGCTAGTCAGTGGAGGCAACAAGTAAGCAAAGGGATGGTAAAAAGTGAAACAGTGCTTTTATTAAAAAGACAAGCAAAACAAAAAAGTGTCCATAAATAAAGTGTAGTGCTTTCCAAAATCTTCATTAAATAAATAATCCAAAAAAAAAAAATGTGGAGGTTAAAAACACAATCCTTAAAAACCAGAGGTTAAAATCTTCTCATGGAAGCTGTCTTTAAAACAACAAGTCCGGTGCTTCATTTCTGTCAGCGTCTCACCTGCTTCTCCCAATTGGGCTTTGCAGCAGGCGAGACGCTCTCTGCAGCTGCCATCTTCTCACACACACACACACACACACGAGACTGGAGACCTCCCGATCCCTGGCTCTGGTCTGGCACTCATCCCAGTCCCCGAGACTTGGATTTCCACCAACGGCCAGGTCGCCCACGTTGGGGACTCCACCACCAAGCCTCCCGACTTCCGCTGCCATCTCGGCCTTACGCGGCTCGTCGCTTTCCCCTGGTCACTCCCACTACCTGGTCGGCCTAGCACCCAGTTTCCTCGCAGCTGCCCTCGAGCGCTCGTACATGCGCACGCACCGCGTGTCCGTCTCTCCTGCACCGCCTGCTTCCTCGCTCCCTGTAACCTCCGTCCTCTTTTACTTTCTTTTCTGTTTTCTTTTCTTCCTCATCTTCCAACCGACTCGTGCTTCTATTTAAGTAACGACGGACCATAGCAACTGTAGCAAATTAGCCACGGGAACAATCACGGATGTGGGCAGTTCTTCACCTGTGCACTCGGTGAGAAACGCCCACACCGCAGATCGTCCCGCGGCTTGCGATGGCCCAACGCTCCCTCACTAAGCCGCCGCGAAAGCGGTGATTATTTATTTAAAAAATGGCCTTTACTAAGCAAGCTGTGGACCCGCTATACCACATGGAACAACATGAAAAAAAGGTAGAGAGAAAGGCACTATATAAAAGTCGGACAGATAGACAGGAAGGCACTATATAAAAGAAAGACAGAAATGAAAGACAAATAGATGAGGAGGCCATTACATAAAGATAGGTAGGCACTTTATAAAAAACAACAGATAGGGAGGGCACTACGTATAAAAAAAGGAGGACGGAGTGACAAACAATACTTTATTTGGCCCAAGAGGGAACTTTCACATTTTATGGAAGATCAAGAAACAACTGCAACGACCGAGAAAAACCAACAGCAGCAGGTGAATGAAGCATTTCAAGGAAATGGAGTTCCGATTCCTGGGGCTGCCTACCGATAAGGCGCGACTCACCTTGTGTGCATAACACGGTCCGGCCACACCTTCGACGTGCAGAGTCTCGCAGTCTGCCGACAGATCCGTCAGGGCGTCCTGTAGGAATTGCACAGACGTGTTCAGCGCTTGCCGGTAGCACACAAGCAAACTGGCCTACAAGGCAAGGCCTGCAAGAGCAGCAAAGCTGCAAACCCTAAGTGACTACGTTGACTACCTGAACTCGCACCCCCAACGTGGGGGGCACTTACCCGCAGGGACAGGGTCCCTCTCACGGCTACCAGCACCGCCTCCTTCTGGTGATCCAGTGCCACAAAGAAGGGAATCTCGTAGATCTGCGAGGGAAAACAATTTAGTTAGCTGCATTTGGTGGAATGGCCAGACACGGCTCAACGCTCCGCAATTCATTCATAACCTCACTGCTGGCACAAGGTGCAAGTGTTTCCTCCGTGTGTACTGCTCTGATTTTTTACAGAAGTATTACAAATATTTTAGCAAACAAAGTATGCATCTTGCCCAGTGGGGTAACTTCACATGTGGATTATGAGACACGAGTCACATGAGGTTTTTTTTTTTTTTTAACAGACGTTTTGATTTTGTTTGCTCTTGTCCAGCATTGGTCACCATAGACACCTCCATTCTGCAGGAAAACACAACGAGGAAGGAGAAGACCCGAGGACTGGAAAGTCACAAATGTGACTCCAGTTTTCAAGAAAGGAGACAAAACGGACCTGGAGATTACAGACCAGCAAGTCTTACTTCTGTACCAAGCAAAATTATGGAAACTATCATAAGAAATAAATTCGAAAAAGTACCAGCATGAAAATAATATCTAACATATAAAGTTCAATGAGGTTGGGTGGGTGTGTTTCTGTGGTTGCTCTTTATACAATTCCAACAAACTTTGGCACAAATATCCCACTTTGTCAAGAGGAGACACCGGGCTGCTTTAGGACCCCAAATTCTGACCCTGGTGGTACTGGGGTTGGGGTTTCCTTTTTACAACAGTGAGTTTTAAAGATGGTGCCTTTTCCTAAATTTGAAGCTCTGAAATAGTGTTGTGAAAAAGTATTTGCCCCCTTCCTGATTTCCTCTCTCTCTTCTTGTTCATAACACTTGCTTCTGATCTCTAAACAAACAGAGAAACGCAGAAGACAATTTGAGTAAACACAACATGCAGTTGGGGTGGCACGGTGGCGCAGTGGGTAGCACTGCTGCCTCGCAGTAAGGAGACCTCGGTTTGCTCCCGGGTCCTCCCTGCGTGGAGTTTGCATGTTCTCCCCGTGTCTGTGTGGGTTTCCTCTCAGAGTCCAAAGACATGCAGATTAGGTGCATTGGCGATTCTAAAATAGTGGGGGTGTGTGTGTGTGCGCCCTACAGTGGGCTGGTGCCCTGCCCGGGGTTTGTTTCCTGCCTTGCTCCCTGTGTTGGCTGGGATTGGCTCCAGCAGACCCCCATGACCCTGTAGTTAGGATATAGCGGGTTGGATAATTAAATGACGGATAACATGCAGTTTTTAAAAGATTTTTTTTTTTTTTTTTTCCTTTAATAAATCAAGAGTTCACCAACACCTACGTCATCCATGTACAAAAGTAACTGGCCACCTAAACTTAATACTTGATGCGCCAACTTTAGCAGCAACAGCTGCAATCAAACGGTTCCGGTAACAGGAGGGCATCCTTTGGTTTTTAGAGGTTGCTTTCTTACTCTTTCCTGCCAATTTATTTTAGTAATTTTCTTTCTCGGGTCTTCTGGATTTTCTTTTTTTTTTTTCTTTGAGGCACGGGGGGCTGCTTGTTGAGACCTTGTAGCCGACTTCGCGTTGCTGGACAGTTTCGATGGAAGTGATGTGTGGATTCAGTACGACTGGCGGCTTGAGTGTGTCTAGTCGGATTTAACCCGTTATTTTGTAGCGGTGCTACCATTAGTTAGAACTGCATCTCCCAGCAGTCCCTGCAGGGGCTGTTGGGGTCAAAGGTGGCCAGAGGGGTTTAAAAGGAGGGCAGGTGTCGAAGAGAAAGGGAGTTTTTGTTTTGTTTGTTTAGTACCTGTATATATCTGTTGAACTGCCTGCTGTTTTGCTGCTATACATCTTCGTGTCCTGGATTGACTTGTGTGTTGGGGTCTGGATATCATTTGTCTACCTGTTACTGTTACTGAGGTCGTTGTCTGGATTCATTGGCTTTCACGGAAGAAGGAGCGCTCCTGAACCATTCATCTGTCAACCTACTTCAGCAACTACCGGTAGGACTGTGTTTTTCCATTTCCCTCGCATCATTCAAATCACTGGACATAACTTCACCGCTGATCATTTCATACATGGACTTTACTGCGTGTTTGTCGTGTTTATTTGTTAATTGTAATACCGTCGAAGGGATCAGGGGTGGTATTATTGTTTTCATTTATTTAATTGAATTTCATTATACTTTTTATCATTTAAGTTCCCAGCGCGTTTTCTTTGTCTCTGTAGTGTGTGTGTGTGTGTGTGTGTGTGTGTGTGTCGTGCCAAGGCTGGGGTTGTCCCTGGTAATCCTCATATAAAATAAATAAATCACCGTCACTCTCGACGGTGTGAATCTTAGCGGCTTCTGACCGCTACAATTTAAACTGAGTTAAACTCATTGATTGAGTGACTAAGGGGGCAATTACTTTTTCACATGGGTGAAAGCCGTGATTCTGTCTTTCAAAAAATCAATTGATCTTTGGAAAAAAAAATGTGAATTGTGCTTACTGAGGTTGTCTTTTGTATTCTACTAAATATATTTGTAGATCAGAAACAGTCAAGTATTGGAAGTAAGCAACAATAGAGGAAATCTGGAAGGGGGCAAATACTTTTTCACAACAATGTTCATTAAACAGAGGCAGCTTCACTACACCCCCACCTTACTTATGAAGGCCACGAGGATCTACAGCACCCCTCCATTGTCTGAGCTCTTGCCGATTCAAATGTCCGTTACCTGCACGCTCCTGCCCTTACCTTGTTGTGGAAGCTGATGTAAATGAAGTCCCTGTACTGCAGGCCGGTGGTATACAGCATGGACGTGAAGTGACATCCCAGGTGGTCACCTCCCACAATGTCATACTCCAGGGAGCGCCTCCTGCAGCTGAAGAGGAGATGTGGACAAGTGAAACCAGATGAAGCCTTCCAACTCTACAGTTGACTCCTTAATGCCTAGCAAACTTTGGGGGGGGGGGGGTACACCTGATAATCCCAAACCAGCAATAGGAGCCCACCAATCAAAGCTCTGACTTTCAGCTCATTGTGTGTGGGCAGAGGAATTGTTGCCTCTAGGGGGCAAATTCAGGAGTGCTTGAGCTCCGGCCTCCCCATAGCAACGAAAGGTGGACAACAAAGAGAAGCCATCAAAGCTTGTTTAGGACAAAGGCAGCGAGTATCTGGAATGCGACTCCCTGGAAACGGGACTGGCGTTTGTACCTGAGGCACTCGGCAACAGCCCTGCATTTAATGAATCAAGCGACATTAGGTGGCTTTTTATGTCACCTGCTAAAAAGAGACACACATGACAGTCCGCAGGTTTTCACTCAATCACTAGAGGGCTTCTCAAGTGTTCATCTTGATGCTCTGAAAGATCACCTCTACCTGTAAGATGGTTCAGCTACACTCGGTGAAACAAACACACACACAACTCACTCACTCACTCACCAGTCTCCGCTCAGCTTACACACTCCAGTCAGAGGCTGGCTGAAGACGAACATGGGCCAACCATAGGCAGCCACAGCAAATCGCATGTAGTGTGCCGAGCGCTCAATCTCCAAGTCCAGGTCTTCACTCTGTGAGGGCGAGAGGGAGAAAGAGAGAGATGGTGAGGATCGTCTGACTGAAGGAAAATGTCGATACGAGATCACTACCATACCCTGAAGCTGAGGGCGGACACAACAGGCATCTGTCTGTCTCAGGAGGACAAAGCCGACCCCACCGTAAATACAAGGCACTCGACTTTCTTTTGAAAATTTGGGCTGATAAGAGCAGCATACATCCGGTCAAACTCCAGTTAATGGAATTTACAAAAGTAAGGCAAGCCCCCTAATACGGGGTGGTGGTAGCGTGTCAAAGGCGAGAGACCACCCAGGGCCCCACTGTCTCCATGTTACATAGATGGGCCAGACGTCAAATCGGGGAACTCCGAGCAGTGATGTTCACAGGAAGGGGCGCTATAATGGATGTTTTTAAGGTATCAATTAGGTCCTAATAAGATAAGAGGGCATTTGTGCCAATGAGTGGAAAAGGGGCAGGGGCTTGAGCCGCCGTAGCCATCCCTTTGAGTCAGTATGTAGCATCTGAAAAAAATGTGGGCTTCTGCTGCAACAGCAATGATGTCACATTACACAGTGGCAGGCCCTCTGTGGCTCTGCTGCCTCCTCTCCCCTCAGTGATTCCGGGTGAGCCCCCAAAATGCCACGGCACCCACCGGTTAGCTATTCACCTTGCCCGACTCCCTTTTTTAGAACGGAGATGGTGTAAAGTAATTCTCACCGGGGGACCTTTAATTTTAGATCCGTCCGAATCCCCTCGCATCAGTAACTTTTTATGGACTACGTGTTCACGTCTCAGTAAAGATGACGGAGCTTTTTACCTTCTGCAATAAGGTTGTTAAAAAAAATGATCCCAGGCTAAACCTGTCCTGTGCAAATCGACAGGTCAGTAAAACTGTCACTTGAGCGACGTGGACGTGACTAAAATTACAGTGGCCTTCTGGTAAGAATTACTTTACCAAATGCCTGAAGTGAAGAAGAAGAAACAAAAGAAGAACTGCTGGTACTCCTTGTTCTGTCCTGTGTGCTGTCACACACAATTTATTGTGAAAAGCGAGTCAGGGGTGTCCCTGTTGCTGGTGTGAATGGACATACTGTTGTTGTACATTTGTGTTGCTAATGTGATCTGAACTGACCGTGTGTATACATTATCTGCTGGCATCCATAAGGCAAGAACGAGTACCGGCCCACTTCCAGCCGCGACTTACCTCGTGGTGTAAAACTAATCGTGTCTGAATCGGGCTTTAATAGTGGGACTAGAATTTGGGGCCTAAAGGCTGATTTATACCTCTGCATCAAGCTACGCTCCGGTCTGACACACACCTCCTCAAAAATGTGACTACGCGACGAGTCAATATGAGCTCTACAACTCTGATTGGCCGGTTTAGTAACTACATGTTTCCGGAATTGCATTTCCGTTCATCTATTTCAATGTAAACATGGAGCAGATCAAGAAATGTAAAAGTTAGAAAACATACACATTTATACACTGCTCAAAAAAATTAAAGGACCACTTTTTAATCTGAGAATTGCATCAAGTCCATTAAACTTCTGGGCTGTTGATCTGGTCAGTTTAGTAGCAGAGGGGCTTGTTAATCAGTTTCTGCTGCTTTGGTGCACTAGAGGGGCAACAATGAGACGACCCCCAAAACAGGAATGAATGGTTTAACAGGTGGAAAGAGGCCACTGACATTTTTTCCACCTCATCCGTTTTGTCACTCATTTTGCATTTGGGTACGCTCAGTGTCACTACTGGTAGCATGAGGCCATACCTGGACCCTACAGAGATGACACAGGTATTCCAACTTCTCCAGGATGGCATGTCAATACATGCCATTGCCAGAAGGTACATGGAGGCATGGAAGAGATTCCAGGAAACAGGCAGTTACTCTAGGAGAGCTGCACAGGGCCCTCCATAGAAGGTCCTTAACCCATCCGCAGTACCCACCGGTATCTGCTCCTTTGGGCAAGGAGGAACAGAATGAGTACTGCCTGAGCCTACAAAATGACCTCCAGCAGGCAGGCCACTGGTGTTAATGTGTCCAACCAAACAACCAGAAACAGACTGGCCGACGTCCTCTAGTAGGTACCATGGTGCTTGATTGGCATTTGCCATAGAATACCAGAATTGGCAGGTCCACCACTGGAGAATTGTCCTTTTCACAGATGACAGCAGGTTCACCCTGAGCACATGTGACAGACGTGAAAGGGTCTGGAGAAGCCGTGGAGAACGTTATGCTGCCTGTAACATCGTTCAGCATGACCTGTTTGGTGGTGGGTCAGTGATGGTATATCTGGGGAGGCATATGCATGGAGGGATGCACAGACCTCTACTGGCTAGACAACAGCACCTTGACTGCCATTAGATATCAGGATGAAATCCTTGGACCCATTGTCATACCCCATGCTAATGCACTGGCTCCCGAGTTCCTCCTGGTGCACAATAATGCTTGGCCTCAGGTGGCGAGAGTATGCAGGCAGTTCCTGGAGGATGAAGGCATGATACCATTGACTGGCCCCCACACTCACCTGACCTAAATCCAATAGAGCACCTCTGGGTGAGACATTATGTTTCAGTCCTTGCAGTCAACTATCAGCCATGACAGTTTTAAATTCTTTCCCTTTGGCCCAGGCGCTTACCGGGTAGCTGAGCGGAGTGCTGGACACCACCTCGTCCAGATCTCTGCACTGTTCCATCTTGTCTTGCTCCTGATGAATCAGAGAGAGGCCGGCTGCGATGTCACTGGCCACCAGGTCAGTATCCTGCACAGACATAACATGGACACATACAGCGAGTGGGTGAGAAGGAAAGGCACTCTCTCACTTCTAAGTGTTGGATTGGTACTAAAATTTGGACTTGGGTATCGATACCAGCTTTCAGACTTTAGTACCGGTACCAAAATGGCACTGAAGCAAACAACTGATAACAGCAAATGTGCGCCTCCCTGCCTTGCTAAAAAGCTATGTCTTTACTTTGAATTCTCCAGTACATTACAATTTGCTGTCCCCTTAAGTGGTCTCCAGCACACTGAACAGCTAGAGGGGATGAAGATGGGTTTGTCCACAGAGTACAAAACGTGGCTGGGACAGGATGGTTAAAGACTAGTTTATACTTGATTCACTTGTGTTGGGTGCGAGGGCTTTGTCGTAAAAACGACATCAGATATGGAGATGCACCAGTACTGGGTTTTCACTGCGTGCTTGTGTCCTCTGTACAACAATTATTTTATAAATCTTTTTTTCTACTCATATGTACATTGGACACAGATTTAGCACAGGGGGCTCATCATTTAGAACTGCTAGGCAAGCATTTTAAGACAAGACAAGTTAGGGACAACTGCGAAATAGGCAGTCAGACTGATGACGTGTCAAACTCATGAAACTGTATCCCCCCCCCCTTGTTTGGAATGGCATAATTCACCGAAGTGGGGGCCTGCATGTATAAAGCCATGGAACATTGCCTGGCACACCTTTGAAGCCGACGGACTGATGGGAGGTAACGTCATCTGATCAGAAAAATTCTTCCAATGCAACAACGAAAATGGCAGACTCTACACATCGGGCCCCCACTCCCAAACTGGATTCTTGCCATTGGCTTCCTTTGTCTGTTATGCAGCGTAAACCATCATTAAAGAAAGCTAAGTTATTTCTCCTATGTGATTTCTTACCGCCGTATCACTAAGGGAGGGGTATCGCCTTTTAATATCTTATCTATATAGATTTGAGTTATGTAACACGCCGCAATTACAAAAGAACTCATTCCAACAGGGGAGCTAACGCCCCCTGCTGGATACAGAGTGCTCATGGAATTTTTTTTCCTAATTACTCAGCGATGTGGACGTGGCACCGTGTATCCAAAATGGCAAATTTGGAGGAGAGGCTAGTTACGTGGGTGCTAGAACGACGAAAGGAGGGCTGAATACGACACAAAAGGGCATCAATGATGAACGGATGCAAGTGCATCCATTCACCATGTAGGTCACCTACTCACGTGAATATTATACTCGTAACACATTCGCCGGTTGTCAACACTCCATCTTCTTTTATTTTTATACTCTCAATGTCATTAATAATAAGCACAACTCTCCTTCTATCAGCAGAATGTCACTTCCTCTGCTGTGACATTATTAGGTATGCGACATTGTCACCTACTGACTACAAGAATTTTAATGCGCTGATCAAAAGGGACGCAACAAGCATGAATGTACTTTGGTCGCTGACCACGTGCACGCTGGCGTTCACCCCACTAAAGCTACTGGGGGCGGGGGGGGGGGGGGTTGGGGCGCCATTTCCTCGTGCTTGGTGGGTATTTGAGGATTGTTGAACTGGCGTTGAACAAGGTGGCCATAGGTCACTCTAAACAGAGGTTTTCTATTAAATGGTTCCCGAGGCCTCGACTTCTCTAACTGACTGAGGGGAAGGAAACGGCTTTCACCGATGCAGAGGTGACAATGTGTGGCTTTTGTTATGTAGACCTTAATATATTAATTAAATCAACACAATAACAATAAGTTCTATATAAAAAAAGCCTTTTTTTTTATGAAGTAGATATTCAAGATCACCCTTAGATGCCCACCGAAAAGAAGTCGCTGAAAAGCTGACCGATGTTGGAGAAGGCAGCCCGGTGGTCGTCGTCTTGCATGATGCAGCAGCACAGGAGCCGGATGCGGTTCTCCCAGACGCGGGCCGCCAGCGAGCGGGCCGTGTACAGCAGCTGGGCCGAGTCGCTGCTCTCCAGGTTGTGATCCTCACAGACGTTGAGGTATGCCTGCCTCTTTCTGCCCAGTGGGTCAAAGACAATCATGATGGCGACTGCTGTGATGAAGAGGATGATCCAGCTGCAAAAGCACAAGACTTGATTAAACCTGATGAACTCTTTCAAGGCGGACGGCGACATAACACGACATACAGGAGTGTCTTCATGCATGAACGTGTTCAGCATTATGGTCGGCTGATGCTGGTACATCACTTTCATTTTTGATGTCCAGATCACTTGCATCAAAATCAAAGCTGGATAAGTCCGAGTCCGATTCAGCAATTACTGTATATGCAAAACATTTTCCATGGAGGATTTTGCTTTGCGCATTCACTTCGCTCTCTCACCAGAACTGCCTTTAGCTCTGGTGGCCAGTGCCTGCGTGAAGGCCGCTCTGGCAGCTGGGCGTTCCTGCCAGCCAGGAGCTCGCAAGTAGCGATGCGAGGAAAAAAAAAACAAACAAACAAACAACAAAAACGATCAGGAAATGCACTCAAGTCAAAGGGGAAGGAAAACTGGACTAGTTTTAAGTGGAAGTATAACGGTACAATGGTCTTTTAAGCGTTCCTAAGGGTTAGGGATGAGTCTGGCAACTATGCTAAACCGACTATGGTGGCCAAAATGTGATCAGAGCTGTGAGGCAGCTGTGCCGCTCAGAAATAAAAGGCTGAATTGAAACATCCACCTCCAAACTTATACACTGCATACACTGGCAACATCGGCAGGTCACAGACAGCAGTTAAGCGGACTGCTGCATTCATTTCAGTGGTCTTTGATCTTGTTGAGAGAACCTGTTCATGGATTTGTATGTAGAAAGATTCTTTAATACATCCCAAGAATAAAATTATTACTTTGTGTCAGGGTTGATTTGTGTTGTTGATGTCACTATTGCGTCTTTGAGGCAGCACTGTAACCTAAATGAGACTTCCATAATTCAATTCCCATCATTGAACTTGGCCCCTCCGAGGGGCTAGCGCTCCCAGCTGGACATATTTCAATGTGCCACTCTGGCCAGTTTATTCACATAAACACATAATCTGTTTATGAAATATTTTTTCCATATGTGACATTTTTTTTCCTTGTTATTAACATTGCCTTCTTTTCCTTTTTATTATCCACTCAGAGTTATACTCTGCCAAAAGGAATGGAAGGTGTCACTTTCAAATAGATGGGTGCTGTCCTTCCGTTTCCAAATCTGCACTCCAGCTGCCCCGGTCACAAAGGTTACTCACCTGGCTATTACTGCTATGATCACGGCTCTGACGACGGACACCTCACAGCCCAGGCTGGTGTCGGAAACCCACATGGCACCCAGGCAGGCCCAGACTAGCTCTGGGATGTAAAGGATGGTCCGGATGTAAATAAGAGTTGGGATAGACCTCCGGGGGCCAGGGTTTGTGATTGTACCTGGAAGAACAAGAAGAAATGTATCTCTTCAAACCAAACTTGGGAGGAGGAGAAGGAGACAAGGAAGAGGCTCGTGACAGGAGATGCTCCACCATCTTAAAGTTTCACTATTAAATCTGAACATTACAAAGCAAACTGCACACAAGAGGGGGACAGGAGTATAAAAAAAAGAATCAGGAAATGCCACTAGGGCCGTAAGCAAGTCACACAATTTAACCCCAACAAATCACTAGACTTAAACCGGTGGCACAGTACACAGCTTCTAATTGGAGGGGGTGCTGACCTGGTCACTGAAGCACAACAGGATTACACAACTAGATAGCACAAGGGATGACAAATTAGTCGACTCTGTCATGACTTTCAAGCACTGGCTCACATTTCCAAAGTATTGTGAGCTTGCCCCTTTTGCTGACAGCCAATAGCATGCTGCCTGAAGGAGATGGTGCCCATGTAAAGGGTTTATGGGTATGGCAAGTTCTGCCACAACCTCTGCGATTTTTTTCTCCATTCTTTGGTATGTAAAAACATGATTAAATCGGACAAACCAGACTACTCCTTTTGTTTAAGGGGTCTAAAACTTCCACATGACTTATTCCTCATTGCTGCCATCTATGAATTGTACTTCTACTCACTGGCCATCACCTCTTATTAAACCTGCTTGGTTTTGTTGGGGTGAGACGTCAATTGGTTGGAAGAAATTGCTGGATATGCCAGACTATGCAACTGGCAGTCACATAAGTGTGCAGCGACTCGCATAGTAAATGAAATCTATGACTGAAAATCTCTGAAAAAGTCACGTAGTGCGTCAGGGCATTTAAATGAAATCAAGTATGAGGCCTTCATTTGGAGGGGAAAGCTGGACTTGCCAGTCTGGGATTTCAAATTGTAAGGTTTGCCTCCACTTGTTCATATGTGCCTCTTAGAGTCATGGCCTCCTGTCTGTTACGTAATAATTTGTACTTGTGTGTATTTTATGATTTGCTTTCAGTTTTGAATGATTACTTTCAATTTTTTTTTTTATTTAAATTATTACTCTTGATTGTGTTTACAATTAGTTAATTATGTATGGCCTCTTACAGCTTATATACTCCTCATTCTCTGTGAGTGGAGCCCCAGGAGGCAGGGCCTCTCTAACCCTTTTTATGCCGGTGAAGAGTAGGAGAGGTTGAGAGTATTACAGTTTTCTTGATTTATTTTGCTTCTGTTCCTGGTTTTCTATTTTGGATTGTGGTTTTGGGCTTGCTTGCTGCAGGACTGCCTTTTCTGTATTTTTTGTGCCATTTTTTTTTCCTCTTTTGAGCAATTTGCCTTAGAAAATCCTTTATTTATAAAGATTCTTTGTTTAGGCCTTTTGTGCACAAACTAGGGGTTTATGGTCATCCTCCTCCTTGTGGGGCTTTTGCTTTATTCTGTGAGCTCCCCATATTTGGAGCCTGCTAACTGTTGTAAGAGTGACTGGATTTAGGATGAATCTCCTCAGGCATAGCAGCCCTTCCGTTAGGAGGCCTCACACCCGTTTGTTATGTTTGGGACTCCACCTCAATGCCCTGTAGGCCTGGTCTGTATCCTGTGCCCAGATTTTGCTCAGATAAGCTTCTGGCCATCAAAATCCTCACGAAATACAATTACACCATAATAAAAATTTTGTGAAAGAGGCACGTGATACCAAACTCCACAACAGTGGCAGGTCAGGGCTAATTTCAGTGCTGAGTGTGAAGCTGATTTTGAGAAGCAGAGTAGCGTGGTAGACCATAGAACTTTAGGGACCTTCAAATCTAAGAATTAACTGGCGAGCTTTGGTGGGCAGAGTGGCCTGTTCTCGCCTAAATTCTGTTAATGTTCAAAGAAATAAAAGTGATTTCAGGTAAAAGATACATGGATAAAACAACAGGCCTCTCACCTTGCATGCTGACATAAATGATTGCCAGAAGTGTGAAGATGATCAGCGCCAAGAGGGACAGGAGGACAATCAGGTAGCTGTGCAGGACCCCACCGCCAATGCAGTCAAACTGCCCCTTGTGCATTGAGTACAGCACAAGGATCAAAATCCACCTGCAAAAAAAAAAAAACAAGAACAGCATGGCCATTATATGGCGTTGAACTAAGAGACAAAATAACATTAACTGCCAAGTTTAGAATTTGCCATTTTAATCAATTCAGTCAAAATTAAGTCCATCCATCCTTTATTAATCCCCAAGGGGAAATTCACATACTCCAGCAGCAGCATACTGATAAAGAACAATATTACAATTAAAGAGTGATAACAATGCAGGTATAACAGACAATAACTTTGTATAATAATAACGTTTACCCCCCCGGGTGGAACTGAAGAGTCGCATAGTGTGGGGTCTCCTCAGTCTGTCAGTGGAGCAGGACGGTGACAGCAGTCTGTCGCTGAAGCTGCTCCTCTGTCTGGAGATGATCCTGTTCAGTGGATGCAGTGGATTCTCCATGATTGACAGGAGTCTGCTCAGTGCCCGTCGCTCTGCCACGGATGTCAAACTGTCCAGCTCCGTGCCTACAATAGAGCCTGCCTTCCTCACCAGTTTGTCCAGGTGTGAGGCGTCCCTCTTTATGCTGCCTCCCCAGCACACCACCGCGTAGAAGAGGGCGCTCGCCACAACCGTCTGGTAGAACATCTGCAGCATCTTATTGCAGATGTTGAAGGATGCCAGCCTTCTAAAAAGTATAGTCGGCTCTGTCCTCTCTTGCACAGAGCATCAGTATTGGCAGTCCAGTCCAGTTTATCATCCAGCTGCACTCCCAGGTATTTATAGGTCTGCACCCTCTGCACAGTCACCTCTGATGATCACGGGGTCCACGAGGGGCCTGGCCCTCCTAAAATCCACCACCAGCTCCTTGGTTTTGCTGGTGTTTAGATGTAGGAGGTTTGAGTCACACCATTTAACAAAGTCCTTGATTAGGTTCCTATCTGAGTCGCAGGTTTTTGCCACCAGTTTGTGCAAATGCGGACACAAAATGTCACCTTCTCAAATCTGTGTAACCCAGTCCAGGATTATGGGGTGCTAGAACCTAAGTGGGCAGCACTGGGCACAAGAAAAAAACTACCAGTCTGCCACATGGCCTGCTCACACTTACGCAGGGCCAATTAGGAATTCTCAATTAACCAAATATGTGTTTAAAAAGATAAAGCAAATTGGAAGGGAAAAAAGTGTATAAGCTTATTAGTGGGGATGAAAATGACACACAACTGACTAACGGGCCAGATATCGATTTATTTTCATTTTGTGTGGTACCACGAGCCATTACAAGGTTCTTTATGCAGCAAGTTAAATTACAAAGCTGCTGCAAGTCCTTGTGTATAAAAATGGCAATACGAGTCAGAACATGAACAACACACTAATGAAGATTAGGGGCGCTTAAACCTTGTGTCACCTTCATTTAGTTTATCCTGACTGTTGTCACAGTGGCAGCATATTGAGCTCGATAGACCAGGCCATGCTGTCGTCAGCAACTTCTTAACAGCTCCTCCTGGGCAAATCGCAGACGCATCAGAGCCAGCTGACGGACCAATTTCCTCCAGTGTGTCTTGGGTCTTCTCCTGGTGGGCTGTATTTGGTACACCTAATGAGGGGAGTGCCAAGGGGCATCTCAACTACCTGCCCAAACCACCACAACTGGCAGATCCAATATCAAGAACAGCACATGGGGATGTGTGGAGAGAAGCAGAGGAATCAGTTGAAGCTCATTAAGCTGTAGGACGCTAGCATCCATTTGAGCGTCACGATTGGGTGGTCAGAACTGACTGAGCAGCACAGTAGAGAGTTCAAAGAGTGAGGGCTATAAAACCAGACTTGTCATTGAAACCACAAGAGTCCAAGTAGCTTAGCTAGCTCATGAGTAGCACAGAGATAAGCTGCTAGTGGCAGTCAAGAGTGTTTTCTAGAAGGTTCCATATTTGACCAGTGGCCACTGCAGCTAAGCCAGCAGAGATAAAATATGGTCAATGTTCACATGATAAACAAGACAAACATAACATCGTTAAAACCTGCTTAATCCAATTCAGAGTCGGGGAGGGGAAGAGGCTATAATGGCAGCACTGACCAGGAAACCACCAATGACAGGCACCAGGCCTTCATAAGGCCCACTCATGCCCTTGCAAAGGACCAGCATTTTGGAATGGGAATGGTGTAGTTTGTTATCAGTATGGGAGGAAAGACCACCCTTTGTGTGTGTGCGTGTTGGGGGGGGATGTTTGATATATTTGTCTGTGTTTCATGAGCTTCTGTGAAGTCTTGAATTTTCCCATAAGGTATTACCTATTGCGAGTGTTGCTGCTAGCGGACGCGGTCGTTCATCAGAAACTCCCTCTTAAACAGTATTTCAATGGGAAACAAACACACTCTTACACCTCATCTTTGTGGGATCAGCTGCAGGCTTGCACGTCACCCGTGTCTTTGAACATGTAAAAGAGTGAGCTGCAGCCATCCTGAGGTCTTGCTCTCATGTCTCTCTCTTCCCCCAGACTCCCTCTGCTCCGGCCGCTGCTTCCGAACCCCTGTACCCCCTGCATGAGAAAGACTTTGTGTTCTTTTGATTAGGAATCGGGGCCAAGGTGTCAAGTTTGAAAACTGTTCATTGTGTGGCCGGATCACTTGTGAAAGAGAGACTTGTGTTTGCATCTGCCAGAAGAGCAATAAAGTTTCTACTCCTTGGAAATCCTACTGTACTTTCCTGTGCAACACCCCACTTCTGGTACCACTTGTCAAGCTTGGGTCACAAAGTTGCCTCCTGATCAAAAGAACACAAAGTCTTCCTCATCAATGGGGTACAGCGGCTCGGAAGCAGCAGCCGGAGCAGAGGGAGTCTGGGGGAAGAGAGACAGGAGAGTGAGACCTTAGGACGGCTTCAGCACATTCTTTAAAATGTTCGAGGAGCATGCTGCGCAGCAAGCCTGCAAAGAGGAGGTGTAAGAGTGTGTTTCTTTCCCATTGAAATACTGTTCAAGAGGGAGTTTCTGAAGAGCGGCCATGTCCACTTGCGACAGCGCAAACACTATCTGTAAAGTAGGACTTTATGGACCTTCAGATATCAACTTGATGCAGCTTTGGAGAACTGAGGTGAATAGGATGGACGAGCTTGTTGGGGTGAGCGATTTCTTCCTGGCTCAATTGTTCTAATACTGCTGATAGCCTTGAAAACCATGAAGCTAATTGGTGCCATAGTGATGAGGGGTGATGAAGCTGAAAATGAGGAGACAAGTGCCAAGTAAGGAATGGAGCACAAGCAAAACACCAGGGCTTTTCAGAGGTGATGATGTTATTTGACTGGAGGAGGTTCAACTGCCGATTACCCACCCATCCATTATCTAACATGTTTAGTCAGTGCCCTAATGGTGTTAAGTTGCCTAATAAGAATGAAATGAAATGAAATTAAATTAAAGCAAGGGTGACTAAAATGCCACCAACATCCACAAACATAAAAGCCCAGATCAGCAGTCTTTGTTTCAGGTTAATGCTCACCCTGGCACACAGGGGAGCACTTTATGAAATTAACTTTATGGCCCCGTGTCTGCTCCTTATAAGCCATTATCACATTTTTATAAAACGTTTTTACCTTAAGCAGACCTAAACCAAAATCATAAGGACAATCCAGATTTATACAGACTCAAAAGAGCCAAACAGAAAAAACATGTGCCCAAGATGTGACATTAGAACTCTCTGGACGAGAACAGGCCATTCAGCACAACAAAGCTCGCAAGTCCTATCCACTTATTTCTTCCAAAAACAACCATCAAGTCGAGTTTTGAAAGTCCCTAAAGTCCTACCATCCACCACACTACTTGGTTGCTTATTCCAAGTGTCTATCGTTCTTTGTGCAAAGAAAAACTTCCTAATGTTTGTGTGAACTTTATCCTTAACAAGTTTCCAACTGTGTCCCCCATATTCTTGATGAACTCATTCTAAAGTCACAGTATCAATCCACTGGACTAATTGCCTTCATAATTTTAAACACTTCAGTCAGGTCAACACTTAATCTTCTTTTCCTTAAACTGTAAAGGCTCGGCTCTTTTAATCTTTCCTCATAACTCATCTCCTGTAGTCGCTCTTCTCTGGACCTTTTCTAGCGCTGCTGTTATGTCCTTTTTGTACCCTGGAGACCAAAACTGCACCCAGTACTCCAGATGAGGCCTCACCAGTGTGTTATAAAGCCTGAGCAGAACCTTCTGTGACTTGTACTCCACACATCAAGGCGCTATATAACCTGACAGTCTGTTAGCCTTCTTAATGGCTTCTGAACACTGTCAGAAAGTCGATAGCTTAGAGTCCACTACGACTCCTAAATCCTTCTCATAAGGTGGACTCTCGACTTGAGCGGCACAGCGGCACTCATACGATCTAGCAATCTAATGAAGCACTTTTTACACCCAATTATATAGCGCCTAGCGGAGTGGTGGCTCGGAGTGTCATCTCAGATCTGTGCCATCAATCGAAAGGTTGCTGGTTCAAGTCCCATAAACACCAGGAGTGACACCACTCCATTGGGCCCCTGAGCAAGGCCCTTAACCTGCAATTGCTCCATCCTGGGTATGACGTTAATCTGCATCCAGCCCTGAAAGCAGGTCCTCCAACCTGCAGGGAAAACTTGGGGGTTGATGACAGAATTGGCACTCCAGCCACCGTAAAAAAAACCTCAGTGTTCAGTGTGGTGCTGAGGTGTCACCCGCTGCACAGAGACCTCAAACCGTGTGGTTTGCGGTGTAATCAGCGTACGCTCCCAGCCTCTCCTCTCCCTCTCTTTCCCATTTCTCTGTCTACTCAATCAGTATTGCTTCTTGCTAATGAACTGAACCCATGCTACCATGTTGCCCAAGTACTGTAAATAAAATAAATGAAAATAATAAAATATATACAAAGCAATACAGTAAGACTAACAGACCCGGTACTCACCCTGGATTGTTTTTATTCTGCTTTGCCGTTCATCCCTAACAGGCTACAGGCTACTGGTTTGTTACCCGCCTCGGCTTAGCCGCTTAGCTTGCTCAGGTGCCAACTGTAAAAATGTCTGTCAGTAGCTGCAACGTATCCTAAGTCACACCGGATAAAGGCTATAGAATAATAAAAACCCAATGTTATGTGAAGATACACAACAGACAGAACAGATGGCCATCATGAACAAAGCAGCTCATCCCCTCTCTGACACAACAACATTGAGAACTTTTAGTCAATGAATTACTTAATTATGAAGAAACTACTGGGGCTTTGTGACCCCAATGGCAATACACCTTCATGGTGCCTCACTGGGACTGCTCTATTATCATTAGCCAAGTTAGGAGCTTGTCATTCTTGTGTGTGCTTAAACTGAGTTGTTGTTTGTTATAAAATTTCAATTTCTACTTGGGACATGTAATGTTCTACAAATCTAACTACAAATCTGGCCCCAGCCGTCACACCACAGTCAAAGATGCACAGATCTCGGCCACTCTGACATTCAGTCATCAAACAATTACTAAATGCTCTGACCACATCAGCAGCATCATTCTTGCCACTTCAGCACGCCAGGCTATATGCATTGCTGAGCAGGTGCCCATCCCGGGTTGAGTAGTTGAACGGCAGGCTTTTGATTTGCTCTCACCGCGGCGTGTCCTCTGCAATCACATGGCTAACGTCCTCGTCCCATCACAACTGAGGGTGGGTTACATAGAGGGGGACCCTGCACAAGGTGCCCACAGTGCACTTCATCTCCATCCCTTCCCTCCCATTCATTTCTAGAAGGTCCAAGATGTGATAAATTCACTGTATACTTGTTATATTAGAATTCTAGATAGATAGACAGATACAGTGGGTACGGAAAGTATTCAGACCCCCTTCAATTTTTCACTCTGTTATATTGCAGCCATTTCCTAAAATCATTTAAATTAATTTTTTTCCTCATTAATGTACACACAGCACCACATATTGACAGAGAAAAAAAAAGAATTTTTGAAATTGTTGCAGATTTATTAAAAAAGAAAAACTGAAATATCACATGGTCCTGTCAGAGCAAATGAGAATCATGAGGTCAAAGGAACTGCCTAAAGAGCTCAGAGACAGAATTGTGGCAAGGCACAGATCTGGCCAAGGTTACAAAAAAATTTCTGCTGCACTTAAGGTTCTCAAGAGCACAGTGGTCTCCATAATCCTTAAATGGAAGACGTTTGGGACGACCAGAACCCTTCCTAGAGCTGGCCATCCGGCCAAGCTGAGCTACCGGGGGAGAAGAGCCTTGGTGAGAGAGGTAAAGAAGAACCCAAAGATCACTTTGGCTGAGCTCCAGAGATGCAGTCAGGAGATGGGAGAAAGTTGTAGAAAGTCAACCATCACTGCAGCCCTCCACCAGTCAGGGCTTTATGGCAGAGTGGCCTGTCGGAAGCCTCTCCTCAGTGCAAGACACATGACAGCCCGCATGGAGTTTCTAAAAAACACCTGAAGGACTCTGAGATGGTGAGAAATAAGATTCTCTGATGAGACCAAGATAGAACTTTTTGGCCTTAATTCTAAGCGGTATGTGTGGAGACAACCAGGCACTGCTCATCACTTGTCCAATACAGTCCCCACAGTGAAGCATGGCGGTGGCAGCATCATGCTGTGGGGGTGTTTTTCAGCTGCAGGGACAGGACAACTGGTTGCAATCGAGGGAAAGATGAATGCGGCCAAGTACAGGGATATCCTGGACAAAAATCTTCTCCAGAGTGCTAAGGACCTCAGACTGGGCCGAAGGTTTACCTTCCAACAAGACAATGACCCTAAGCACACAGCTAAAATAATGAAGGAGTGGCTTCACAACAACTCTGTGACTGTTCTTGAATGGCCCAGCCAGAGCCCTGACTTAAACCCAATTGAGCATCTCTGGAGAGACCTAAAAATGGCTGTCCACCAACGTTTACCATCCAACCTGACAGAACTGGAGAGGATCTGCAAGGAGGAATGGCAGAGGATCCCCAAATCCAGGTGTGAAAAACTTGTTGCATCTTTCCCAAGAAGACTCATGGCTGTATTAGCTCAAAAGGGTGCTTCTACTAAATACTGAGCAAAGGGTCTGAATACTTAGGACCA
>JANRMT010062861.1:8749804-8768073 GCA_026402145.1 Polypterus bichir lapradei | reverse complement strand
AGTGTAGAATAAAAGAAAAATAATAGCAGATAATTAAATGAGATCGGTGCTATCAGGTGTCGTCACTGATTAGGAATCTGGTGGGAACAAAAACCTGCAGCCACAGTGGGCCTCCAGGACTGAGGTTGGGAAACACTGGTCTATACTGAGCTACTTGTTGAAAGATCAGCGTGCAGCGACAGAAGCCACCCGGGTTTTGAGATGCACCCGAGTTCAGTAGGATCAACTCTGTGGGCGACACGGCACTATGAAATGCAAACCAAGTTAGACCCACCTCAGCTGCTATACATCATTGTGACACAAGTGTGGTATATCAAAGGCCAGACTCCGCTCTAGGGGGCAAGGGGTGAAAAGCGAACCAATCCTAGAAGAGAAGCCAAGGTCTGCATATTTCTATTCTAATTATTAAAACCAGGGTGTCATCTTTTATGGGGCCCCCCCCCCGCGCCAATTCAGGCACAGGAAGATCATCTTACTAGCAGCAACTTAGCTTGAAGGGGGCACAATTTTTTTGTTTTTAAATTAAGTCCATGATCCCATTCAATCATCTTCTAACCTGCTTTATCTACATCAGACAATTCCACCCATACTGGGTACAAGATGGGAAGGTGCCAGTCCATCATTGACACAAAAAAAAAAAAAAAAAAAAGGGAATAAATGCCAAAGCCCTCAGGGCTGAGAACTCACCTTTTGTGACATACAGGTAGAAGAAGTCACAATAGAGGACAGTCTGCACCACACCTGCCACAATGGCAATGAGGTCAAAGAAGCCCTCGAAACAGAAACGCCAGATCCAGTTAAACAGATACAGTGCTCGGTAGAGACCCAGGAAGAACAGGTAGTGGGTGGTGATGGTCTCGGCCTCTCCAGTCTTGCTGATCATGAACAGCTGCGGCAAGATGGCCACCGACTCCAGATAAATGGAGAAGGTCCACAGGATCTACAAAACAAAAGCAGCATCAAGTGAATGCCTCCTTGAGGGTACATTTGTGGCTTGCGATGTGGTAATGCTCGCAGCGCAGAAACAGGCAAGTCAAGTGGGTGGATAGCTTACTGTGAAGAACTAAGTTGAGATATCCATGAATTCCCCGGGTGCTACTGCCAAGTGGGGGTTACAGTCAGAGAGGTGCCTCGGTGTTATTTAACACCCCCTTAATGGCCACCTCAATTGTTGCAAAGGAAAACATGGAGCAAAACAGGTCGTACCATCAAGAAAGGATTCTGGTTTAATCATGTGGTAGGCATGCAGAAAAGTGGCTATAAAAATCAGCAGTGTGTTCAAATCCATAGACTTTAATATGGAGTTGGTCCCCTGCTTTGCAGCTATAACGGCTTCTACTCTTCTTGGGAGGCTTTCTACAAGATTTTGGAGTGTTTCTGTGGGAGTTCCTGCCCATTCATTCTGTTGAGCATTTATGAGGTCAGGCACTGATGTTGGAGGAGAAGGCCAGGCTTACAATCCCTGTTCCAGTTCATCCCAAAAGGTGTTCAGGTCAGGGCTCTGTGCAGGCCAGTCATGTTCTTCCACACCAAACTCATCTGACCATGTGTTTATGGACCTCGCTTTGTGCACCGGGGGACAGACATGCAGGGATAGAAAGGGGCCTTCCCCAAACTGTCTCCAAAAAGTTAGAAGCATAGCAATGTCCAAAATGTCTTGGTATTCTGAAGCATTAAGACTGCCGTTCAGCTGATGTAGGGGGCCTGGCCCAGACCCTGAAAAACAGCCCCACACCCTTATCCCTCCTCCACCAAACTTCACAGTTGGCACAATGCAGTCAGGCAGGTAATGTTCTCCCGGCATCTGCCAAACCCAGACTCGCCCATCTGACTGCCAAACAGAGAAGTGGCAGTTTAAACAGCGGAAAATTATATGTGCATGCTCTTGGAAGCAATGCTACCTGAATTAGCCAAAAGTGGGACGCAATGTTGAGATCAACTCATTCAATGATATAAAATAAAAATTAGCTTGGCCAGAAATGGTATTTTGCAAATAAATTGTATTTGGAGATAATGCAATATGTGCTTAATGATCTTGACTTAGTTTTAATTAACAAATGAGTTAGTATTTGACTACTTTACTATACATCCAGACCAAAAAACAAAAACAGAATCCACATGGTGACCTCATTATTTCTCCTACAACCACAACTAGAAATTCACATGAATGACACAAAGTGGGGAGGTGAGATGTCACAATTTGTGACCCTGAAAATGACCACGTCTTGTGAATGCAACATTAGAGAGGATACAAGAAGCCCTAAAATGCCCAAATCCGGTCTTCAAAGCTAAACTCACCTCAAGTGGAGAAAAGTCATGGTTGACGAGGAAAGCTAAACCAGCCACAGGGACCACCAGGAACTCAATCCTAAAGGTGTCGTGGTTGCCATCATAGGTTGCCTTGAACTTCATGTAGATCAGGTAGACTGTGGCATACGCGCAGCCAATGTAAATGACCTAGAGAAAAGAAAAAAAAGAGTCGCTGCAATGAATATATGGTGAACATTTCAAGGGGGATGTGGTCATCAGGCCACCTTTCACAGACTTCAGCAAACTATCTGGTTATTTCACAAGTGTCACTTTTACATCCAAGTTATTCCAAATGATCCCAAATCTGCCTTCCAGACCAATATTTTGGATCAGAAGAGCCGAGTGGTACTCCTGCCCAGTCTGGCCCACTCACCAAGAGCCCAAGGCTTTCAGGCTCCTTCCAACTGGATCTGCTTACATGCAAATCCCAACAGGGATGGCACACCACTTGTGGTCAACACCCACACCCTGTCTGCCCAGAGCAGGCCTAACCATCTCATCCTCAAAGTCTGAACTAGTAAGAGACCCACGTGATACTTTGCAGATTAATACTGGAAGTAACGGATTTTCCCCAATATCCTCTCAACTATATGGCTAGTCTTCCTGCCTCTATGGTGGACTCTAATTTTAGCTGTTTCTATTTTTTGGGGGAAATGGGGCACCCCCATGGCACATGACATCTAGTGGGGACATTTAACAACAAATCCAAGGAGGTATTTGGTACCCCAGAGGATTCTGGTAGTAACAGCAGGCTTCGTCTTCATTACTATGTTTTGATTTAATAATCCAGTCTCATTTTTCATCCACACTAGCCTGGTGTTTTTAAACCCTGACAAAAGCCAAGACTTCCCCAAAATGCTTTCAAGAAGAGTACGCTACTGAAAACGCACACTCGGCATTGCAATACGGATGAATGAAAACTGAGCTTTGAGAATGTGACTCTAATTGTGTTCAGTTTGGTTCGTACGGATTACACGACACCTCCCCGATTGGAAACTGCTCAATACAACATCTTACTCTCCGATTGACTGACACCATTAGCAGAAGGTGATAGTGAACACAAGAGGATTTGCTTTCATGTGGCTTGTTTACAGTTTAAGAAGATAAAACATCTAAATTACATTTTGTATAGTCTGAATGCTGCATATGTGCTGTAGGTACCAGGAAGGAAGGAAAGAAAGACTGGCATCAAGGCCAGGGTTAAGGATGGAGTCTTTGCCTGGCCAGACTGCCATAATGAATGGACTGGGTGAATAGGCTTTCCGGAAGAAGTTCATTCCCCCACACGACAGGTGGCAGTGTTCCTCAGATCTGAACCCAATCGAGGTACCCACACAGTGGCATGGATTTGGGAGTCTTTGGGGACCACCAGATGGTGCCCCCTCCCCATTAGGAAGGGGTGAGTCTAGGACTGCCCAAGGAGAGTGAAAGCAAAAAAAAAAAAAAAAAAGAAAGCTTGCCACCACACTTCAAGTCAGTCTCGTGAGGCAGTGGGCAATGCTGTCTTGGAGAAGAATTGTGTATGGTGTATTTTGCTGGTGTTCGTATGGAGGAGATGCTGCTTTTGACAAATAAAATCATTTATTAGAACCTGGAATTGTGTTGGGCATTACTGTGTCTGTGGTTAGGGGCTTAGTGGCACCCCCTTGTGGTCACATTGGGTAAAAGGGAAAATTTACCAGTCACTACAGTTTTGTGAAAAATCTCGGGGCGGGCAGCATAACCATCTCTTCAAGGAGACTTCATCTTTCCATTCCCATCAATTCACGCGTGCCCAGTGTAGGTGGATGGCTAGACCATATGCGTTTTCAGTTGTTCTAGCATTGGGAGAGCACTATTACTGACAGAGAGTTTCCGTTTAAAAACACCATTTTTAAATGAAAATATGGCAGTGTGTATGTAGCCCAAGAAAATCGTGGTGACGCAGAGGAAGTTACCTTCATAATAGTGTTGTAGAAGGAAATGAAAGAGGTGAAGAGATCCAAATAGCGGGTAGTGAACACCAGTGCAAAAAGGACCTGGCTCTTCCCAGAAATGCCTGCAAAAAGACAGAGAGAAAATAAATAGAATTAATTAACCAAAAATAAATAAATAAAGGCACGGTGGCGCGGTGGTAGCACTGCAGCATCACAGTTAGGAGACCTGGGTTTGCTTCTGGGTCCTCCCTGCGTGGAGTTTGCATGTTCTCCCCGTGTGTGTGTGTGGGTTTCCTCCCACAGTTCAAAGACATGCAGGTTAGGTGAATTGGCGATCCGAAATTGTCCCTAGTGTGTGCTTGGTGTGTGTGGGTGTGTGTGGGCCCTGCGGTGGGCTGGCACCCTGCCCAGGGTTTGTTTCCTGCAATGCGCTCTATGTTGGCTGGGATTGGCTCCAGCAGACCCCCTGTGACCCTGTAGTTAGGATATAGCAGGTTGGATAATGCATATAAATAAATAAAAAAAATATATATAAATAAATAAATAAATAAATGGCACACCCCAGTTCCACCCATCCCCAAAATGTTGCACACACACAACAGCTTAGCAGTCTGGGTACTTAATACAGCTATGGATTTCGACACCGATAACCCTAGTGTGGTTTTTGGCCAGTTAGGGACATGCATTGCTTTCCAAACCAACATATTTATTGTGTTTGAGAGAAGAAAGTTCCAACACCAGGTGTATGTGTATATTATTATTATACATACACACACACACGAGGCTGGGGGACAGACCCAGCCGGGACACCTGGAACGACAGGGTGGTGGCATATACGTCCTCCAGGCCACGAGGGGGCAACTGCCCTGGATGTGGAGAGGACCACAGGAGAGAAGCAAGGAGGCTCAAGCCCATTGGGACCCGCGCCCACTGCCAGGGCAGCACCCCGAGCCTCAGAGAGTCCGGGAAAGATTCACTTCCGCCACACCCGGGAAGATGGAGGCAGAGCCTTCCAGGGATGCCTGGAGTGCTTCCGGGTGCAAGAGCAGCACTTCTGCTACACCAGGAAGTGCTGCCGGAAGAGCATCATCGAGCACCTGGAGCACGTCTGGGTGAATATAAAAGGGGCCGCCTTCCTACAGTCTGGGAGCTAGAGTCGGGAGTGGGAGCAGGACGAAGCTCCCGTGGAGAAAGGAAAGGCAGTCCAAGTACATTGGGGAAGAGGCCCGTGTTAGTGGAGTGTTTGTGCAAAGTAAAGAACTGTGAATAAACGTGTGCTTTTGATAAAGATGTGGCCTCAGTCTGATGGTGGCCGGGCGTGTCTCACCACACATACACACACAGCGATGTTTAAAATGAGACACAGCACTCTTCAGATATCGGAGCACAAACATCACGTCCACAAAGCACATCACGTATTCCCAGAATCAAGCAGAGGTCACGTCCTCCACGACAACAAGTCGCGTTAGCTCAGTCTTGCCGACCGAAGCGGCTGATCAACAACCCAAAATCATTGGCTTTATCTGTGTTCTATTTACCTCAGAAGTTGGAGTTTGGATTGATGACACACCCGAGCTGATCAAGTTCCAGTAAAATGTTTGGGGGTTTAGTTGGGAGACACCAATATGGAAACCTCCAAGAAAACTTTTGTTGCGCTTGTTCTTTTGGAATACAGGCAAATGCTGAAAACGTTGATAACGTATTACGAGTTATTTTGTGCATCCCAACACCGCAGGTACAGGTCGTCAGATAGAAGTTGGACAGACCTGCATGTACGACTAATTTAATGAGACACAAATGCTAACAAACACTGTAGCTTTCACTTACTGTTGATGTGTGCTGTGGCCATCTTGGATTTTAAGGTCAGAGTGGGGAGAGGCTCCCCAGACTGAGTAGGATATCAAACTTGTTGGGGCGTTCCAGTTAAAACTCAAAAATTCGACTTCCCAGTTTAAACAAAAAGCAGCATATGTCACATACAGCAACCCGAGTGCTGACCATCCAGCACAGTCTGCAAACCTTTTTTTTTTTTTTTTTTTGGTGTGACAGCCAATCCTGTGCTATGCCAAGGGGTTATCAAGCATGGCAAGATCAGCTGTAATCTACATGCCAGGTGGTCACAGTGTGCAAAACGCGAGACATCAGACAGACTTGCATCTCTTCTGTTTGCAAGGTTCTTTTTCCTCATTTCTGCATTATATACTTTGTACTTCTGAATGAGCATTCATTGCCCGTCAGCTTTGATGCACACAAAGCCCACCTCTACGACTGAACGGGGAAGGAAAAAAAAAACCAAACCTGCACGATTTTATCAGAGTGAGTCGCTGGATAGGTCACATGACACAGGTGGCTTCATGGAACACACACCAACTGCCTCCAACTCACTAAGATTAACGAAACTAAGAAAACGAAGAGTATGACTGAAAATTCCAGAAAAGTCGTCAAATTTGTCATGGCCTTTACACGCACGATTCAGTCAGCTCCGACTCCCTGCAGTATTTCAGGCAAACAAAAAACAGGGCTTCTTCACCGCCATGTTTGAAGTTCTCCTGTTCACATCTCATTGGTGACTGGTCTTTCATGCATGACAAACATTTAGAATTATTAAAGATTCCCCTGCACGGCAGGATTTGGAATCCTAAATATTTGGCAGGTTTAATATTTGCAGTGTGAAACCAGGAGGGGCTCTGAATGGCTTTTGAGTAAAGGCTATGTCACATTAGACGCCTTTTCTGCAGATTTTCAGTTGTAGCTTTCATCACTGTCACGTGTTCAGAGGACGGCAAAATTCTTTCTTGCACTTTCCGCCTCACATTACAGAGGAGTTTAAGGCCTGTCTGAAATTGGGGAGATTTTGTGAGATTGTCAGAAAAGTTCAAACTGGCCCAAAAATCTGCATGAATTTACAGTAATGTGCGCCTGGCAAAGCAAAAAAAAAAGAAAAAAGGCAGGAGTGGTCATTAGGTAAGCATGCCATCATTTTTTATCAGTCCAGAAAGTGGGGTGAAGAGCTAAAGGAGGCTTTTTCACCATAACATTTCACCAAAAGGCATTAGTATTATGGGGTAAGAAGGAAACAAATATTAGGGGAAAAGCAAGTTATGTGGTGGACCTACCTACCCAACCAGGTGCCAAAAGAATTCACATTAGCCCCCCGACCTCCCCTGTGGTTGCTGCCTTCAGTGTGCATTCTCGGTGGGGAGCAGGGTAGCATCCAGACAAGCCACCTGCTCAGCTCAATTCACACAGGTGCCCTCCATTTAAGGAATTTCATAAGCTGGTGCCAGCAGGCAATATACTTAAAACCGTGACACCCCCACCCCTTTAAATAATTGGTTCAATCACCCAAAATAGCAGGCGACTTTAGGCCTCCCTCAGCTTTGCCCTCACAACTTTATTGATGTGGATACATCCAACCAATCAGAACGCAGCTAACACTACAGCAGGCTGTCAGGCAGAGTTTCTTGTTCCAACTTGCATGTCCCCGAGAGTCTTTGGGACCCCCTGCAGTCAATGAAAGCACACGGTGCTGGTGCAGAGTTAAAATGGTTGTGGCGATTATTTAAAAAAAAAAAAAACAAAAAAAAAAAAACCCATTAACTCTTAACACACTTAGGCCGTGCTGTCACAGGACCTCCCCAGATACAAAATGTAGTGGGACGCCTGAAGGGTGGCAGGTTGAGACGTAACCCCAACACAATGAAATACCAAACAAGGTGATTTGGCAGATGTTCAAGCAGCCAAGTCAATGCCCACCCCAAGTTTATTGGATATAGTAGGTCCTAAAATGTGCCCAACAGCTCAGACCACCCACCCTGCTCCATTAACCCACCTCCACCTAACAAACTGAGTCAAAGACAGCCTGACAGGCAAAAAGTATAATGGAGTGGACCCCTGGTTCACCTACCCTCTCAACATTGGGTGCTTAAGGAGGACATCATAAAAAACGCCCCCTCCCAGAAAACAGACAAGAGAATAGCGGACCCGAGATCAGGTGAACGTCCTTCTTATTAAAGAAAGGCCAATCTCTATTATAAGAAAAGAATTTGAATTTAGCGAGAATATATTAATGGCAGGTCTTTGCTCTTGTTTAAACATTCAAGGAACAACACTGGGCTTCCTTTTGCTTTAATCGCCATAGGACGTTGGTTTATGGAAGGTGGCGAACGGACTTATTTTTTTTATTTCATAGTTTTCTTCTCAGGGGTTTTTTTGGGGAACACAAAAGCCATCTTACTATGCAGGTGTATCCAACTGTATTGTGCGTTACTGCAGGCGTTTTGTTCTCTTAATTAAAACAAAAGTCCATGAGCCAGTTCTCTTAAAGGCAATGTCACATTAGACAACTTTTCCAGCAATTTTTAGTCGTGGCCTTCATTTACATAATCTAATCTGACAAACCCAATGACTGAGATCAACTGGTTTAATTTTTTTTTTTTGCTTTGGTCGAAGGGGTGGGCTATTTGTGTGTGAGACTCGAGAACCAATGAGCATCCAGCAGGACAATGCATAGAATGGAGCGATGAGGGATAAGGAACTCGTCGGTTCTGAAATTCACAAACAGAACAGAAGCTTGTCTGTTTGCTGCCTTACAATATAATCAAGTCTGCAAGTCGGTCATTTTCCAACCTGCTATATCCTAACACAGGGTCACGGGGGTCTGCAATACAATTTATTTTTGTATTGCCTAAAATCACACAAGAAAGGCCGCAATGGGCTTTAACAGGCCCTTCCTTTTCATAGCCCCCCAGCCTTGACTCTCTAAGAAGACAAGGAAAAACTCCCAAAAAACCCTTGTAGGGAAAAAAAAAATGGAAAAAACCTCAGGAAAGGCAGCTCAAAAAGTGACCCCTTTCCAGGTAGGTTGGGTGTGCAGTAGGTGTCAAAAAGAAGGGGGGTCAATACAATACACAGAACAGAACACTAGAATCCTCAATACAGTATAAAAATAAATATATTACAAGGACAGAGCAGATTTTAACATCATGTAGATGATATCACATAATATGATTTGGATTTATTTAGAGTCCTGGAGACCTTGGCCATCAAGCTGCTGAGACAGTGCTGGGCCAGCCAATCTGATGAAAAGACCCCTCCACCAGACGATTCCTGCAATCCTCCATCAGGGATGACTGTTCCTTAGGCAGGAGAAAGTAGGGTGAGATGACACCTTTTATTGACTCCCACAAAGATAACATCATCCTAAAGTTCGCAGATGACACCGCAGTGATTGGACGCATCACTGGTGGGCATGAGGCGTCCTACAGGAGGGAGGTGGACAGTCTGGCGTCATGGTTTGAGGACAACCACCTCACCCTCAACACAAACAAGACGAAGGAGATGATAGTGGACACGAGGAAGGGGAGAAGACCTCACCGACCACTGTTCATCCAAGGGCTTGAAGTGGAGAGGGTGAGCAGCATTAAATACCTGGGCGTCTACATCAGTCAGGACCTCACTTGGTCACTTAACACCACACAGCGGGTCGAGAGGGCTCAACAGCAGCTGTACTTTCTGAGGAGGCTGAGGAAGTTTGGTATGTCGACTAAGATCCTCGGCAACTTTTACAGCTGCACCGTTGAGAGCATCTTGACCAGCTGCATCACCGTGTGGTACGGCAGCACCACTGCTATGGACCGCAAACGCCTGCACAGAGTGGTAAAGATTGCTGAGAAGATCACCAGGACCCCACTGCCCTCTCTGCAGAGCAGATACAACTGGAGAATCCGCAGGAGAACTGCCTCGACTCACCCCCAACACGAACAGGTCACACTTCTACCCTCAGGCAGGAGGTATAGACGTATGAAATGCAGGACTTCCAGGCTAAAGAACTCTCTCTTTCCCAAGGCCATTAGACTCCTAAATAACTGACTGGAGTTTTTAACCGTGGGCCACCTCACTCTATCGACCACACACAACTGTATTGGACTTGTCCATCACACACCTACCTGCACAATTACACTTTATACTTCTATTCTGGTTTTATACTTTATGCTGCCTCTGTTACTTATTATCTATCTGCAACGTATTATTTATGTTTATCTTTATACGTTGGTTTGTTAACCATTGGCATTTGGTGTGGACAGCAAAGAAAGAATTTCATTGTACAGGGAAACGTGTTTCCTTACTGTCCACATGGCAATAAACTTTGAACTTGAACTTAGCTAAATAGATTACAAATGCAAGCTTTCAAGGCAGCTAAGGCTCCTTCATAAAAGGTGTCAGTCACTTCACCCTACTTTCTCCAGTATCAATCTATGGCTAACACGGTACAACACTCTACTGCTATGTATTTACCTTAGGCAGGCAACTTGGCAGGTAGGCCTTGCATTTCACATAACAGACATGAAAAAAAGAATTAATGGATAGAGACGGCTGCCGAGCCCACGGCAACTGTCAACACTTCATACAGCGCAGGCTCCGTCGGGCCACACTGCAATGGCAGATCAGCACTCAGTCAATAAATGAGACAAGGGCTGCGATTTTCAGTCGGGTAATTCGACACGGGGCAGCGACAAGATGAAGAACGGATCCGCAAGTCTGACATACCCCACAACTAAAAACGTATGAATCAGTCATCAGCTTTGAGCAGGAGTCTCAAAATCATTTGGAGTTTGACACCCCTGCCCTAATGACTGGCCTGTGGAGCTTTAGGAGTGTGAAATTCTAGACAGCACCCTGCAGTCACTCAGGTGTGTGCTTAAAATCAGCATCTCCAGGTAGACCAGGAGTTTTGGGGAGCCACAACTGGCATGTTTCACCTGGTCCACGGGCAGGGCTGAGTGTGACAAGCCCAACGCCAGCTTGCGCCCATCCCATCAAAATGATCACATTGTTTAGGTCAACTATCTCCTAAACCGAACGACCTCTCCTTGTGTTCCATCAGTCCATCTGGGGGCTGTGGAGTGGAATTCATTAAGAAGATTTCACCCATTGGCCTTCCACAATCACCAGCATTAGTGATCCTCTCTCTCATTTGGTGAATTTCGGTCTAACTGCTATTAGGCGTTTGTAACCCAAGAGTTGTTACTCACTTGTATTTTGCTCTGCGCTCTTCTAATGTGATGATCAATTTTGTGACCTGGTCCTACTGGACTTATTCCCAAACAGCCCCCCCCTAAACTGGTACTTACTTGATTATGTTGGCCTCTTTTGTCGGTTGCTTTGGATAAAAGCGCCCGTTAAGCAAATCAATGTAAATAATTTTGCATACAGAATTTATAAGGAAAGTGACGAAGCCTGCCATCTACTGCATACAACGCTGCCATTGGTGTCGAGTATCTGAGGTGCAGTTCTGTCAGATTCAGAGTTTTATTTCAGACATGCCAACTGACTTGAGAACTTAACTTTTCTTTTTACTCATACTTAACGGCTGCACTTGCTCACACTTAGTCAACTTTTTAGGTGATAGTGAACTTTGGGATCTGTCTTCCTGGCACTGGCATTAACATTGCCATGGCCTTAAGTTGTAAGTAGGCTAGGATTGTGCGGTATACCAGCAACGAATAAAGTACCAAGAAAAACAATTTCTAAAACAGTACGCTACCAGAATTAGATTTTTAGTACCAAATGTAAACTTTAGTTGTCTTCCTATTTCCGCCTATGCGGCGGAGTATAAAAACCAAGGTATTACTTATAACATTTTACCGAAAGGCATTAGTGTTATGGGGTTAGAAGAAAACATATAACATATAACATACAAGTTATGTGGTGGGCATATGGGCAAGTTGCCCCACCCAACTGGGTGCCAAAAGAATTCACATAAGACCCCCGACCTCCCCTGTGGTTGTTGCCTTTACTGTAGTGTGCATTCTCGATGGGGAACAGGGTAACATCCAGACAAGCCACCTGCTCAGCTCAAATCACACAGGTGCCCCCCTTTTAAGGAATTTCATCAGCTGATGCCAGCAGGCAATACATTTAAAACCATGACACCCCCACCCCTTTGCACAATTGGTTCAATCACCCAAAACAGTAGGCGACTTTAGGGCCCCCCCCCGTCATCTCACCTCCCTACTTTACACTTACATCTGTATTGACGTGGATGCACCCAACCAATCAGAACGCAGCTTACACTACAGCAGGCTGTCAGGCAGGAGTGGTTCCTTCTGAGGGCAACAAGTGCATCAAAGCAACAGGGCTGGTGGGTTGTGGAGTCTATTTGGCATCAAAGCTACCCAAAAACCGTATAGTCTATTGTGCATGCTACAGCTTAAGGAATAGGAGGACACCAGGGAGGCTGGATGGGGTTAGAGGGAGTTGTCAGTCCCCCCCAAAAACTTCCCACCCCAACCCAAGGTGTGAAAGCCATTATTAATATTCACGTCAAATATGTGGTACCAACCCAATACTAAACCAGGCAGAGTCCTCCAACTTCAACACAGGTGGGGCTGCAAACCCTGAAACGTTGGTCCTTAATGGCCATAATGACTGGAGATTTTTTGTTCCAATCTGTTTTATTGGCAAGGATTGGTTTCTAATTACAGAATTAATTTAATGTTATAATGTTGTCAATTCTGTCATGTCAGCTCATTCTTATATTGCAGATTCCCCCCCAACCTTTCCAAGAAGATCATCCAACGATTCAGCAGGCTGAAGTGATTAATTCTCAACTCTTCACTTATCTGTCTCCAGTTGAACTCCAAATTATGCCACTGTGGCAGAACTAAGTGTTTCGGACAGAGAACTACTTTGCTAACGCCAAAACTAACAGCAGACCTCGTGTTTGACAGTCACCTGTTAAACTATTGCTGCATCTCCTTACTAAAATGTATTTTACAAAAAGTATTTGTAAGACTCAACTCCAGCTTTTTTTTTTTTTTTTTTTTTTTAATTTTAAAAGCTTCAGACCTGCCACCCGCTAGCACTGATTGCATCGCCGACAGCATGGGGTTTAAGGACTGCCTTGTCCACACGTTGACTTTCCAAGTTGAGCAGCAATAGGCGCTTTCCAACCACAGGACCCACCATGTATACTTTTTAAAACAGGAACTACTGTGGGTGGGACCTGGGCAATGAATTGTGTCAATATGGTTGACCACAAGCGCTGGTGCCATCTTATAAATCAGCAGTTTGGACTTGAGTGATTGTTGAAGTTAGATTGGCACACTTCGCACCACATCACTGTCCAAAGCTGCCTACTTGGTGCACCACATCAAAGCAACAACCTCTTCCACGAAGTTCCGATTGCCCCCCTCTGAGTGACCAACCCTGGCACCTCACTCTTCATAGCCACCTCATACACCCCACTGAAGCAATGAGCGGGTTGGGGGTCCATGTGAAGTTCCAAACACAGCTAACTTCACGCTGCCCTACTCTTCTTTTCATGCCACATATCTGGTATAGAGGTTTGACAAAAGTGGCCAAGGACCTCCAGTGACCCGGGGCCTGCATCATACAGGAACTCAAAGGTTCTTAAATACAAAATTTCCTGCAGTGGGAAACAGTCTATAGGGAGTTTAAAAGAGGGATCTACACAGTGACTGAGGTCTGATGGACTGGAGAGAAGCTGAGAATGAAGAAACTTTCCATGTGAGAGAGAGAATGAGGGGGCTGATACAATATTGCAACTTGACCATTATAAATAAAATGCATAAGAAAGAATTTAATGTCACCATAAAACAATCGGCCAGATCTTAGCTGTTTTAATACAAGATTCATCACATTGGTTGCCATAATGCTGTTTTATGTGACAAGAGGAACGTGGCCGTCAGATTTTTTTTTTCTTCTTGTCTGATGACTTTCTAAACAAGTACGTGAACCTGATGACTGCCAGCTTGTGGACCACTTGACTCGCACTTGGTGACCACCAGGAGAACCACCGTTTTATTAAAATAAATGAGTACACACAAACGTGCACATGGAAACAAGTTAGATTGAGAATTCCTTTATCAATGGCATCTTATTGCTAAAATAAGGAGCAATTAAACCGTAAATGCAGCTGTTCAAGGGTGGTGAGACAATGAAAATGAAGCCTGAAAATGCTGCTTGAGCAATAAGTGCATCAACAGCAATAACTGACTTCTCCTTAACCAAATCGGATTGGAACAAAAACTTGCAGCTACTACAGCCCTCCAGGACTGACCCCCCGAGACCCCCGCTATTGAGGATAAAGACCAAGATGTTAAGGAATCCCTACAATGAAGAGAATCCATCAAAAAACAGGCTATTAATTTTTCCTCATTGGCTTGTCTGGATTCCCCAACCACCCCGTGCACGCTTGGGGGTCTCCATGACTTTTATGAAGGGTGGATAACCAGCCAATGCTGTGATGAATTAAAACGGAGGCACCAGATGAAAATCACGGAACTGGGGCTCCAAACGCCTGCCACAATTCACTCTGTGCCATGCCATGCCATCCAATCCAGAATGTGGCAGCAAAGCGCGACCCCCAGTCCTCGTCGCCTGCCTGCATGCGTGTGTGTAAATGAAGCTGCCACGTCACAGCCGGCGAGATACAACTCGGCTCTTCCACATCATCAGCACACGGTCCGCACCCTGGGGCGCAGCGCGAAGCCCGGACCTGTCGCGGCAGCCAGTCTCACCTTTGCACTTTGAACCCTACAGCCCCCGGACTGGACAGGTCGAGCGCTCAGGTGGTCCCAACGCGTGCCGTGTGGCATTTCGATGGATCAAAACGTGGAAGGAGACCCCGGACGCAGATGCGGACACGCACTTCCTCTAATCCCGCGCCAGCGTTCGCCAATGGCCACTCGATTTTCTTATTTTCCGATACTTTCCTTCAAGACCACTTTCAGAGTGACCACCACTATGCACTGTCTCTCAATTACGGATTCTTCCCATCCGTTAAAATTTCCCTCATGACTCCTAATAACTGCATTTTTGACTGATCACTCCGCGATCGCATCCCATCACGCACGCTTCCACCTAGCCACGCAAGTACTTTGCCTATACGAACATTAAAAAATGATAGGCAGCAATTGAACAATAAAGTGCAATCGAAGTTTCTGGAATGAAAAGCGATTGCTGGACCATTAGCCCCTTAAAATCGAGAAGTACAATTAACATTCCCAGCCTGAGCACGCCATCTTCAAGCTTGCTGCCCTTTGAACATTCCGAGTTCCCACACGTGAGACAAGATAACTTTACAGTGGGATCTTGCACTATACAGCATCAACGATTTGGGGGCGACACTTAGGTGTGTCTGTCTGGGAGTACAGCTACTGCGTTCGGTGGGCGAAGAGCAACGCGTCAGCACAAATTATAGCAGAGCTGGCTTGATAAGGGGGCTCACGACATAAACACTAGTGCCCCCCTCCCACACAATAGGGAGAGTACAGTTTACCAAATTCCAATTGCCCCCATAGACTTCGTTTTTTCCAGTTGCAGAGCAACTTACAGGTTTGTACTTCCAACAAGCGTCTCGAACACCAGGGCTAAAACAGGGCTGCACAAGTCAAAAGACCCCCAGTGGTGACAAAACAATACGTCAAGTGGGCAACTACAGCTCCTTGCGATTACAGATAGTAAAAATAATAAAAAGAAAAACTTCTTCACACCACTAAGAAAGTGTGAACCCGGGCCTTAGCAGCAGCGGAGGGCACCTTGGCGCTCACGAAAGCTGCCATCCGCTTATAGCGTCTTTCCAAGTAATAACACTAAAAGAAAAGAAAAAAACAGGTCGACATGCTATATTTCTGCAAAAGACCAGTTGTAGCTTGAAGAACTGGGCGCCAGGCACGCTAACGCCGTCTCCGGGCCCGAAGGTGGAGAAAGAGGAGGTGACGGCGGCGGCCCTCCCGTTTCAACTCACACCCTCACCACGGGAGCAGCGGGCCCTACCTGCACACGACCTGCTCTTCCAGATCTTCAGCAGCAGGATGATGATGGCCGCAAGGTGCGAGAGATCGCCGGTGAGCCTGAAGATGTTCATGCTGCCGGGTGGTTGAAGTGGGCAACTCAAGTCACTGGGTCGGCGGCTCCAGCTGAGATGGAGGGCAGAAAACAACGATCAGCGCCTCTCGGCTTCTTTCTCTTTATCTCTGTGTCACACCGCGCGGTGTTTGCGAGGCTTCTTCTTCACCGCGACTGATGGAGGGGCTGTCAGACTGCGACTTGGTGCGGCGACTCAAGCTGTGTCTTCTTGCAAGCGAGCGGCTTACAGGCTGGAAAAATGGCGAGAAGCAGCTACGTGGCCCGGGGACGTGGCCAACGACGCCAGCGCTCAAGGCAGGCCGGGAAAGCCGCGAAGACAACCCCTTAAAGGAGGGGGGACAGTGAGCTTCGCGCCGCTGTTTGGCTGGCCAGCTTCCGTAGTTTTCCACGCCCACAATGATTCCCCGCCCATTTCAGCCAGATGGGTGGGGCTCAGTCGGAATATTGAGTGCGTGTCATGAGCACGTTAGGCCAATAGAGCAGTTCAGGATTTGAATATGAGAGACCGGCGAGCGCGGCAGGAAAACCCGATTCTGTCTACCAGTTTTAAATTTATATTGTGCCTTTTCAGTGACAGCATCGGGCGCTAGGCCAGTACAGATCATCTATTAAAGAAATGTGTTATAGGATAGATAGCAATTTTACGGACTGAAATTCAACGCCACGAAAATAGTGTAATAAAAATCACTCATCCTGTATGAAGGAGAACGACTGTTCTGCTTTATAATCCGCTATCATTTTTCAGCAAAAGAGCGATGTAGAAACACTCCCAAAAGGCACAATACATTGTCCTGGTTTCTGCATTGAGACATATTTAATTAAATATAATTCATTAGCAGCGGTTAAGGGCGGTTCCACTGAACCTGAAGAGTAGTTGAGCCTTGAACAGGCAATGCACAAGAAGTGCAAGTATTGGGAGAGCTGCAGGAAAGGAAATCAAAGAGTTGGAGTGAAACGGAGAGAGGGACAGTGCAATGATATTTCAAAGCTCGAAATGATATTTGATAACTCTCTCTAAAAGTAAGCATCGAGGACAAGGCAGGGCACCCGGAGGAGACCCACGCAAGTATGCAGACTCTGCACAGGGAACATCCGGGATACGAACCGTCGTCTGCACATTGCAAGGCTACTGCATTACTACATGTAGAGTATGTGTATTTGAAATCATGTACTGTGATTTTGTCTCATTTCTCATTTGAAGTACTTATCTTTCGTGTTAAAGTAGACTGACATAAACGTTTTAATGTCTCACATAGTATTTTTTATTACTTTTTCCAAACTGAATTCGAAGCATTCTCAATTCAAAAACACATTAGGATATAGCATATTGAAGTTGATACACGTTCATTTTAAATCCTTTTTTAAAACAATTCTAGTGATGTACAACTTTCCCAGATGTTTCAGTCTTACGTTTCTCACTGCTGGAGCTTCTGATATTTGAAATGATTTCTGATCACGGATTTGGGATCATGTGGAGCTGGCTGAGAATGAAGCTGAAGACAAAGTTAATCTGAAAGTTCTGTAAACACAAACTCACAAGAAAAAAGACACTTTTAAACTCTCTGTGGTCTGACAAAAATATTCAATAGGGTGATGAAGAGATCACTAAACAGGTCAACTGCAGCCAAGATAACAAGTACGTTCGCTCCTGACCCCGATGTAAAATCAGAGTGTTATTTTAACATACTAATTAAATACATTTTTTATTGATCAAAACTTACAATAAAATGTATTTTCTCTAACAAATCTACTCCAGTTAACTTGTAGTTGGTGCATGGGACATATATATGATATAGTGCCTTTCATATCTATCTATCTATCTATCTATCTATCTATCTATCTATCTATCGTCAAACATGTCTGTCAGATGACCTCTTCACAGGCTTAGTCAAGAAATGTAGTAACAAGAGGGGACGCTATCATCATTTTTGACACGAGTGACCCGCCGGATGGAGCTCTGCTACCCTTCATAGCAAGGAGTACACATAGAAGAACGTTTCTTTTGTGTGTCCTTGGGCAATAAATAGGGTGAACCATTTGGTGACTAAAAGTTTCTCAAATTGTGGGGCTGTCATTCCTGCACCCAGCCACACTGTCTATATCTATCTATCTATCTATCTATCTATCTATCTATCTATCTATCTATCT
>JANRMT010062861.1:8709934-8744804 GCA_026402145.1 Polypterus bichir lapradei | reverse complement strand
GCGTTAGCCGCGGAGCTCAGCTCAGAGCGAAATGAGGTAAATGGGAGGGGAGATGATGACGTGACTCCCCCACCCGCCTTAACTGTCAATCCCCCACAAACACAGTCTCTCGGAATTTGCATAAGCACACCCCTTCACCTGCAATTTTAACTTAGTTACAAAGTGATCAAAACTCTCGTTTATATCCTGCGTCCTCTCATTAAACTTGTATCCCGCATTACCTGTGGGCATGAAAAACGCCAGCGGCAGCCTGTCTATTAACTTAATTTAAAGTTTAGGTTTATACCTTGCTTTGTTTCCGAAGTAGCTGCACTGATGAATATGGTTGTATATGTCACTCGCTCGCTTCTTATTGTTTCGCTGCCTTCTCAATTATATAATGCATGTTTTCTTCAGCGCATTTTGGAGCTCTTCCTGGTTTTCTACATAGTGCTTTGACAGTCAGTTCACGTGATTACGTGGGCGGCGTGATGATGTCACACGAAACTCCGCCCCCACGGCTTTCAAGCTCAACTCCATTACAGTAAATGGAGAAAAATACCTTCCAGTTATGACCATTACGCGTAGAATTTCGAAATGAAACCTGCCCAACTTTTATAAGGAAGCTGTAAGGAATGAGCCTGCCAAATTTCAGCCTTCTACCTACACGGGAAGTTGGAGAATTAGTGATGAGTCAGTGAGTAAGTGAGTCAGTCAGTGAGGGCTTTGCCTTTTATTAGTATAGATTAAAGGGTTCCTGACGGATATCTTTGTCGTGGACCAGTTTTTTACCCACGCCGCATGGACGGCACGACAATATTTAGGATCAGTGGAGAAGATGGAGAATTGGTTGCAGTGTGCGCTGTGGAAAGAACAATTGAAAGAAGATGCCAGGAGTATTACATAATCAAAGAATTAAGGTGAAGATTTTAAAATAAAGTTTTTAAGACCAGCAGTGACGTATGAGCCTGAGACTTGGGGAGAAAGGGGAGCTGAGAAGAAGTTGGATGTGGCGGAAGTGTGAATGTTGAGATGGAGGTGTGAAGTTATAAAGAAGGACAGAATAAGAAATGAGACACAAAAGTAGGAGACATATCTCAGAAAGTACCAGAAAAATAGCCTGAGGTGGTATGGGCATGTGATGAGGAGAGAAAAGGAGTAAAGTGGATTCAGAAAGTGTTAAGACCCTTTCACTTTCTGCACACATTTTTGTGTTGACATAATTTGAAATGGATACATTTGCATTTTTGCTTGTCGATCTACAATGAATAACCCATAATAACAAAGTGAAAACGTTTTCAGGAAGGTTTGCAAATTTATTAACAATCAAAAACTGAAATTTCTCGTTCATATAATAATGCAGACCCTTAATATGGCACTTTATGAAGCCTCTTTGGCAGTCTGAGAATGTTGAGATGAAGTTACAAAGAGGGACAAAGTAAAACAACGAGGCTTTCAGAGGTACAACAAAAGTTGGAGAACTGTCTAAGAAAGTACAGGACAGTGGGTTGAGGTGGTAGGGATGTGTGATGAGAAGAGGCAATGAATATGAGGGCAAAAAGGGAGATAGGACTGGAAGTACAGGACGAGAGAAAGCAAGGGAGGCCAAAGTGGAGGTGGATGGATAAATTGAATGAAGATCTGAAGGTAAAGGGTTTGCCTGGGGAGTGGAGTGGGGGTGCAGGACCAAACTATGTGGAGAAGGTTGATCAGGCCCATTGACCCCCACACTGAAGTGGGAAATGACCGGCATCAGATTGGTGCATCAGAACAATCTAGACGAGAACAGGCCATTCAGCCCAGCAAAGCTCGCCAGTCCTACCCACTTCATTCTTCCAAAATTACATCAAGTCGAGTTTTGAAAATCCCTACTGTGTACCACCCTACTTGGTCACTTATTCCATATGTTTGTGGTTTTCTGTGCAAAGAAAAACGGTTTGTGAGAAATCTACCCATAACAAGTTTCCAGTTGTGTTCCCATGTTCTTGAAGAATTCATTTTAAAGTCACAGTCCTGATCCAATGGACTAATTCCCTTCATAACTTTGCATACTTCAATTGTGTCTCCTCTCAATTTTCTTTTGTCCAAGCTGGAAAGGCTCAGCTTTTTAAATCTTTGCTCCTAACTCATCCCTGTAGCCCTGAATCAGCCTAGTTGCTCTTCTCTGGACCTTCTCTTGTGCTGCTATGTCCTTTTTGTAGCCTGGAGACCAAAACTGACCACAGGACTCCAGATGAGGCCTCACCAGTGCGTTATAAAGACTTCAGCAGAATCTCCTTGGACTTGCACGCCACACAGCAGGGTGCTATATAACCTGACATTCTGATAGCCTTCTTAATGATTTCTGAACACTGTCTGGCAGTTGATAGCTTGGAGTCCACTATGACTCCTAAATCCTTCTCATAAGGTGGACTTTTGATTTTCAGACCTCCCACTGTGCACTGAAAGCTAACATTTTTACTTCCTACGTGTAATTCTTTACATTTACTTACATTAGGTAGAACGTTAGGTAGAATGCCCAGAGGGGACTGGGCGGTCTCATGGTCTGGAATCCCTACAGATTTTATTTTTTTTTCTCCAGCCGTCTGGAGTTTTTTTTGTTTTTTCTGTCCCCCCTGGCCATTGGACCTTACTCTTATTCGATGCTAATTAATGTTGATTTATTTTGTTTTCTTATTGTGTCTTTTATTTTTCTATTCTTTATTATGTAAAGCACTTTGAGCTACTGTTTGTATGAAAATGTGCTATATAAATAAATGTTGTTGTTGTATTAATTTGATGCAATACATATTTATTATTATTTTTTAATAATATTAATTGTTAATTATTATTAATTATTTATTTAAGTGTTCATTAATTACCAGTAATTTTTCCAGTAGCTACAACTGATACAAGGCTCACAAATGGCTCATGGAACTCCTACAAAGTTTTTGCTGGAACTGGAGCACAGTTTTAAGAGATGCTGCTTTTGGTATCTCTGGGACTTAACATTTCCTTCCTCCCTTTGATTCTTTTCACTTCTCATTTCACTCCCCTTCACCAAAATTCTTGGTGAACATTTTGTAATTTTGTAGCACATACTCTGTGGGAGTCATTCTCTTTGGAGTCTGTTTGTGTGGCTTAATCAAGTCATTCATTTGTTTGGACGCATTTCATTCGAGTGCATTGTCACTGGGGCTTCTTTCGCTGTAATGAAGTCTGCAGACCTGCTCTTCTTGCATTACCTCTCTAAGTGGACTGTTCTACTCGGTTATTCTGCTCTGCTAAAGCTTCTCTAGATTAATTTGGTCCAAGTTTCTCTGTTTTCATACCAGGTCTTTTTCTCTTACACCCCCTTGTCAATGCTGCATTCTATTTTGAATAAATGAGTGTTATGAATCTCTGTCTTTGGACTCAAGTATTGATTTAGGCACATTACTTTTGGTGATTGATCTATTTTGGGGGAAAGACACTAATTGGTTGTTTGACAACTGAAAAAGAGAGTATTAGACAAATTTGCACTCCCCAAATCATGAGGATAACCATGAAGGGCATGTCTCCCCAAAAATTCAAGAAAAACTGATCAGAAGGCTGGACAAGACACACACCACACATACATACAGAGTCTACCTCATTTATTAGGAAACAAATGTTCAGATGATCCCAGTAAAGTAGCACATTCATCTACTTGAAGCTGGCATGACTTTTTGCACAGTGATCCTAAGAGGCACCTGGTCACCGCTCCCTTTGGGGACAGAAGGCATCAGACACAGAGGCTTGGACATCCCATGGCCAAGGAAGGCGGCGACACATAAAAGACAAACTTCCATATTCTTGCACTCCTTGCCAACAATCCCAACTGGCACCCTTTCTCTTCTCAGGCTGTCCCTTTGCTGCCCATCTGGCTCCACCACAAGGTGGCATTCCGAGCTCATTAGTGCGTCTACACTAGACCTAAATGCCTAGGGCCCTCGGTAAGCACTAGTGGTGGGTGAGGAGGGTCAAGTCAGATGGCATTGTTCCCCCACATTACTTGTTTTTTTTTGTTTGGTAGCATATTCAGTAGGTGTACGAGAGTCCATCTCTCATTCTCACTGTAGATATCACTCTACAAGCATGGACCCCAGGAGCCAATAAAGCCACAGCCAGGTGACGGCACTACAATGGAGGACGAAACCTGCAAACAATAACAGGAAAGAGCAAAATGTTAATTGATAAAGAGGAATGGTCAGAACAGAATCTGAATTGGGGGAGGGCTGGTGTTAGAAGAGGAAGACAGTGTAAAAGCTAGCCTGGCCACAGACATACACGACAACGCAGTGTCCACAACACATACGTTTATTCATATAACTATATACAAACACTATTTACAGTTCACAGTCCTTGGTTCTCTTGGCCGCCTCCACTCCTGCCTCGCAAGCTCTGTCCTTCTTCCACCCGACTCTGGCTCTCCAATTGGAGTGAGGCGGCCCCTTTTATCCTGTCCCGGATGTGTTCCAGGTGCCTGGCGATGAGCTTCCGGCAGCACTCCCCAGTGTGGCGGAAGTGCTGCCCTAGCACCCGGAAGCACTCTGGGCATAAACCATCCCTGGTCTGTCAGCACTTCCTGGTGTCGTGGAAGTGCTGTCCCCCAGGGATCAAGGACCAGCCAGGCACCCAGGGAAACGAAATGCCACTCTCTTGGTTCTTCCTTCCTCCAGGCATCCCGGCAGGGTAGGGTTCCTGGCCGCCTACCATAACAGCAAGTTGCTTCTTATCTTTTTTACCCCAACAGCTGTAAGCACCAACATAATAATAGGCTACGTAGCCATAATACCTGGCAATATGATACCAAGGTTAAAACTAGTGTATGAAATAAGATTACAAAATGTACTCAAAAGTTCAGAAGCAGTGTCTGTCTGACCAAACAGTGAACTTTGTGAACTGGAATGTCGAAGGACTCAATCACGATCTGAAGAGGAAAAAAAAGTATTTTCTCACCTGACAGGCCCAAATGCCAAGACAGTATTTTCCCAGGAGACTCACATAATAAGCAAGGGCCAGTTTTGATTGTAAATCAATTGAATTGGCCACATCTTTCAATCCAGCTATACAAACAAAACTAGCAATGTGGGAATCTTAATACATAAAACAATTTCATTTGCAGTATCGCACGTGGTATCTGATCCTGAAGGGCAATATGTCATGGTGATGGGTAATTTATTTCAATCTAAAGTAATTTTGATAAATATCTACGCACCTAATATGGATCACAGAGATTTCATCCAAAACGTATCATGAACACTCATAAAATAATAATGGTAGGAAACTTTAATTGTGTTTTAAATCCAAATCTGGTGAGGTTTTCAGCTATAGTGGTAATAGGATCTAATACTGCAAAAACAATCATGCAGTTTGTAATGGCTCATAACTTATCAGACCCATGGATATTTTTAAATCAAAACTCAAGAGCATATTCCTTCTTCTCATCAATACATTATAGTTACTCAAGAATTGATTATTTCTTTACAGATAATAATTTTTCACTCACGATCAAATCTTGCAAATATGACACTATTGTAATCTCCGATCACACCGATCTTATCATGACGCTATGCCCTACACATTCATCTCAAACCTGGCATCTTAACTCCCTTTCATTAGCTGATGACAACTGTACAGAATTCATCTCCAAACAAATTGATAATTTTTAGAGACAAAAGCGTCCTCAGAGGTTGCTGCAGTAATACAGACGTATCCTGCTGAACTGGAAGAATCGCAGCCCACCTATTGTAAGTCAGTGGGTAACGTATGTTCTGTACTATTTGAAATTTGATCTGTTCAAAACTTTATTTTAAATATGTCAAGATCTAATTAATAAAATATTAGAATAAGCAATTATATCAGAACACTTTTACAGGTACTGTACCAGAAAATTAACAACTAAAGTTTGATGATGCGATTGTTAAAGGAGCTATATAACATATAATTGGAAAAAAACAAACAAAAAACAGAGCTGGTACAGGTGCTTACCCGTGCTGACAGTGTCTAAAAAGCTGGTATCATTGTCCCGCAAGCCATTCAGCGCACCCTGCAGGCTCAGCAGTTGTTGCTGGCTGAGCTGCTCTCTCTGTTCAGCCGTCACTGCAGCCGCATTCTCAGGACCCAAAGCCAAGAGCTGCTCGGTGGAGAACTCCTACAGTCCAGAGAAAGAAATAAAAAAGAAGTTGGCAGTAGGTAAAACTTTCCTAAGGACATCATGTCCTGCAGCTTGCCCAGGACTTGACGCGACCCAAACTGGGAAGAACTGACAAAGTTGGTATAGAGTGCCAACTTATTTGCCCCTTATTACCAGGCGACCAGCCCTCCCATTTGTTATTCTAACTCACTCTGAAGTTTTCAGGTGGTATGATGGCAATCGCCAGTGGCTGGTAATATGGCATCAACTCCTTCGGCATGGCACTCAGCTCTTCTTTGGTCATACCAGCTGTGGAGACAAACACAATTATTCCAAAATGAATTGGTGGACCTTCAAGTATTGGACTACAGAACATATTTCTATTATAATATACTTCCCCAATTTGTGGCACGGAGAAGAAACATTACAAACACGTCAAGATTTATGTACCTGCGGCTGTGCCCACCTCCTGAAGGATGGAGCTGGACCAGGTTTCGACCCTTCCAAAAACACTCTCAGACATCTTCTTAAACTCGTGCAGAACATCCCAGGGGCAGGCAAGGGTCCCAATCCGGGCAGCAGCTATGCTGTAGGGACAACGTGCAGGAGACGCTGTGGTCAGGTGGTAAGACAGCGATAAGCTTTGGACCCCCAGCTTCCCTCTAATCACTACACAGCAATGGATGATTAAAAGGTAGGACCACATGTGCCCCTTGATAGGTTGCAGGCATGGTTTGTATTTTTTTGTGCTTATATGTAGTTTTTGGACTATACTTTTGCTTTATTTTGCTGTTGTTATTTGCTTCTGGCCTCTTATGTTTTTAACTATTTTGTAAAGTGTCCTGGGATTTACAAAAAAGTGCTATATAAATACAAAACTATTATTAAATTGGTTTGTTTATTATGTAGTATGTATGTATTGTGCGTATTGAAGTTGCCTGAATACATTCCTTGTGTTTTCTGGGTGGAACCCCCAAAGAGGCGGGGCCACCATGACATCACTCTGTGGGACCGCCCTCTCACTTTATATTGAGGTTGAGGAGATGAATCCAGTAGTGCTGAGCATTTCAATTCACTTTACTGATTTGCTCCTTTTGTACTTCCCGTTCAAATGAATCGAATCAAAGGAATCAGGAGAGTCATTTTTAGGATTAGGGGCTGGTATATAAGTAAAGTCCCAGGGTCAAGGAGTGTCATCCCCTGATTGCATCATAAATATATAATTTAATAATTCATGCATTATCTCACACACATATATGGGTATATAATTAAATTATCTGCGGTGGGCTGGTGCCCTGCCTGGGGTTTGTTTCCTGCCTTGCGCTCTGTGTTAGCTGGGATTGGCTCCAGCAGACCACCGTAACCCTGTAGTTAGGATATAGCAGGTTGGATAATAGATGGATGGATACTTAATTATACATTTTACATGCTGATGATTCCTAACATTGTCCTGTATCAATACACAAAGCACAACACCACATTGAAGATGCATTAACATAAGAGGTTACATTACAGAATCACAAGTGGACGAGAATCGTGTGACTTGTTCATGGGTGATGATTCAGTCCTTAAATCAAATGAATGAGAATCATGTGATTAGTCCTCAGGTAATAACTTATTCACAAATCAAATGAACTAGAGTCATACGGCTCCTTCTCGGGTAATGATTGGTTCACAAATCAAATGAACTAGAATAGTGTGATTCGTTCTCAGGTAATGATTAGTGCTCGAATCAAAAGAACGAGAATTGTGTGATTTGTTCTCAGGTAATGATTCATTTGGGAGTCAAATGAACAAGAATCGTGCAACTTGTTCTCAGGTAATGATTAGTGCACGAATCAAATGAACGAGAATTGTGTGATTTGTTCTCTGGTAATAATTCATTCACAAAACAAATGAAAGAGAATCATGAGATCCATTTACAGGTAATGATTGGTTCAAGAAAAAGAATCGTGTCAGTCATATTCTCGGGCAATAATTCATTTGTGAATCAAGCGAATGACAACTGTGTGACTCATTTTCAGGTAATGATTAATCTGCAAATCAAATCATGAGACTCGTTCTCGGGTAAGGATTCCTTTCAGATTCAAAAGAATCACTAGATGGCATGTGCCCAGACCAGTCAACGAGTTGTAAAAAAAAAAAAAAGTGTGACTAGTTAGAAGTTAGATATTAGATTCATATTTTTACGACGTTCAGTTTTGCATGACCAATGTGTTGTGTAGCTCTGTCTATATATTCAGTTTAAAACTAAGAGATCTAGTGCTAATAGAGTTTGGCATCAGTGGCTTAGATCAGACGCTTGTCCTATGACAAGTTCCCCTCCAAGTCTCACTCAGCACACTTTACACCAGGGGTCGCCAACTCCAGTCCTGGAGGACCACCATGGCTGCAGGTTTTCATTCTAACCCTTTTCTTAACGAGTGACCTGTTTTTGCTGCTAATTAACTTCTTTTGAACTAATTTGAAATTACTTGCTCTTGAAGACTCAGACCCCTTAATTGTTTCTTTTCCCTTAATTAGCAGCCAAACAATAATGAGATACAAAATGAGCCAAAACAACTGGTGTCCATCACACAATATCTGAAAATAAAGAAAGGTGAAGGTCTCAGGAATGTCAATCTGCTCAGGTCCCCAACACATTTTAACAGAAAAGAGAAAATCCACAATTTCGTAAATGTCTGCTAACGCATCACAAGAGCATCAACAAGCCACGAAATTAAAGAAAGAGTTTAATTAACAACAAGAATCGGCACCTCATCAAGCAGCTGGTTGGAGTGACGTTGGTTGGAGTTTGAGGCCCTGACTTAGTTGGTCTTCTGTCGGCTCCCTCACTTCACATTTCATTTCTGCTTGGGTGCCACTTAAGGAAAGAAATGAAGCATTTCGGAGGAACGATGAAGAAATTCAGGGGAACAAATCTTAAAAAACAAGTCAATTCAAATGAATTCACAAGAAGTTAATTCACTACACAAACAGGGCACTCATTAAAAAAAAAGGGGTTAGAATGAAAATCTGCAGCCACGGTGGTCCTCCAGGACTGGAGTTGGCGACCCCTGCTATACACCATCTGCCACAAGGGCCCGGAATCTGGGAAATCGCCCTGCACATCAAAATCTGTTAACCATTTACTGCAGCAGCAACAACAAGATGAGCTTAATGGCTGCCACACTATAAGTCTTAATTGGCTCACTATACAGCACTTGTGACACAAGAGTAGGATCTGTAAGTTCTGGAATTTCTCTTCCAAATGTACCACACATGAGAGCAGACTCCCTAGCATTATCTTCGAAGTCGACTCTTTAAACTGAAATTCTCATTTCTGACAGAAGGGGGAGACAAAGATTCATTCAAAGTGCACATTTAGGCTTTACGCCTCCCTCAGCAGGAGTTGGTTGCTAACTTCCTTTTGGTGCTGCCAGGTTATGACTACTACCTCACTACTAACTAGATGAAGCAGGTTCGGTAACGGATGTGCGAAAGGACTGGCAAACGTAATTTATTTTTTACATAGCACCTTTAAATAACACACTCACACACAAAACAATTGTCCTAAGGGTGAAAATACTTGAATCGTATAGTGTTTTGTGTGCTGGATTCAAATATGTTCTCTAACAGGTACGTTTCTGAGTGATGTGCAACTTACATCTGAAAATATTACATATGAATGTACTTATGAAGATAACAAACGTTTAACCAAAAACTTTGCCGCGTCTGATTGTCTGCTGTGCTTCTGCTCAGGAACGTCTCTTAGGAGTCCAGCAGTAGTCAGCCAGTCTACTGGAACCCCACCTAACTTGGCAGCGCTTTTCCATGTTGGAAATGTCCAGATGAAATCACTCGCCATGTTCATCGCTTGTTCACAAGGATTTCAGGGAGAAAGTCCAGCAGAGCGTCTAAGAAATGAATCTCCAGTGACATATTGCACCCTGGCTTTGGTCACTCCCTAATTCAGGATAGGTTGCAGCCTTACAATGTCACGAAAAAGTTTCTGCAGACACTTCTGAAGCTCTGCCCAGCAGCTTTCTGAACTTCATTCAACTCTTCTTCAAATCTCTTGCCTTTTAATACTTCCTTGATCTAAGGACTTATAGAAATGATTACCTTAATTCATTTTTGCATCATTTCTTCTTCTTCTTTCGTTGCTCCTGTTAGGGGTCACCACAGCAGATCACCTTCTTCCATCTCTTCCTGTCTTCATCATCTTGTTCTGTTACACCCATCACCTGCGTGTCCTCTCTCACCATCTCTTAGGCCTTCCTCTTCTCCTCTTACATGGCAGCTCTATCCTTAGCACCCTTCTCCCAATATACCCAGCATCTCTCCTCTGCACATGTCCAAACCAATGCAGTGTCGCTTCTCTGACTTTGCCTCCCAACCGTCCAACTTGAGCTGGCCCTCTAATGTCCTCATTTCTAATTCTGTCCATCTTCATCACAACCCAATGCAAATCTTAGCATCTTTAACTCTGCCACCTCCAGCTCTGTCTCCTGCTTTCTGGTCAGTGCCACCGTCTCCAGCCCATATAACATAGCTGGTCTCACTACCATCTTATAGACCTTCCCTTTCACTCTTACTGATACCCGTCTGTCACAAATCACTCCTGACACTCTACTTCACCCACTCCACCCTGCCTGCGCTCTCTTCTTCACTTCTCTTCCACAATCTCCATTACATGACGACACTTCCGGTTCTGGTGCCAAGAACAACAGCACTTCTGCTTATGATGTCGGAAGAAGGTCACTTCCGATCTTGGCTCCTCACACCCCGCTCATGACATCAGGCAAAAGATATAGGAGCATCAAAACAAAGACTAATAGACTGAAAAACAGTTTCTACCCTGTTGCTATTAGGGCACTGAATGCCACCTAATCACCTCCAATGCAGCAGTGCAATAGATGCCATCTTGTGCAATAGTGTTCATGTGCAATTAAGGTCTTATGTTGAATGTTTGTGTTGTACCTTATTTCTTCCTATCCTTTCTTATCCTTTTGTAATTATATTTATTTATATATCCTCTTCCATGACAACCCTGAATACAATGAGGACTGATTGAGGTCATTGATGTGAGGTAGAATGCCTAGAGGGGGCTGGGTGGTCTCGTGGCCTGGGACCCCTGCAGATTTTATTTTTTTCTCCAGCCGTCTGGAGTTTTTTTTTTTTCTGTCCTCCCTGGCCATTGGACTTTACTTCTATTCTATGTTAATTAGTGTTCCCTAATCTTAATTATTTATTTTGTCTTTTTTCTCTTTCTTCTTCACGTAAAGCACTTTGAGCTACATTGTTTGTATGAAAATGTACTATAGAAATAAATGTTGTTGTTGCTGTTACATTTTGACATCGCAGAGACTGCACCTAATTTCGTTGTATTTGTTACAATGACAATAAAGATATTCTGATTCTGATTCATATAAAGCCGCTATCTTTACAGTCTCAACTCAGTTCACTTTTGGACTCCATCAAAGACACTTCTGTCTACTTTTTCAAAACCCATTACAGCCAAGGACAATACACGGGTGGCTGCCCCAAACCTTTTTGAGTGTTTCTTGAGTCTGGTCATTTTAGAACATTAGAACACTCTGGACGAGAACAGGCCATTCAGCCCAACAAAGCTCGCCAGTCCTATCCAATTATTTCTTCCAAAAAAACATCAAGTCGAGTTTTGAAAGTCCCTAACGTCTTGCTGTCCACCACACTACTTGGTCGCTTATTCCAAGTGTCTATCGTTCTTTGTGTAATGAAAAACTTCCTAAAGTTTGTGCGAAATTTACTCTTAACAAGTTTCCAACTGTGTCCCCGTGTTCTTGATGAACTCATTTTAAAGTCACCGTCTCGATCCACTGGACTGATTCCCTTCATAGTTTTAAACACTTCAGTCAGGTCTCCTTTTAATCTCCTTAAGGCTCAGCTCTTTTAATCTTTCCTCATAACTCATCCCCTGTAGCCCTGAATCAGCCTACTTGCTCTCTTCTGGACCTTTTCTTGTGCTGCTATGTCCTTTTTGTAACCTGGAGACCAAAACTCACCCAGTACTCCAGATGTGGCCTCACCAGTGTGTTATAATGTTTGAGCAGAACCTCCTGTGACTTGTACTCCACACATCAAGGCGCTATATAACCTGACATTCTGTTAGCCTTCTTAATGGCTTCTGAACACTGTCAGGAAGTCGATATCCACTACGACTCCTAAATTCTTCTCATAAGGTGGACTCTCAATTTTCCGACCGCCCATTGTGTATTTCACACAAGATACAGAAAATGAATATTTGTCTCATTCCCAAAACCTTTGGCCACGACTGGGAGGAAGGATAATGGCTGCAATGATAAGAATCTCTCTGCTATATAAAAAAATCTTGGAAGGAGACGAGACGTGATTGTCTCAGAGAGACACTTTCACTTCCCGTGAGACGAGTCTTCGTGCCAAGTGATGTAACCAAGCCCGGGCTCTGGAAGCCCCGTGAGAGAAGAGCTTATGCAAAGGGATTTGGAAAAGTCCTGTGTGGTTATGTCAGACACATTTCTTGTAGAGAGAAAGAAACGATATTCACTCACGGGCAGTTATACGTTGCGTTGTCACGATATAATTCCAAACGGAATCAAAATTCAATGCAATATTGACGAAAAGGTAAATGCGAAAAGAAATCGAATATACAGTATGGACAGAGGTGATATGACAGAAGTACGCCACACGAGATGCAGATCACACAGCACAGCAGCAGCACCAACAATCCAGCAGCTGATCGAGCAAAGAGGAGGTAAAAAACTGTATGAGTTTCCCATTGTATCACCGTTTAAGAGGGGGTTTGGGAGGAGCAACCTCTTTGGCGTCTCTTTGGGGTGCATTCAGCCCCCCTCCTCACAACGCGAACGGCAGAGACATGAAGTGGTTGGCGCGTAGCGCAGGCGGGTTGATCAAGCGAAGCCCCCTAGTTGTAATAAAAGTAAAAGGCGCTTATCGCTGGGGGCTCGCTGTTCCATCCGAGTTGAGTCGGTATGCGCGCCCTACAATAAAGCCTGATTCTGCTGCCTGTCCCGAGTCTCCAAGTGCCCTCATTGGGGCTGAGGGTGCCCGTGTCAGCCTGCTTCAACACATACCTGTATGCATCTGGGCTTATGAAATGCACTTGCTTGGGGTCTACTCCACAAAGGATGACTCCAAGTCCTGCTAAGTCCGACCCCTTGAGAGAGCTGAAGGAAAGTCCAGAGTCATGCAGGAACTCATGTAGCAGGACAGCCATCTGCCAAGAGAGAGGGAGAAAAGAGAGGTGGTCAAGGCGGGAAGAAAGCGGCAGCAAGCTTAACCTCTTAAAAGCCGCGTCCTCTCACCTGATTCTGCGTCCACCCCTCCTGCTGGCTCAGAACTGTCATGCTGTCAATGGAGCTCAGGTTCAGGGACTTTATTTCACTCTCGGTTAGTGCCAAGGCGATGGCTCCAAGCGAGAGGACATGATAATTCCTCCACTTGGACACTGGACCCCAAGCCTGTAGTGGTGAGATCAGAAGACCAACGAGCTGATGAGCTGATTACATTTCACTCCATGACTGCCCTTTGATCTGCCTGTCACGCCAGTCTGGGTTGGAGTCTAGAAAGTTGAATTGTTACCTGCTTGGCCTTCTCCTTTAGACTGTACAGCTGCGACTTATTGTACCTCCGGACAGACCCCAGCACCTCCACTGTTCGACTAAAAGTGTCGCTAGAAATGCAGCCCAGTTCTGCCTCGGACCAGTAAAGGTTTGCATCTGAGAGCTTCCGGATGTCGTCAACAGAGGGCGCTGTTACAGCATGGCACCCTGCAGGGAGAACCACAGGGTTTATAGAAAGGCAGGAGCACCTAGCGAAGGGTGCAGACATTTCCGCGCATGCAGGATTGTGTTATTTTTGGATTTTTATGTGCTAATCTGTTTTTGTGTTTTGAATTCAATTTTGAAAGTTATATTTTATTACCGCGGAGGGGAGGGGAGGGGAAAATGCTCAGTTTGGGGGCCTTAAATCTACATCATTGCTTTTTGCGGATGAAGTGGTCCTGTTGGCTTCATTGGGCTGTGAACTGCAGCACACATTGGGACGCTTTGTGACTGAGGCCAGGAAAAGGCAGGGATGAGGATCAGCGCCTCCATATCTGAGGCCAAGGTAGGGAAAAGATGGACCCTCCTCTCCGAGTCGCAGGTGAGTTACTGCCTCAACTGGAGGAGATTAAGCACCTTGGGGTCTTGTTCACAAGTGAGGGGAAAATGATGGCTTGTGTGGAACATCTGAACTACCCATAAGCCACTGTGAATGCGCTGTATTGTGTCAGCCTCAATCAGTTCTCATTCATCTTCTTCTTTCGACTGCTCATGTTAGGGGTCACCACAGCGGATCACCTTCTTCCAAATCGTCCTGTCTTCTGCATCTTGCTCTGTCACCCCCATCACCTGCTTGTCCTCTCTCACCACCTTCTCTTAGGCCTTCCTCTTCTCCTCTTGCCTGGCAGCTCTATCCTTAGCATCCTTCTCCCAATATACCCAGCATCTCTCCTCTGCACATGTCTACACCAGCGCAATCTCTCCTCTCTGACTTTGTCTCCTAACTGTCCAACCTGAGCTGATCCTCTAATGTCCTCATTTCTAATCCCATCCATCCTCGTCACACCCAATGCAAATCGTAGCGTCTTTAACTCTGCCAACTCCAGCTCTGTCTCCTGCTTTCTGGTCACTCAATCAGTTCTCATTACTGCAGATTTTTTAAACTGCCTTTATGTTTGGATTTATTCTCATATTTTTTTAATTTCTGAAAACTTCCCTTCAGGTCAGGTCAGGTTAGTCAGGTTGGGGAGCACGCACTGGTGCATTGCGTTGTTGCACCCCACCCACCATATGATGAAACAGCTTGGCAACCCCCCCAGGCAGACACACGGTCCAGTCCCACCCTACGGAAATGACCCTCTATCTGCCGCAGCCAGGGGTTATGAGGGCATCCCCTTGGCCTGGTCCAGCCGTTTGGGTCCTTAACATTGAGGGTCCTGTGAGCTGATCGCCCTCTGTGAATTGCACCACATGGCCGTAGTGCCGTAACTGACGCTCCCTCACAGTGCAGGTCATGTGCCTCATTCGGGACTCCATGAGCAACACAAAGTCAAACCAATGGTACCCAAGGATTCTGTGAAGAGACACAGTACTGAAGTAGTCCAGTCTTCATCTCAGGTCACTGGATAACGTTCATGTCTCATAACCATATAGCAAGACAGGAAGCACCAGGACTCTAAAGACTTGGACCTTCACCTTTTTGCTGAGATATCGGGAGCACCACACACCCCTTTCCAACGACCCAATGTACTCCCATGCTCTGCCAATCCGTCTACTGACTTCATAGGAAGAGTCACCAGAGACATGAATGTCACTGCCGAGGTAAGTAAACCTCTCAACGAGGTCGACACTCTCTCTGCGGACAGACACACTGCTGATGGCCGTGCCCAAGAGGTCTTTCAAGGCCTGGATGTTGGTGTTAATCAGGACCCTCGCAAGCCCAGACACTCAGACGTCTTGCCCAGTCAGGACCTCCATTGACTCTAAAGATCACAGCATCGTCAGAAAAGTCAAAATCAGTGAATCTTTCTTCGCCCCACAGCCGCTGGACCCCACGACCTGCACAACACCCAGTTCATGCAAGCACTGAACAGAGTAGGAGCCGAACACACACCGCTGTCGGACCCCCAGAATCAATTGGGAAAAACGCAGAGGTTCTGCCTCCACTCTGCACAACACTCACAGTACCAGTGTGCAGGTCAGCCATGACATCCAACAACTTTGGGTGGATCCTGCGAAGTCTGTGGACATCCTTCTCTTCTCTTTCATTTATTTCAAAACGTTTAAATAATGCAAACGCTTCACGATGCAAGTACACGGGTTTAAATGGAAGCACATATTCTGGAGAGCTGGTGGCTCTTTTGTCATTTGCACCTCATTCTTAAGTAACTAAGAAAACAGGCAACAATTAAAACCAAAATGCACCAGTTTAATACTAATATATTATATAAAAAATAAGTCTCTCATACATCACTCGCAAAATAAAAGGTGGGCGCTTATCATCAATCAACATTCAAAAAACACTTCTTAAAATCTTAGCAAACGCGCCCACCTTTTATTTTGCGAGACTTATTTTTTACTTTTTAGTACACTTTTTATTCTTAATACAGTATAAGCATGGTTTTTAAAAAGTATTTTTTTATATGTAAATATTATTTTCAACTTTTTAGTCTTGGGTTTGTTTTAGTATAAATTTGTAATCAATATTTTAACACTTCCTTTAATATTTCTATCCATTACTAGCGCCATCTATTGGTGAAATCTTGAACTATTCTTCATATGAAAATTTCATTTCTTAATTAACATGGACTAATTGATCAATTACTGAAACCGATTATTGATTCATGTATTGTCATCGAAAGTGAGTAAATGTGCAAAATTTCAAGTCATTTGGACAACAGGAAGGGGGTTAAATATCGATTACAAGATTTGTACCAGACAACAAACAGGTGAAGTTTAAATAAGCGTGGTAATAATCCATCCATCCATTATCCATCCCGCTATATCCCAAATATAGGGTCATGGGGGTCTGCTGGAGCCAATCCCAGCCAACACAGGGCGCAAGGCAGGAAACAAACCCCAGGCAGGGCACCAGTTCACTGCACAGCGCGCACACACACACACCAAGCACACAATAGGGACAATTTCGGATCTCCAATCCACCTAACCTGTACGTCTTTGGACTGTGGGAGGAAACCGGAGTGCCCGGAGAAAACCCACACAGACACGGGGAGAACATGCAAACTCCATGCAGGGAGGACATAGGAAGCAAACCCAGGTCCCCTAACTGCGAGGCAGCAGCGCTACTCACCTCGCCACCGTGCCGCCCGTGGTAATAATAATAATAATAATAATAATAATAATAATAATAATAAAATAGGCAATTAAGGGTTCTGGATTATAACAAGGAAATTAACTAAACTGAAGCCCCCACGAACATATTATTAGTAAATAAGCAGGTTCTAATTAAGAAACTGGCAGCCACTGCAGACCCCCAGGACCGTAATCGAATCCCCCCTGCTCTAGACTGTTGTGTCTGCGTAAAACCATAACGTTTGTATATTTTGCTCGTCTTTAGCCGACTGTATTCGTTTCTTTTCTGGGAAACGGATCCCAATATTTGTAAATGATTAACGGACAGATGAGAAGTCGGAAATCGCTTCATTTGATACAAAATCTTCCTTTACACCAGGGTGCTCATTCAAAATGTGGTCCTGCTGGTTTGCTGCTCTTTGTTCTTGGGGTGGTAAGCAGCCCACCGTGACCCGTTCAGATGGCACCTGAGGTGTCGGGTTTCGAGCTCCAGTGAATAACACGCTCAGTATGAAGCACCTTGTATTTGCCTGTTCCCCCCCCCAAGCCTGATATCTGACGTAAGATATAACGTCGGAATTGCCCCGTCTTCCTGGGGTGGCTCCCATTAAAAAGGTGGCATATGCCAGTCGGGGGCGCTCTCCTGCTGGGTGAACATTCGAGAACCACCTTGTGTCTCAGCGTAAGTGGGTAACCTTTTTGAGAAAAGCGATCGCCACTATCGCTGCTGCGGATCTTAAAACCTGCTTGGTGAAGCGAGCAGCCGAACAAAGGGAGCTTTCAGGGAGAAGGCGGCAGAGCTCAGTGGCCAAAGAGCAAGTCTACACTTCACACGGAGGGGATCGTCACCACCAGTGCATCGAGAGGTGAGGCTGCCAGGGCAAGGCTTAGTCCTCTATGGCGGGCCAAGAGAGCTCAAGCATTACAAGAGCAGCAAGCGGCACACACAGCCAAGTGAAAGAGTAAGTGGGCCACATGAGATGGGGAGGACATATCAAGCTTTGATCTTCATTTAGAGGTGGGAGGTGATATAATTAATATAAAGCATAGAAAGTTGACTTTGCAATCATTTATTCACCCAAAAATGAACAGATATGCTATTTCCATCTGTTGAAAAAGTAACCCCCCCCCCAACTGCCTCTTGGGTCTCAAAGCTGGCATTGCCCCCTCAGGTCAACATACTATCTAGCTATCTCTGACATCGACTGGGAAGAAGTTCTTCACACTCCTCCTCCTTCATGCAGATGTCATTCAGCTGTGTGATGTCTGAGGGGGGTCTCACATCCACATCCCTTTTCTAATCCCCACCACAGCATCTCAGAACCAGACTTTGACTTGACCATTCCAGACCCTTCCCTGTCTTTCTTTTCAGCCATTCCTTGGCTGTGGGGCATCTGTTGGTGAAGAGAGATTCACTGATCTCGACTTTGCTGACGATGCTGGGAGTCAATGGAAGCTCTGATCGGGGCTCTCGAGAGACTGAGTGAGGAGTCTGAGGGTCTGGGCTTGCGAGTGTCCTGATGAAAACCAAAGAGCCAGGCCTTTAATGACCTCTTGGGCACGGCCATCAGCAGTGTGTCTGTCTGCGGAGAGAGCGTCAACCTCGTCAAGAGGTTTACTCATCTCAGTAGTGACTTTCATGTGACTCTGGTGACTCTTCCTATAAAGTCAGTAGATGGACTGGGAGAGCATGGGGGGGTCATGAGGTCACTGGAAAGGGATGTGTGGCACTCCTGATATCTCAGCAAAAGGACAAAGGTCCAAGGCTTTAGAGTCCTGGGGCTTCCTGTCTTGCTATATGGTTAGGTTAGGGTTAGGGTTAGGACCTAAGACGAAGACTGGACTCCTGTGTCTCACTGTAGAATCCTTGGGTACCATTGGCTTGACTTTGAGTTGCTCATGGAGTCCCGAATGAGGCACATCACCTTGCATTGTGAGGGAGCGTCAGTTATGGCACTACGGCCATGTGGCAAAATTCACTAAGGGTGATCCAGCTCGTAGGATCCTCATTGTTGATGACCAAGGGGTCGGCCATGTAACACCTGGCTGCGGCAGATAGAGGGTCATTTCTGGAGGGTTAGGGTGTTTGCCTGGGGGGTTGCCAGTCAGGATCCTAACTTAACTCGTGTGGTGGGTGTGGCAACGCTCTGTACCAGTAAAAGCTCCCCAGCCTGACCTGACCTGACCTGGCCCTGGTCCTAGTGTCTATATACACCCAGGGAACTCCAGTCTCTGTATTACATCTCGCCTGGAGAAGGGGCCTGAGTTGCCTCGAAAGCTTGCATATTGTAATCTCTTCAGTTAGCCAATAAAAGGTGTCATTTTGCTTGACTTTCCACTACATCCATAACGGCTAACACGGTACAACACCCGAGTACTACAGACATACAAGACACTGAAATGTACCGCTACTACATGGAGTTGAAGACCCGGTGGAAGAAACTGGCACACATGGACAGCGACTTCTTCGTCTTAACAAAATGCAAAAAGGAAAATCTTATCCCGAAAGGCATCATGATGTCTCAACTTAAAGGTTTTCCAATGTTGTTATCTGTCCTAGTGTCTATATATTCACAGGGCACTCTGTATTACATCTCGCCTGGAGAAGGGGCCTGAGTTGCCTTGAAAGCCTGCATATTGTAATCTCTTCAGTTAGCCAATAAAAGGTGTCATTTTGCTTGGCTTTTCTCTACAGTCATAATGGCAAACACGGTACAGCACCCCTAGTATAAAGAGTGAGTACATTTTAAGAGAAAGAAAACAAAGTGCGCACAGAAGGGATTGAGCTTCATGAACTGAAGATGTGCCATCCTCTCCTTGTCTTCAGTTCAACACCTCAAATTCACTCAAAAATGTTTCACATTTGTGCACTACTCTGATTTTACTGAAGTATTTCACAATATTTTAAAGATATTGGACTTTGTAAACATAGGACTGGATAACTGGCATGTGGATTATGCAATCAGAATTGCTTTTCATGGATGTTTTAATAATGTTTTGTGTTTGTAGTAATTCTTCAGGACTGGGCTCTGCGGGCCCCCATTGAATGAGAACATTTCAGTCATTTTCTAATCTGCTTAGTCCTTAACAGGCTCCTGGGTGGTTTGCCTATCCTAAAAAGTATAGGGTGCAAGGCAGGAACAGACCCTGGACAGGACACCAGCAAGAAGTGTCAATCCACCTAACCTCCATATCTTTGACTGTGAGAGGAAGACGGAGAAACCCGGAGGAGAACATGGGGAAGACATGTAAAGGATGCAAAGCCTGGTCTCCTTAATTCAAGCCATCAGTGGTACCACTGTGCCAAAAAGAAAGCAAAACAAACAAACAAAGTGGTATAAAACACATGATAAGTTTTTGGATGGAGTATTAACAAGTATGGTGTAATGGATGGCATCCTTGCCAGAATGGACTCCCTTCCCGTGCCAAGACGGGAGGCCCAGGTAACAAATAGGCACGAAAAGTGGCAGGCGGTTCCCTGCCTGCAAAAGGATCTGGTCATAGGATGCCATCTGAAGAGCGGGTACACTGGTGTCCTGGCAGAATTGGACACAGGAACATTACTCGTCCTGGAGGCCAACCTGAAGGTAGGACAGGGGGAGATGAATTTTCCAAGTTACATGCTTCCCCAAACTGCTAGGTGGCAGCATCCCTGGAGTCAGGTACACTAGTGGCCACCCGCAGGGCATGCTGGCAGTTGTAGTGCCGTAGAGCAGCCCTGTTGGGGGTCCCTGGGTGCTGCCGGGGGATGCTACTAGGAGCTGTGCGCCTTGGTTTTTAGGACTTTCGCATGACACACATCCACATCCTATCCCCAGAAGCACTCCTGTGTTTTAGATAAAAGGCGAGACTGAGTCGGGTGGAAGGAGGACAAAGCTCACCTGGAGGTGTGGACAAGAGGAAAAAGAAAAACTAAAATGTGTTGTGTGTGTTGGAAAAAGCCTTGTTAAGGTATTCTTGTTAATAAATTACTTATTTAGATAGATAGATAGATAGATAGATAGATAGATAGATAGATATGAACACAAAGATGAACAGTATAGCGATAGATAGATAGATAGATAGATAGATAGATAGATAGATAGATAGATACTTTATTAATCCCAAGGGGAAATTCACAATTAAAAAAAATGTCCAAGTAGTAAAAATTGTCCAGGGAATGAGTCCACATAAAAGAAAGTGGTAGGAGTGATCAGTGAAATAGAGAAAAAGGTAGAAAGATAAAGTCGTACATGGAGCTGCTGGAAAGGCTGCCACTCACGGCGGCGCCTGAGTCACTATTAGAAAATATAAATAAATATATTTGAACCCAAGACTTGTGTTTGTGTGGTGGTGGTGTTTAAGGTTTAGATTGCCACAACGCCCCCTACTGGTCACAATGGGCAGATTATATTGTCCAGTAATCACTGCAGCAGTGTTACCATCTGCATTGCACCATCTGTTGGAATGCCTTTTCTGAATGTATCAATAAAATGCAGTGTTTTTACATTCCATTAGATGGCACACTACACACAATAGCAACGCCACAGAGAATCCAATATGAACGCATGGCACAAAATAATGCAGTCCTCATACTTGCCGTGGCGTATGGATGACACCGTGGCTTCAGAAAGCATTCGCCCCCCCCCCTTCATAAACAACTCAGTGATGAGCAACAGAATGAGAAGCACTTGAGCCAAACCAAAGGGTCTGAGTACTGTGCACATGTCAACGGGATATTTTAGTGTTTTATCTTTAACACATTTCCAAAAATGTCTGAACTCCTGTTTTTTTGTTGTTTGGGAATTAATTAAAGGATTTTAGCACAAGGCCGCAGCATAATGGAATGTGAAAAAAATGAAGGGATCCGACGACTTTCTGAAGGCGCTGTATGGGGGGTCGCTTTTGTGTCCCTTTGAGCATGCTCAGAGAGAAGGAAGGTGTACAAGAGTTCCCTTGTTGATGACAAGTTCTGACCCCGGCAGCCATGACACACTAACCTGTCTTCTCCTCGGGCGCCGCCACGTCCGGCACACTGGAGCCTCTCACAGCTTCAAAGAGTGCAGACAGGAACTCCTCAGGCACGGAGCCACTAGACATTTTAAGGGCCAGCGGCAGGATGTCATCAGGAAACTACGAGGAAAAGGCAGTGATGAGAGGTGGGCTCCCCTGGGTGACGGCCCCACCCACCTTGAGGTGATGCAGTTCTGGGTCTCCACCTTGCTCGCTATGGCAATCAGCTCATCCTTGTGCAGGACGGTGATGAGTGGACCGAGGTCTGGAATGAGTTCTGCAGTCCAACCTGAGGGGCTCCTATCAGGGGAACCAACACAAGCACGAGAATTGGCATGGTGGGCACCATTGAGAAAGAGGCAGCAGAGTGGCTGTGGCCAGATGTGGCCGACTCACCCATGGAGCTCCTCCAGAATGCTTTTCACAGCAGCTTTCTGTTCCTGACTGAGACAGCAGCAAGTCTTGAGCTGGGTGAGGGCGGCGGGCACGGCCTGCTGAGAAATGCCTCGGCGCAGTGTAGATGGTGGCAACGAGCAAAGGAGGTGACCAAGTGCGTCCACGTCATACTCGTCTTGGATCCGGCCGTTCTGCAAAAGAGAGAGTGAGGAAAAGGGAAGCAGGTGGCCAATGGCTCTGGCCTGAATAAGACCCTCCCGGGAGCAGATGTCCTCCGATTGTCCCAACACTGTAAATAATGCCAGCCACGGCAAGGATTATGACTTGTCCTCAAATAGCATTTCCCCTCTGTCACTTACGAGACACTGCAGAACTTTCTTGACCACAGCTTCTCGCTTCGCCTCCTGGATGATAATGAGGTCCAGGTCTGTGCGTCCCAGGCTGACCAAGAAAGACTGGCACAGTGACGTGGGCACATTGTCTACATACTCGGTGCTGAAAAATTCCAGAAAACAGTCATTTTAGTTTCATTTAGTTTACCTTCATTGTCCGCATGTGGAAATTTGCTTTGATCCAGTCAGCAACAATACACACCCCGGTTGGCCCCAACATTAAAAGCACCTGCCTAATATGGTGGAGGTACCCCTCGTGCCACCAACACAGCTCAAGGCGTGGACTCCACAAGACCTCTGGAGGTGTCCTGTGTTATCTATGCTCCAAGACAATAGCAGCAGATCCTTCAAGTCCTGTAGGTTGCGAGGTGGGGCCTCCATGGATCGGACTTGTCTTTTCTGTACTGTGCATCCCACAGATGCTCAATCGGATTGAGATCTGGGGAATCTGGAGGCCAACACCTCAAACGATTTGCCGTGTTCCTGAACTCTCTCTCTAGTGTGGCAGGGCGCCTTATCCTGCTGGAAGAGGCCACGGTCATCAGCGAATAAAGGGGTGTATGTGGTCAGCAATAATCATCTGTGTCCTAGTAACATCCACATGAATGCCAGGAACCCAAAGGTTTCCCAGCAGAACACTGTCCGGAGCGTCACTCTGCCTCTGCCGGCTTGCCTTCTTCCCATAGTGCACCCTGCTGCCATCTCTTCCCCAGTTAAACCACACACACGCACCCGGGTCGTCCGGATTTGTGCAAATCTGAGAGACACACAACGGGCTGAGGGGGAGGGGTGCAGGGCCCTCCTCACTCAAGCGCCAGCCTCGGGGGGCATTCTTTACCTCTGCCAACGAGAACGAGAGAACTACTTAGTGGATTTAGATCGAGTTTTTTTTTCTAGAATTTGCTTGAACATTCCGGTTGATTTTGTGACTTCTCCCATTGCTTGACGTATCATAGTTCACTTGTGGTACCAATTTATTTGCGTGAATCCAAGAGAGACGCAGCGGGCCGAGGGGAGGGAGGCGAGGACCTTCTCACTCATGCGTCTGCCTCGGAGCGTTTGCCTTACTTCTGCTCAGCTACCGAATGAGAGAACTACTTAACGGATTTAGATTGGGTTTTTTTTGAGAATTTGCTTGAACATTCCGGTTGATTTTGCGACTTCTCTCATTGCATTATGTATCATAGTTCGCTTGCCATACCAATTTATTTGCGCGAATCCGAGAGACACGTAGTGGGCTGAGGGATGGGGCCCTCCTCATTCACTCGCCAACCTCAGCTTGTGCCTTACCTCCGCTTAGCTAGCGAATGAGAGAATTACTTAATGCATTTACATCGGGTTTTTCTCTATAATTTGCATGAAGATTCCGGTTGATTTTGCGACTTCTCTCATTGCGCTAAGAATCATAGTTGGCTTGCAGGACCGATATATTCGCACTAATCAGAGGCAGAGGCTGCGGGCCGAGGGGAAGGGGAAGCGTGACGTCAGGAATGGGGAGCAGGGTGGGGCCCTCCTCACTGTCCTGTTTCACTAATACACGGGCAGAGCCGCAGGGGACACTTAGTACATAAATAAAATCAAAAACTGAAGATGTATTTATATACATTGTCACACACGTGCGCTTGGGAGGCAGTCAGAGGGCTCAAATTGGGGCATTTGCAAGTCGGATCGAGGGTAGGCGGTGGGTTCTAATGCCTCTTCTTCTCTTCCCACAGACCCTCTGAAGGTCACTTCCGGCTCTGATCCTGACCTCACTTCCGTCACCCCCCCCCCCCCCAGATGACCTCACTCCACTTCCTGTCCTGCAAACACGCCCTTCTTGCCGTCCCGCTATAAATTCAGTTAATATGCAGTACACGGTACAAGTCTCAGTCCTAAGAGACTACTCAGTTTTTCGCTTTACAATATTCGGACAGGTGGATCCCCTACTCTTTTTGACTTGTTTTGTGTCTTTCTACGACATAAAAACAGAATTCTAGAATAGTTACTTATTTCAACAAGACTGAATTCGGCCGATTCAAACGTTTTATATTACAGTCGGTATAAAACAACTTCTACTTCTGTTTGTTTTAAATTTTGGCAGTAAGTATCGCCACACAAAGAAGGTCAAATCTGGAAACAACCATTCAATCAGTGTGGCCCGTCCTTTCAAATCTTACCTGCTTTTCTAGTTGCTCTTTTGTTTTTACAATTCTTGAAGCCCTAGAGGGCGGCACGGTGGCGCAGTGGGTAGCGTTGCTGCCTCACAGTTAGGAGACCCAGGTTCAGTTTGCATGTTCTCCCCGTGTCTGCGTGGGTTTCCTCCCACAGTCCAAAGACAGGCAGATTAGGTGCATTGGCGATTCTAAATTGTGCTTGCTGTGTGTATGTGTGCCCTGCGGTGGGCTGGCGCCCTACCCAGGGTTTGTTTCCTGCCTTGCGCCCTGTGCTGGCTGGGATTGGCTCCAGCAGACCCCCATGACCCTGTAGTTAGGATATAGTGGGTTGGATAATGGATGGCTGGATGAAGCACTAGATGTGATTGTCCACAGAGAGCAGACCCCAAACCTACGTTTACCTTTGTTAGTCACAGACAGACCCCCCAAACCAGGCCGGGAATAAAAAAGTCAGTATGTTCTCAATAGGTCTAACCTGCTTAATCCAGACCAGGGTGACGTCGGGGGGTCTGAAGCCAGTCCCACCTAGCATAGGGTGCAAGGCAAGAACAAACCCTGGACATGGTGCCAGTCCAATGCAGGGTGAAGACACACACACACTAAATACCAATTCACCCAACTGGCATGTCTTTGGACGGTGGAAGGAAACCCACACAGACACAGTGAGAATATACAAAAATTAACTCTTTCCGGGCTGATGTCAACTTTTGTCAAAAGGAGGAGCTGACGATGGTAATCGACTGTAAACTGTGACGAAACCAACAACAACAACAACAACATTTATTTCTATAGCACATTTTCATACAAAAAAATGTAGCTCAAAGTGCTTTACAAAATGAAGAAATAGAAAAAAAGAAGACACAATAAAAAATAAACATAAGTCAACATTAATTAACACAGAATAAGTAAGGTCCGATGGCCAGGGTGGACAGAAAAAACAAAAAAAAAACTCCAGAGGCTGGAGAAAAAAAAAAATAAAATCTGTAGGGATTCCAGACCAAGAGACCACCCAGTCCCCTCTGGGACCGTTAAAAAAACCGTTATGTTTTAGTTGGACTCTCGTTGCTAGAAGGAAAGTTAGATTCATTGGTTTGACCGAGATTTCCTGCGCTCACGTGAGTAGCAAGGCGCAAACAATGGCAAAAATGGCAGAGATATCTGGCAAGAGATCAAAGCGAATGCGTAAAGCAAAGCACTCTGTGGATGACGTTTGCCTATTATCTCTGAACTGGACTATGACTTGTTGGACTCAGATTTTGATACAAGTGATCGAAAATGAATGTGAGGTCCCAGCTTCAACTGATTGGTCGCCAGCTAATTGTTGTACTGACGATGTTCGCCAGGAGGACTGAAAATTAACAATGCTAAGAGGTAGAAACCAGATTGCAGTGCACTGTGAATTTGTCCCAGCCATGCAAAGACAGCCTGGCAGCAAGCCTGCCGCATATTCTTGGCAAACTGGCATCCACAGCATGCAGCAACAGACGTTTTATGTTGATTTCTGTGTGAAACCATTGCTTTTCAGAAACTATGTTTTTTGGAAAAAATATTCAGCCCTCAAAGAGTTAATGTAGGGGGGTCCCGGGACACAAAACCCAGGAGGTCTCCTAACTGTGAGGCAGCAGTGCTACCACCGTGCCGCCCTGCTCTCAATTCGACATGTCTAACAGTTCCGTATAGAAAGACGTTGGGTTAGGATGAGGCACCAGTAGATAAACCGACTCCAGGAAAAAAAAAAAAAAGGGAACAGACGGGGGACTTGTGACCCTTAGAATAAATGAGCGGAATATCCGGATGAGGGAGAGGTGACTTACGGCAGGAGAGGCAGCAGGAGCGGTGGGATGAAGGCGTTTGTCACGTTTAACTCCCTCCAGTACTTCCAGGCCAGGCAGTTCATCTGAAACACAAAAAGAAGGCATCAGAGTGGAGAGCCCCACATTTACTTAGACAATGACCCCGATTCCACTGCAGGAGCCTCATAAACCCCTGAACCAGTACCCGCTAGTGACCCCAAACCTCTACAGTCCAGGATGGGTTCTTCTCCCCCTATGCACAAACCCCAACCTCTCCTCCAGCATTATGATGGGTTTGTAGCACAGATCGGCACCCTTTAACTCTATTCTGCATTTCCTTCGTGGGCAGCCATGGTGGCGCAGTGGTAAAGAGACCAGGGTTTGCATCCCTGTGTGGCATTTGCTGTGCTCCCCTTGTCTGTGTGGAATGGCTAAGATGGGGGGGAAGCTTGTTGGCTGAGGTCTCCTGGACTCTGAACAAAGCTGAATCCTCATACAGTATGCAATATCAAGGCTTGGGGGGACGGTGCCCAAAAGCAGACCCTGTGAAAGCCCATTGTTGCACTCCTTGTGTGATTTTGGACCATACATACAATAAGTTGGTGTTGTTGGGCCCGCCGGTGTCCATCCACAGTTTAAAGGCATGCAGGTTAGGTGAATTGGTGACAGTAAATTGTGTGTTTGGTGTGTCTGTGTGTTCGCCCTTCGATAGACTGGCACCCTGTCTAGGGTTTATTCCTCCCTTGCCCCCTCTGCCAGGTGTTATAGGCTCCCCCATGTGACCCTGGTCTGGATTAAGCAGACATGAGACAACATTTTCTTCATCATTCCATCCACTTGCTAACCTGCATAGGCAGTTCACGATCACAGAGAGCGGGTTCCCTATCCTCATGGGACTCCAGTGCCAATCCCAGAAAGGGCATCAGTACGAGGCTGGGCCCACTTGATACGAGTACAAAATGAAGCTGACCAGCGTGCAAATTTAATTCAAGCAAAACAAGTCCTACTCCACATGCACCACTTGTCCCCTCAAATCTGTAATCTGGATATTTGACATCACAGTGCCAATGGCAGCAGGTCTCTTATAACCAAGCCAGACGTTCTTACGTCTGTTTAGGGGGCTGTGGTTTGTTAAAATATTTCTTTTTTGAGCTTCTGTAAAGTTTTATATTTCCCCATGAAGGCAAAAAAATGCATACAGTATCATCCATCCATCATTCAAACCGCAAATCCTAACTACAGGGTCACGGGGGTCTGCTGGAGCCAATCCCAGCCAACACAGGGCGCAAGGCAGGAAATATCATCCATCTCTTTATTGGCCTTAAAGATCCTTGGACTCCCCCTGTCTGGTTGCACCCATCATCCCTCCACTGACTGCCCGGCTCTTTTTACCTGAAAGGCTGACAGGAGGTGAAAGTTCCTCTCGAACAGCGAAAAGTTGTACAGAAAGGTTTTGCTGTCCATGGTCTGGATCTGCTCACAAGAAATTCCTTTCACCAGCTGCCCTGTACTGAGACACAAAGAAGGCATAAACTCACAAACCTTGAGAGGTCTCCGTCACCGACGTGAGAGCTGTGAGAGGAGCCGCTAGTGAAGGGTACAAGCAGACTCTACTCTTAAAACTCCGTGGTTTATATTCAAGACATCATGTGGGCCTGCGCTGGCTTGAGATGAACGTTCACACCTCGTCCGTCCCAACAGACCACATCACTTCATGGATTTAGAGGCACACGCACCTCAGGAGGTCCACCGGAGGGACACTCTTGGAGAGAGCGTCGTAGAGGAAGACGGCCTAAAGAGGGGAAAGAAGCAAAGGACAGTCACCACCAACTCATCACAGGTGATAAACACAATGTGGACAGCAGAGAAGTTCAATCAACACCCAATACGTCACCGCGGTCTTGGTGTTCAGTAAGCTTTACAGTCGCGTGCATGGCCTGCTTGTTAAATATACTGCTCAAAAAAATGAAAGGACCCCTTTGTAATCTGAGAATAGCATCAGGTCAGTGACACTTGTGGGCTATTGATCTGGTTAATGAAGCAGCAGAGGGGCTTGTTAATCAGTTTCAGATGATTTGGTACACTAGAGGGGCAACAATGAGAAGACCCCCAAAACAGGAATGAATGGTTTAACAGGTGGAGGGAGGCCACTGACATTTTTCTGTCCTCATCTGTTTTGTCACTTGTTTTGCATTTGGCTACGGTCAGTGTCACTACTGGTAGCATGAGGCCATACCTGGACCCTACAGAGCTGGCACAGGTAGTCCAACTTCTCCAGGATGGCAGGCACGTCAATACGTGGCATTGCCAGAAGGTTTGCTGTGTGTCTCCCAGCACAGTCTCAAGGGCATGGAGGAGATTCTAGGAGACGTGCAGTTCCTCTAGGATAGCTGGACAGGGCCCCTCGTAGAAGGTCCTTAACCCATCAGCAGGACCCACCAGAGGAACAGGATGAGCACTGGCAGAGCCTACAAAATGACCTCCAGCAGGCAGGCAGGCCACTGGTGTGAATGTCTCTGACCAAACAATCAGAAACAGACTTCATGAGGGTGGCCTGAGGGCCCAACAATGTCCTCTAGTGGGCACCGTGGAGCTCAATTGGCATTTGCCATAGAATACCAGAATTGGCAGGTCCACCACTGGCGCCCTGTGCTTTTCACAGATGAGAGCAGGTTCACCCCGAGCACATGTGACAGACGTGAAAGGTTCTGGAGAAGCCGTGGAGAACGTTATGGTACCTGTGACATCGTTCAGCGTGACCGGTTTGGTGGTGGGTCAGTGATGGTCTGGAGAGGCATATCAATGGGGGGACGCACAGACCTCTACGGGTTAAACAATGGCACCTCGAGTGCCATTAGGTATCAGGATCTAATCCATGGACCCATCGTCAGACCCTATACTGGTGCACTGGCTCCTGGGTTCCTCCTGGTGCACGACAATGCCTGGCCTCATGTGGCGAGAGTATTCAGGCAGTTCCTGGAGGATGAAGGAATTGATACCATTGACTGGCCCCTACACTCACCTGACCTCAATCCAATTGAACACCTCTGGGTGTGACATTATATTTTGGTCCATCCGACGCCGCCAGGTTGCACCTCAGACTATCCAGGAGCTCAGTGATGCCCTGGTCCAGATCTGGGAGGAGATCCCCCAGGACACCATCTGTCGTCTCTTTAGGACGTTGTCAGGCATGCATACAAGCACATGGGAGGGGGGGCATACAGACTACTGACTACGATTCTGAGTTGCTGCAATGACATTTCGCCAAATGGACTCGCCTGCCTGCCACATCGTGTTTTCCACTTTGATTTTCGGGGTGTCTTTGAATTCAGCCCTCTGTACGTTGATCATTTTCATTTCCATCAAATGATGTGCCATCCTTTCGTTCCTAACACATTACCATATCAGTCCATATCAGCAGAGATATTCAGCAGCATTTATTTCCCATTAAGATATGATGTGTTTTCAAAGTGTTCCTTTAATTTTTTTGAGCAGTTTATTATCTTACAATTTACAATGCCTTCACAATGTCTTCAGAGCCCTTCACTTCTTACACCAATTTGGTTTTGTTTCCTCCTTGTGCCACTTGAAGTAAAGCTCAGATTACTGGAGTTTTGCGGTGGTAGTTGCCCTTCTAGAAGTTTCTCCCATTTCTACACAGGTTTTCTGATGTTCAGCCAGACTGACCACCGGGTTCTCGGTCACCTCTCTTACCAAGGCCCTTCTCCCACATTTGCTCACCTCTAAGAAGAGTTGTGATTTGAACATTAGAACAAGAAGAGGCCATTCAGCCCAACAAAGCTCACCGGTCCTGTCCTCTTAATACTTCTAAACAAAACATCAAGTCGAGTTTTGAGGGTCCTCAAGTCCTACTGTGCACCACACTACTTGGTCACTCGTTCCAAGTGTCTGTGGTTCTCTGTGTGAAGAAAAACTTCTTAATGTTTGTGTGAAATTTACCCTGAACAAGTTTCCAACTGTGTCCCCGTGTTCTTGATGTACTCGTTTTAAAGTCACCGTCTTGACCCACTGGACTAATCCCCTTCATAATTTTGCACACTTCAGTCAGGTCTCCTCTTAAACTGTAAAGGCTCAGCTTTTTTAATCTTTCCTCATAACTCATCCCCTTTAGCCCAGGAATCAGCTTATCTGCTCTTCTGTGGACTTTTTCCAGAACTACTATGTCCTTTTTGTAGCCTGGAGACCAAAACTGACCACAGGACTCCAGATGAGGCCTCACCAGTGTGTTATAAAGCCTGAAGCCTATTGTTCCCAACCTATTCCACTTCAGAGTTATGGAGGCCATTGTGTTCTTGGAACCTTCAAAACTGCAGAATTTGTTTTTGGTGGCCTTCCCCAGATCTGCACCTCGACACCATCCTCTCTTTAAGTTCTTCAGGCAATTCCTTTGACCACATGGTTTGGTTTCTGCTCAACTTTGGGACCTTCTATAGAGAGCCGTATGCCTTAGCTTATCATGTCCAGTCAGTTAAATTGACCACAGGTGGCACATCCCAACGGTGATCAATAGAATGGGATGCACCAGAGCCAGATGTCAAGGGTCAGAGTGAAGGGTCTAAAAACTTGTAACAATTGGATACTTCAGGTTTTTATTTTTAATAAATACAAAGAGGCTCCACCCCCTGCTCACTTTGCTTGCCAACCCCCAGAGGCGGGCACTAGGCACCCACTATCTCGTGGCTAAGACGCTTGAAGGGCGTTGGGGTGCTCCACCATTAGAGAATGTGATTGTATTTAAAGAGTTGGTATATAAGAGAGTATGCGGGGCACGGGAGGAGGACGGTTTGGTCTGTAGTTATTATAGATAGAAAATCAGTTACTTGAGTATTTCACTACAACTGTCTATTTTAAATATCAATGAATATTAAAATGTAATAAAAAGAAAAGGTAAAAAAGTAAAATGTAATAATACAAAACAAAAAGTATATAAAAAAATTAAATTACATTAATCCAACTTCAAAAACAAATTACTTTATCCTCTAACTTACATTCTATAAACGTTGCTTTTTTGCATTTCTGTTCACATATTGTTTGGGATATTTTTCTCTTTTTTTTCATTTATTGGACAATTCTCTTTGTTCTTGATTTTTATTACATGCAGCTCGTTTTTGTTCATTTTCTTTCTTCGACGTTCATCATCAGCTCTTGCTGCACCTTTTCTATCGTGATCTAAAATTCGATGTTCTTGAGTAGATACATTTGCTTTTCTGCCTCGCCAGTATAACCAATTGTGTTGAAGAACGAGTTACCACTGAGAGTGTCGAAGGGTGGGATGGAGAGAGGATGTGCGCAGTAGGAGTAATGACTGGGCGAGCGGTGAGGAGGGGCGTGGTCAAAGCTGAATATCTAATTTGATAGATAGATGTAGAGATTCCTCAAGTCCTGTTTTCACTTTGTCACTCTGGGGGTATTGAATGGTTGGTTGATGAGGGAAAAAATTAATTTCCATCATTTTTACAACAAGGCCACATCATAACAAAATGTGTAACAGTGAAGGGTTTGTGAAGGCACCGTATATTCGTAAAGGGAATATGAGAATTACGCGGTAACGGCAATAGATACAAGCTGATGTAAAACAACAGTCGCAATGGCTTATGGGTAGTTTGACCATGCACAGTGCAGCACTCTGCCATTAGTGTAGATGAAGCCAAGGACAACTGAACATGGACCCTCCGTTGTAGGATTGAACAGCGCGCCATAGTAGGACTTCTTTGGACAGAGGGAGTGAAACCTGCTGAAATTCACCAAAGGGTCAGAAATACTGGAGGACTTCAGAAAAAGCACAGGAAGGCAACTTTACGAGGCGTTTCCCGTGGACGTAACAGCGGGGAAGGTGATTGTTCTGAAAGTACGTCTGCACGTCATTCCTTATCGAATACATGTGCTCGATATCAGGCTTATCTGTCATTCGGTGTGCATGCCTTGGCCTTTTCATCTCGGTACTCGTTACAAGATGTTGTTGTGAAGAGGCAACAATCGTGTGCAGCTTCACACAAAATCCTACCTTATTACGTTTTCCTTCTTCTTTTTCTTCTCCCACTAGTATTTTAAATATTATTATGTTTGTGGTGAAGCCGTAGTGGTAGTATCAGCAAACTATGAAATGTCATCATGATTGCCAAGAAAACTATAATGAGCGCCATTTTGTGGTCCGGGATGTCGTAAAATGGTGACATCATTCATTCTCAAACATGAACTTGGGCTCCTCACTGTGAGTAGGTGTAGAAGCTATTCATAGACAGTTCTCATGTCCTGCTCCGAGGTAGGACCAATTCATATCCTAGTCAGAGAGGTTTAGTGCAACTCCTAGAAGTAATTCTGAGATGATTGATAAATACGGGCAGTAAAGTGGGTTATCGTGGACCCCAACGCTCCCTCCTGAAACTGCACTGGGAGAAGAGCTGGTCGACTATTCATTAGGAATCCACATCGTTCCTCCAGTATCTCTGACTCTTCCATCCTGCACCCTTGCATAGACCTTATCCTCCCAGTCAAGAGATACCAAAACTGGCTGATAATATGGTATCTTAGTGGGGGTCTCTTACAAACTGCCACTAACACCTTCAGTGCACTGCTGTGGATGGTTACCTGGCTTCGTCGGAGTTGTTTTTCTTCCAAGGCAGATGGTTCAACATCTTGTACCTGCAGCAAGGCAGACAGCGAGACCTCGGTGAACAGCACACTAGGAATCTGTCTCATGGCGGACGTTGTGTTTGCACTAGTGAGCACCTGAAAAAACACAACAACAGATCAGTCACAGCTCAGACCCCTTCCAGAGAAACCCACCCAGCCTCCCGACCCACAAATTCACCACGCAGTGGCATACCTGACTAACAACAGCCAGCTGCTGCGCGGGGTTCAATTCGGATGCATACTGGGATAGGGTGCCTTCCAGGGCCCGACCCAAATCTTCAGCACTGATGCTGTAGAAAAGATTGGCGTCAATCCCCGAAATCAAGGGTCCTAACTGGCTGATGTTGGTGAACGACAGCAGCTTGAGAAACAAGGAAAGTACATCAGCACACATCTCACCCTACCCCTTTGCAGATAACAGAACCGAAAACCATTCCTCCCCACCCAGGACCCTCACCTTGTGCTCACCAATGAACTTGTGAGCGAGGATGAGAATCTGACTCCGAGTCCAGCCGGAAACCTGCTGCAGGACCCCAATAGACGCTTGAACAGCCTGCGGGGACAGTGCCTCCAGCTGGCCGGGGGCCAAACCTACAACAGCGTCTGACACCGAACCCAGCGACTCATTCAGCGTTTGGTTCTTCATTACAATCTCCAGGAGCTGGGATTTGAGCTGTGGGATCACAGAAGACTCAGTCCAGCCAAGTGTGTGCCATTACAGTGAAATTAAGACCTTTCACAATGCATTCTGGGTAGCTGCAGTGCTAGCGGCTTCCAAAACGGTAAAAACAGCCAATCGGCTCTTTGATCTGGGATATGGATGTTGTGACCAGTAGGGGGCATTGCAGCACCCCAAATCCCCCCAGACCCAACTTCACAGACCTAAGTCCTGGGTGCAAATACAAAGTTTATTAATGAAAATTACTTTTACAGAGGCTTCTTAATACGCACAATCATACTTCTGAACCCTTCTTCTATTCTTACATTCCTCCCAGGTGAGCTTTGTCCTCCTCCACCCGACTCATCCCCGCCTGGATGAGGTCGAGCACCTCTTTTATATTTGACCCGGGAGTACTTCCAGTGCCAGGGCATAGTCCATTGAAAGCACTTCCAGGGTCAAACAGAAGTGCCAAAAAGTAGGGATCATGTATCCCTGCAGCATAAATTTACAGTAGCACCGATGGAACCCAACAAGGCTGCCCTCTGGGACTCCAGATCCCAGCATGCCTTTGTGGGTTTCCCAGGGAGGCTGCCACCTAGCATGTAGCCCTACCAGGTTCTCTTCCTCCTGTCCTTCCATCCTACTGGTCCTACTGGGTGGGTAAGATGAACAAGAAGAAAAAGAAGAAGAAGACAATAAAGAAAAAGAAGATGACGATAAAGAAAAAATTATGATAAAAAAGAAAAAGATGATAAAGAAGAAAAAGATGATGAAGAAGAAAAAGATGATGAAGATGAAGAAAAAGAAGAAGATGACAAAGGAAAAAAGATGATG
>JANRMT010062861.1:8676883-8699351 GCA_026402145.1 Polypterus bichir lapradei | reverse complement strand
AATCAAATAAATGAAAACAGTGAGAAGGTAGTAACTCATTTGTGAATAAAATGAACGAGAATTATTAAATTGGTACTCGGGTAGTGAATTGTTTCAAGAATGACAACGAGAATAGTGAGACCGGTTCTCGGGTAATGACTCATTTGCGAATCAAGTGAACGAGAATTATTAAACTGGTTCTCAGGTAGGGACTCATTCATGAATCAAAATGAGAATTGTTAGTCCGTTTCTTGGGTAGTGATTCGTTTACGAATGAAATAAACAAAAATAGTGAGAGCCGTTCTCAGGTAGTGAATCATTCGCAATTTAAAGGAATGAGAATCGTTAAGACTGGTTTTTGGGGAGTGACTCGTTCACGAATCACAAAAGAGTCGAGATTCAGGATCCAGGCAGTTCTTGCACATAAACTCCTACCACTGAAGCGAAAGACGCCCAGGACGTCATGCAGGACGCGTATGCACCTCAGCGCTCGTGTTGAGCTCCACTGAATCGATTCATTCGGACTCACAAATCGGTTCATATGATTCACTAAAAAGAGTCGTTCAAAAACAAATTGTTTGCGAGTTGCCCATCACTAGTCTGAATCTACAGGAAATGGAAGACGTTTAACGGTAGTTATGTTACGGATTAAGAGACCTCCGGGTGTCTTGATGAATGTGGCTCCTTAACAGATAGTTGATGATACTCTAAACCAGTGTTTCCCAAACTCGGTCCTGGGGACCCCCTGTGGCTGCAGGTTTTTGTTCCAACCAGCTTCTGTTTTTAATTGAACTCCTGGGCTAATTAAGTGAACTGATATTTCCCAAGTTCTGTGTTTAGGGAACAATATAGAAATTAGAAAACTAAGTTATTATAGGAATAATGTATTTTTTTCTTTTTAACAGTGTTTTCATCTTGATTTTCATTCTACTTTTCAAGGTGTTCTAATTGTTTAATTAATCCATTATTTACTAATTATTGGGTCTGACTCTAAAGTAGTTGCAGCCTTTGATTTTTCAGTGTTGTTTGCCTGGGTATTTGATCTGCTTGTTTTAAATTGTCATTATTAAGATACAACGAAGGGGGAAAACTACACAGAGAAAGGGCAAAGTATAACGAAATCAACAAAAGAGAGTTAAGCATTTACATCTATAGCAAAAGCATAAATATTTCTAAATGTCTTATAAATGTAAAAATCATGCTGCTATGCTTTTGTGAATGTCAAATAAAAGAAAAGAAAATACCAGCTAATTAAATGAGATCAGTGTTATCAGGTGTTGTCACTGATTAGGGATCCGGTTGGAACAAAAACCTGCAGCTACATGGGGTCACCAGGACCGAGTTTGGGAAACACTGCTCTAAACACTTAGCTGTGTAATGCAGTGCGCTAATTCTCACTATTACCGTATGTACTCGCTGATAAGTTGGGTTTGATTTTATCGTATAATTTCTGGTGTTTTATAATGTCAGTCATATAAGTCGAATGCGGAAAACTCACGCTATTGGTCCCAGAGATTACGATATGCTAACACCCACCTGAGAGAGTCACCACGGAGCACACAGCCTTTATTTCTATGTATTGTGCCTACGTGACCACACGGTGATACCCAAACTATTCTGAGCGACGTTTGCACTGATTTGTGTTTTTTGTATCTCACACCCTTACACCTTTATCGTAAGAGCATCCCTTATCTACGATCAGAAGAAAATATGAAGCTGGTTTTAAATTAAACGTCGTTGAAGTAGTGAAAGAAATTGGTAACTGCGCTGCAGCAACAAAATTCAATGTGTCTGAGAAACTGGTGCGAGATCGGAGGAGGCAAGAAGATGTAAAAAATTTTAATGTCGCATTTTTGAAGGGGCGTATAAGTCGGGGTCTGATTTTATGATCGATTTTTCAGGTTTCAAGACTTATACGCGAGTATATACGGTAATGGCATGTGGTCACTTGATGATTTCATCGAGATTCCCCTTTGGTGATTTCAGCCCGTGGACCCTCGATCGTTCCACTGAACGCTGCAGAAAAACGTTACAGAGTGTCACACACGTGCGATTAAGAAACAACCTAAGGGCTCATTTGGCTGTAATTCCACTCCTGACTGAGAGTTGGCGCTGTCGCCTAATATCGCACCTCCTTCCCCCCATCATCTGTAGAGCCGACGATTGACAGTGAGACGAGTCATGACATCACTTCCGGTTTTCGCTCTCCTGGACCCGCCTCTTCCTCTCCACTGACCTCCTAACTGGCTCTACCGCTATCTGCAGGCAGTCTGTTGCTAGACTCGCGCCTGAGAAGACGTCGCTGCTAAACAAACTGTTTTGTTATTTTGGTTTTTTTTCCCTAATTATTCCAAATCTTCATGCCCGCTCTACCGTGGGTGTCACTCCCTCTGATGGTGTCACCCAGGGCAGTCCGAGCCCCTCCACGTGACGCCACTGATTCCCTAGGCATTCCCAGGCCAACTGAGTGATATAATGCATGTCCTGGGTGTGCCGCAGGGTCTCCACTCAAGCTCTATGGGGAGCCGCTTGGGGGACATCCCTACGACATCACCGGGCTCCTCTCGATCCGATCTCGATCGACTCTACTCTGAGGCTCTCCTACCTGGAGTCCCAGGCCAGCCCACCCTGCGAAGAAACGTCCCTTATACGGCTCGTGCTCACCCTCTCATTGTTTGGGTCATCACTCGCAGCTCATTGAGCATAGGTGAGGACAGGGATGAAGATGAACTGGTAAACGTTAAGACCATCACTGTGGACCAGAACAACTGCCACCACTCCAATCTGCTTACCGCTCTCATGTTTCCCATTTTCACCACTCATGGAGAAGATCCTGAGATACCTGAACTCCTCCGCTAAGGGTAATTGTCCGTCCCCTCAACTGAAGAGAGCAATCTACTCTTTTCCAGGAGAGAACCAGGACCTCAGACTTAGAGGTTCTGATCCTCATCCCAGACGCTTGACACTGCAGGTCACCGTCTGATGAGGCAACGAGGACAGCATCATCTGCATAAAGTGACGATGCCACCACCCCCCCCGCCTCCCTAAAGGGACACCTTCACATCCTCGGCTACGCCTTGACATCCTGTCCATGAAATCCACAAACTGGAGGGGTGTGTACACCAACGGCCTCGTCCATTCCAGCCCCCCTAATCGACTCCCGTCCCTTACTGTCTAACTGTCTCTGCCACCCCCTCGCCACCTGTGGGGGGCATACTGACGCAATAATGGCTGCCATCACATCCTCCAGGTGGGTGCTACACGCTGGTGGTGGTTGAAGTTGGCTCCCTGCTCCCTACGTAAAGCGCTTTGAGTGGTGCTATATAAACACAAAGAATGAATGAATACTAAAAATGCACACAGATTTAACTTTACGGACGTCGACGCTTTATAAAGGTGGTTACCTGGCAAACACAAAACCATCAATGATAGCTGTGAAAACAAGAGTGAAAGAAAAGAATATTTTAGAGTGGGCTTGAGGTTGGCCGCAGCACGGCGAAGGTGGTCTCTAATTTCTCTGCCTCTCCCTCCAGCAGATCCATTACCTTGAAGGTATTTCCTTGCCAGGAATTCATCCTGAGAATAAACAACACAGAGAGAGGGAATTAGGTGAATTAAAAGATCCGGAATGTTCTGTCAATAAACCACCATCACCCAGCCCCACCCGACCCCGGCCCCTCGCCCTGATGGGAAGGACTGATCCAAGACGGGCACCACGTTGGACACCACTTTATCTCTAATCCAATATTCTCAGAAGAGCTGTCTCATTTTATGGAAGAGAAACATGTCGGCTTATTACGTGATCATCTAAACCAGGGGTGTCGAACTCCAGGCCTGGAGGGCCGCACTGGCTGCAGGTTTTCATTCTAACCCTTTCTGTAATCAGTGACCAGTTTTCACTGCTAATTAAATTCTTTTTCCCTTCATTTTAATGGCTCTGTTTTTAAAGATTCAATGCTCTGAATTGATTCTTTTCTTCATTAAATGACAGCCAAACAGAAATGAGACGTGAAACAAGCCAACAGATGACCAGCTAAATTGGGGCTTCAAACTCCAACCAGTTCCTTAATGAGACGCTGATTCTTTCTGTTAATTAAACTCGTTATTTAATTCCATGGCTTGTTGCTGCTCTCATTCTGCCAGAGCAGACATTTCCAAAACTGTTGATTTTCTGTTTTTTTTCTAAGAATACCGTCAAGATGTTTTGATGACCTGAGCAGATTAACCTTAATGAGACCTTCATCTTTCATTTTTTTCAGATATTTTGTGATGGGCACAGATGAACTGGTCATACGGCAGCTCATTTTGTGTCCCATTATTGTTTGGCTGCTAATTAAAGAAAAAGAAACAAAGGGGCCTGAGTCAAGTTAATTAGATTTAAGGCAAAGAAAGTTAATTAGCAGCAAAAACTGGTCACTAATGAAGAAGATGGTTAGAATGAAAACCTGCAGCCACTGCGGCCCCCCAGGACACTTGATCTAAACCATCGAGACCCCCTGATCTTCTGTGGACCTCAGGGTAAGCAGCACAAAAAAAAAAGACCCCGCTGTCAAGTTACAAGCAAGGAGAAGAAATGTCCATTCTCTCCTGAAGCTCGCCAACCTACAATTGAATGGCCGCCGAACAAAACGGTGCCAGCCAAGACTGTGCCACAAAGGGTGCCAGTCGACCCCACCTCTGGCCCTTTCGGGTTCAGCTGACCCCTTTGCCTCCAAGTGGGACAGCCACAGGGGTCTTTGGTTAAACATTTAAACTGCCAGAGGTGGGTAACCTGACAATGCAAACAGTAAAGTCGTGTGCCCTTTCAAAAATGAATCAATCAAAAAAAAAATACAATTGCAAGGAAAAGATGGCAGTGAGAAGATGGACGGAAGCGGGCGACTAGCGGGTGACTGACCAGGGCTTTCTTCACAAGAGGGGGCAGATCTGTGAAAAGAAAAAAAAAAGACAATAAATGACTTTATACTGGAAGGAGCTCTGTAGGCTGGAAGAAAAATAAATATATTATTAACATTTTGTCATTAATCACTACATACCTGGTACATAAAATGCTAAAGTTTGGTTTCCATGTTTGTTTAATCAATTTCTGGCTTGTTCTCTGTGTCTTTTAACAAATCTGCATTTATATGTGTTCCAGTTCTGTATTTAGTAATTAGCAGAATCTGAATTTGTATTTTAATTGAGAATTAGTCACGGGATTCTGTACCTGCACTCAGTGAAGGGCGCTATACAAAAAATACGTCGCATTTGTAATGTCTGTCTGTCATGTGATTACTTGTGACCTTTATCTTTGTCTTAATCGAATACTTCTGACCTGATCTGTTCTGGAAATTCAACAAATTTAAGGTGGCAGCGACTTCGGCAAGCTGACCCGCACACTTGGTTTTCTGGCAAAAAAGCAATCAGCAAATGAAGTGTAATAGTAGAAAGAGAAAGGAAGGCCAGCAACATCTGCTGAGCATCAAGCAAATCGCAGAGGCCAATGAGGAACACCATAATAAGAAGAACATGAAGGACAGTGCCATCTGCTGAGGGTAAAGAGCAGGATACAGAATGCAAGAATGACAAACATGGAGATATGAATGCTGAAAATCAAGAAGATCATCAAATACGTGAAAACAACATGTTTAAAAAAACAACATCCCATTTCTGTATTTATTGATCATCGAACATTGAACTTTATTAAATGTGCATAAAGGAGGGCAAAGTGACCTGTGGATGTATGCATAAAGCAAATGAATCAAAAAACAAAGTGCTAACCACCCTAAAGGCAGAGAGAAAAAAAAAAGTGACATCTGCTGAGTGTCAAGCAAATCGCAGAGGCCAAGGACCTGATGAGGAACACTATAATAAGAAGACGTGAAGGGCAGCGCCATCTGCTGAGCACAAAGTGCAGGATACAGAATGCAAGAATGACAAACACAGAGATATGCATACCGAAAGAACAATGGCATCTGCTGAGTGTCAAGCAGATTGCAGACCCCAAAGGCATAGAGAGGAACATCTTAATAGGAAGAAGAGGAAGAGCAGAACTATTGCTGAGCATAAAGTGTGGGATACAAAATGTAAGAACGACAAAGGACATTGATATGCATACGACAGGAGGGTAGCTACTCTGAGGCCAGAACTTTGATCTTAGTCTTAATCAAAAGCTTATGTTCTGGTAAATTCAAGAAATTAAAAAAAAAGGCAAAGTGACCTGTAGTTGTGCGTTTATTACGGCAAACTGAACGTGAAACCAAGTGACACGGCAGGCAGAAAAAGAAGAGCGGCGACATCTGTGGAGCATCAAGCAGATCGCAGAGGCCAAAGCTGTGATGAGGAACATTGTAACAGGAAGAAGATGAAGAGCAGCACTTTTGCTGAGCATAAAGTGTGGGATACAAAATGAAAGAACGAAAGTAGAAAGAAAAAAGGAAGGCCATAGCAACATCTGTACCTATTGTAACTTACTGAGGCCAGAACCTTGATCTTAGTCTTAAATGAAAGCTTATGTTCTGATGAATTTAACAAATTAAAAAGAAAAAAATTTAGGTAGAGGCATCCTATCAGAGAAAAAAGTGGTTAAAGTTGCCCTGTCTGGGATTTGTTTGTGTACTTGCTGAGCTACGCGTCTATGATGGCTTGAAATCTAAATAATCTACATAGGCCTCAGCGTTAACACTGGCCGTGCACCATGCAATACATATATGCCACTTGTACAGGATTCATAGAAGCAGAGCTAATGTTTGTGATGTGCCATCTGTTGGAGTGACAAATGCAATGCATCTGTCTCTGTTATATGCCATTTGACATGGATTTGCAAAAGCAACTGATCAGTCTGTAATATATGCCACTGCTACAGGATTTGTAAAAGAAGTGCTAATGTTTGTGATGCGCCATCTGTTGGAGTGACAAATGCAACACATCTGTCTCTGTTATATGCCATTTGACATGGGATTTGCAAAAGCAACCAATCTGTCTGTAATATATGCCACTGCTATGGGATTCGTAAAAGCAGAGCTAATGTTTGTGATGCGCCATCTGTTGGAGTGACAAATTCAATGCATCTGTCTCTGTTATATGCCATTTGACATGGGATTTGCAAAAGCAACCAATCTGTCTGTAATATATGCCACTGCTACGGGATTCGTAAAAGCAGAGCTAATGTTTGTGATGCGCCATCTGTTGGAGTGACAAATGCAACGCATCTCTCTGTTATATGCCATTTGGTGTGGGATTTGCAAAAGCAACTGGGTGGACACACAGACTCTTCTCCTTCTATTAAGTTGCATGCATATATTTATTTATTTGATTTTTGTTCTTGTTTTGCATCATTGTACTATCGTTTCATTGTTTTCATTTATTTTATTTGTACTAATAGCTTGAACTATTTTCTCTCGTTTGATTATCACCACTTTGTTTTCTTGATGTGTACGTTTTTTAAATATAGCAGTTGTCCCGTCTTCCCCATTTTTTGTGGTATGTTCTTCCAATATATTAATCTGATGTATTTATTACTCTGCTTACGTCTGTTATTAGTACTCGTTTGTCACCATAGGCTGGCCTTTGCCTGTGTGACCTTTAGACACCGTCACAGTTCACAAATGCTGTACCTGGGCACATTTCTGTGTTTTTCTTTTCAGAATCACAGCCTCACCAAGAATGACTTTTTAACTTTTCCATTTGGAGCAATTCATTCACAGATTCCTTCAAAGAAGTTGGTGGTCGCCCCCGCTGCCCTCACCTGTTTCCGGGTCTTTCTCCGCAGATGGCTGCACGAACAGAAGACTCAACAGCACCATGCAGAGCAGCGGTTGATCGGGCATCTCCTCTTTCTTCTGGGATTCTCGGCTTGGCCTTGTGTTAATGACAAAACAGATGAAGAGTTTTTTGAATTAGCAAAAGTACAAATGACTTGAAGAGGAGAAGCCATTCAGCCCCTAAACCCCATTAAGGCACAGTTAAGGAGGCTGGCACCCACCCTGGCAGCACTGGGCGGAATGTAGGAGCCAAATGCCAACAAGGTGCCTACACACAAAACCCGTCACTCAAACCGGACCAACTCAGAGAAGTCAGTTACACCCGAGAAGAACCAGAAAAGAAACGGAAACTGTGGAGACTCCGCCTGGTAGAGAACGTGCAAAGTAAGCGTCCCAAATATGAAAAGAAGCTACCAGGGGGCAAAGAAAAGAGCAATCTGATAAACTGATCACCAAATGTGGAAAACGGCAACCGTCAAAAAACAACATGCACTCCCCATCTTACTAGTAATTAAAAAACTGGACTCGTTTTTATAAAACGTTTATTTTTATTTATACCAACAGCAATATGTCTGTATAGCGCCTCACTGTGCCTGTGACTGCCAAGCCAGTTTTCGTTCTTTTTAATTTTCTTGCTTTTTAGCTCCACCAAAAATGAAAATTTTACTTATCTTATTGCAGCATTCATTCACAGGTTCCTTTAAAGAAGTTGGTGGTCACCCCTGCTGTCCTCACCTGTTTTGGGGTCTTTCTCTGTAGATGGTGTGTGTGTGTGTGTGTGTATCTATGTATTTTTTTTAAAGAGCTTCTGTAAAAAGCCAAAAATTTCCCCTGGGGACAAATAAAGTTCTATCTGTCTATTATATAGTGCCTTTCACATCTGTCTATATAGTAAAAGAAATTTGGTCGCCAGTGTTAAAAAGAGTTGCCGGCAGATGGCGTCACATGCCATCGCATACCATGTGCTGTACATGTGGCAGCCACCACAAAAGACAAAAGCACACAATATGGACTCGGAAAGTACTGAGACCCTCCACTTTGTGCGCACTTTACTGTGTTGTAGAGAAATCTGCCACTTGTGCCCATCTGTCTACACTCAATAACCCATAATGGCAGAGTGAACACATATTTTCTGAAAGGTTTGCAAATTTATTAACAATCAAAAAAATGGAAACCGTTCCTTATAGGAGTATTCAGGCTCTTAATTCACAACGTTTGTAGAAAGGCCATCAGTTCCAGCATTGAATCTTCTGGGCTGAGTCTCTACGAGCTTTGCACACCTGGATGTGGCCAGTTGATCCCATTCTTCCTGGCAGGTCCTCTCAAACTTCATTAGACTGGATGTGCCGCGTCTGTAAACTGGCATCTTCAGGTCTCTCCACACGTGTTCTATGGGGTTTAAGTCTGGGCTTCGTGAACTGAATCATTACCCGCGAACGAGTCACACTATTCTTGTTCACTCGTGATTCTGTAACGTAATGTCTTATTTTAATTATGCATCTTAAATATACTGCGGTGGGCTGGCACCCTGCCCGGGGTTTGTTTCCTGCCTTGTGCCCTGTGTTGGCTGGGATTGGCTCCAGCAGACCCCCGTGACCCTGTAGTTAGGATAAAGCAGGTTGGATAATGGATGGATTTTAAATATATTGTCATGCTTTGTGTACATCATATGAATTATTGTCATGTTAAATATACAATTAATTATACACACACACACACACACACACACACTCATACTGTATATATGATGCCCCTTGCCACACCTTTTGACGCTGATTGGTCATTTGATTATTTTCAGTCTTGGCGTGACTGATGCGTAGTCTTGAAACAAAATGAAATCCACTCGCCGCAGCTGCTAAAGGACATGCGGTACATTTGCTTTGGTTTTGGTTATGACTTGTGGTCTATGGACATGAATTAAAATGTGATACCCTTTTGTATTGCATTTTAAACTGGCACAGACATTGTGTGCCGTGGTGAAAAGCAATCAATCACGTGGTGGATGGGTTTTTAATTACAACTCGATAAATCCATGCCACAATGAGATGTGCCTCATGCATATGCATTGCATTGCAACACAGTGAACCCGTTGGATTGCATTTCACTTTGGCTCGAATAATCCTCCATATTTGTACAAGCAGCTTCACCACCGGGCACACCGGGCGCTCGTATGACTGCTTCAGTAGCTGGTTTGGACTTGCCAGGATCTTCTGTTTTTGCTGACAGGAATGGCAATTAGAAGAGGAAAATACTGAATACAAAATATAAAAGCAGAGAGAATCTCTCCTAAGATAAAAATGTGACATTACGCTAATCTGGAATTGGAAATTACCAGGCAGGGGGGCAGATGGAGCCTATCCAAGGCTGCAATGTGGACAGGCAGGAACAAGACCTGGACAGGACGCCAACTCACGGGTGGGTGAACACACACACACACAGATACACACACACATATCAGTGGATGATTCAGCATTGCCAGTTCACACTCCTTGTACATCTTTGGCAGGAGGTTGGCACAGACTTCACAGAGGGACCACCCGGGATGGGACCACCAGACTTTTTACTATGAGATAGCAGCCCCCTTGCTGCCTCACTGTCTGCCCAATTCCTTGATTTTTACGTATATTTACATTACCTGCGGCCTTACAAAAATGAGAAAAAGAAGAACCTTCACTGGGGACTTCATTTTAAGCAGAAGGGCATCGGTTGGGGAGGCCACACTCTTCAAAATGAAGGTGCCAGAGCAACTCTTCAGAGCGATGCCATGGAGGGGGCCATTTTAGGTTCCCAGAAGACCCATCCAGATGAGGGTTCCAGAAAGAGCCTTCATTCGTTTAGATCTTAACAGGTTCCATAGAGAAGCGTGAATAGATGATGTCAGACAAGTGAGACCCCCATGGGGTTGTGTTTTAAGAGGACTCTCGCTGCACACAACAACACGGCCTCAGTTCAGCTTCTCTTGATTTGCTCACATCCTGCTAGGTAGCCAACTATATACTGTACCTTCATTATTTTTCTGTTTTCTCCACATATTGGGAAGTTTTTCAAAAGCCAAAGAACCAACTTCACTTGTAAAGAACCCGTCCGACAATGAAGAGGTCGAGCAGGTCCTACGAGGTGCCACACCACCCAGTAAAGTGCCATTAAAGTACAGTTACTTTAAAGAGTTGAGCCCCCCGCCTTTAAACTCAGCCCATGTCTAGGTGGGGTTCAAGCCCCCCCTTCCCTCTTAAGTCCTGGTCTCTGACGATTGGATGGCAGCTTACCTGTTTTTTTTGGCAGCCGACTTTATTTTGAGAAACGCTGTACGAGATGGCGAAGGTGGGCGGCCCACTTCCGGACTGGACACCTTCACTTGTCAGCCGAGTTGAGATGATCGCTGGAGACTTTCGGACTCGCAATGCTCGCTCCTCCACTCACTTAATCCTAAACAGATCCATATTCCTCTCGTCAGGTCGGTGTGAAGTAATCCAGCAGGACGCATCCGAGTGTCCACCATGAAGTGCCGTCCTCAGTCCCGGAGGGGCTTTATGGGAAGAAGTTGAAAACCCCGTTATGACGCTGAAAGGCCGATGTGTTGAGGGAGGGAGGGAGGAGTTGGGGTGGGCTTCTTCAAGCAGTCTCTGTGTGTGTCCCACGCGGGCTGAAACCCGATCATTCCCGCCGGACACGGAGCTCACGGAGAGTATAATTACATATTAAGTAAAGTGCACTCAGCGAGAAAAACGTTCTTGGGGGGTTAATGGATATTGGGAATTCACTTACCTTTATAGGGGGACCCCTGTCTTCCTAGCGGGACTCGTCACGCGGCTACTGAGGATGAACTTTATAGCGCTGTGAATGGGGTCAGTGACGTCATCAGGCGATCAGGTGAGTGGCGCCCTGTGAAGCTGCGCAGCCTAAAACGGAGCGGAGAGAGAGAGAGAGAGAGAGCGAGAGTGAGAGCAGCGGGGAGCCGAGGACCACCAACACCCCGAGACGAGAGCGCAGGCGCATTTGAAAAGAGCGCACCGAGCAGACAGACAAATAAGAGACATCCCATCGGGCGGTCTCCGGAAGGCGCACGGGGGCGGCCAGCGTACCTGTAGGTCGGTTTTGGGTGGCTTCTGTACCAAATCCTGCTGGACTGCATGATCTCCGGAGAGTCGCCTCACCTGTCCGCAGACGGTCACGCGGCGCTCGGATATCAGGCGGTGCGCTGAGGCGCCTCAATTGGCTGACCTCTTCGGTTACCTGAACCGCCGGCAAATAAAGACAGAGAGAGAAAAAAAGAAAAGAAACTCCTGAGTTTCTAAGGCTGAGTTTAAGGAGGGGAAAGGGGGGTTAGGGATGCACACATAAGTCTCCATTAAAGAATTTTTTTTTTTATTTTAAGGCCACATATTACGTAAATAGGCTTTATTATTTTCCTATGAATGCAACTCTTCCTTGCACGTTAAAACAGAGGAACCTCCTGCGTCATGGCTGAAATTATCAGCACCCCTGGAATTTTCCCAGAAAATGCCCAATTTCTCCCAGAAAATTGTTGCAATTCCAAATGTTTTGGTATCCACGTGTTTATTTCCTTTATGTGCATTGGAACAACACAAAAAAACAAAGAAAAAAAAGCCAAATCTGACATAATTTCACACAAAACTCAAACACCGGGCTGGACAAAATTATTGGTACCCTCAACTTAATATTTGGTTGTACGCCGTTTGGAAAAAATAACTGAGATCAAGCGCTTCCTATAACCATCAACAAGCTTGTTACGCCTCTCAACTGGAATTTCCGACCGCTCTTCTTTTGCAGACTGCTCAAGGTCTCTCAGATTTGAAGGGCGCCTTCTCCCAACAGCAATTTTGAGATCTCTCCATAAGTGTTCAATCGGATTTAGATCCGGACTCATTGCTGGCCACTTCAGAACTCTCCAGCGCTTTGTCTTCAACCATTTCTGGGTGCTTTTCGAGGTATGTTTGGGGTCATTGTCCTGCTGGAACACCCATGACCTCTGACGCAGACCCAGCTTTCTGACACTGGGCCCTACATTGCGCCCCGATATCTTTTGGTAGTCTTCAGATTTCATGATGCCTTGCACACAGTCAAAGCATCCAGTGCCAGAGGCAGCAAAACATCCCCAAAACATCTTAGAACCTCCACCATGTTTGACTGTAGGTACTGTGTTGTTCTGTTCTTCGAAGGTCTCATTACGTTTTGTGTAAACAGTAGAATGATGAACTTTACCAAAAAGCTCTACCTTGGTCTCATCTGTCCACAAGACGTTCGTCCAGAAGGATTTTGACTTCCTCGAGTACATTTTGGCAAACTCCACTCTGGCTTTTTTTATGTTTCTGTGTCAGCAGTGGGGTCCTCCTGGCTCTCCTGCCATAGCGTTTCATTTCGTTCAGATGTCGACGGATAGTTCGAGCTGACACTGTTGCACCCAGCTTGAATATGTTTTGAAGTTGATTGGGCTGTTTATCCACCATTCGGACTGTCCTTCGTTGCAGTCTTTTATCAATTTTTCTCTTCCGTCAACGTCCAGGGAGATCAGCTACAGTGCCATGTGTTGTGAACTTCTTGATTGTGTTGCGCACAGTGGATGAAGGAACACGAAGATCTCTGGAGATGGACTTGCAGCCTTGAGATTGTTGATATTTTTGTTCTCAAGTCCTCAGACAATTCTCTGCTCTTCTTTCTGTTCTCCATGCTTAGTGCGGCACACACACTCAGACACACAACACAAAGGTTGAGTCAGCTTTTCTCCATTTTAATTGGCTTCAGGTGTGATTGCTGTATGGCCAGCACCTGTTTCTTGCCACAGATGAATTCAAACGAGCATCATATGCGTGAAACAAAACGATTTACCCACAATTTTAAAAAGGTGCCAATAATTTTGTCCGGCTCATTTTTGGAGTTTTGTGTGACATGATGTCAGATTTACTTTTTTTCTCTGTTTTTTATGTTGTTCCAATGCGCATAAAGGAAATAAACACGTGGATACCAAAACATTTGGAATTGCAACAATTTTCTGGGAGAAATGGTGCATTTACTGGGAAAATTCCAGGGGTGCCGATAATTTCGGCCATGACTGTAAGTTAAGAATTGGCTTAGTGCTTCAGATGTAGCCTGAGTGCTTAACGTATCTTAGCTCTCCGTACTCAAAAACATTTCGTTGCTTGTGGTTACTGTAAAGGACAACACTTGGGGAATTTTTGATTTATTTCTCACAAGCACATAAAATGAACGATTATATCGACGGCGGTCTTTTCTATCTTTCATTTCATCATTCTATGGGGCATCATGAGGGACGTTCAAAATGTTTCCACACTCTTTTTTAACTCTACAGGGTGGGCCATTTATATGGATACACCTTAATAAAATGGGAATGGTTGGTGATATTAACTTCCTGTTTGTGGCACATTAGTATATGTGAGGGGGGAAACTTTTCAAGATGGGTGGTGACCATGGTGGCCATTTTGAAGTTGGCCATTTTGGATCCAACTTTTGTTTTTTCAATAGGAAGAGGGTCATGTGACACATCAAACTTATTGGGAATTTCACAAGAAAAACAATGGTGTGCTTGGTTTTAACGTAACTTTATTCTTTCATGAGTTATTTACAAGTTTCTGACCACTTATAAAATGTGTTCAATGTGCTATATATATATTTAGAAAAAGCTTACGAAAAGTTAAAGATGACAAGGATGAATGTCACAGGCGGCTTGTGATCGAACACTCGTAGCTGTTCATGAGATGCTTTTCTGATGATCAGATGGAAATGGCCACACATTGCCGGCGCCCTCTTCTGACGTTGCTCTGTTCTCTTCTCCCGAAGTCTTCGTCCCTTCTTCTTCCTCCCACCTATGTCGCTCTTCAGACGAGGCATGTTTATTATAAAATTCTTTTGGGGGGTTTTGCAAGATGTGATTGTTAGATATTCTGACTGGCTGGCTGTCAATATGATGAATGAATTCACTGTCCGTTTTCCCAAACAATAAAACTTTTTTTGATGTTGCCTGAGGTATCGGCGTGTCTTCCTTTCCCAGGCTGTAAAATAATTTTAACTACTTGTTGTCTCAGACTGCGGTGGGCTGGCGCCCTGCCCGGGGTTTGTTTCCTGCCTTGCGCCCTATGTTGGCTGGGATTGGCTACAGCAGACCCCCATGACCCTGTAGTTAGGATATAGCGGGTTGGAAAATGGATGGATGGATGTTGTCTAAGATGCCCAAGTTATAAACAGCCTTCGGCACCAGCATGTCTTCCTTTCTTTGTTGGATCGGCTGTTATAAAAGTGAGGTAGAACTGGGAAGAGGATATGCTTTGATGTGTCCTGAAGTTAGTTCATCTGTTGTTGTTCCTTGAACAAAATATCAAAATGTACAGATTTTGTACCCCACAACAGTGTTACTAGCCACATTAAAAGTGTCTGCTCTGCTCTTCTTCTCTAGGTCTTCTGTGTTACAAGACCACTCCAACCTGTCATTGATGGGGACCCCCCCCCCCCAAGTACTTAGAGTGCACCACCTCCACACCCACTCCTGAGTAGTGACCAGACATGGAGGCTCTTTGGTGTGGCGGAAGTCTATAAACAGTACCTGGATACTGTTGATGTTAAGTTGCAGACCTTTATCTTTGCACCAAGAAACAAAAGTTCTACCCTGGACTCCTCTTCTCTGTCTAATCTCCCTTATTGACGCACCCCCTATAAGGGCAGAATCATCTGAGGATTTCTGAAAGTGATACAAACTGGTGTCATATTTGTAGTCGGAGATGTACAGACAGAGTGAAGAGAAAAGGAGGCAGGCCTAGTCCTGGTGGTGCTCCAGTGTTTACTGCATTCGGCAGGGGGCACACAATCCTTTAGTACGTGTCCATTAGCGATCACAGCTTTTACTAAACCATATCATATTTAAATATATATATATATATATATATATATATATATATATATATATACATATACATATAAATATAAATATATACACATACACACACACTCCCCGCCCACTTTATTAGGTACACCTTGCTACTACCAGGTTGCCCTTTTGCCTTCAGAACTACCATAATTCTTCATGGCATTGATTCAAAAAGGTGCTGAAAACACTCCTCAGGGATTGTGGTCCATATTGAAATGATGGCATCACCCAGTTGCTGCAGATTCATCGGCTGCACATCCATGATGCAAATCTCCTGTTCCACCACATCCCAAAGGTAGTCTAATGCATTGAGATCAGGTGACTGTGGAGACCATTGGAGTGTAGTGGACTCCTTGTCATGTTCAAGAAACCAGTTTGAGGTGATTTGAGCTTTGTGACATGGCGCGTTATCCTGCTGGAAGGAGCCTTCAGAAGACAGGTACACTGTGGTCATAAAGGGACAGACATTGTCAGGAACAATACTCCGGTATAATGTGGCATTTAAATGAGGCTCAATTAGTACTATGGGGCCCAAAGTATGCCAAGAAAATATCCCTCACACCATTCCACCAGCACCAGCCTGAACCGTTGATACAAGACAGGATGGATCCATGCCTTCATGTTGTTGACACCAAATTCTGACCCTACCATCTGAATGCTGTAGCAGAAATTGAGACTCAGCAGACCAGGCAACATTTTTCCAGTATTTTATTGTCCAATTTTGGTGAGCCCGTGTGAATCGTCACCTCAGTTGCCTGTTTTTAGCCAACAGGAGTGTCACCCGGTTGGTCTCCTGCTGCTGTAGCCCACCTGCTCTAAGGCTTGACATGTTGTGTATGCAGAGATGCTCTTCTGCACACCTTAGTTGTAACGAGTGCTTGTTGGAGTTGCAGTGGTCTTTCCGTCAGCTTGAACCAGTCTGGCCATTTTCCTCTGACCTCTGTCATCAACAAGGCATTTTCACCAGCAGCAGTTTCTTAAATACTCAGAGCAGGCCGTCTGGCAGCAACACCCATGTCACGTTCAAAGTCACTTCAGTCGCCTTTCTTCCCCATTCTGTTGCTCGGTTTGAACTTCAGCAGGTGGTCTTGACAAGGTCTACAGGCCGAAATGCATTGAGTTGCTGCCATGTGATTGGCTAATTAGATATTTGCATTAACAAGCAGTTAAACAGGTGTACCTAATAAAGTGGCCGGTATGTATATAATAAAAAATTATTATATAAACATATTTTATATATATGTAAACATAAGTTGCAGACAATTATATATGCCTTTTGCTAGTGGTACAGCAGTAACACTAAAGATGGGATATGCTTGGCATCTTTTAATATCGGCTGGATACTCACAATAATGAACTACTGGTGATTATTGAATATTGTTGGACTGTATCTGCAAATGTTCTGCCATTCCATGTGTTCCATGGGGGTAACTCCCCCCAATAGTTGTGACCACTATGATGTCATACCTGAGGTACCACCCTCCATCTTTTACATTCTGGTTCATTAGATGGCTTCCCTGAAGCGATCATTGAGTGCTGTTTTGAGTTATGTCTGTAAATATCGTTTTCTTTCGATTTTCTGGTTTTGAGGATTTGTTGCTCTGTTCCTTGAATTCTGATTTTTGTTTTCAGATTTTGATCCTTAGGGTGGCACAGTGGCGTAGTGGTAGTGCTGCTGCTTCGCAGTTAGGAGACCCAGGTTCGCTTCCCGGGTCCTCCCTGCGTGGAGTTTGCATGTTCTCCCCGCGTCTGCGTGGGTTTCCTCCGGGCACTCCGGTTTCCTCCCACAGTCCAAAGACATGCCGGTTAGGTGGATTGGCGATTCTAAATTGGCCCTAGTGTGTGCTTGGTGTGTTTGTGTGTGTCCTGCGGTAGGTTGGCACCCAGCCCAGGATTGGTTCGTGCCCTGTGTTGGCTGGGATTAGCTCCAGCAGACCCCCGTGACCCTGTGTTCGGATTCAGCGGGTTGGAAGATGGATGGATGGATTTTGATCCTTTCAGGAGTAACCTTTTCCCCTTATTTTGTTCTCCTTTAAATGCTTTTTTAAATTCTTTACAAAGACTCTCGTTTTGGACTTGTGTACTTTAGCCAGAGGTTTAATGGCACCTCTCTCTTGCAGGGCATTTTTAGGCCAGTGTATGCCATGGCATGGAGGTAGAAGTTGGGAACTGGCTGTCTTGGAGTTAGCCTTATCTGGGCAGGCTGGTAAAGGTTCTTACCTGCTTTGAGGAGCATTTGTAGGCCTCACACACCCCTTCTCGACATGTTCCTATCTACTTATTACAGCAAAGCCAACATAGACAAAATGAGACCAAGTCTAATAATGGGAATTACTGTATTTTCCGCACCTTAAGACGCACCTGACCATAAGACACACCTAGGTTTAGAGGAGGAAAGGAAAAAAAATATTGTGAACCAAATGGTGTACTAATATATTTAATAATCAATAGCAGAATAATATTTCAACCATGTAAAGTCAACAGCGGTATTAAGAATCATCATCACTGTCATTAACAAATGAGCAGAGACTTTACGGTTGAAGCACTCTTTTAGTTTTCTGGAAACCCCAAGAACTCCTCATCGCTAGTGTCAGAATTTATGAAGCTCAGTTGCTCACAATCACACACTTTGCAGGAGCACGTACCTATCATCACGTGACATAACTTGTCCAAAGCCACCAGGGGACAAAGCACGTTTGGCCCAATGCTCCCTGAAGTTATATCGCCAGTCCAGTCCCATCTCTATTTGTAATGCCACAAAGCCCTTCATCTCGTCTTTTGTTGTGGGTTTCCACTTTGAAAAATGAGAATGCGGTGCAAGTGCAGCCCGCGATTCAAAAAAATTGCTCTGCATACCTGTTTGTCGTAGTCCAACGGCTGGTAATCTGTCGAGTCCAACAGCAAGCCATGCCGTCTTGTGAAGTCTGGTAGCCAGTTTGGCTCCCACGGATCAATGTCTGGGTATTCCTGCCAGGCAAACCTTGCCGTAGGTGCATCAGCTGTGCAAATGCGCTCAGCTGGCAGCAGATCAGCTGGGGTGGCATCGGCTGGTGGCCGATCGGCTAATGCCAGTTCCTTACTCTCTTGCTCGATCTTCTGATCACTCACAACAAAATCAGATCCTGAAAAATCAGAGTACAGACTCAGCGATAATGTGCAAAACATCGTCTGCCGAGTATTTTGTTTTCTGCACTCGCTTCGCTCCCTCGTGAGATGTCGATGCCATCTTGCCTTTGTTTACACTTTGTAACTCACGCACACACAAGAATTTGATGCCAAGTCAATGAGTCTAACATTCCTCCAAGCAGAGAGGGAATGCCTGTAACGTAACGGTGAGTTTTGTCACCATTAACAGCCGATTGTCGCCCTCTACCCCTGGATGTCGACTTTTGTCAGGTAATACACACCACGGTCTGTGACGCAATATTTGCTCCATAAGACGCACAGACATTTCCACCCTTCTTTTGGGGGGAAAAAAAGTGCATTTTATGGAGCGAAAAATAAGGGAATTCATAACAAAAACCCCAGAAAGGTCACAAAAGGTCTGTAAGAGCACAACACAAAGACAAGGAGGAAAAAAAGTGGATAGAATCACAACATATATAAAAAAGATCATTTAAATTCATAGTCACGCTTTATTTTTAAAAATGTATTAAAGTGATGGATTTTTAATACACGGTGTATTTGTTTTTATTTTTTCATACAGGCTTACAGACCTTTAGGCACAAAGGTCCTCAGGTTGGCAGGACTGCAGTCTTTTGCTAACTCCATTATGGAGAGAAAACAATAAAATAATCACATCAAGCACATAATTCTAACCTGCACAGTGGCATCTGCTGGAGTTCTGCATGTTCCTCAGTTTCGTTTGTGGATTTGAAAGTCTGTTTGTGATCCACTTGCTTTGTGGCACCAAAAAATGGAATTCCCAGTAAATCATTAAAAACGCAGTAAACAGTCCAACCACAAGATGGAACACGTGGTCAAAAGCTATGGGGGCACAGACGTGAAAGTGACGTTTGAACCACAATGGGGGATAAAAAAAAAAAACGGGAGAGGACGCAAATCAATCTCCGTATTGGAAAGCAGGTTCAACCACAACCAGACTCGACGTGCCGGCATATCACAATTTACCATTCATCCGGGGTCTACAGCATCTATGGCAGACCCAATGTTGGCATCCCCTCCTCTGGGATCGAGTCGCGGAGTCGCAGAACAAAGACGGCGTCATCCAGCACATAGTAATCGTTGTACAAGTCGCCCTCGCAGAGGTAAGGCAGTCTCGTGAACGCCTCGACAGTAAAGCCGGCCTCCCACAAGGCGCCACCGGCCAGGCTGTTCACTTGATCTTCCCATATCTGGCCCTGCACGTTCAGGAGCTCAGAAGGTTGTACCCACTTCCCACCTATGAAGAAGAAAAACAGAAGAAGAAGACCCATTAATTAAAGGTTACATAAACCTCACAAGTTTCCTAGATGGGTGGGAAACCTAATGCAGGTCACAAAACATTAAAAGCAGGTGGACCACTGTGGCATTGTGGGTCCACGGCTTCAAAAAAAAAAAAAAAAAAGGTCAGCTTTAAATAAATCCAGATAGACGTGCCAGTCTCCGTGGGTGCGATTGCATGGGTGGGTGGGAATTAATGCGGTAATTGGGACGAGTCGCACCTGGACGTGTGGGTGCGATCTTTTCAATTTCTTCATCGGCTTCCTGTGGTGCGAGATTAAGACGCTGTGCTCACGGAGAGATCGGGGGAAAGAATGAGAGAGAAGAAAGGTTAACAGACGTGAAGAGCAGTCAGGGGAGGACGATCAGGCCACCTGGAAGGGGAAGGCTGCACAAGCTGGGGAACTGCTTAGGAGCGTAGGCTGTGGCGCTCTAGTGGCTGGTTTGCCCCCTGAATAATAGCGTGGAGTGGGGCGAGCATGGAAGAGGAAATCCCTATGGATCCGAGGAATGACTGCGGGTGCGTGAAGGCAAGATGGGAGGACAGCTGACCTCGGACAGTCTGGCTGTGTGGTTTGAGTCAACCAAGACGGGGGTCCGAGGAGTGAAGTTCATGGCTGCGCGAGTGATGGGTGAGCCGGGGAGATGAAAAAGGAGGTGGGCTGAGATCGGGAGGAGTTAATGACTGCATTTTAACCTCTCATTTATTTATAACTAGCTGTGTAAGCCTGTACTGTAAAAAGCCTGGGGTCTTAGGAACTATTTAAATCGTCAGAAAAAAAAATTGAAATGTAGAGATGTCGGGTAATTGAAAGGAACTACTCTGGGCGTCTCTCTCCTAGGAGGTTTCGTTTTGCCGATGTGCTTGCCTTGCTTGTGTATTAGCGGCGGAAGAAAAAGTAAAAGGGATTCCATTTTACCGATGTGCTTGCATCGCTTGTGCATTAGCGGCTAAGCGACTTTTGTCTTTCTTCGGATGTTTTGTTTTGCCGATGTGCTCGCCTCACTTGCGTTAAGAGTTTCTCTCTTTTCCCGGCGGTTTTAATTTGGCAACAAAGTCGTTTTCTTCTTCCGACTTGTTAACTTGGGGCCGCCTTGCTGGCTCTGTGAGCTTCATGCTGTAGTAGCCTTGCACTTCCGGGCCAGACAGACACACATACACACTTCCATGTGTAGACGTTTATATATAATACTAGCTGTGTGCGCCCTTGCTGTAAAAAGCCTGGGGTCCTAGAAACTACAGAAATCATCAGAAAACAAAATTGAAATGTAGAGATGTTGGGTAATTGAAAGGAACTACTCTGGGCATTTCTCTCCTAGGAGGTTTCATTTTGCCGACATGCTCGGATTGCTTGTGTATTAGCGGTGGAAGGAAAAGTAAAAGGGATACCATTTTGCCGATGATAAGCGACTTTGTCTTTCTTCTGAGGTTTCGTTTTGCTGACGTGCTCACCTTGCTTGTGTTACTACCGGGGCTTCGTTGTTCCTTTCGCATGGTTTTTCATGGTGGACGCGGTCGGGTGTCGAAACCGAAAAGAATAATGAAAAGTCAACGTGGCTCAGACGTGCATGTGGACTCCTAGCACAGACGAAAGGGACTAATTGGGTGGTCGGTGAGTTTTTGCGTCCGGGCACATGGGCAGGCAGTGTAAATGCCTAGAGAGCGAGGGCAGACGCGGGCCGGTGAAAAAGGAGTGTTGGTGGGCAGGGAAACATCTTTCATGTTCCTGCAGGAGCATCTAAGAAGACGCATGTTTGTCGCAGATGCGAATTGCTGTATGTAGCGTGTAAAACAGTTTGCTATGGTGCACGCGGTCGTGCGTCGTAACCGAAAACTCGGTTTTTAAAGACTGCTTACTTCATTGTATTTTAACCTCAGTTGTAAAGGATCGTTTTAAGGATCCCACGGGATACCCCTCGAAAACTGTTTTACACGCTGCATATGGCGATTCACCTCCGCAAGAAACATGCCTCTATGAACAGTCAACGTGGCTCGAAGGTGCATGTGGCCTCTACGACAAACGAATATAAATGACACCGGTTTTTCTGTGTCGTTGCGTCCGAGTTGGTGGGCGTGGCTCTGCGAGTTGTCGTCGTATCCAATGGTCTTGGAGTTGGTGGGCGTGGCTCCTTCCTGCGTGCGCCATAGGTGTCTTACTTGTCGGCGGCTTAGTGAATCCACGCCCCTTCCGGCGTGCTTTCCATGGGTGTCTTGCCTTAGTGAATTATATATATATATATATACTAGCAAAATACCCGCGCTTCGCAGCGGCGAAGTACTGCATTAAAATTTTTATTAAGAAGAAAATTTAACCTTTTTAAACTGAGGGAAAATATGCCAATAATTATTTGTTAAGGATCTCTTTGTATACCATGTTGTCAGTTCGGCCCTCCGGTTGTAATATGA
>JANRMT010062861.1:8629369-8676783 GCA_026402145.1 Polypterus bichir lapradei | reverse complement strand
TGAAGATGGGGCCATAAATAAGAAAGTTCAACATGGCGGACGTTGTCGACCGTTATCGACCGTTATGACCGTTACGTGTAGAATTTCGAAATGAAACCTGCTTAACTTTTGTAAGTAAGCTGTAAGGAATGAGCCTGCCAAATTTCAGCTTTCTACCTACATGGGAAGTTGGAGAATTAGTGATGAGTCAGTCAGTCAGTCAGTCAGTCAGTCAGTCAGTCAGTCAGTGAGTGAGTGAGGGCTTTGCCTTTTATTATTATAGATATATATATATATATATATATATATAGATACTAACTGTGTAAGCCCTTGCTGCAAAAAGCCCGGGGTCCTAGAAACTACTGAAATCATCAGAAACAAAATTGAAACGTAGAGATGTCGGGTAATTGAAAGGAACTACTCTGGGCATCTCTCACCTAGGAAAGTTTCATTTTGCCGACGTGCTCGGATCGCTTGTGTGTTCGCAGGGGAAGGAAAAGTAAAAGGGATACCGTTTTGCCGATGATAGCGGCTAAGCGACTTTGTCTTTCTTTGGAGGTTTCGTTTTGCCGATGTGCTCTCCTCGCTTGTGTTATTAGCGGCTAAGTGAGTTTTTTGTTTCCTCGGAGGTGGAGACCCTCACCCCGACTCCACCTCTCACTTCCGGGCCAGACAGACAGACACAAACACTTCCACGCATAGACGTTTATATATAAGATGGATTTTTATCCCCACTTTTCACTTGGTTTTTATGGATTTATTTATGTAATGCCCAGAGGGGGCTGGGCGGTCTCATGGTCTGGAACCCCTGCAGATTTTATTTTTTCTCCAGCCGTCTGGAGTTTTTTTTTTTGTTTTTTCTGTCCTCCCTGACCATCGGACCTTACTCTTATTCTATGTTAATGAGTTTTGTCTTATTTTTCTTATTTATTGTCTTTCTTCATCATGTAAAGCACTTTGAGCTAAATTATTTGTATGAAAATGTGCTATAGAAATAAATGTTGTTGTTGTACTGTTTTTAGAACACTGGACAGTGAGCACTTTTTTTGGTTTTGTTCTTGACTGTTTTTAATAAAAGCACCTTTGCACTTTTCCACCATCCCCTTGCTGCATGTGAGATTTGCCCCCATTTGTCAGCTCATGTCGGTCATAACTATCGATGGTGTTGGGTTCTGGGGGCTCCTATAGGTGAAGAGGGAGTCTGGAGGGGACCGCATCGTCATAACCACCACAGCTTATCAGAACGGGCAGATGGGGTGTTGACCGGAGTTTTTAACAGAAATTCCTTTTCTCCTTCTAATTTAAAATCTCCCCACTTGTTTCCTTTAAATTTCTTTTCACCAAGCTAAAGGCATCTTTTCTTTCTTTTTTTTTTTGTTTTTTGTACAGAATTTGATGTCAGCAGTTTGGCAAATCCACCATGTTACTCAATCTCGTGACGGGTGACAGTTCCTGTTCCTGCACACTAGTCAGGACAGTAAGCGACAAGTATGATGGCCAGCGTGGGGCTCTTGCACCAGCTCCTTTTAGCCCTCCTGCCCATTGCAGGTAAGGCCCGATTTCATGTTGTTTTAAATCGGCTGCTTTAATTTGTGCTGCTGTGACGCTTGCTTCAAGAAAACAGGAGAGGAAATGAAAGGAAACGGCTAGGAGACGTTCTCAGGTCTGTGAGGCAGCGCTGCTGCATGCTTTGAATTGCATTGAGGACAAACGGCACCACGGTCCGGTGGCAGGCTTAACTCTGTAAACGCGCTGCGTTATTAAAACTGGCCGCCACATGTTGCTGTCTTAATTAATGAGGGCCGAGGTGGTGTGCTGAAGGGGCTTTACTTATCTGGCAAGTTTGTGTTAATGTTTACAGACTGAGCTTTTATTTGCAGAATTTCTTGCATTCTTAGCTGATAGCGAGTGTTAACCACATGGGGTAGCGACTTCATTCCTTGGCAGACCACTCAGCTACCAACTGCGTCGTAAATGAGACCGAACAGTGCAAAGCCAATTGTGCTTTCTGCTAAGACATCCATTGCACCGTCAATATGTGAAAATATCAGCACCATTCCCAGTGGGATCCGGAGTTGTTTCATCGTGTGGTGGGTGTACCTGTGCATGCTCCCCAACTTGACTTGACTTGATTCCCAGTGGGCTGTGGGACTCCAGCAGCGCCCTGCTTAGTCTCTGATCTGTTCTGTCATTTTCCTAGATAAAAGGCAAAGCCCGGTGCTGGGTGTGGTTAATTGTTTGGTGGTCACCCTAGTATGAGTTTCAGCATCTCCAACTCTGAGGCAATGGTCCTCAGGAGGAAAAAGGTGGAAGTAGAAGGTGAGTTACTGCCTCAAGTCGAGGAGTTTAAGTAAAATTAATGTGCGGTGAGCGTATTGGCGCAAAAATGGCTGCCGTCATATCATCCAGGTGGATGCTACACATTAGTGGCGGCTGAAGTAGCTCCCCATTTTATTATTATTATTATTGAGTACCTCAGGGTCTTGGGTACAGTGAGATTGAGAAACGGAGCGGGCGGTAAGCACAGTTATGTGCTGAAGAAGGAGCAGAGCCAGAAAGCAAAGCTCTCGATTTACCAGTCGATCAATGTCCCTACCTTCATGTGTGGTTATGAGCCTTGGGTAATGACTGAAAGGCCGAGGATCATGGGAACAAGTGGCCGAAATGAGCTTTCTTCGCAGGATGGCTGGGCTCTCCATTAGTGACAGGGTGAGAAACACAGACAGGCTCGGAGTCGAGCTGCTGACCCTCCACATCGAGAGGAGCCAACTGAGGGGGTTCAGGCATAGGATATGGAGGCCTCACAGTGGAGGTTTTATGGGCACAACCAGCTGGGAGGAGACCCCGGGGAAGACCCAGGGATTGCTGGGAGGATTATATCTCCCAGATGGCATGAGTATGAGTTGGCGAGTGTGGCTGGGGAAAAAGGATTTGTGGGCCTCATGGCTAAGACTGCTGCCTCTTCAATCTGGCCTCAGATAAGCGGTGAAAAAATAAATGAATGAAGGAATGAATGAATGAGTATGTGAATATTCTTATAACCATTAACTGATTACATTAACAAGTATTAGATAGACAGAGAGATGTGAAAGGCACTATATAATGGACACGTAACTAGATATGAAAGGTACCATATAATAGAGAGATGAAAATCCATCGATCCATTCATTATCCAACCCGCTGTATCCTAACACAGGGTCACGGGGGTCTGCTGGAGTCAATCCCAGGCAGCACAGGGCACAAGGCAGGAAACAAACCCTGGGCAGGGCGCCAGCCCACCACAGGGCGCACACACACACACACCAAGCACACACACTAGGGACAATTTAGGATCTCCAATGCAACAAACCTGCATGTCTTTGGACTGTGGGAGGAAACCCACACAGACACGGGGAGAACATGCAAACTCCACACAGGGAGGACCTGGGAAGCGAACCCGGGTCTCCTAACTGCGAGGCATAGATGATAATAATAATAAAATAATTACATTTATATAGTGCTTTTCTCTCTACTCAGAATGATATAGATATGAAAGGCACTATATGATAGATAAGTATATATATATATATATATATATATATGACACACAGACATGAAAGGCATGATATAATAGAAAGACAGACAGTTAAAAGTATTGAAAAAATAAGTATCGATTGTAACATTTCTTAAATTGTTTCAATAGTCATTTTTCAAGGTGTCAGTTTTACAGCCGACATCACTAATGCAATCCCCTTTTGACAGTTGAGCCTCATAGACTACCAATGGCCATGGCTCGAGGTGCAGCCCTGATGCTTATAGCATCAAATTTCTAAATTAGAGAAACATTAATCACTGTAAGACAAGTAATCTGTCGGAATCTGACATTTGTTGTTTTTCTACAGGTTGAAAGTTTTTTATTTTTTTTTAAACATTTAATGCATTAAGCCAAGGGTCTGCAATTATTTTTGATTTGTAGGCCAGCTTTATTCTGCACTGTCTCTTCAGGTTCAATCCTCTTCAGCAGGAGAGCTCCTTCACAACCTCAGTATTTAAACCCTTGCCACAAGGAGTGCTGGCATAGCGAAATTACTTTCTTTCATTACATATGGTTTTAAAATGATGTATTTCATCACATCACTATCTATATAAAATCCAACGTCTCTCTGTCTGCTTTTCATGAGAGAACTACTTAACAGATTTAGATTGGTTTTTTTTTTCCTATACTTTGCTTGAACATTCCGGTTGAATTTGCGACTTCACTCTAAGTATCATAGTTCGGTTGCGGCACTGATTTATTCACCTGAATCCGAGAGACAAGCTGAGGGGAGGTGGGCGGGGCCGTCCTCACTCACGCGCCAGCCTCCATTTGAGTCACTCTACCTCTCGCCACATGTTGGAGCGCACCTGCCGTCCACTTTAGCTACCAATACCTGTTTGTTTAGTAGACATCATCATCTAGAGATTGTTAAAGGCTAACGTTTGACATTTTTGAGAGAGAGATCACAGCTACGTGTATTTTAGAGGGTAGCTGCTCACTGGCAGAGATATCACAGCCACGTGCTCTTCTCCCCATGCGGTGGATGCTCTCCCGACAGAGCTGAACACCATCAGATACAGTAGCAACGTTTGACAATGGAGGGTACCTGCCTTCCGCTTGCCCAGAGATACCTTGCCAACTTTTTACATTTTTGGCAAAAAGATCACAGCTACATTCTCGCCCCCGATAGCAAAAGCAAAAATATTGTATATCAACAGCCCCTCGGATATGAAAGCTATCAATATAAATTCTTCTCAATACAAATCATTACATTTTCAGGTTCTCTCCCCTCTTTTACTCCATTTATCTCTATTCATTTATTAGTTTATCTATGCATTTGTCTTTACTGGCATAAAATTTTACACTGCTGGCCTAGCTCTCTTTCACAAGGGTGGGGATTGATTTGTTTTGAACCTTTCTTTTTTTTCTTTTTGTAAAACTCGAGATATGTGTATGAAGTGTTATTTGATTTGTAAAAATTCAATAAAATTAAAATATAAAACAAATCATTACATTTTGTTTTTTTTTTTTATTGATTTTTTAGTTTGTCCTGTTTCTCTACTACCTGGGTGGAGCCGCAGGGGACAGCTAGTTTACTATATAATGTAAGGCACTATAACTTCTCAGGGCTTAACTGCATTGACAGTGGTGCTGCTCCGTGTGCTCGGTGTATTAAAGAGAGAGAGACAGAAAGAGACAGAGATAGAGACAGAGAGAGAGAGGGAGAAAGAGAGACAGATAGAGAGGGAGAGAAAGAGAGACAGAGAGAGAGAGAAAGAGAGAGAGAGAGAGAGAAAGAGACAGAGAGACAGAAAGAGAGACAGAGAGAAGGAGAGATAGAAAGAGAGAGAGACAGAGAGAGAAAGAGAGAGAGACAGACAGAGAGACAGAAAGAGAGAGACAGAAAGAGAGAGAGACAGAGTGAGAGAAAGAGAGACAGAGAGAAGGAGAGATAGACAGAAAGAGACAGAGAGAGAGAGGTTAGGAGCACACATGCTGATCCAGTGAATTGCCGCACCCACCACATGACAAACCAACTCAGGATCCCAGATTAGGACCCGAGTGCAGCCATGCAAAGGTTGATACCTCAGCACCACACCAGTTCAGATGGGATGGAACAGTGGGAGGTGAATTAAAGCAGAAATGCAATTGTGGGAGTGTGACTCAAGTGAAAGTTGATTGGATTTGGCTGGCTGTGGCGGCCCCCACACGCATGCTCAAAGGATTTAAAATCGGGTGACTGGCTTGGTCCCTCAAGAGTTTTCCATTTTTTAACTTTAATAAACTCTTATGTTTGGATCATTCTCCTGTTGCAGGATGAATTGCGGCCCTTCAGTGCTTCTGAAGGCATTTACTGGAACTTGAGCAGATCAGATGTTTCCCTACACCTCAGAGTTTATTGTGTGACTGCCGTCAGCAGTTCCGTCATCATTGAAGAGAAGTGTGCCGAACACTATGGGTGCCCTGAAATTGGAGAACCGTGTAGAAAAAGTATTGTGTGACTGAATTGTACGCAAAACCCCAGAAATGAAAGTCTGCAATGTGTACTTTAATCACGACGTCTGAATTGTGTGATTTGTAATTAAAAATTGTAGGGCAGAGAGTCAGGGTGGTGGAGTGTGACTTTGCCCTAAACATTATGGAGGGCACTGTAGGTGCTGACCCATCAGCTTCTTGGCTCTTTCTCTGTCTTTTCCAAACCTCAAGTCCGCAGTCTTGGTGTTACTTTTGACAGTAACCTCTCTTTTGAGAAACATTAATTCTGTAGTCAAGAGTTGCTTTTTCCAGCTTCATCTATTAGGTAAGATCGAACCTTTTTTTATCTACTAAGGATCTTGAGAGAGCTACTCGTGATTTTTATCTTCTCTCGCCTTGATTAATGCAACTCGCTGTATTCTGGGATTAGCAAATCATTGATACGCAGGTAACAGTTGGTCCAGAATGCTGCTGCTCGCTTCCTGGTTGGGGTAAGAAAGTCTGATTCTGTTTCTCCAATATTAGCTTCTTTACACTGGCTGCCTGTCAGTTTTCTAATGGATTTTAAAATCTTGTTGCTAGTTTTTAAATCTTTACATGGGCTCGCTCCTGTCTATTTATCTGAATTGTGTGTTTTACACCAGCCATCTAGAGTGCTTAGATCTTCTGGTCAGTTGTCTCTTGTTTTCCCTCGTATCAAGTGTAAAACTAAGAGGGACAGGGCTTGTGCTGCTGCTGCTCCTTGCCTGTGGAACTCTTTATCTCATCACATAAAGGAGTCGTCTACAATTCAAAACGAGATTAAAGACTCATTTCTAGTCACTTGCTTTCCGTGACCTTCAGTAATACTGATGATTTCCTCATTGTGATTATGTAATCTTACTTCTATTTATTTTATTTCTATTTATGTTACTTATGTTAATTGTATGTTTTTTTTCTTCTTTCATTGTAAAGCCGGAAGGTTACCGGTTCAAATCCCGTAAATGCCAACAGGGACTCTGCTCTGTTGGGCCCTTGAGCAAGGCCCTTAACCTACAATTGCTGAGCACTTTGAGTAGTGAAAAAAGCGCTACATAAATGCAAAGAATTATTATTATTTATTATATAAATAAATTGACATTGGCCCATTGACTACTCTTCGAACGTAACATGTGCCCCTACAGGGAGCCAATATCATGTAATGCTAGTGCTTTACCTCAGCATTCATTCAGCATTTCTTCAAGTGCCTTAAACCAGCGGGCCGGCATTTACACTCCTTCTTTTGTATTTTCTTCAGGTGTGTCTTTATCAATCGTGTGAATGTCTATCATGTAGCTTGGAAAGTCAGAAACAAAAAATGGTGTGAATTTCCTTGTATGCGTGCACACTCGGCCAATAAATGTGATTGTGATTCTGAAAAAGACTTTTAATTTCAAAAGTACGTATGAAGTCTTCAGGTTAGTCCAGCAAAAAACTCTTAAGGAAAGGAAAGTGATGCTGGCCAGCCAATGATACAAAAATCCCCCCGCTCCCCCCACCCAGACTTTCACATAGTGACCTCCACCGTAAGCTGGCTAGCAACATACTTAAAAATGAATTATGGGGACACTATATAGCAGAGCCCTTCAAGGATGCTGTGGGCAAAGAGACAGTAAGCAATTAAAAACAAATAATAAAAAACACCCTTTGATACCAAAATAAATTCTAGAAAGAAAGAAAACAAGACAAAAACTATACATACAGGTGTGTGAAAAAGTAAGTACACCCCATGAAATTCATTTTTGTCTTTTTAACGTGTGGACCTATCCAGATTTGATCTTCATCTAAACAGTATCATTAGGTGATGTAACTGGTAAAACAAAATGTGACTTTGCAATTATTTATTCAATAAATAAATGCACAAATACAGTCATATGAAAATGTTTGGGAACCCCTTTCAGCCTGCAAAATAATTGACTCGACTTTCAACAAAAAAGATACCAGTGGTATGTCTTTCATTTCCTAGGATCATCTGAGTACTGCGGTGTTTTCCGGACAAAGATTTTTAGTGAAGCAGTATTTAGTTGTATGAAATTAAATCAAATGTGAAAAACTGGCTGTGCAAAAGTGTGGCTCCCCTTGTAATTTTGCTGAATTGAATGCCTGTCACTGCTCAATGCTGATTACTTGCAACACCAAATTGGTTGGATTAGCTCGTTGAGCCTTGAACTTCATAGACTGGTGTGTCCAATCATGAGTGGTAAAAGGTATTTAAGGAGGTCAATTGCAAGTTTGCTTCCCTTTGACTCTCCTCTGATGAGTGACAGAAAGCATGGGATCCTCAAAGCAACTCTCAAAAGATCTGAAAACAAAGATTGTTGAGTCTCATAGTTTAGGGGAAGGCTACAAAAAGCGATCTCAGAGGTTTAAACTGTCAGTTTCAACTGTAAGGAATGTTATCGGGAAATGGAAGGCCACAGGCACAGTTGCTGTTAAACCAACCCTGGTCTGGCAGGCCAAGAAAAATACAGGAGCGGCATATGCGCAGGATTGTGAGAATGGTTACAGACAAACCACAGATCACCTCCAAAGACCTGCAAGAACATCTCGCTGCAGATGGTGTATCTGTACATCGTTCTACAATTCAGCGCAATTTGCACAAAGAACATCTGTATGGCAGGGTGATGAGAAAGAAGCCCTTTCTGCACTCACACCACAAACAGAGTCACTTGCTGTATGCGGATGCTCATTTAGACAAGCCAGATTCATTATGGAACAAAGTGCTTTGGACTGATAAGACAAAAATCGAGTTATTTGGTCAGAACAAAAAGCGCTTTGAATGGCAGAAGAAGAATACGGCTTTCCAAGAAAAACATCTGCTACCTCCTGTCAAATTTGGTGGAGGTTCCATCATGCTGTGGGGCTGTGTGTCTAGTTCAGGGACTGGGGCCCTTGTTAAAGTCGAGGGTCAGATGAATTCAACCCAATATCAACAAATTCTTCAGAATAATGTTCAAGCATCAGTCACAAAGTTGAAGTTACGCAGGGGTTGGATATTCCAACAAGACAATGACCCAAAACACAGTTCGAAATCTACAAAGGCATTCAGCAGAGGGAGAAGTACAATGTTCTGGAATGGCCGTCACAGTCCCCTGACTGGAATATCATCCAAAATTAATGGGATGATTTGAAGCAGGCTGTCCATGCTCGGCAGCCATCAAATTGAGCAGAACTGGAGAGATTTTGTATGAAGAATGGTCAGAAATACCTCCATCCAGAATCCAGACACTCATCACAGGCTATAGGAGGACAGCGTCTAGAGGCTCAAAGGAGCAAAAGGAGGCTCAACTAAGTATTGGTGTCATATCTCTGTTGGGGTGCCCAGATTTATGCACCTGTCTAATTTTGTTATGATGCATATTGCATATTTTCTGTTAATCCACTAAACTTAATGTCACTGCTGAAATCCTACTGTTTCCATAAGGCATGTCATCTATTAAAAAAAGAGTTGCTACTTTGAAAGCTCAGCCAATGATAAACAAAAATCCAAAGAATTAAGAGGGGTTCCTAAACTTTTTCATATGACTGTATGTGCAAAAAGATCACCCTTAACTCTAATAAGACAGCACTGCCCCCACTCAAGTTGGCATTTCCCCATAAGTGTCTAACAGTCTCTGGCATCGACTCAGAGAAAGAGCCCCACAAATCTTACCGGAAGTTCTGTCAGGAGGAATGGGCAAAAATCCCTGCCACACACTGTGAAGCCCCCGATTCAAATTAAGCAATTGAAAGGCAAAGCCCACAAATACTAACAGAGTAGATGTCAACTTTTGGCCCACTGAAAATGTGATCCAGTAAATAAAGGCTGAAATAAATCTGCCTCTTATATATTATTTTGACATTACCACTTTTGGAAATAAAGCAGAGACCCCACCAGATGACTTAACACAGAGAAAGGCTGGTAACAATGCATGTGTGGAGTTGTGTAACACCGAGTTTGAAAGTCTTTAGCTGAGGTGGATGGAAACTTTTGGCCTCTACTGTAAGGTGGCAAAGTCAGGCAGGCTCCTATCAAGGCCAGATCAGTGTGGGAGTGGGCACACAATGTTAAGAACAGAGGGTATAAAAGGCAGCAAGGAGCAGAGAGATGACATTTTTGATAGTGTTTGAAAGGGCACTGGGTTGACCTACAGTTTCAGGGCAAAATATAAAACACCTGTATCAGTCTGGAGGGAAAACAAAAGTGAGTGGCATAAGATTGGGCTACGTCATATGAAAGAAGAACTTGACGACTTTGGTATACTTCTCTGTCTGTGCTACCTGTCTAAGACAGGCTGATATCTAACTAATCAATGAAGGCCTCAGCGCTAACATATGCAGTGCACCCGCTATTGGAATATAGTTTGTAATGCAGGTAGTAATAAAATGAATTGCATTTTTCATTCCAACAGATGGCACATCACACACATTAGCACTGCCTTTACAAATCTCATACCAAATGGTGCGTAACAGAGACATAGCATCCGGATAGACATACAGATACACAGACACTTGGACTGGTTATTTAGGACATAAAATAACAAAGGAATGTTTTTCTTCTCCCACAGCAGCAGCAGCAGCACAAGAATGCAGGCTTGCCGTTGAACAAGTGGCCTTTATCGAAACGTACGAAAGAGCAAACTCTGTCATTCTTCCCTGCAACTTCAGTGTCAGTAACTGCCACTCAGATCCACAGATACTCTGGTTTTACTTCCATGAAAACTCACATGGGAGAGTGCAGATGAACTCCAAAAAGCATGTCATGAGTGGAACTGGCCACAACTACATGCTGACGATTTCCAATGTCACACACAGTGACAGAGGCGTCTACTACTGTGCCGTATTGTACCCGGCAGAAAGAACAAAGCTGTCCAGAGCTGTCGGAACTGGCACCATGCTGGCTGTTCGAGGTGAGTCACTGGTTGGAAAGTTTATCATGCAAAAAGTAAAAAAAATAAATAAACATATAACAATTACCGTATATACGCGTGTTTAAGTTCTTCTATGGATAAGTCGGGGCTTGATTTTACCTTATAATTTCCGGTATTTTATAATGTCTTATAAGTCAAATGCGCAGAACTCACCCTATTGGTCCAAGAGATGATATGCCAACACCCACCTGACAGAGTCACCAAGGGGCGCACGGCCTTGTTTTTCGATGTATTGTGCCTATGTGACCACACGGTAATACCCAAACTATTCCGAAGCAACATTTGCACTGTTTAGTGTTTTTTGTGTCTCACATACCTTTATTGTAACAGCATCCCTTATCTACGACCAGAAGAAAATATGAAGCTGGATTTAAATTAAACGTTGTTGAAGTGGCAAAAGAAATTGGTAACTGCACTGATGCAACAAAATTCGATGTGTCTGAGAAACTGGTGCGAAATTGGAGGAGGCAAGGAGATGTAAAAACAAATAAATAAATAAATTTAAGTGTAGCATTTTTGAACGGGCGTATAAGTCGGGGTCCGATTTTATGATTGTGTTTTCAGGGTTTCAAGATCCGACTTATATGCGAGTATATACCGTATTTGATCACGGGGCTAATTTTGCTGTGGACGTTCAGCTTGCCACATGTTGTGGACCACAAATATTTATCGAGTGGCCTCCCCAAGATTGGCATCTCTCTATCTTGGACTACTTCTTAACATTCAAAGGTCCTTCAGAAACTTCAGACATGAAAGAACAGAAAGCAAGATACACTTACAGAAGCTACAAAGCACAATGAGCTCATTTAAACATGGAAGACTAAAAGACTCTCACCAGTATCTAGTACATTAAATGTTTGAGGGGATCAGAAAACCAGTTTTTCTGTATTCCGCTGGTGAGTATTCACTCATCAATTCATCTTCCAAACCTGCGGTTTTCACAACAATGTTATGGGGAGCCAGTGGCTACCACAACAGTAGTTGGCACAAGGCAGGAACCCGTCCTTGTTTACATGCCATTCTTGGCAAGAACAGTCAGCGGCCTTCACTTGATACTTTCTGCGGGTCAGTTAAGGGTCAATAACCAGCTCAACACAAACGTCTTAGAGATTTGGAGGAATATCTGAGGGGAAAAAAAAACAGCCCATGCAGACACAGGGAAAAATGTGCAAACTCAGTGGGGCCAAGATTTACAAGCAGGTCCTTGAGCATTAGGACACCATGCTGTCCTTTGTCTATACTACCCCGCTTTATGCAGGCTGCCCATGGGTTATGAACAAATTCCATTCATACAGACGCATACAAAAAGGAGTGGTGGCGGAGTGCTGTGCTGGGATCTGGAAGTTTGCAGATTCCTATCCCATTACTGCCTACTCGGAGTAGGGATCCTACTCCATTGGGCCTGTATACACTGTATATAACAAGAGCAGCAGGCTGTGATCCACTTTTTATGGGCTGAAGGTGTACCAGGGGCTGAAACCTACAGAAGGCTTTCTGCAAAATATCGAGACAGTGTTTCTCCACAGCAGAGGGTTTGAGAGGTTCAAAAGAGATTGGCTGGATGAGTGTTAAACACGAATAATCTCCTGTCCATATCCATTGCCAATGACAATATCGAGCAAGTCCGTACCATGATTCTGACGAATCGATGATGATTTCAGGCCTCTGGTACACCTCCAGCCCTTTAAAAGTGGACCTCTGTTCTTTGTTCTTCTTTACAGCAGAGTGGCCATGTTTACTCCAAGAAACCAACAAGAGAAACAAACTGTTCAAGGTGGAAACTTGACCACTCTGACTACAAACACACCACATTCCCTAACTCATGCAAGGGGAAAGCTGTACAGCCAACCCAAGCAAAATAATCACAGAAGTGAGGATAACTACCAGGTCATGCAAAAAGACAACTTCCTGTTGGGGATGAACAAGTATATCAAATTTAAAAAAAAAAAAACAAAAAACAAACAACCTATGGGGACTAGATGGCATTAGGGCGATACTTTCCTCTTTCCAGATCCATCACTATAAAATTCAACCTTTTTATTTTGCAGAGTCTGCGGCCATCGTACTTCCACAAGCAAGACTGTTATTGATTATTCTGACTGTGCTTCTGGTTCTGTACAGCATCGGGATTATCGTCCTGCTGGTTCTTCAGAAGGTGAGTCTGAAAGTTGCTCTGTTTTAAATGGCCAGTGGTGCAATTCCAAAAAGAGCACGACCATCTGGCCTTGTGATGAGACAGGATCATGGCTTTGGGCGTTTTTAAATAAATAAAGATGTGTAGCTCAGGCTCCAAAAGAAAGAAAGAAAGAAAGTTTGTGAAAGGTGCGATAGATAGATAGATAGATGGATAGATAGATAGATAAAATTAAGCTAGTGAAAGCAGAGAGCAAGAGAAAGAAAGATGTTTGTGAAAGGCACTATAGATAGATAGGAAAGGCACTTTATGATAGAGCGATAGATAGACAGAAATGAAATGTGCTATATGATAGATAGATAGATAGATAGATAAAGTGGAGCTGGTGAAAGCTGACAGCAGGATAGAGGAGCCAGCGCAGTAGTGAGTAGGCAGGCAGTTGTGAAAGTGAGCTCCGTGGTGCAGTGTGTGAGTGTCAAGAGGGCCGAAGAGGCTCAGGGTCTCTGCTGTCGCCCAGGGTTCTCAGCAGGACGCTGTGCCGAGCCTCGCTCCTTTGACTCCCAGTGCCATTCTTCTGTGTTACACTGGAGCCCTCTTCGAGCACCGGGCCACTCCGACTACTTAATGTCACTCAGCTGGGGTGGTCCGGTGCTCGAAGAGGCCTCCAGTGTAAGGCAAAGGCAAAGAAGTGAGTGTCGGCATGGCGTCCTGCTGTGAGCCCGGGGCGACAACAGGGACCCTGCCTGTGATTAAAGGTTGGCTTTGCCCTTTTGTGAAGAACATCTCCTCTGGATACAGGGTCCCTTTCTGGATAAGCAGAAAAGACGACAAAGGGAAGTGTTATGGCACGTTTGTTTTTAGAAGATTTAAACTTTTAACCTTGTTTTAAAGGAATGTTTATCATTTATTGGACTTTAAACTCCACTGAGCACCTTGACTAGATGCATTATTTATTTATTTATTGAAGACGCACTGCACTTTGGGCACTTTATTGTTTGGTTTTAATAAAAGCACTTGATACCTAGCTCTTACTGACTGTGTGTGTGTGTCTCCTCATTTGCCAGGCTCATTCTCAGTCTATAAGGATCGACATTTCCGGGTTCAAGCTGCTAGGGACTGTGGAGCCATCTTGGACTGTCACAGGCCTACATTCTTATTTTAAATTTCCCCTACTGGTCATAAACAGCTTACCTTTAGCTGTGACTCAAAATAGCACTGTGCTCTCTCTCTGTCCCTCTCTTTCTCACTCACTCTTTTCTTCACCTATCATGAAAATCTGGCTTCTGCATTTTATAGAAAATGTGATGTAACTGTTAGCAATATAAAAATTCGTTTTGTGTAACTTCCTGTACTGTTTTCAGATGTGAATAAAAGTCCGCTTTTTTTAAGGAAAAAGATAACCAAATAATAAAAAACAAAACAAAAACGTTACAAGATCTTGAAACCTTCATAATGAGAGGAAGGGTGTTTAAATATAAAACTGACAAAACTACAAAATGGTGTTTAAATATCACACTTTTCGGGCTAGCACCATGAGTGTCCTTAATGCTGCTACTCACTCTCCTCATTTTTTTTTTTCTATTTGCAGGTTTCGTTAAAAAAGGCAAGAAAGTTGCCTTCCCCACAAGTAAGTACATTAAGTTATTTTTCAGGCCTCAGAAACACACCATTGGTAATCTCTGCAATAGAACAATGTTAAAAGGAATATAAAAGGGAAAACCAATTCAAAGATAGATATCCATCCATTTTAAGACTAACATGATTTGAAATGCCAAGAATGTCACTGCAGATGTAGTCACATGTTCTATGCAAGTGCGTCCCAAACTCGGTCCTGGGGTACCCCCCATGGCTGCAGGTTTTTGTTCCAACCAGCTTTTGTTTTTAATTGGACTCCTGGGCTAATTAAGTGAACTGTGTTTTGGGAACAACATAGAAATTAGAAAACTAAGTTTGGTAAGAAAAGAAAAAATAAATGATATGTATGTATGTATATATCTCTATTATATAAAAAAAATCTTGGGACGAGATGAGACCTGTTCAGAGAGACGAGACGTCACTTTCTGAGAATGACACTTTCACGTCCCGCGACATGAGACTTTTTTGCCAAGAGATTTAACCAGGCCCGGGGCCGGAAATAAAAGACAAAGAGTAGATGACAAAGTAGAACGTCGTAAAGAATTCAAAACTGTTGGCGCGATACACATGCACAGCAGGTTAGAGATAATGGAAGTACGAAAATTCGAAACTCGCAAAAAAAAATAGTAAAGATCACATTAGCAAACAAACAGAAATTACTCGGTGAAATAACGGAACAGCGAAAAGAGATCGAATATATTGTTCGGATTCATACTTTAAGTCGGAGACTTGTAGATCGTCTAATTCATGTTGCCAGGAGGGGACAGTTTCGTCTCTCAATTAAAAGAATAGAAAAATCATCCTCTTCATAGGGGTGCGCTTCGGGAGCGGGACCCCCAACAGGAGCAGAGGATGTCTGGGGGAAAAGAGAGACAAGGCAGGGAGCCAAAAGGACAGCTGCTGTACAGGTTTTTAAATGTTCGAAGCACTGCGCGAGGTGCAGATCACGCGGCATGGCAGCAACCCAGCAGCTGAGCAAAGAGGAGGTTAAAAAAAAAAAAAAAAAAAACTGTATTTGTTTCCCATTGTATCACCGTTTAAAAGGGGGTTTCAGAGGGGCGACCGCGTCTCCTTGGTGTGCGTTCAGCCCTCCTCTTCACAACGTGAGCAGCAGAGACGTGAAGTGGCTGGCACGTAGTGCTGGCTGGGGTGGGGTGAGTTGGGTGTTATGGTCGGCGAGTGAAGTGAGCAGGGGGCAAAGCCCCCTAATGTGTGTGTGTGTATATATATATATATATATATATATATATATATATATAGAGAGAGAGAGAGAGAGAGAGAGAGAGAGAGAGAGAGAGAGATAGATAGATAAAACAAGCAGTTATATGGGAATAATGTATTTTTTTTCTTTTTAACAATATTTTCATCTTGATTTTCATTCTACTTTTCCAGGTGTTCTAATTGTTTAATTTAATAGATTTAAACTTTTAACCTTGTTTTAAAGGAATGTTTATCATTTATTAGATTTTAAACTCCACCGAGCACCTTGATTTGATGCGTTATTTATTTATTGAACAATATTTTTAACAATATTTTCATCTTGATTTTCATTCTACTTTTCCAGGTGTTCTAATTGTTTCATTAATCAATTATTTACTAATTAGTGCAGGGGTGTCGAACTCCGGGCCTGGAGGGCCGCAGTGGCTGCAGGTTTTCATTCTAACCCTTTTCCTAATCAGTGATCAGTTTTCGCTGCTAATGAACTCCTTTTCTCTTCATGTTAATTTTTAAGTATTCTGTCCTCTGAATTGATTCTTTTCATCATTAAATGGCAGCCAAACTGAAATGAGACATGAAACGAGTCGACAGATGACCTGCTAAATTGGGGCTTCAAAGTCCAACCAATTTCACGCCAACCAATCTCTTAATGAGGAGCCAATTCCTGCTGTTAATTAAACCCGTTGTTTAATTCCACCGCTGCTGTTGACTTTTCTTTTTCTTTCTTTTTTTTTTTTTTTTTTTTTTTTTTTTTTAAGAACACCGTCAACATGTTTTGGTGAGCCGAGAGATTAGCCTTACCGAGACCTTAACATTTCTTTATTTTCAAATATTGTGTGATGGGCACAGGTGAGCTGGTTATGTGGCGACTCTTCTTGTGTCTCATTATAGTTAATAAAGAAAAAGAGACAACTAAGGGGGCTGAGTCAAGTTAATTAAAACTAAAGCAAAAGAAGTTCATTAGCAGAAAAAACAGGTCACTAATGAAGAAGATGGTTAAAATGAAAACCTGCAGCCACTGCAGCCCTCCAGGACTGGAGTTCAACACCCGTGAATTAGTGGGTCTGATGCTAAAGTAGTTGCAGCCTTTGATTATTCAGTGTTGTTTGGCTGGGTGTCTGCTCTGCTTGTTTTTAATTGTCTTTAATAAAACACAACAAAGGGGGAAATTGGCACAGAGAAACGGCAAACAATAATGAAATCAACAAGAGAGAGTTAAGCATTTAAATCTAGAGCAAACTGATTTCATGTTGAAAAACTGTATCATTAAACCAAACTTATCCCAGGCTTGGATGGGACACATATTCATACGTATGCTACAGTCAAGAGTTGCTAATTTACCTCGTAGTTACATCTTTGGCAAGTGAACGGGAGGCAAAAACTTAAACACAATCCACACAGACACAGGAAGAACATGCAGATTCTACAAAGGTGGTCACCAAGTTGGAAATTGAATCCAAGTCTATGGAGCTCAGAGACAAAAATACTAACTACTGTGCCCCATACAGGATTTAAACTCTATGAATCATTGTTAAAACTGTAGTGATTAAAATAATCTTAATAATTAAAAATGTAAAGTATAGTTAAAAAGAATGAGGAATGGCACTTTATTTAGGGAACAAGCAGAGAAAAATCCGATCAGACAGTTGTCACTATTTATGGTTCTCCCTATACTGTGTGTATTTCCATTCAATAAATTTAATAAGCCAATAATGCAAATTGTTAAGTGTATTCATCTGTTAATATTTAGTTATTACAATTGATGTGAAATGCTAGTTCTTTAAACATATTTTTATGTTAAATTTAAATACTTTTCTCTGCATGTATTATATTTTTAATGCAAAATTGAACACTCTGCTGATGCACGCTATAGGCGGCTGCACAGTGTCCTCTTAAACCTCCTTACAAATTTCACTACATGTTTTTAAACAGGACCAAAACTCCACAAAAAGAACAAAAAGGTTCCAGGCAGTCCTACAAGAGCTCTACTACAGGAGGCATTCTGGGAAAAACAAAATGGCAGTAAGTACCAATGAGATCGGGTTTTCGGGTTGAGCTGTACAACTCAAGTTAATGTTCATCCAGTTTCTTTCGCAAAGGCATTCATTTACATTTTCCTGCATTCTCATTTCCAGTAAGTTACTTTTTAATTGTCCGACTCGACTCATTGTTCTCCATACAGCAGGGGTCGGTCCTGGAGGCCCGCAGTGGCTGCAGAGTTTTGTTTCTTAATGAGAAGTCAATTATTGCTGATGAAGCACTTATTGCTCAAGCAGCATTTTTCTGCTTCATTTTAGCTGTTTCGCTTATGTTTCTCCACCCGTAATCACTTATTTTAGTCTTAAACATCTGCCTTTGCTGTTTTAATCCTTCCATATTGACAATAAGATGCAAATGAGAAAGGAACCAACAGATCTACATCTAACTAGCTTCCATTTGCATCATCGTGAACTATCTGCTTTAAAATTAAAATATTTGAAAGAGGAAAAAAAAAGTGAAGGACTGTGATTTGCTCATTTCCTTTAAGTTTCAAATTATTTGGATGATATCCTTTGGAAAGGAAAAAGCTCTACAGTATAAGAATGGCCGGACATGGCTATGGAGTTAGACTAGTGCCAAAAGTCAATGTCTGAGTACCACTCATTTCGTAAACGTGACTTACATTTTACGTACATTTACATTTTGAGTGTGGGCGATGCACTTGGCAAGTGTTTTGCGGTCATGTGATTTTTAGCAGTGTTCTTGTGCAGCATCCCTGCCAATGTTATTTGAGAGTGAAAGGTAAGGGCCAGGCAAGGGACGTTGTTCTTCTAGCCAATGGGAGTAGTCAGTTCTAGCCAGCCAATTACAAGACACACCTCCTTCCCCACCTCTAAGTGGGAGTGCACATAGTTTACTTCATGACTCAGAACTTAGTAAAAGTATGGCTTTTTTTTCCTGCCGGTTTGCTGCAGATTGCTACAATAGGCTGGTTAGCACTGACTACTCCCATTGGCTAGAAGAACAAAGTCCCGCCCTTGCCTTGCCACTTTTGCTCACAAGTAACTTTGGTAGGGATGCCGCGCAACTACACTGCCGAAAAACACATGGCCGCTAAAACATTTGCCCAGTGCATCACTCATGCTCAGAATGTAACTCGCGCTTGTAAAATGAGTGGTACTTGGAGACGGACTTTTGGCAGTAATGTACGAGCCGGATCACCCTCGGGGAAACGCGCCACATGGCCAGAGTGCCGTAACTGACGCTCCCTCACAATGCAGGTAATGTGCCTCATTCGGGACTCCATGAGCAACCACTCATTCGACATAAAGTCAAACCAACGGTACCCAAGGATTTTCCGGAGAGGCACAGTACCAAAGGAGTCCAGTCTTCGTCTCAGGTCACTGGATAGCATCAATGTCTGGCAACCACATAGCAAGACAGGAAGCACCAGGACTCTAAAGACTTGGACCTTCGTTCTTTTGCATAGATATCAGGAGCACCACACACCACTTTCCAGCGACCTCATGACCCCCCATTGCTCTCCCAGTCCGTCTGCTGACTTCATAGGATGAGTCACCAGAGTCATGAATGTCACTGCCAAGGTAAGTAAACCTCTCTCTGCAGACAGACACACTGCTGATGGCCGTGCCCAAGAGGTCATTAAAGGCCTGGCTCTTTGATTTTTATCAGGACCCTTGCAAACCCAGACCCTCAGACTCCTCACTCAGACTCTCGAGAGCCCCAATCAGAGCCTCCATCAGAGCCTCCATTGAGGGTCATTTCCGTAGGGTGGGACTGGACCACGTGTCTGCCTGGGGGTTTGCAAACCGGGATCTCGAGTTGTTTCGCCTTGTAGTGGGCGTGGCAACGCACTGTATCAGTGCATGCTCCCCAACTTGACTTGACTTGTAACTTCATACAAGGAAAAATGAAAACACTAACAAGGCATAAAATTAAATAAGATCTGTTATTATGAAGGATTAAAAACTTGTAACCGCTATGGCCCTCCAGGATGGATTTTGCCCACCCCTACCTTAGACAGACTCCATAATTTTGGGGCCCCTTTCAAACGGACAATGACCAACTGCAGCCAAGCGCCTATAGTTCAGTTATAATCTGATTACTTCTCCATAACAAATATTTACATAAATGATGAAAGAAATCTGCAAACAGTTCAAGCATCCGTATTTAGTGCTTCACTTTGTAATGACCTGACTGTGTGCCTACTCCTAGATAAACTGTATGTCCAAAAGTATGTGGACGCCCCTCCAAATGATTGGGTTCAGGTGTTTCATTGTTAACAAGGGCACAGACACACAATATCCATTGACAAACATTGAGTCACACTGAGGAGCTCGGTGACCTTTGCCATGTGACATTTCTGCTCGGTTATACTTTCCCCGGTTGACTGTAAGTGCTACTATTGTAATGTGGAAGCGCCAAGAAGCAACAACAGCTCAACCACAAAGTGGCAGACAATGAAAACCCAGAGTGTGGGGCTGCTGAAGCACATAAAAGTGGCCTGTCCCCTTTGGCATCCCTCACCACAGAACTCCAAATTGCCTCAGAAGAAACATCAGCACAAGAACTGTGCATCAAACGCTTCGTGAAATGCGTTTCCATGGCCAAGCCTAAGATCAGTATGCGGAATGGCAAGCATCGGCTGGTGTGGTGTAAAGCAAACCACCATTGGTCTCCAGACAAGTTGGAAATGTGGAGTGATGAATCACAGTTCGCTATCTGGCAGTCGGATGGATGAATGTGAGTTTGATGGATGCCAGGACAACACTACCTTCTGGACAGCATTGGGCTTTCTGTATGGTTTGTTGCAGGAAGGATAATGTTAGGCTTTGGGCTAGGACTGTTAGCCCCAGAGAAGGAGACTGCTAATGCTACAGCATACACAAACATCAGAGACAATTGTGCACTTCCAGTTTGGGGAAGGTCTGTCCCAGGATGATTGTGTCTCTGTGTTCCATACCGAAATTGAGGAACTGAAGTGGACCCTGAACCCAACCCTATTGAACACCTTTGGGATGAATTAGATTGTGAGCCAGGTCTTCTTGTCCAACATCAGTACCTGACCTCACAAATGCTCTTTTGGCTGAATGGACACAGATTGCTACAGAGACAATACAAAATGTTGTGCAAAGCCTTCCCAAAGGAGTGGAGGCAGTTCTCAGGATCAAGCTTCATATTAATGATCACCGTTTTGGAATGGGGTGCTCAACAACCATACTGTAGGTGTGACGGTCAGGTCTCCACAAACTTTTGGCCACATAGTGTATTTAAAGATAGATATTTTCACAGCACTCTAACCACAAAGGTGCTTAGGTTGGTTCATCTTACAGGTTGATACTGAAAAGCAAGGAAATGATGCTGCAAGAAGCACTTACCCTCAATTTGGTTTATAAGCTGGTGAAAATTGGCTCATTCAGAGGAATAGCCACTTTATTAAGGACACCTACTCTACCTAACGACTGGCTGTGGATCTCTACTTGGAATACCCTAATGTGTCTCATTTCAAAGATGCTCAGATTGAGTGATGTCATCTGACTGGAGAAGGCACTGCATTAAGCAAAATTAAATGTTATATATTGGGAACTATTCAGGCTTGATAATGTAACCCACAACATTACGCTGCCAGGACAGATACCTGGCTGGGTGAATCAGTGAAGTGATTTTCACCTTACCCTAATCCCCTCATCATCCTGAATGATGAATATTAGGTGGTGCTCTTTAAACCCACCAGTGTTTTGAGTTCCTTAACCCCAGGCCACCACACCATCTAGATTTTTGCCAGTGGAATTGACTCTGTATTGGGTTGTCATATGCCATGGAGAACCATGTAGCTCATGTATTACCACGACAGGCACTTTTAATAAAGGGTCTATTTTAGAACACAAGACTCTACGGGCCTTTTTTTGTTTTTGCTTGTTCAATCTCGTCATATATTGATATACAAGTCAAATTCCGTTACAACGAACTGCCAAGGACCTAAAAAATATTTTGTTGTAATGAGATTCTGTATTTGTTGCTATAGTGCTTTCTTTAACTTGCGCCCAGGCGTCTGCAATCATTTCAATAGCTTCTTTTGCGTTAATTTTAATCTTCTCCTGTCTACAAGTTATGCTGATGAGAATTTTTCTCAGCATTTCCTTAAGATAATACACTTTTAGGGTGTGAATGATGCCAAAACCCAATGGCTGAAGCTGTGCTGTGCAACTGGGTGGAAGGAATTCAACGCGAACATTATCTAAATGCGGAAACAGGTTGTGGGCAGCACAGTTATCAAACAGAAGTCGAATCATCCTTTTCTTCTTCTTCATTTTGTGAGATTTCTGAGCTATTTTGGGATTCCCCCCTACCGCCCACCCAACGGGAACGTCACGCTCAAGTGCGTCCCAAAGCGCGATTGCCACATCTGTGGAAGATTGTTTGTCCATTGCTGGGGCAGGGCAGCAGCAGGCTCACAGCGCTGCAGTGAGGCACCACAGAAGTGAATCCTAAAAGATTGGGGTCGTGTTACAAGTCCCTGTCTTACACCCCAAAACACGAGGCTGAGTCTCATTACTTTAGCGACACCATCTTTATTCAGTTTGAAACAGGAACAGCACGGTTATTTATTGTAGCGTGATCTGCCATTCTGCTATACACAGACACAGCAGTCAGGCAGGGTTGTGGCCAAGTAATTCTGTTTCCTGAATTATAATGTTCCTTGCAATCACCCATTGAGATCTTTTCTGTTTGTTTTGGTGAAGAGCCGCATGTTGCCCTGTCTTCCACTGATGAGGAGATCGCACTTTGGGACGCTCTTCAGCGTGGCGTCCAGTTGGGGGAGGTCCCAAGAGAATTTAAAAACCTCACATTTTCTTGAATGAGTGCCACATTATTAGGAATGTTTCTTGAACGAGCATCACTTAACCATATTAAAATGGCTTTTTCAACGTCTTCAAATGCAGCAGTTCACATACATTTGCAACCCGAGATTTTTCTTCTTTTTTTTTTTTTGCTCGGTCTTTGAAGAAAGTTGACAGTGTCGATGGCGAAATTCCGATTTCACTGGCAACGTCTTTTTTCTTTTTGCTGCAGTCGAGAGCTGCAAAAATTGAAAGTTTTTTTTTTTTATATGAACTGTTATCGTTTTTTTGTGTCTGCCATTTCTATAGGAGGGTGACAATGAGTTCAGTTCCAATAGATGTTTTTCAAATGTTAACGAGCAAAAAGCAACAGGTATCACTGAAAACCACCGAAACCAAAAAAGGCAAAAAAAAAAAAAAAAAAAATGAAGTACGAGGAAAGTTCGGAGAAAGAAATTTTTTTTTATAGTGTTTCTGTTTAGGGATCGTTGTGCACAACTGAGCTGCGACCACAGAACTAACTGCTCTGTGGATGATCCATTCAAGCATTTGAAGGTCTTTTGGGCACTTTGTTGTAATGAAAGTATCTGCTGAATATATTTCGTAGTAACGAGATTTCTATAGACTTGTGTCATGTGGGGAAACTGTCAGGACCATAAAAATACTTTGTTGTAATGAAAATTTCGTTGTAACGGAATTTTGCCTGTATTTAAAAACCCGAGAAGGGTGATAGTTCCCAATATCCTCAAGTTAGAACCTTTCTGTCAACTGTCATAAACTATTTGTACTGACCTACCCACTTTAAACAGCACAGTCAGCACATATGATGCTGCCTCTGATTGAGCAGTGAAGTTATCAAGGAAGGGCAGATGAACCTAATAAAAAGGACACACACAGTACGGTTTACTTACAAGAGCAATAGCACATATACAAACTGTCATTTCTCATTGCAGGAAATGGATGTTCCCACCTCAAGCAACGATCCAGAGATTTACCAGAATATGTGAAAGCTAACAGCTGCCTGAAGCTATCATACCAAGCCAGCAACCTTCAGAAGCAGCAGGCGCCACATGGCTGTCATCGAACAGTTGTACTCCACTGCTAAAGAAATGACATCCTGTTTATGAAGTTCCCGTAAGCATTATAAAAATGCACAGCATGTGTGCCAGATGATACGCAACTCATTTCCTTCTCCAAAAAAAAATTAAAAATACGAGAGCCAACTCTGCAACAGATGCTGCATCTTGCCAAAAAATATGGTGTTGTGACATTGGCTAAGGAAGCAAAAAGCTCTTGTGTTCAATGCGAAAAAGAAAGGAAACAAAGAATTTGGGGTAGGGGCTTGGCATGATGACACAGTTGTCAGAAACGCTGCTTTATAGCTTGATCTGCCTAGATAAAAATCAAAGTCCACCGGCTTGCACTTTACATGTACTCACAGACTTCATAGAGGCTCCCTCTAGTATTCCAAACAGCTACCCGAAAAGTTAGATTGGCGATTCTGAATTAGCCCTCACTTAACATCCTATAAAAGACTGGTGTCTCACCCACAGTTGGTACCCACCTTGGGCCTGATGCTGCTGTTCCAGTCACTGCATTTATGTAATGGACTAAGTTTACTTGGAATATAGATACGTGGATAGATGTTTACATACTAAACACTTTCAAGCAAACAGTGATGGGAACTACTCATACTCACAATGTTGAACGCTGCAAATAAACAGATTCATATTTTGGAAGAAAAGAAAATCAAGGAACGTAAAAGTGCAGTTTGTGACAGCAGTGTTGCAATCTGAGGATGGAGGCACTTGAGTCAGCAATGAAAAGTGCAATTGACAAATGTGACACAAACAGGATGGATATAAATAGGCCTAATAGATGAACAACCTAGTAAAAGTGTATCAAAAAATTACGAGACCAGAGTCTCCAACCTTTCTGCTGTTTAAGTCTCAAGCAGTCGCCTAAGAGAATTCCATACGGCCCTATTGTTCTCCAGCAAGGGGTCCATGAGGCTCCTGGATTGCCATACTATCCTCCAGTCCTGGCCCATTAGTATCTCCAGTTGTTATACTCTACTCTGGCACTGATCAAGGACTATGTCACGCTGCCATACTGTTCACCACCAGTGTCCCAAGAGGATCTCAGACTGCTTGAGGTTTCTACAGTGGCTTATGAGGATCTAATGACTACCATACTTTTTTTCCAGCAGCTGCACATGATGACCCAAGACTACTGTACTGTTTTTTTAGCTGCAGCCAATGAGGACACCTGGGGGACCTGTTGGTGGTCTATAATGAGGGCAGCATGGTGGCGCAGTGGTAGCGCTACTGTCTCGCAGTAAGGGGACCTGGGTTTGCTTTCCGGGTCCTCCCTGCGTGGTGTTTGCATGTTCTCCCAGTGTCTGCATGGGTTTCCTCCCACAGTCCAAAGACATGCAAGTTTGGTGCATTGACGATCCTAAATTGTCCCGTGGGTGTGTGTGTGTGCCCTGCGGTGGGCTGGCGCCCTGCCCAGGCATTTGTTCCTGCCTTGCGCTCTATGCTGGCTGGGATTGGCTCCAGCAGACCCCCGTGACCCTGTGTTAGGATATAGCGGGTTGGGAAATGACTGACTGACTGGTCTGTAATGATCTCAGACTGCCACAGAATGATGACCTGCTGTCCTTTTATATAGCCGTTACCAGCAAAAAAAAATCAAAACCTGCCTTAAGGGCAAAGCCCTCTCCTCTAATAAACAGCTCAATGGCCATTTAGTAAAAGACAGCACCATGACGTGGGTGTGCATTGGGGAGTTATTGTGCCCATTACATACCTTCTTCCACAGAGGCATGAAAGGGCAGTACTGTAGCTAAAATCACCCTGCCTCTGGTTGGCTCCAGAGCTCTGCGGATGTCATTCAACAGAGTGATGGGCTGTTCACATCGATCAAGAAGGTTCAGGCAGCTGATCACATCGTACTTGAAGCCAGCCTTCTGCCATTCGTCAATTTCCAACACCCTGAATAAAAACAACAAGAATAATATGCATAGATCAAACTGCTGCAGAACCCAAACGGAGGACTACAAATATCCCAAAAAAGACAAAAGCTAAACACCATGGCGGTCTGTTTCTACAACAGCTTGTTTTCAATTTTTTTTTTCACAACCACCCTTAGCTAAACTGGCCCAGTGGTCAAGAAGCATTAACTTCTGATATCTCTTGGTAGCTCAATTGGTCAAGTAAGTGAGACTTTTCTCTTCTTTTTCTCCTTAATGCCTAAAGTGGCAGGTCTGGCCAAACTAGAAGCCTACAGTTTACTTTGACAGTTTGCTAAGTAGCCAAGTTGGTAGGGAAGTAATTTCCGCTAGTGTATGTTGAAGCAGACGGGCACAGGCACCCTTTGCCCCAATGAAGGCACTCGGTGTCTCAGGAAAGGCAGCAGAATCAAGCTTTATTGTATGGCGCACATACAAACTCAACTCCAATGGAACAATGAGCGTCCAGCCGTAAGCATCTTTTACTTTTATTACAATTATGATCATTTAAGGTATAATTTTTCCTCATCTGACTCCAATTACCGTATATACTTGCAGAGAAGATCTCCCGTGCATAATTCTGGACTTGATTTTTACCATATAAGTTCTGGTATTTTATAATGTCGGTCGTATAAGTTGAATGCGGAAAACTCAGGCTATTGGTCCAAGAGATTATGATACGCTAACGCCCACCTGAGAGAGTCACCACGGAGCACACTGCCTTTTTTTTCTATGTGGGTGTGGCAATGCGCTATATAAGCACTTGTTCCTAACCTTTCTCTCTGTCTCTCTCTATTGTGCCTACGTGACCACACGGTAATACCCAAACTATTCCGAAGCAACGTTTGCACGGATTTGTGTTTTTTGCATCTCACACCCTCATCCACCTTCATCGTAAGAGCATCCCTTATCTGCGATGGAGCGTTCCATCAGAAGAAAATATGAAGCTGGTTTTAAAGTAAACGTCATTGAAGTATCGCAAGAAATTGGTAATTTCTTTATTATTTTTTATATTTTATATTTATTTTTATTATTTTTTCTTTTGCGCTGCTGCAACAAAATTCGATGCGTCTGAGAAACTGGTGTGAGATTGGAGGAGGCAAGAAGATGTAAAAAAAAAAAATGTAAGCGTCGCATTTTTGAACGGGTGTATAAGTCGGGGTCTGATTTTATGATTGATTTTTTGGGTTTCAAGACCTGACTTATACGCGAGTATATACTGTATTCCACTGCTCTAATCCTGCCTCTAATTAATTCCACCAATAATTCTTAGTTGAGGGGGTGTCAAACCCCACTCTGTCTATCTTCTCTGTTTGACTAGGGTTATTCTTACTTGCTACCATTATTTACAGCCAAAGAGTTCACATTCCCCTTCTAAGCAAGGGGGCCCATCCTTCGGCTCTCTAGCATGTCTGTCATTTGGCTTATGAAACACTGGTGTTTTCTAGCTCATACAAAATAATAAAGAATATGTAGACATGAATCTTTTTAATCCTAACACTCACATGTTTAATGTTTAGTATAAAACAATGCTCCCTTTCCCATGTGCTTATAATACTTTTCTAAAAGTACTAAAAACTTAGCTGGTCAGGCAGAAATGAAAGCTGCTGCTTCTCTTTAATCAGTATAATCCTTCATAGCATAAGGGAGGCACTACCCAGTTCTCGCCATGTGGACAAGTTTACTTCTCTGCTACAAACTGTGACTCGGTTTTCCTTCCTCATTGCTCCCGTTTTGTTCTTCAAGTGGGTTGAGAGAAATGAAGAAAAAAAAATTCTTCTCCAATCGTTCTCCTGATCAGACAAGAAAATGAACAGGCCACAGCAGATTGGCAGGACCAGATGGGAGAAAGGACCATAAAACTTAAAAATAAAAACAAACAAATAAATAAAAGGATATTACTCTTTACCAATGAACACCTCGCTGAAGTCAGGGTCAATTAAATACTGAACTGACTAAAAATGGGAAGGTACCCAATCAAATGTACTAGGCCACGACAAGTGGATCGATGGTATCTGTAATGTCAGTGTCACATTTAAGAGGGAAAAAAAACAATATTACACATTTCAACTAAATAAAGTAAGACACACCAACATTCCTACTTGTACTGTTTTTTCTGAAGCTGCCACCTCATGGTGGCAGACACTTCCGTGGTGTAGATCTCCTCGAAGTGGGGGCTCATGATCTGAGTAACACCACCATCTCCAGCTCCCAGGTCTAGAAGTCTTTTGGTCCTCCAGTCAGAAGTCACCCCCAGCAATTGGTGGAACTGCTCCGAAGAGAACACAAACATGGATCCTCTTCCTAGAAGCCTGCTCTGACAGACAATGTAAAGAAAATAATGAAAATAATTTAAAATTATGAAGTGAAATATATATATGTAGATAGGCCCTGCAATGAAGTGCCAACTTCTCTAGGGTTGTTTCAGTGCTCTGGTCAAGTCAAGTCAAGTTGGGGAGCACGCACTGGTATAGTGCGTTGCCGCACCCACCACACGATGAAACAACTCGGGATCCCGGTTGGCAGCCCCCCAGGCAGACACACAGTCCAGTCCCACCCTCTGGAAATGACCCTCTATCTGCTGCAGCCCGATGTTATGTGGGCGACCCCTTGGCCTGGTCCAGCCACTCGGGTCCTCAAAAATCAGGATCCTACGAGCTGGATCACACTTGGGGAAATGCGCCACACCGGCGTAGTGCCGTAACTGACGCTACCTCAAAATGCAGGTAATGTGCCTCATTTGGGTCTCCATGAGCAACACAAAGTCAAACCAGCGGGACCCAAGGATTTTCCGGAGAGACACCGTACTGAGTCCAGTCTTTGCCTCAGGTCTCTGGATAGCGTCCATGTCTCGCAACCATATAGAAAGACAGGAGGCACCAGGGCTCTAAAGACTTGGATCTTCGTCCTTTTGCAGAGACATCGGGAGCGCCACACACCCCTTTCCAGCGACCTCATGACCCCCCCATGCTCTCCCAATCCATCTACTGACTTCATAGGAAGAGTCACCAGAGACATGAATGTCACCGCTGAGGTAAGTAAACCTCTCGACAAGGTCTGCTCCTGAAATGTAATAGGCAGGCTTGAAAAGGTTTGTGAAGGTTTATATATACATGTTGACAGTTACTTATATGTCGCCACCATTTAGATTTATTTGAGTATTGTTAACACTCCTAAGAAACACGAAAGGCCTGCAGCTTAATAATGGCACTCACGTTATAACATCTTCTATGGCTTCCATTAAGGGCTACGCTATGAATTTTCTTGAACTGAACTCATCAACTCGCCTAATCACATGACACATATTGTATGAAGCTACACAACATACACATTATAGCTGGGTGGCTGCACGTCTTACATTAAACTTAATGTAGTTGAATAGATGTCTTCAGGTACAAATGTCAAGTTTTTCTAAAAACTATTAATATTTGTATGTTGAAATTCAGAGGCATTTTTCTTTCATGGCGCGCCATTTCCTTTAATATCTTTTTATGGTTCCTTGTAATTTGCGAAGATGAGATATTGTGAGTTTTCTGGACCACTGAGTTGATTCAAAACGTAGTCAGAATATTTGTTAATTATACATCTAGAATTTATTTTATAAACTGCTCAGAAAAATTAAAGGAACACTTTGAAAACACATCAGATCTCAATGGGAAAAAATCCTGCTGGCTATCTCTACTGATATGGACTGGTAATGTGTTAGGAACGAAAGGATGCCACATCGTTTGATAGAAATGAAAAGTCTAAACCTACAGAGGGCTGAATTCAAAGACACCCCAAAAATCAAACTGGAAAAAATGATGCGGCAGGCAGGCGAGTCCATTTTGCCGAAATATTATTGCAGCAGCTCCAAATCGTACTCAGTAGTTTGTATAGGGCTATGGGCCCCCATGTGGTTGTATGCATGCCTGACAATGTCCTCATGAGACAATGTATGGTGTCCTGGGGTATCTCCTCCCAGATCTGGCTGAGGTGCAACCTGGTGGCGTCGGATGGACCGAAACATAATGTCACACCCAGAGGTGTTCTATTGGATTGAGGTCAGGCGAGTGAGTGTGGGGGCCAGTCAATGGTATCAATTCCTTCATCCTCCAGGAACTGCCTGCATACTCTCGCCACATGAGGCCGGGCATTGTCATGCACCAGGAGGAACCCAGCACCCACCGCACCAGCATAGGGTCTGACGATGGGTCCAAGGATTTCATCCTGAAACCTAATGGCAGTCAAGGTGCCGCTGTCTAACCCGTAGAGGTCTGTGTGTCCCCCCATAGATATGCCTCCCTAGATAAACCCACACTGACCCCCCACCAAACCGGTCATGCTGAACGATGTCACAGGCAACATAACGTTCTCCATGGCTTCTCCAGACCCTTTCACGTCTGTCACATGTGCTCGGGGTGAACCTGCTCTCATCTGTGAAAAGCACAGGGTGCCAGTGGTGGATCTGCCATTTCTGGTATTCTATGGTAAATGCCAATCGAGCTCCACAGTTGCCCACTAGAGGAAGTCAGGCCCTCAGGCCAACCTCATGAAGTCTGTTTCTGATTGTTTGGTCAGAGACATTCACACCAGTGGCCTGCCTGCTGGAGGTCATTTTGTAGGCTCTGGCAGTGCTCATCCTGTTCCTCCTTGCCCAAAGGAGTAGATAGCTGTGGGTCCTGCTGATGGGTTAAGGACCTTCTACGAGGGGCCCTGTGCAGCTCTCCTAGAGGAACTGCCCGTCTCCTGGAATCTCCTCCATGCCCTTAAGACTGTGCTGGGAGACACACAGAAAACCTTCTGGCAATGACACGTATTGATGTGCCATCATGGAGAAGTTGGACTACCTGTGCCACCTCTGTAGGAATAAATGTGCTCATCACCTCTGGCAGTTATGCGGCTGTATGTGAATTAGTTTATACTCCAGGGAATTTCAAAACTTGGGTCAAAGCTTTTCTTCTAAGAAAATACACAACTTCTGTGTAGCTCAAAAGTTTCAACGAAAGCTGTGTGTACTGTATATTCAGCACCCTTCTATATACATATCTGATCTCCATGCTCCACAGAGCCTGCTCTCACTTGGGTAAAGCCGGCACCACCCTCAGGTTCATGTTCTTTCACATCCCCCCTGTAACAGAAGTTTAATATGCCACTTTCCTCTGTACAAAAAATATTTTATAAATCTACTTTTCTTTCTACTCACATGCACAGTTAATGCAAAGCCAGATTTAGCACAGGGCTCATCATTTAGAACTGCTAGGCAAGCATTAGAAGACAAGACAGGGACAACTGCGAAATGGGCATTGTATACTATTTTTGTGTGTCAAAGTCAGCATGAAACTGTATGCCCTTTTCCTTGTTTGGAATGGCACGATTCATCGAAGTGGGGGCCTGTACATGAAGAAAGAGTATAAACCTTGGAACACAGTCTGGCACACCTTTGAAGTTGACGGACGGATGGGAGATACCATCATCCGATTCTGAAAATCCTTCCAACACAGCTTCGAAAATGGCAGACTCTACACATTGGGCCCCCCCTCCCGAAGGTCTTGTCATGGCTTCCTTTGACTGTTATGCCACGTAAACCGGCATTAAAGAAAGCTAAGTTATTTCTCCTATGTGATTTCTTACCGCTGTATCGCCTTTTAATATCATATCTATATATATTCAGGTTATGTAACACGCCACAATTACAAAAGAACTCATTCCAACAAGGGAGCTAACGCCCCCTGCTGTATACACCCAAATTTCTTGGATCATGGACTACCTGACCAACAGACAGCAGTTTGTGAGTCTCAAGGACTGCGAGTCGGAAATGTTGTTGTGTAATACTGGAACACCACATTGAACTGTCCTGTCTCCCTCCATGTTTAATCTCTACACACCCACACCTTATTACATTGTGAATAAAATTGTTAATTCTAAGGCAAACTCTACATTTGTACATCAATCTGAGGAAACTGCAGAACCCTCCAAATGACTGTGTCCTCATAGACGGGCCACCCAAGACTCACACATAGACAGAAGTGCTTGTTGTGTGACAACCAGAGACTCAGAATCGTAACATTAAAGGCCAACCATCCCTTTGCACATACTAGACGGCATGTGCTCTTCAGGACCAATAAAGCATCTGCCGGTCAACTATCTACACCAGCCAAAGTGTGTGCAGGCCTGAAGGACCTTCCTTCACTTTCTGCTGTGCTTGTAATGTCAGCTGATCACATTTTATAAACTTGTAGCAAGCAGAGTGTCACTTTGTCAGTTAATGCTCTATTAGACTACTTGATTTATGATGCACCTTATTGAATAGCTTACGAGGAACAATATAGAGGAGTACCTTTGAATAGTTACAGTGATTTTGGAAAGTATTCAGAACCCTTCATATTTGTTGCAGCCTTATGCTAAAATCGCTTAAATTCAACAAACTTTCCAAATGACACTACCACTATTGGAATAGTATTGCACAGATGACAAGCGGTGCCCGACTTCCTTCAGACGTGACGCTAATCTTGATTTCATCACACCAAAGGTTCTTTATTCTCACAGTCTGAGAGTCCTTTAGGTGTCTTTTTGCAAACCCCAAGCGAGCTTGTGTGTGTCTTTAATTGAGGAGAGGCTACCGTCGGGTCACTTTGTGCCCAGATCGGTGGAGAGTTGCAGTGATGGTTTTCCTTATAAATGTTTCTCCCATTTCCACACATATTTATTAATTAAAAGTGCTTCTGTAAAAAGGCCAGATTTCCACCCTGGGGACAAATAAAGTTCTATCTATCCATCGTTACTGGATGAGAAGACCTGGCTCGCATTCAGAACTCCATATTCATCCCTAGGGTGTTCAGTAGGCATGAAGTCAGGGGGTTTGTGCAGGCCACTCGAGGATCTCCATGTCTTTATGGACCTGGCTTTGTGCACATGGCCAGTGTCACACTAGAACAGTAAAGGGCCATCCCATAAACTGTTGCCACACAGCTGAAAGCCCACAATTGCCTAAGACAGGAGTCTCCAACCTTTTTTCCCCTGAGAGCTACTTTTACAAAATGAAAATGGCTGAGAGCTACTCGTGTTTTCTAAGGTTCATTTTCATAGCTTATTTCAACCCAACCAAACTGAATAAGCTTGTTTTGCCCAAACATTTACAAAATGTTGGTGTCCACAACCCACATTTTGCATTAAAACATCACAAAAAATATTTAGTTCACCTGCAAGTGCATTTTGTATGTCTGTGTATCTCACTCACACTATTAAATTAAACCATGAATGCTGTCAAAACACAACAATGCAATTCCAAATCCACAGATATGACTTCTTCATTTGTCATTTTGTCACATGTTACTTTACTGTATTCACAGGTCCAGTTGCATGTGTGATGTGTTTTTTAGTTCGTCAGATGAGTCAACAAGAGAGGCAGGTGTCTGGTGGAGTGGAGCCACTGAGGTTCACTCTCATGGAGTCATTTCAATGTTCGTCTGTCAGTCTTGTTCTGAACTTTGATTTCATGACATTCATGTCAGGCTCACAGAGGTATGGAGACCCAAACAAAGCAGACATTTTCAGAGCTGCTTGGTGAAGATTCTTATAGTTATCTGGCTCTACTAAGCTCCAGGAATGCTGCTGAGACTTTAACTGCACATTATTTTGAAGGTTTACTAATATATAATACATAAAATCCAATGTCGGTCTCCGTCTATATGTCTATATTCACGAGAGAACTACTTAACGGATTTAGATTGGTTTTTTTTTCCTATAATTTGCTTGAACATTCTGGTTGATTTTGCAACTTCTCTCATTTCGCTATGTGTCATAGTTCGCAGGGGGCCCTTTCTCCATCCCCTCGGCCCGCTGCGTGTTTCACCAGATTCGCCCAAATAAATCTCGAACTATGATACATTCACTCGCCAGCTTCGGGGCGTGTTCCTTAACTCTGCTTAGCTAGCGAACAAGAGAACAATTGAATTCAACTTTACTTGATATTTAAAATAAAGTGTTACTTAGGTCTTGATAAGTTTGAGTCCGGATATTCTCTTAAGTGTCTGCCACATTGAAAAGATAGATCGCAATTAGGATTGTGGATCACGATTTTGTGTTAAAAGGATTGTGACGATTTTTTGGAAAGATCGCCCACCCCTAATTTGACTAATCAAGTTTTCAAATTTATGTAGGATTCATTAACCCTTGGAGCTACTTGGAAAGGGGTGGCGAGTGACGTGTTGGAGACCCCTGGTCTAAGATGTCTTTGTCTGCTGTAGGGGCCTAGCCCAAACCCTGCCATTACCACTCCTCTACCAAGCTTTACAGTAGGCATTATGTAGCCAGGAATGTACTGTCCTCCTGGCATCCGCCAAACTCAGATGCATCCATCAGACTGCCAGATAGCCAATTGTGGCTCATCACTCCACAGAACACATTTCTACTGCACTCAAGTCCAGTGGTGGCGTGTTTTACGTTTTCTCCCAGCTCCATACAGGCTTCCCAGAATGCAGCCAGACTGACCATCAGGTTCTTTATCTCTTGCTCAGTCAGACCAACTCGAGGAATAGTTGTGGATGTTCAAAACTCCTTCCATTTAAACATTATGAAGGCCACAGTGCTCTTGGGAACCTTCAATGCTGCAGACATCTTTTTGCGGCCTTCCCCAGATCTGTGCCTTGACACAATCCTGTCCCTAAGCTCTACCGGCAATTCCATCGACCTCGTGCTTTGTTTTTTTTTAGCTCCACTGTGGGACTTTCCATAGACAAGTGAGTGCCTTTCTTAATCAGGTCCAATAAGCTGAACTGGCCCTGACTGGACTCCAAACAAGGTGTCAATGATGACCAAAAGAAACAGAAACTGCTTGCGTCAATGTGCAATTTCAGTTTATTTTAACAAATCTACAAAAATTTCTAAAATTCTCTTTTCGCATTGTCATTGTGGGGTATTGACTGTTGATTGGTGTATGTGTGTGTGTGTGTGTGTGTGCGGAAGGGTAATTTAAATGATTTTAGCAAAAGGCTACAAGATGTCAAAATGTGGAAAAAGTTAAAAGGCCTGAATAATGTCTGAATCCACTGGAGCTTGTGCGTGTTCTCAGATAACCGTAAAGGAGAGGAATTGTACTAACTAGAAAAAGAGGAACAAATGACGATAACTGGGAAATGCAGAGGTCTTGAGCTAACTGAACTGAATTATATAGGAAGTGGTTACATGACACAGCCTTTAAGTATCTTGGTGGGGTGGAAATCAAATGGGCAGCTATCGGGTTTTTCCCAAAGACCAAGACTTTGTTTAATGTGTTTTGTCAGAAGTGGTGTGGCGGTTAGGGCACTGGACTTAAAACCATAGGGGTTGCCAGTTCAGTTGTTTCCAACTCACTGTACTCAAACTAGAAAAAAGGAGAACAGAAGTAATTATATGTAACACTTTACAGTACATTACGGGTACCGTGGGGCCAGCCTGCTCTAATACATGTTTTAGTCACTTATTGCTACATGACATTCTGTACATTTAATTAATTATCATTATCATTCATGGTGGCTCCAAAATCCGTACTAACCCCGACTTTCTCTGCTGTTCTTTTTCCTGGTTTTCTCTGGTGGCAATCTGCGCCACCACCACCCGATCAAAGCACTGTGATGTCCCTACATTGGTGGATTAAAGGCCAGAAGTCCACATGACCATCATCATCAAGTTCTTCCATGTGAAGCCTGAATACCATGAGGACTGATTGAGATCATTGATGTTAGGTAGAATGACTACTGAGGGCTGGGTGGTCTTGTGGCCTCGGAACCCCTGCAGATTTTTTTTTTTAGTTTTTTCTGTCCTCCTTGGACATCGGACCTTACTGTAAGAGCCATTTCCTAGTTACATAAGATTCATAAACAGTTTACTAAATGATAGTGCATAATCTACGAGAGGTTCCTATAACCCCGAGCAGTTGAATAGAATTGGTATATTCTAACTATTTCTAGCTTATCTGACTAAACATTATTTTCTTGTAGTGATCAGCCTTGCCATGTGTAAGGTGTAGAGGACACACGGTTTTAAACCGTGCCTTTCGTACCTTGTGCACGTGTTTTTGTGTGCCAAGAAACATGTAAGACAAAGCACTTAATTGAAAGAGCTGTGCCGTACGTTTAAAGCGTACAGAAGAAGAAGAAGTTACGAATATTTAAGTATAGAAACAACTAAAGTTTTAAAAGAAAAGCTAAGTTTAGAGATGTATTTTTCCTTTTTTTTTTTTTTGCATTTTATTCTACGGTTTAACAACTTTTTTCTTTATTCTTGTGTGGATTATTTGCTTTGAATTTTCACTAAATAATTTTAAAACAAACTTCTGGACTGAGAGTTTTCTTTCGGCACGCGTTTTACCCGTGCTTGAACTCGCCTTACACTCCGGCGGCTACACTTACTGTTAATTAGTATTGCCTAATTTTAATTTTTGTCTTTTATCTCTTTCTTCATCCTGTAAAGCACTTTGAGCAACATCATTTGTATGAAAATGTGCTACATAAATAAATATTGTAGTTGTTGTTGTTGACACAAACCAGCCACTAAGGTCTTGTTATGTAGCAATAAGGGACTAATCAATGAAGTACAGGTAGCCATTGTAATCCTTTTCATCACCAAGCAAGGTCTTGTTATAAAGTGGCAGAAAGTAATAAGTGCACCTAGGTAGCCCCTACTCTAAAATGTTACTTAATTCCAGATCCCGATTTTGTAAGTTAGCTTGGATAAAACTATCAGAAAAATAACAAAAAAACAGCAACAACACAGAATAAAATAAAAAGGCAACATTTTGTGCATCTGAGTATTGCAAGGAAAAGTTTGAGCCGGAGAGACAAAATGATGTCTGCCTCTATGCGGGGTCATATGATGTGAAGCTTATGAAACGACCTCATGTCGCCGTGATTCAAAGGCAGTTTATGAGCCACGTGCAGTATGAAATTATCTAAAATCTCGCTGATTAATTTTGAGTCAAACAGCAGTACAGTAACCACACTTACATTACATGGCAAAAATGTTTGTGGACATCCAACCTTCACACATATATGAGCTTGTTTGGTGTCCTACTACGAAACCAATAATAGCCATCAATATGGAGTTTGCCCCTCTGTAACAGCCTCCATTCTTCTGAGAAGGCTTTCCACAAGATTTTGGAGAGTGTCGGTGTGAATCGAGGTCCATTCGGCCAAAAGAGCATTTATGGAGGTCAGGTGCCGCAGTCTGTGAGACTCGATGATTATGTTTCTGATATGGATGGAGCACCGAAAGGACCTGGCCTGCATCCGTCTCTCTTTACTCTGTAAACTTTATAGAGTATAAATATAGAGTATTACTTGCAAAAATTCTTAGAGGATTCTTGGGGTGCTTTGATAAGGGGGACGAGACAGAAGTATAGGTGTCAGGTGGAGAAGTTTGTTTTTTGGTACAAGGAGAATGGTCTGTATCTTAACATCAGCGAAACTAAGGAACTGGTTATTGACTTTCACCGCACCAAAGAGTCTCTGTGTCCTGTCACTATTCAAGAAGCGGATGTTCAGGTATCGCACTCCTACAAATACTTGGGGGTCCACATCAATGACAGGTTGGACTGCTCCTGTAATACAGAGGAATTATAGAAGAAAGGGCAGAGCAGGCTCTTTTTTCTTAAGAGACTGTGTTCCTTTAATGTCTTCTCTAGTTTTGTGATGGTCAGTGTGGTGTGCTGGGCCAGTAACATCACTTCAAGAGAGGCCCACTGAATTTACACACTAATTAAATGGGCAAACTCAGTTATGGGACGCATTCTGGACACCCTGGAGGTAGCAAAGGGTAGAATACAAAAAAAAACAAAAACAAAACTGAGTGCCATTATGAACAATGCTGCACATCATCTCTATGACACACCAACATGGAGGACTTTCAGCCAAAAAATTATTCAGTAGAGAGTGTGTCAAGATATGCAACTTGGGGATCCATTATACCAACAGCAATATGCCTGTAAAGTGCCTTACTGGGACTGGGACTGTCAAGTCAGAGGTTTTCTTTCTTCTTTTTTAGTCATTCTGGTGTGTGTTCAGACCATAGAGAGATATATATACACCCACAAGCTATTATAATGGGGGGCATGCACCTAATGAGATGACAGATGGTGTCCTGGGGGATCTCCTCCCAGATCTGGACCAGGGCATCACTGAGCTCCTAGACAGTCTGAGGTGAAACCTGGCGGCGTCGGATGGATCGAAACAATGTCCCACCCAGAGGTGTTCTATTTGAGTGAGGTCAGGGCGAGCGCGAGGGACATTCAATGGTATCAATTCCTTCATCCTCCAGGAACTGCCAGCATACTCTCGCCACATGAGGTTGGGCATTGTCGTGCACCAGGAGGAACCCAGGACCAAATGCACCAGCATAGGGTCTGACAATGGGTACAAGGATTTCATCCCGATACCTAATGGCAGTCAATGTGCCGTTGTCTAGCCCGTAGAGGTCTGTGCGTCCCTCCATGGATATGCCTCCCCATATATACCCACACTGACCCACCACCAAACTGGTCATGCTGAACGATGTCACAGGCAGCATAACGTTCTCTACGGCTTCTCCAGACCCTTTCACATCTGTCACATGTGCTCGGGGTGAACCTGCTCTCATCTGTGAAAAGCACAGGGTGCCAGTGGTGGATCTGCCAATTCTGGTATTCTATGGTAAATGCCAATCGAGCTCCACAGTGCCCACTAGAGGACGTCGGGCCCTCAGGCCAACCTCATGAAGTCTGTCTTGGATTGTTTGGTCAGAGACATTCACACCAGTGGCCTGCCTGCTGGAGGTCATTTTGTAGGCTCTGGCAGTGCTCATCCTGTTCCTCCTTGCCCAGAGGAGCAGATACTGGTGGGTCCTGCTGCTGGGTTAAGGACCTTCTACGAGGGGCCCTGTGCAGCTCTCCTAGAGTAACTGCCTGGCTCCTGGAATCTCCTCCATGCCCTTGAGACTGTGCTGGGAGACACAGCAAACCTTCTGGCAATGACACGTATTGATGTGACGGCCATCCTGGAGAAGTTGGACCACCAGTGCCACCCAACTGTGTAGGGTCCAGGTATGGCCTCATGATACCAGTAGTGACACTGAGTGTAGTAAAACACAAAACGAGTGAAAAATCAGATGAAGACGGAAAAATGTCAGTCGCCTTCACCTGTTAAACCATTCATTCTTGTTTTGGGGGTCGTCTCATTGTTGCCCCTCTTGTGCACCAAAGCAGCTGAAACTGATGAACAGGCCCCGCTGCTACTTAACTGAGCAGATCAACAGCCCAGAAGTTTCATTGACTTGATGCTATACTTGGATTCAAAAGTGGGCCTTTAATTTTTTTTGAGCAGTTTATGTATTTATTTAAAGAGTTTCTTTAAAATGACAAATTTCCCACTGGGGACAAATAAAGTATTGTCTATCTATCCATCTATCTTCTGATGTTGAATGAGAAGCTTTGGCTTGCAGTCAGCATGCCAATTCATGCCAGAGGTATTTAGTAGGCTGGAGGTCTGGGCTCTGTGCAGGCCACTCGAGTTGCTCCATGTCTTTATAAACCTGGCTTTGTATGGATAGCCAACAATTAAAGGTCTTCCCCAAACTGTTGCCACAGAGCTGAAAGTGCACAATTGTCTAAAAGTTTCTTTGTCTGCTGTAGCATTCATTTAACCCTTTACTGGAACCAAGCAGCCCAAACCCTGCCATTACCCCTCCTCTAACAAACAGTAGGCAATATGTAGTCCAGAAGGTAGCGTCCTCCTAGCATCGGCCAAGTCTAGATTTGTCCATCAAACTGCCAGATAGTGAAGCGTGCTTCATTATTCCAGACAACACGTTGCCCCTGCTCTTAAGTCCAATGGCAGTGCGTTTTAAACAACTCTAGCCAATGCTTGGCATTGCACATAGTGTTCTTGGGCTTGCGTTGAGCTGCTCGGTCTTGGACCCCCATTTCTTGAAGCTCCCGACACACAGTTCTTGTGCTGATGTTACTTCCAAAAGCAATTTAGATCTCCGTTGTGAGTGATGCAACAGAGGATAGACGATTTTTACGTACTTCAGCAATCAGCAGCACGAGTCTGTGTACTCCACCACTTCATGGCAGAGTTGTTGCTGCTCCTGGATGCTTCCAATTCACAAAAACGCCACTTACAGTTGAAAGGGACAAATCTAGCAGAGCAGACATTTCACATACGGACTTGTGGCAAAGGTGAAATCTTGTTTAAATATCACCGAGGTCTTCAGTTATGACCCATTTTACTGCCAATGTCTGTCAGTGGAGATTGCAGGGCTATATGCTTGACTTTGCGTACAGTAGGTGCGGCTGAAACACCTGAACTCAGTAATTCGGAGGGTTGTCCACATATTTTCGGCCATATTCTGTATATGAAAACATTCCATCATTTTATTCTCTGAACTTGCAAGGAAGCAGCATCAGGCACGAAGAAGGAACCGAGCCTGGACATGGTACCAGTTTATCGATTCACACATCCACATTCACTCACGACAGGCCAATCAATATAAAGTGTATGAAAGGTAAATGGGGTTCCTGGAGAAATCCCATGAGATATGGAGAGGATGTTCAAATTTGAGCTTAGTCACTGCACCAAGGCCTGTGGAGCGGTGAGGCAGCACCACTAGGCTACCTATGTGTAGCCAACTAAGCAGCTAACAAACCAGTAAGAAGCATCAACCTCTATGGCATCTTATTTGGAGAAAAAAAGTCAAACCCAAACACCTCCTACTTCGTAACAAAGAAAGTGAAGATACGACTCACCCATTGATGTTGGTCCTGGACATGAAGGGGCCGAATACAGTGGAGATAAAGGAGTGGTACATTTGAGTGAGGAGCCAGGTGGACTTCTCTCTGCTTCTGTTTAGAAACTCCTGGGTCTCAAAATCCAGGTGACTCTGGATAAAAGCGGCTTCTAGAGACTTATTCAGGAAGTCGGTGTGACAGACATACCACTGGGGAAGGAAGAGTTAGTGACAGCCAGTCAACAGATAGTGCAGAAGTTGCAATGAATTGAAGAGCGCTAGACAGCAATCTAAAATTGTTTTACCAAAGGCATTCAGACACAAATCAAAAATAAACGTAAGCAATGAAAAAAAAAAATCAGAGGATGGCCATAGAATGAGTAAAAGACTCTGACGATACAAGCCAACATGAACGTGACCACAGAGGTGGGAAGTCCCACATTCCACTTCTATGAACGCTCTCAAGTACCAAGGAGCCAGTAAGACATTAGCTACCGGGTGGTATGACTGAGGACAGAACCAAAGAAGTGGATACTGGCCAGCTCTAGCTCACCAGACGATCACCTTCCAAAACTGTCCACTCGCAGTATTTCCTGGCACACCCACCTACCGTAATAGTTAGTTAGCCCAATGTCTCCCTCAGAACAACCTGAACTCGTTGAGGTATGGACTCAACAAGCTGACACAATAGCAGTACTAGGATGTGGAACAAATATGAAAGCCACTAGCAGGCGTCTTGAACGGCTTTATAAGAAAACAGGCCTCATAGTTCACTCACAGCTTTACACTGAGCACACAACATATATACTCGCGGATAAGTTCTCCTGCTGATATGGCGGGACTTGCTCTTACAGTATCATTTCTGGCATTTTATAAATGTCGGTCGTATAAGTCGAATGTGGAAAACTAACGCTACTGGTACAAGGGATTATGATATGGGGTGGCACAGTGGTAGCGCTTAGATAGATAGATAGATAGATAGATAGATAATCCCAAGGGGAAATTCACATACTCCAGCAGCAGCATACTGATAAAAAACAATATTAAAGAGTGATAAAAATGCAGGTAAAACAGACAATAACTTTGTATAATGTTAACGTTTACCTTCCCGGGTAGAATTGAAGAGTCGCATAGTGTGGGGGAGGAACGATCACCTCAGTCTGTCAGTGGAGCAGGACGGTGACAGCAGTCTGTCGCTGAAGCTGCTCCTCTGTCTGGAGATGATCCTGTTCAGTGGATGCAGTGGATTCTCCCTGATTGACAGGAGTCTGCTCAGTGCTGTATTGCAGCTAGGAGACTTGGGTTCGCTTCCAGAATCCTCCATGCGTGGAGTTTGCATGTTCTCCCCGTGTCTGTGTGAGTTTCCTCTGGGTGCTCCGGTTTCCTCGCACAGTTCAAAGACATGCAGGTTAGGTGCACTGGCGATCTTAAATTGTCCCTAGTGTGTGCTTGGTGTGTGGGCCCTGCGTTGGGCTGGCACCCTGCCTGGGGTTTGTTCCTGCCATGCGCCCTGTGTTGGCTGGGATTGGCTCCAGCAGACACCCGTGACTCTGTGTTAGGATATAGCGGGTTGGAAAATGACTGACTGACTCATTATGATATGCTAACGGCCGCCCACCTGAGACAGGAACCACGGAGCACACGGACTTTTTTTATTACGTGGATGTGGCAATGTGCTGTATCCGCGTGTGCTCCTAACCCCTCTCTCGATTGGGCCTACGTGACCACACGGTAACAACCAAACTATTCTGAAGTAACGTTTGCACTGATTTGTGTTTTTTGTACTTCACACCCTCATACACCTTTATCGTAAGAGCATCCCTTATCTACGATCAGAAGAAAGTATGAAGCTGGTTTTGAATTAAATGTTGAAGTGGCAACAAAATTCGATGCATCTGAGAAACTGATGTGAGATTGGAGGAGGCAAGAAGATGTGTATAAAAAAATAAAAATAAAATTAAGTGTCACATTTTTGAACAGGCGTGCAAGTCGAGGTCTGATTTTATGATTGATTTTTCAGGTTTCACGACCCGACTTATACACGAGTATACATGGTACTTAAATATAGGGGTGCTCTTAACACAGCTCGCTCCAACTATTAATCCTCTCTCATTAATCTGGGCCTAGAACTCTTTTTAGGACTGTTAATAAACTCCTCCAACCCCCTCCTAGTCTATCATGCCACAATATGGCTGAATGGTGTCAGGCTTTCTTAATAAAATTGATCATATTGATCACAGTTTCCCCTCCATACCTCAAATCGCTCACTCATTCTGATCTGCCATCTCCATCGTCAAGACTCCCTTGTTTCTCGCTTGTGGACTCTCTCGTTATCTCTGAACTTACTAAAAAGTCTAATTCCTCCTCCTGTCTGCTTGATCCTGCCCCTCACTTCTCTGCTTAAAACATGTTCATCCACAATTAGTATTCCTGTTGCCTCATTGGTAAATGCAGGTTTCGTTTCAGGTTCTGTCCCTACTGCCCTCAAAACTGCTGCAGTTACCCCAATCCTTAAAAAACCTGACTCAGGCCTGTAACTGGAGAGAGAAGAAGGATCCATCTCTAATCTCCCTTTCTTGGCTATGGTGATGGAACGTGCGATTGCTACACAACTCCATGACTTTCTTCTAGATCAGGGGTGGACAATGTCGGTCCTGGAGAGCTGCAGTGACTGCAGGCTTTTGTTGCAACCCAGTTTCTTAATGAGAAAACAATTATTGCTGATGAAACCCTTATTGCTTAAGTGACATTTTGATGCTTCATTTTAGTGGTCTCGCTTGTTAAGGTTCCCCACTCTCGATTGCTTATTTCAATCTTAAACAGCTGCATTCAGTATTTTAATGGCTATTTATCTCTCTCTCTCATATATATATATATATATATATATATTTATTGTCACGCATGCGCGAGTAGGAGGCCGCGGACGGACCTGAAACCGCTTCGAAAGACGTTCGCCGGCAGGGAATGACGGGGTACTAACCTTTCTGCTCTCTCTTTCAGGAAAAAAAGACGCTCCGCCATCATAACCTGCCCGCAGTACGTCCACTTCCGCCCTTCCTCCGCCATCTTCCCTGACGTCAGCAATCCCGTCATCCCTCACGCCTCCTTCCCAGCACTCCTCCACTATAAAATGCCCGCCAACGCCTGTGAAGGCGTCGTGCATATGAACGTTTATGTTTATATATTTTGACCGGTTTTGTGAAAACAATTTTTGTTTACAGTATATGGGGCCGGAAACCCCAACCCTTTATGCTGTGTCTTCTCATTTTTTACAATATTATATATATATATATATATATATATATATATATATATATATCTCCATCCATTCATCCATTATCCAACCCGGTGAATCCGAACACAGTGTCACGGGGGTCTGCTGGAGCCAATCCCAGCCAACACAGGGCACAAGGCAGGAACCAATCCCGGGCAGGGTTCCAACCCACCGCAGGACACACACAAACACACCCACACACCCAGCACACACTAGGGATAATTTAGAATCACCAATCCACCTAACCTGCATGTCTTTGGACTGTGGGAGGAAACCAGAGCACCCGGAGGAAACCCACGCAGACACGGGGAGAACATGCAAACTCCACGCAGGGAGGACCCGGGTCTCCTAACTGCGAGGCAGCAGCGCTACCACTGCGCCACCCTTATATATATATATATATATATAAATAAAAAGAAAAAATGAAAGTCAATGTGTGTATGTATGTATGTTCCAGCATCACTGCCCAACGGCTGGAGCGTTTTTCATGAAACTTGGTAGACATGTTTCTCAATCAGGTCAAGTCAAGTTGGGCAGCATCCACCGGTACAGTGCATTGCCACACCCACTACACAGCGAAACAGCTCAGGATCCCGGTTGTCAACCCCCCAGGCAGACACATGGTCCAGTCTTACCCTCCGGAAATGACCCTATATCTACCACAACCAGGTATTACGTGGGTGACCCCTTGGCCTGGTCCAGCCATTCGGGTCCCCAACAATAAGGATCTTACAAGCTGAATCACCCTCGGAAAATCGCGCCACATGGCTGTAGTGCGCTCCCTCACAATGCAGGTCATGTGCCTCATTCGGGACACCATTAGCAACACAAAGTCAAACCAACGGTACCCAAGGATTTTCCGGAGAGACATCGTACTGAAGGAGTCCAGTCTTCGTCTCAAGTCACTGGATGGCGTCCATGTCTCGCAACCACATAGCAAGACAGGAAGCACCAGGACTCTAAAGACTTGGACCTTCGTCCTTTTGCTGAGATATCAGGAGTGCCACACAACCCTTTCCAGCGACCTCATGACCCCCACGCTCTCCCAATCCGTCTACTAACTTCATACAAAGAGTCACCAGAGACATGAATGTCACTGCCGTGGTAAGTAAACCTCTCGATGAGGTTGACACTCTCTCCGCAGACAGACACACTGCTGATAGCCAAGAGGTCATTAAAGGCCTGGCTCTTGGTTTTTATCAGGACACTCGCAAGCCCAGACACTCAGACTCCTCACTCAGTCTATCGAGCGTCCTGATCAGAGCCTCCATGGAGTCCGCAAAGATCATAGCATCGTCAGCAAAGTCAAGATCTGTGAATCTTTCTTCACCAACAGATGCCCCACAGCCGCTGGACCCCATGACCCTGCCCAACACCTAGTCAATGGTCAAATAAAAACACTGTAGGGTGAAATCAACCCTAACCCACCCCTTTCTGGGTAGGGGGGTTTGATCTTGCACTTATGTATGCATGTTATTATTCAGTTGACACTTGGAATGACCACTAGAGGGCGAACTGGAGGCGACTGCCAGCATTCTTTATGTTTGAGCTCCACTGCGCCCCTGTTGCTTTTGAAATTAAATAGAGTTCTATGCGTGCAAGTGTGTGTGTCTGTCCGGCCCGGAAGCGAGACATAGAGTCGTGGTGAGGGCTCCAGCTCCGAGGAAATGAAAGCGAGGCCAGCACACCGGCGAAAGGATACCTCCTAAGAAAGACAGTTGCTTAGCTGCTAATGAACAATCGACGTGAGCACTTCGGCACCATGAATCCTCATAGCAGAGAGATGCCCAGAGTAGTTCTGATGACTTCAATAGTTTCTAGGATCCACAGTTTGTATATAGCAGGCGACTGCCAGCAATCTTTATGTTTGAGCACCACCACACCGCGCCCCCGTTTCTTTTTTTAATTAAATAGAGTTGGCCGGTTCTGAGTGTCAACTGGATGATAACATACATACGAGACCGCAAGACAAGGACATTAATGAATTTTTATTTTCTGTTAATTTATTTTTTTTTTAAAGTTGTGTTTTTTTTTTTTAATTATGTTTTTCTCAAACAATTTAAAAAAAAAAAAAAAAAAAAACACTTTATTTTCCTCACGGGCAACGCTGGGTATTTCAGCTAGTTAGCAATAAAATGTAAATGACAAAGCAGCCAGCAGTTCTCCACCCAGTTTGCTTTCTTATACATCTGTGTGTATTCATCATGCTCTGTTTGATTTAATAAAACATGTAACAGAACATGTGACAGACTGAAAATGATCTGTTCTAGGCTTCAAATCATTTGGATGATATCCTTGGAGAGTAAAAAATATCTACGCTGTAAGAACGTTACATTGCAGACTAACAAGCCAATAAATTAAACAAGGTGTTAGACTGGCAAGGATTGGTTTCTAATTAAGCAGTTGGGTTGGAATGAAAACCTGCAGCCACTGTGGCCCTCCAGGACCGACATTGCCCACCCCTGGTCTAGACGATACACTCCACTCTATGAGCCTTTTCACACACAGCACAGCACTGAGACAGCTCTTCTCTGTGTAGTTAATGATCTTCTCTGGTCTGCAGATTGTGGTTTATTTAATAATCTCCTTCTCCTTTTTGACTTAAGTGCAGCATTTGACGCTGTTAATCGTGAAATCCTCCTCTCATGTTTCTCCACTGTGGGGATCTCTGGCTCAGCCCTTCAAGGGCTCACATCATATCTTTCTAATCGGCAACAGTTTGTCACACTTGGCCGATATAAGTCCTTCACCTCACCTGTGTCACGTGGTGTCCCTTAGGGTTCACTCTTTGGGCCATTACTTTTTCTACTTTATATACACTTCCTTTGGGTCAGATTATTTGCAGACATGGCCTTAACTTCCACTGTTATGCAGACGATACACAGTTATATCTTACGCCATCTATCTAGCTTACACTAAAGGAGAACTCTTTGCATCGAGCGCTCAAAAACTGCTTCTAACCACTTTAAGTGTAGAGCTTCCTGGAGAGGTCAGCTGAGAGTTTTCTCTCACTCTCAGCACCCACATTTTCTGCTTAACACCATCACTACGCCACACCTGCCCACAGAGCAGATACCATCGGGTCTGTAGTAAGGGCAACAGAACTAAATAAACAAGTGGGCCCTTAGTTTGTCTCAGTTAGACTTGGCATCTGTTCAAAACATTTCAGTGTGAAGGTGCCACCTCTCAGCCTCCACTTCTCACTGGCTTTGGAAATTCTTTAAAATGACGTCACTGCCTTCCTTTCCACTCCAGCTACAAGAAAACGCTCAAGTCCCAGCATACCTGATTTGTGTCGTGACAGCTTCCTGCCTCATTCATCATGCTCAAGTACAGAGATTTGGCGAGTGGGCTCCGGAGATGCTTCCCAGTCCACATCCTCCGCAGAAACAGAAGAAATGCAACGTAAACCGCAAGCCAGGCACCCCAGAGCAGTATTCTCATCTGCTGAGGTGCAAAACCTGTTGAAATAAAGAAAAAATAACAGTTATATACAGAATATGTCCACTACTGGAATGGAGTAAGGGCCCATCCAAGGTTGGCTCTAGCCTTATGTACGGAAATGCTGAAAAGTGCGATTGGATGGATGGATGGATATAGGGTGGTCCAGATCTAATTATTCAATTTTCATTCCGCTATAATTTATTATGTTTATTACATAGAAAAATCACCCAAAAAATC
>JANRMT010062861.1:8598900-8629359 GCA_026402145.1 Polypterus bichir lapradei | reverse complement strand
CTATAATTTATTATGTTTATTACATAGAAAAATCACCCAAAAAATCCTGGACCATCGCGAAGTGTGTGAACTGACGACATGAAGAATCGTCTTTGAACCGAACTTGAATCGTCCCTGCATAAATCAAAGTCATCCAGACGATCTGGATCTGCATAATTAGACCTGGACCACCCTATAGATAGATAGATAGATAGATAGATAAACAGTATTGAAGGAACGATGGGCTAACACTGCGACAGAGTTTTGGGGTGCCAACCCAGCTGTCCCCGTTTAGATGAAGGTTTTAACCCTCTGACACTCATGCATGACAATAACATCTATCTATCTTTCTATTGAATTGTGTTTTAGATTTGTAATTCACCACTTTGCAGAGATCGGTTTCCACTTTGACACTGAAGAGTCCTTTTCTACTAATCAATGTCAAAAAAGTCAAATTAAGCCCACCGCCACTCAATGTTGTGCAACAAATAAAATGTGAACACTTCCAATGCGGTGAACCATTTTTATAGGTACAGGAAGGTGGATACAGTACAGGCCAAAGGTTTGGACACACCTCCTCATTCAATGTGTTTTCTTTATTTTTCATGACTGAAAGCATCAAAACTATGAATGAACACATGTGGAGTTATGTACTTAACAAAAAAAGGTGAAATAACTGAAAACATGTTTTATATTCTAGTTTCTTCAAAATAGCCACCCTTTGCTCCGATTACTGCTTTGCACACTCTTGGCATTCTCTCGATGAGCTTCAACAGGTAGTCACCTGAAATGGTTTTCACTTCACAGGTGTGCCTTATCAGGGTTATTTAGTGGAATTTCTTGCTTTATCAATGGGGTTGGGACCAGCAGTTGTGTTGTGCAGAAGTCAGGTTAGTTGGACGATCATTTATTTTTCAACAGGACAATGACCGCAAACACACCTCCAGGCTGTGTAAGGGCTATTTGACCAAGAAGGAGAGTGATGGAGTGCTGTAAATGGTCATGAAAATAAAGAAAACACATTGAATGAGGAGGTGTGTCCAAACTTTTGGCCTGTACTGTATATCAGCATCATATTGGAATTAGAAACAATCTTCAAGTACCAAAGTGAACCACCCACCTACCTAAATATGTCAAGGCATAAAAACCTATTTAAGTGTGTTAAGGCAAACCTTCATGGCTGTCAGTCTGCCGAACCATCAGAAATCTTGACCCCACCACATAACTGACCACCACGTTTGAGTGAAACATCGACTCTACTTTTAAAGCCAGGCTTTCCAGTACCATCTGGCCTTCACGGTATGGACAGGCCTCCGAGTTTCACGAATCCTTCTCAAACGACAGTAGGTCTCCTGAGACTTTCCTGGGTTATTTTCTGTAGGAACACCTTCACGAGGACTTTGGAATTTTTAACGGTCAAAGGCTACCTGTTCCTGTAAGTAAAATTTGAGTTTTTTAGTACCCTTAACATAGTCAATGTAATGTGTTAGAAACAGTAAGGCACGACCAGCAATGCTCTATCAGTTAGGCCTTGCATGTGTGTAAATGCCTCAAAACGTTGGAATTTTCCTTTCAAAACGCAAGTCCAGATTTGGTAAAGAGACTGATAAGCTTGGAGATCATTTCTCATCCTGAGTTAAGCAGACCTGGGCTAAAGAGTTAAACAGGCTCACTAAATGTTTGTAGACAGCCTGGCGTACCCCCTTCCGTGAATAAAATTTGTAACTGTCAGCAGAATCCAAGCGTTTGAATCGTGTGTTGTTGCACGTTTCTCGTGCTCATCTTAGCTGCTTGTGCATAATTCATTTTGAAAGTGAAGCGATACTGATAAAGACTTTTCGACTAAGTTTGTATCTGCTCAACTGTATTCTATTTACCGTATAAGTCGGGTCTTGAAACCCGAAAAATCGATCATAAAATCAGACCCCAACTTATACACCCGTTCAAAAATCCATCCATCCATCCATTATCCAACCCGCTGAATCCGAACAGGGTCACGGGGGTCTGCTGGAGCCAATCCCAGCCAACACAGGGCACAAGGCAGGAACAAATCCTGGGCAGGGTGCCAACCCACCGCAGGACACACACAAACACACCCACACACTACGGCCAATTTAGAATTGCCAATCCACCTAATCTGCATGTCTTTGGACTGTGGGAGGAAACCCACGCAGACACGGGGAGAACATGCAAACTCCACGCAGGGAGGACCCGGGAAGCGAACCCAGACGGGTCTCCTAACTGCGAGGCAGCAGCGCTACCACTGCGCCACCATGCCGCCCCCGTTCAAAAATGCGACATTTTAATTTTGTTTTTTTTAAAAAACATCTTCTTGCCTCCTCTAATCTCACATCAGTTCCTCAGACGCATCGAATTTTGTTGCAGCAGTGCAGTTACCAATTTCTTTCGCTACTTCAATGACATTTAATTTAAAACCAGCTTCTATCTGTGGCACCTCTGCAAGAGAACCACCTCTTTCAACCTTCACAAACATATGCAGTTTTCAATACCTAGAAAAAATTTGGAATTAACTTGCTTAGAGATCTTTATATAGACAACGTCTTTGCATCCTATGAACAATTACATTCCAAATTTAACATTCCAGCTACACATTTCTTTCACGATCTTCAAATCAGGAACTTTGTTAAACAGAACCTTCCAGATTTTCCTCATCTTGCACCCTCATCCATGCTAGAAAAAATATTGCTCAATCTCAAGGACTCAGACTCCATCTCTACAATATATAAAATCATTTTACAGTCCCTCCCTTTCAAAGATCCAAGAGGACACTGGGAAAAAGATCTCTCAATTAAATATATCAGAAAAGGAGTGGAAAGTAGCAATGCAGAGAATTCACTCGAGCTCCATATGCGCAAAGCATACAATTATACAACTTAAAATTATATATCGAGCACATCTGTCTCGACTAAAACTTTCCAAAATGTTTCCAGGGCGAGATCCAACCTGCGAACGTTGCAATCAAGTCCCAGCCTCACTGGGTCACATGTTCTGGGCCTGCACCAAATTAACATTATTCTGGACAAAAATTTTTAATTACCTTTCAGACAGTCTTGGTCTCACAATCCCTCCTAACCCATTAACAGCTGTGTTTGGGGTTCTTCCAGAGGGGCTTAAAGCGGAGGAAGACAAACAAATTGTGATTGCATTCACTACACTTTTGGCACGTAGACTTATTCTGATAAACTGGAAGAACCCAAACTCTCCTCTTTTAAGTCAGTGGGAGACCGATGTGTTATACTATTTGAAATTGGAAAAAATCAAATACTCAGTTAGAGGATCCGTACAGACTTTTTTCAAAACATGGCAGGATCTAATCAGTAATATTTTAAAATAAGCTCATTAAGCAAAGAGAATTTATTAATTTAGGTATGTTTACAAGCCTTAAATTTCACTCCGTTTGGCTTGCTTTCTCTCTCAGGGATGGGATCGATCTGTTCTTAACTCAATTTTTCTTTTTGTAAAAATATTTTATTTATTGCTTTGTATGGATTGCAATAAAATTAATAAAAAGGAAAAAAAATAAATAAAAAAAATAAAAAAATAAAACCAGCTTCATATTTTCTTCTGATCAAACGCTCCATCGTAGATAAGGGATGCTCTTACGATAAAGGTGTATGAGGGTGTGAGATACAAAAAGCACAAATCGGTGCAAGCGTTGCTTTGGAATTGTTCAGGTAGCACTGTGTGGCGACGTAGGCGCAATACAGAGCGACAGAGAGAGAGAGAGAGAGAGAGAGAGAGAGGGGGGGGGGTTAGGAGCACACGCTGTTACAGCGCATTACCACACCCACGTAGAAAAAAAGGCTGTGTGCTCTGTGGTTCCTCTCTCAGGTGGGCGTTGGCATATCGTAATCTCTTGGACCAATAGTGTGAGTTTTCTGCTTTTGACTTATACAACCAACATTATAAAATACCAGAAATTACACTGTGTGCACAATTATTAGGCAAGTTGTATTTTTGGGATTAATTTTAATATGAAACAAATACAGTGCCATCAGTCAATCCAAAATGTTAATAAACCTGAAACCTGAATGTTATGCAAAGGAAATGTGAGTGTGAGCATTACCAGGGGAATACACGTGTGTGCAGAATTATTAGGCAACTATTAGTGTGCAGAATTATTATGCAACTAAAGGAAAAATGAAAATTTTTCCATCTCACTTGTTTATTTTCATCTGTTAAAGTGAGAATAATAAACAAACAACTCAAAATTTACAAATAAACATTTCTGACATTTCAAAAAAAATAAAATAAAATCAGTGACCAATATAGCCACCTTCTTTTCAATAACAGTCATAACCCTTCCATTCATGGAGTCTGTCAGCTTCTTGATCTGTTGACGATCAACTTTTTGTGGAGCAGTGACTACAGCCCCCCAGATACTGTTCAGAGGGGTGTACTGTTTTCCTTCCCTGTAAATCTCACGTTTAAGAAGGGCCCACAAGTTCTCAATAGGGTTTAGGTCAGGTGAGGAAGGGGGGCCATGTCATTATTCTGTCATCTTTAAGGCCTTTACTGGCTAGCCATGCAGTGGAGAACTTCGATGCAAGTGATGGAGCATTGGCCTGCATAAAAATTATGGTCTTCTTGGAAGATGTAGACTTTTTCCTGTATCACTGTTTGAAGAAAGTGTCTTCTAAAAACTGGCAGTAGGTTTGGGAGTTGATTTTGAGTTCATCTTCAACGCAAAAAGGTCCAACTAGCTCATCTTTAAAAATACCAGCCCATACTGGTACCTCACCTTCATCTTGCTGGCATCTGAGTCGAAGTGGAGCTCTGTTCCCGTTACTGATCCACAGGCACATCCATCAGGTCCGTCAAGAGTCACTCTCATCTCATCAGTCCATAAAACCTTTGAAAAAATCTGTCTTCAGATATTTCTTGGCCCAGTTTTGACATTTCAACTTATGTTCCTTGTTCAGCGGTGGTCGGGTTTCAGCCCTCCTTACCTTGGCCATGTCTTTGAGCACTGAACACCTTGTATTTCTGGGCACTCCAGGAAGGCTGCGGTTCTGGAATATGACAGCACTGGAGGATAACGGTTCTTGGTAGCTTCACGATTGATTCTTCTCAAATCTTTGGCAGCTAATTTTCGTCTTTTTTTCTCAACACGTTTCCTGCAACCCTGTTGAGCATTTGCAACAAAACGCTTCATGGTTCTATGATCACGCCCCAATATCTTGGCAATTTCAAGAGTCCTGCATCCCTCTTAAAGACTTTTTACAATTTTTGACTTTTTAGAGTCAGTTAAATCTCTTTTTTTGGCCCATTTTGCCTGAGGAAAACAAGCTGCCTAATAATTCTGCACACCTTATATAGGGTGTTGGTCTCCTTAGGCCACGCCCTACCTCATTACACAAATACACATCACCTGACATGCTTAAATCAAATAAGCATTCAAGTTTATACAGCTTGGAGATGGAATATACACATAAAAATGATGATATGGTCAAAATACACACTTGCCTAATAATTGTGCACACAGTGTATACGATAAAATCAAGTCCCGACTTATCCACGGGAGAACTTATCCGTGAGTATATACGGAACATTTTGCATCGCATTATATGAAACATTAAAAACATGTTAGAAGTTATATCAAACATACCTGCAATTTTATGACTATTTCATATTTGTTCTGTATGTACAGTATCTCACAAAAGTGAGTACACCCCTCCCATTTTTGTAAATATTTTATTATATCTTTTCATGGGACAACACTGAAGATATGACACTTTGATCCAATGTAAAGTAGTCCGTGTACAGCTTGTATCACAATATAAATTTGCCGCCCCCTCAAAATAACTCAACACACAGCCATTAATGTCTAAACCGCTGGCAACAAACGTGAGTACAACCGTAAGTGAAAAATGTCCAAATTGTGCCCAATTAGCCATGTTCCCTCCCCGGTGTCATGTGACTCAGTAGTGTTACGAGTACTCAGGTGTGTTAAATTTGGTGTTATCACTCTCCCACTCTCTCATTCTGGTCACTGGAAGTCCAACATGGCACCTCCTGGCAAAGAACTTTCTGAGGATCTGAAAAAAAGAATTGTTGCTGTACATAAAGATGGCCTCGGCTATAAGAAGATTGCCAACACCCTGAAACTGAGCTGCAGCACGGTGGCCAAGACCATACAGGGGGTCCTCGGGTTACAACGTTTTGACATACAACGTTTCGTGTTTACAACACTCACTCCCATAAAAACTTAAAAAAAAGTGAGACATGAGAAGGAATAAAGGTGAGGATTTTTTTTCACTCATTTCTTCTGTTACTACAGTACAGTACAGTATATTTATGTCCTTTTCCTTTTTCTGAGGCTTAGATTTTGTGTTTTTATGTTCTAGATTATGATTTTGCAAATGTGTTAAGATAGGTAAATTACTTAGGCTAGAGTGTGTTTTGACTTACACCAAAATTCGGGTTACATCACTGTTGTAGGAGCGGAACTGTGTCGTAACCCGAGGACCCCCTGTACAGCGTTTTAACAGGACAGGTTCCACTCAGAACAGGCCCCACCATGGTCAACCAAAGCAGTTGAGTGCACGTGCTCAGCGTCATATCCAGAGGTTGTCTTTTGAAAATAGACGTATGAGTGCTGCCAGCATTGCTGCAGAGGTTTTAGGGGTGGGGGGGTCAGCCTGTCAGTGTTCAGACCATACGCCCGCCGCACACTGCATCAAATTGGTCTGAGTGGCTGTTGTCCCAGAAGGAAGCCTCTTCTAAAGATGATGCACAAGAAAGCCCGCAAACATCTTGCTGAAGACAAGCAGACTAAGGACATGGATTACTGGAACCATGTCCTGTGGTCTGATAGGGCCAAGATAAACTTCTTTGGTTCAGATGGTGTCAAGCGCGTGTGGCAGCAATCAGATGAGGAGTACAAAGATAAGTGTGTCTTGCCTACAGTCAAGCATGGTGGTGGGAGTGTCATGGTTTGGGGCTGCATGAGTGCTGCCGGCACTGGGGAGCTACAGTTCACTGAGGGAACCATGAATGCCAACATGTACTGTGACATACTGAAGGAGAGCGTGATCCCCTCCCTGGGCCGCAGGGCAGTATGCCAACATGATAACGAACCCAAACACACCTCTAAGACGACCACTGAGGGTAAAGGTGTTGGACTGGCCAAGCACGTCTCCAGTCCTAAACCCTGTTGAGCATCTGTGGGGGGGCATAATCAAATGGAAGGTGGAGGAGCGCAAGGTCTCTGACATCCACCAGCTTCGTGATGTCGTCATGGAGGAGTGGAAGAGGATTCCAGTGGCAACCTGTGAAGCTCTAGTGAACTCCATGCCCAAGACAGTGAAAGCAGTGCTGGAAAATAATGGTGGCCACACAAAATACTGACACTTTGGCCACAATTTGGACATTTTTCACTTAGGGGTGTACTCACTTTTGTTGCCAGCGATTTAGACATTAATGGCTGTGTGTCGAGTTATTTTGAGGGGACAGCAAATTTACACTGTGATACAAGCTGTACACGGACTACTTTACATTGGATCAAAGTGTCATATCTTCAGTGTTGTCCCATGAAAAGATATAATAAAATATTTACAAAAATGTGAGGGGTGTACTCACTTTTGTGAGATACTGTATGTATTTAGACATACTGAACACCAGCAAAACCAAGGAGCTGGTGGTGGATTTTAGGAGGCCCAGGCCTTTCACGTACCCCGTAATCATCAGAGGTGACTGTGCAGAGGGTACAGACCTATAAATACCTGGGAGTGCAGCTGGATGATAAACTGGACTGGACTGCCAATACTGATGCTCTGTGTAAGAGAGGACAGAGTCGACTATACTTCATTAGAAGACTGGCATCCTTCAACACCTGCAATAAGATGCTGCAGAAGTTCTATCAGATGGTTGTGGCGAGCGCCCTCTTCTACGTAGAGAGGCAGCATAAAGAAGAGGGACGCCTCACACCTGGACAAACTGGTGAGGAAGGCAGGCTCTATTGTAGGCACGGAGCTGGACAGTTTGACATCCGTGGCAGAGCGACGGGCACTGAGCAGACTCCTGTCAATCACGGAGAATCCACGGCATCCACTGAACAGGATCATCTCCAGACAGAGGAGCAGCTTCAGCGACAGACTGCTGTCACCATCCTGCTCCACTGACAGACTGAGGAGACCCCACACTATGTGACTCTACAATTCCACCCGGGGGGTAAACGTTAACATTATACAAAGTTATTGTCCGTTATGCCTGCATTGTTATCACTCTTTAATTAATATTGGTTTTTTTTTGTTAAATCAGCATGCTGCTGCTGGAGTATGTGAATTTCCCATTGAGGATTAATAAAGTATCTATCTATTTAATTATACATGTTCATATATATTGTCACACACGTGCACATGGGAGGCAGCTAAAGGGCCCGAGTGAGGGCAATTCCGAATCTGACTGGGATGTGGCAGAGTGCACCGACTCTTTTTCTCGCTTTCCAGCAGACCATTCACAGGAAGTTCCACCTGGCTCTATTGACGTCACTTCCGGGTCCAGACCTATAGAAGAAAGCCTTGCCGGCTCCGGACCCCTTGATGTCATGTCCGGGCTCGAGCCTATGGCTGAAGACCTTTCCGATCCCGACCCCTTTGACATCACTTCCTATCCTGATCTTTAAAAGCCTCCACCTTTTCCCTGTTCCCTCAGTTCTGTTTTGGACTCCTGTTTGTGCACATCAGTGCTATCAATTATTTGCAATTTGCAGCCCCAAACCTTGCTATGACTCTTTGTGGAGTTTGTGACAATATCTATAATTTTATTAAAATTATGTATTTTTTTTGCCTTCCTTAGTTCCTTAACATCTTTTTTTTTGGATGCTTGAAATGGTGGCTGTCCCAATCTGCGATTTCGGAAATCTGGCAACCCTGGTGATGTGTTGGAAGCAAGAAAAACGGGCAAGTGTGGAGGTCTTTGCCACTTTGACGAAGGCTAAATTGAGATGGCCAGACGACTGGGTCAGAACACCTCCAAAATGGCAGGATTTATCGGGTGCTCCCAATATGAAGTGGTTAGTACCTACCAAAAAGAGTTCTAAAGAAGGACAACCAGTGAAATGGCCACAGGGTCACGAGTGCCCCAAGGATGCGTGATGCATCTGGGGAATGAAGGCTAACCTGTCTGATCCCACGGAAAAGCAGAAATTGCTAAAAGATGTCATGCTGGCCATGAGAACAAAGTGTGAGAACATGCAGCACATCACAGCTTGCCATGCAGTCACAGACGGTCAGACTGCCAATGCAAACCCTTGTCCGCCACCAAAAGCGTCCTACAATGGGCACGCGAGCATCAGAAATGGACCATGAAGCAATGGTAGAAAGTAGCCTGGCCTGATGAATCACGTTTCCTTTGGGATCATGTGGACTGCCAGGCGCGTGTGCGTCTTTAACCTGGGGAAGAGATGGCAGCAGGATGCACTATGGGAAGAAGGCAAACTGGAGGAGGCAGTGTGATGTTCTGTGAAATGATCTGCTGGGAAACCTTGGGTCCTGGCAGTCATGGGGATGTTACTTTGACATGTATTAAAAAGACTGAGTACACCCCTTCATGGAAACGGTATTATCTGAAGTAAGTGGCCTCTTTCAGCAGGATAACACATCCTGCCAAACCGCAAAAATTGTTCATGAATGGTTTGAGGAACATGACCGAGAGTTCAAGGTGTTGACTTGGCTTCCAAATTCCCCAGATTTCAATCCGGTCGAGCATCTGTGGGATATGCTAAAAAAACCAAACCAACAAATCTGATCCATGGAAGCCCCACCTCACAAACACAACTAAAAGGATCTGCTGCTAACGTCTTGGTGTCATGGACCACAGGACATCCTCAGAGAGCTTGTGGAGTCCAAGCCTCGACAGGTTTGAGGTGTTTTGGAAGAACAGTTGTGCCAATAACGGACCTCAAGAGGAAGAAAAGGAGACAATGGGAGTGTCAGGCCTATTGATCAAAATCGATGAAGGAGTGGAATATTCTCATGAGTGGGGAGACCTACACGATGACCAGATATACTTCTTGCACGTCTGTCTCATATTCCGCTTTTCGTTCATCATTCGAGCTCCCACGTAACCAGTCTCTCCTTCAAACACATCATTTTCGATTCACGGCCGTCGTGCCGCGTAATTAGAAAATTTTCACGTCGCGCGCTAAGGGGCGTGTCTCTATATTTCACGTCATTTTCGCCACGCGGCCCTCGCAAGTATAAACTGCGCTTCAGTCCAACAGTACACACTGCCCCCTATGGACACCGAGGAGCGCCGTCTCCGCCGGCCAGGGCTACAAATGGGCTTTGACCGGCACTGACCAAGCGGGGCACAATGACTTACTCTGCCCTGTTTATTCCCACATAAGGCTGGCTACACTGTTCGAGGTTTGCCGTTACAGCCGCTTTTAAATGTTAAAAAAAATGGCAAAACGATTATCGAGGTAGACAAAAGATGAGTGCGGTGGACCTCAACATGCGACATTTATTTCTAGTCCACCTGCTTTGTCCCAACATTCCAATCAACTTTAACACAAATTCACTTGCATTCATATCTCCCCCTTCTTCTGCAGCGTTAATTTACACACAAAGCAGTAAATGCAATGTTACCGCCGATGGTCTTTTTATAGTATTACAAAAATGTGGTCAATTGTATTCTGTGCCCTGGATTAAAAAAAAAAATCAGTTAAATACCTGCTATATAAGTATTCTTGTTTACTGCAATCCCAACCAAATCAAAGAAAATCCGCTTCCGAACCGCTTTAACTTCAAGTGTTACATCGATGCACGTCCGGTCGTCTCCGCCGCTCCTTTTAACCACGTTCCGCATTGGGAATATATCGTAAGTAATGGAAACGGAACGTTTTCATGTTTCATGCAAAAAATGCAATTACTTTATGAGTTAAATTCAGATTTATGCACAAGCTAAACAAACTTCAGCCACATCAAATTTCAGATTTTTTTTGGCTTTTAAAATGTTATGTGACTATAGTTTTAAACATGTAATCATGAAATTTATTTATTTGAAAATAGTTTGCATTTCTCACTTTAAATACCTTGCTATTGTTAACAAAGATCCTCCAATATTTGAATAGCCTAGGGCCTCACTAACTCTAAATCCGACACTGGTTAAATTAATTTTATTCCGAACAATTAAACTGGCGGAAGCACGGTGGCGCAGTGGTAGCGCTGCTGCCTCGCAGTAAGGAGACCTGGGTTCGTGGAGTTTGCATGTTCTCCCCGTGGTTTCCTCCGGGTGCTACAGTTTCCTCCCACAGTCCAAAGACAACAGGTTAGGTGCATTGGCGATCCTAAATTGTCCCTAGTGTGTGCGCCCTGCGGTGGGCTAGCGCCCTGCCCGGGTTTAGTCCTGCTTTGCGCCCTGTGCTGGCTGGGATTGGCTCCAGCAGACTCCCGTGACCCTGTGTTAGGATGTAGCGGGTTGGAAGATGACTGACAATTAAAGTGATTTCATCATTAAGGTTTTGGTGAAGTTTTACAACCGGATGCCCTTCCCGATACTAACCCTCTCTATTTATCCAGGCTCGGGATTGGCATCAAGTTAAGCTGGTATGCCCCTCGTGGCTAAATTAAGTGTTGAGTCACGGGATAAAAGACCAATCCCGCTGGTCCAGGCTTTTTGCTGATGGCACATGTGTTGTGTGTGCACCAGAAAAGAGAAAGTGGAAAGGAAGTTGGAAGAATGGAGAAGGGCTTTGAAAGACAGAGGATTGAAGATAAACAGGAAGAAGAAGAAGAAGACAAAATATATGAGGTTTAATGATGACCAGGATTCAGGAGTTAACCTGCTATTGAAAAGAGCGGATACATTTAAATATCTAGGATCAGTGGTAGCTCAAAATGGACAATTAGATGCGGAGATCACTCTATGGTTTAAGTGTGGGTGAAACAATTGGATACAGAAGGTTTCAGGAGGATTGTGTGATCAAAGAATTAAGACGAAGGTTGAAGGTAAAGGCTTTTAAGATGGTAGTAAGATCAGGAATAATGGATGGAGCTGAGACCTGGGCAGTAAAGGGAGCACAAGAGAAGAAGTTGGATGTGGCAGAAATGAAAATGTTGAGATGGATGTGTGGAGTTACAAAAAAGGACAGAATAAGAAATGAGACAATCCGAGATTCATAGAAGTGCAAGGGAAATCTAAGGAAGCACAGGACAGAGTAGGTTGAAGTGGTACGGACATGTGATGAGGAGAGACAAGGAAGATGTGGGCAAAAGAGTGATGGGAATGGAAGTTCAGGGGGAGAGAAACTGAGGGAGGCCGAAGCAGAGTTGGATGTATAAAGTCAAAGCAGATCTGAAGGAGAAGAGTCTGACCGGTGAAGGGGGTGCAGGACCGAGCTGTATGGATAAGGATGGGCAAGAACATCGACCCCGAATAGAAGTGGGAGAAGAAGAAGAAGAATTACAAAATTGTTGCTTCTGTACAAAAGTGTTGCTTCTGAAACTTCACGGAAAACTCCATCCAAAATGACATCTATTTTTTATACGTCACGTACCCCAAGTAGTTTGTTGTACTGACTGAGAAAAGAAATCACCTCTTGTTTTCAGGGAGAAAGAACGTAGTAAAGATTCCCATAGAACAGGACCCATTTGTGACTAATGTTGGACAAGGGCAAACGATGTGAAGAGCATCCATGGTAAGGTTAGAAGCACACGCTGATCCAGCACATTGCCGCACCCACCTCAAGATCCCACATTAGGACCCGAGTGCAGCCATGGGACGGGTGACACCTCAGCACCCCACTAGCTCAGATGGAATGGAACCAGTGTGAGTTTTTTTTATGGTGGCTGGAGTGCCAATTCTGCCACCAAGCCCCAGGTTTTTCCCTGCATGTTGCAGGGCTGGATGCAGATTAACGTCATACCCAGGACGGAGCAATTGCAGGTTAAGGGTCTTCCTCAAGGGCCCAATGAAGTAGAGTCACTTTTGGCGTTTATGGGATTCGAACCGGCAACCTTCTGCTTACCAGTGCAGACCCCTCGTCTCAGAGCCACCACTCTGCCCATCTATGGTTTAAAAAAAAAAAATCATCTCATGTCATGTCACATAATCCACATGTCTGTAGCCCTCTCACCTAAGTTTCCCCTAAGCAATAAGCAGGGGCAGATCTGCCATCAGGGTACTCTGGGTGTGTGCCCAGGGGTCAGTGACGGTTAGGAGGTCACCCCCACCCCGATGAAATGATGAAGTATCCATGAGTTGGAATGACTAATTTGGAAGTTGCACGATGAAAGTCTCCTGTATCCACAAGTCAGAATGACCAAGGTAACTCATTTCAGAACTTTTTTCCACTTTTATTGTTAAATGGCAACCTATACAAAGGTAAAAACAAAATAGAAACCACTAATTTTTCATTATATACTAGCTGTCCTCCGTGGCTCCACCCACATACCGTAGTAGGTGACAAATTTAAAAATCAATAAAGAATTAATAAAAACGTCATTTTGGCCAAGTGGAAAGGCAGGTACACTCCAACACCAAACATTGCCACTGTATCTGATCGTGTTCAGCCCTGACAGGAGAGCGTCCTACGAGTGGGGAGAAGAGCATGTGGCCGGGATGTCTCTGCCAATCACCAGGGCCCCTCCTGCTCCTGCTTCATCCTCCCCTCAGCCCGCAGCCTCTCAGTCAGATTTGCGTGAATAAATCGCTCCTGCAAGCGAATTGTGATTCTTAGCGCGATGAGAGAAACTGTAAAGTCAACCAGAATGTTGAAGCAAATTATACAAAAAAAAAAAAAAGATCTAAATCCGTTAAGTAGTTCTCTCGTTTGCTAGCTAAGCGGAGTTAAGGTTACGGCCGAGGCAGACGCGCGAGTGAAAAGGGCCCCCATCCCCCTCAGTTCGATGAGACTCTCTCGAATTCGCGCTAATAAATCGGTACTGCAAGCGAACTCTGATACTTAGCGCAATGAGAAAGTCACAAAATCAACAGAATGTTCAAGCAAATTCTAGAAAAAAACCTGATCTAAATCCGTTAAGCAGTTCTCTTGTGGAAAGCGGAGAGACAGACAGACGTTGGATTTTATATATAGATATCGATTTAGTTTTTATATATTAAATTGTCTTATCGCATGACTTTTGGGGGTCAGAGCTGAGGGGTCAGCCATTGTATAGCGCCCCTGGAGCAATTTTCAGGTTAAGGGCCTTACTCGAGGGCCCAACAGAGTAGGATCCCTTCTGGCAGTAACAGGATTTGAACTGTCACTCTTTAAGATCCCAGTGCAGATCCTTAGCCTCAATATCCAAAATGTACAAAAACCTGATTGCCAAAGTGTGTGCACCCCAAAACTAATGCTTTGTTGAAGCCCCTTTTGACTTTATTACACCACTTAGTCTATTTAGGTAAGAGTGTATCAGCTTGGCACATCTTGACTTAGCTGTATGTTTTCCCTTTTCCTTGTAGAGATGTTGTAGATCCGTGAAATTGCGAGGGCACCTCCTGTGCCCAGTCCTCTTCAGGTCATCCTGCAGATTCAGGTCTGGGCTTTGACCCAGAACATTTTTTTTTTGGTGAAGCCATTATTTAATGGATGCTTTGGGTCATTGGCATGTGGCAATTCATCTCCATCTTCAGCTTCCTCAAAGATGCTTGAAGGGTTTGCACCAAAATCGACTGTTATGTGAAGCTATTCATAATTCCCTCTATCCAAGGTGGCCAGTTTAAGACCCCTACAGACCCCTGGGTGACTAAACTCGTTAATAGTGAGTCAATCATACTGTTACCCATGCAGCACGCAGACATCAGGTCATTTAATGCAGCACGGATATTCTCACTTCTCAAACTCTGGTCCTGGAGGGCCGCAGTAGCTGCAGGTTTTCATTCTAACCAAGTGGTTCCCAACCTTTTTTTGGTCATGCCCCACCTAGGCCTCTCTAAAATCATCATGTCCCCCACTGTAACATATACCTTATTCTTATTATTACCTATTCAAAAAGTGAACAAGTAAACAAGCATCCAAAGAACATGGAAACAAAAGAGGGAAAGGATAGTTGAAGTACTGAAAAGAAATCACAAAGAAATTGTTAAAAAAAAAAAAGAATATAATATGAAGTAATATGAAAATACAGCAAATACAGTTTTGAAAACATAATAAGAGATGTGATACTCATAAATATAAAATAACTTTAATGACAGCTTTTTCTGTAATATTTGAATCATTTTATATTTTTGTTATATTGCAAAATTTTATAATCATTGTTACAATTCATATTATTTTAATGGTAAAAACAACTTCTAAGTAGAAAAACCCAAGCCGGGTGTAAAATCATAACTTAAACACCATCACCATCCCTTCTATGTTTATATAAATATATAAATGTCTCTGTAAAAAATAAAAAGTGTGTATTTTTTCTATCATTTTTAACAGTGAATTTCTGTTTTTTCATTTTATAAATTGTTTAACATACCTAAATTCTCAAATTGTCCTCCTTAAAAAGTTACATTGCCGCCCAGCGGGGTGTGCACCCCACGTTGGGAATCGCCGTTCTAACCCTTTTCCTAATCAGTGACCAGTTTTCACTGCTAAATACCTTTTTTGTCCTTTCGTTTTAATAGCCCTGTTTTTAAGGATTCAGTCCTCTGAATTGATTCCTTTCTTCATTAAATGGCAGCCAAACAGAAATGAGATGTGAAACGAGCCGACAGGTGACCAGCTAAACTGGGGCTTCAAGCTCCAACCAATCTCTTAATGAGAAGTCGATTCTTGCCGTTTATTTAATTAAACCCCTTATTTAATTCCATGGCTTGTTGCTGCTCTTATTCTACCACAGCAGACATTTTTTTTTCTAAGAATACCATCAAGATGTTTTGGTGACCTGAGAGATCAGCCTTACTGAGATCATCACCTTTCTTTATTTTCAGATATTGTGTGATGGGCACAGGTGAGCTGGTCATATGGATTCTTGTTTTGTGTCTCATTATTGTCAGTCAGTCATTGTCCAACCCACTATATCCTAACACAGGGTCACGGGGGTCTGCTGGAGCCAATCCCAGCCAGCACAGGGCACAAGGCAGGAACAAACCCTGGGCAGGGTGCCAGCCCACCGCAGGACACACAGACACACACACACACCAAGCACACACTAGGACAATTTTGGATCTCCAATGCACCCAACCTGCATGTCTTTGGACTGTGGGAGGAAACGGGAGCACCCGGAGGAAACCCACACAGACACAGGGAGACCATGCAAACTCCACGCAGGGCCTTATATACTAGTTGTCCCCCGCAGCTACACCCACATACCATAGTAGGCGACGAATTTAAAAATCAATAAAAATGTAATTCTGGCCAAGTGGAAGGTAGGTACGCTCCAACATCAAACGTTGCCACTGTATCTGATCGTGTTTAGCTCTAACGGGAGAGCGTCCTCTGAGTGTGGAGAAAAGCACGTGGCCGTGATATCTCTGCCAATCACCAGGGTCCCTCCTGCTTCCCCCTCCCCTCGGCCCGCTGTCTCTCAGTCGGATTCATGCAAATAAATTGGTACCGCAAGCGCAAACTCTGATACTTCGTGCGATGAGTCGCCAAGCCAACCGAACTCAGGTCTCCTTACTGCGAGGCAGCAGCGCTAACACTGCGTCACCGTGCTGCCGTCTCGTTATTGTTTGGCTGCTAATTAAGGAAAAAGAGACAACTAAGGGGCCGGAGTCAAGTCAATTAAAACTAAAGCAAAAGAAGTTAATTAGCAGCAAAAACCGGTCACTAATGAAGAAGATGGTTAGAATGAAAACCTGCAGTCCTCCAGAACTGGAGTTCGATACCCGTGGCAGGGGTGTGCACAACCAGGTTTTTGTATGTTTTTCATTTTTTTTCCCCCCTAAATGGCTTCTAATTTGTTTTCACTGTGGTATCGGTTGCAATTTTACAATAGAGGTGTAAAAAGTTCCGACATGATTCATCTTGGTTTCATTTTTTTTTACATCACAAAAAGCTGCTATTGAACAGCAGACATACCAAGTCTCCCATAAATCAGGGTCTTGTCTTGGACTCTTGTAAGCGATTCCCAATCTCCCAGAAATCCAAAAAAAAATTGAGAGGAATGGAAATGAAAAGCCCCAAAAGGGGTAACCTAAAAATGAATGGCCACTGGAGTGACAACCCCAAGGGAGACAATGACCGTAATAATTACCAGCAATTCCCTAGTAACCAGCATGCTTGCATGTCCCTCACCCAAACCTCCCAGAAATCAGTTCTGCAAGGGTCAGGTGTCTGTAACAGGGGTGTGTAGTCTTTTTTATATCCCTCTACCTTCCCCTCAAAATCGCACAACAACATATTATTGAATTTAATTCTGAAACACTCTATTTGAGTTAAAGAACACATACAGTACAGGGCAAATATTTTATTTTTTTTTTTGTTTTTTTTTTTACCATGAGGAGTTTTATTAAACATGATCGTCTGATATTCTTTTACAATCATTAGAAAAATAAAGATGTGAGTAAAGTGAGAAGCATCATTTTAAGTGAAACTGTCCTAAATAAATGGCTGTCTCCTTCATGATGTTCCCTTTAACTGTATCAACACAGACTCCTTCAGATGTTACAGTTAAAGAGCAGACAGAGAACGTCCAGGTCATCAACCCATTAAGCGAAGAAAAAAAACCCCATGTGACACACACCTTGTAACCCTGCAAACCAGGGATCCGCATTCTTGTGCGCCTCAAGGGATTTCCACTGCTGGCAACGGGATCTCTTTTCAAGACTCCACATATTTAGACTCCACGATGTGACTGTCCCGTATAGAAAAGGGTTTCCAGACCAGCATCTGCAAAAGTGCCACACAGGCTGGCAGCAGACACACCAGATAGAACATTGCTTCATGAAGTGGCTGCAGTTGAGGTCTAAACAAAAGTAAATAAATACAGTCATATGAAAAACGTTTGGTAGCCCCTCTCAGCCTGCATAATAGTTGACTCGACTTTCAACAAAAAAGATAACAGTGGTATATCTTTCATTTCCTAGGAGTACTGGGGTGTTTTCCGAACAAAGATTTTTAGTGACGCAGTATTTAGTTATATGAAATGAAATCAAATGTGAAAAAGTGGCTAAGCACAAATGTGGGTCCCCTTGTCATTTTTCCGATTTGAATGCCTGTCACTGCTCAATGCTGATTACTTGCAACACCAAATTGGTTGGATTAGCTCGTTAAACCTTGATCTTCATAGACAGGAGTGCCCAATCACAAGTGGTAAAAGGTATTTAAGGTGGTCAATTGCAAGTTGTGCTTCCCTTTGACTCTCCTCTGAAGAGTGACAGACAGCATTGGATCCTCAAAGCAACTCTCAAAAGATCTGAAAACAAAGATTCTGGAGTATCATGGTTTAGGGGAAGGCTACAAAAAGCCATCTCAGAGGTTTAAACTGTCAGTTTCAACTGTAAGGAATGGAATCGGGAAATGGAAGGCCACAGGCACAGTTGCTGTTAAACCAACGCAGCAGGTCTGGCAGACCAAGAAAAATACAGGAGTGGCATAAGCCCAAGCAGGATTGTGAGAATGGTTACAGACAACCCACAGATCACCTCCAAAGACCTGCAAGATCATCTCGCTGCAGATGGTGTGTCTGTACATCATTCCACAATTCAACGCAATTTGCACAAAGAACATCTGTATGGCAGGGCGATGAGAAAGAAGCTCATTCTGCACTCACACCACAAACAGAGTCGCTTGTTGTATGCCAATGCTCATTTAGACAAGCAAGATTAATTGTGGAACAAAGTGCCTTGGACTGATGAGACAAAATTGAGTTATTTGGTCATAACAAAAAGCACTTTGCATGGCGGAAGAAGAACACCGCATTCCAAGAAAAACACCTGCTACCTACTGTCAAATTTGGTGGAGGTTCCATCATGCTGTGGGGCTGTGTGGCTAGTTCAGGGACTGGGGCCCTTGTTAAAGTCGAGGGTCGGATGAATTCAACCCAATATCAACAGATTCTTCAGGATAATGTTCAAGCATCAGTCACAAAGTTGAAGTTACGCAGGGGTTGGATATTCCAACAAGACAATGACCCAAAACACAGTTCGAAATCTACAAAGGCATTCATGCCGAGGGAGAAGTACAATGTTCTGGAATGGCCGTCACAGTCCCCTGACTTGAATATCATCGAAAATCTATTGGATGATTTGAAGAAGGCTGTCCATGCTCGGCAGCCATCAAATTGAACTGAACTGGAGAGATTTTTTTATGGAAGAATGGGGTGAAAAATACCTCCATCCAGAATCCAGACACTCATCAGAGGCTATAGGAGGACAGCGTCTGGAGGCTCAAAGGAGCAAAAGGGGGCTCAACTAAGTATTGATGTCATATCTCTGTTGGGGTGCCCACATTTATGCACCTGTCTAATTTTGTTATGATGCATATTACATATTTTCTGTTATTCCAATAAACGTAATGTCACTGCTGAAATACTACTGTGTCCACAAGGCATGTCGTATATTAAAAGGAAGTTGCTACTTTGAAAGCTCAGCCAATGATAAACAAAAATCCAAAGAATTAAGAGGGGTTCAAAAACTTTTTCATATGACTGTAAATAAATAAAAATCCCACCTCATTCTGGTGAAATGCGTTAACAGGAATATGCAAGAGCAGGACACAATGGATTCAGAAAGTACTCGGTCTCCTTCGTTTTACAACAACAACAAAAATGTTTATTTTTATAGCACATTTTCATACAAATGCTGTAGCTCAAAGTGCTTTGAAGAAAGAAAAAAGAAAAAATAAGATTACGTAATACTAAAGTAACAAAGATTAAAGTAAGGTCCGATGGCCAGGAGGACAGAAAAAACGAAACAAAAAAATAAAACACAAGAAGGCCGGAGAAAAAAAAAAAAAACAAAAAACAAAATCTGCAGGGGTTCCAAGGCCACGAGACCACCTAGCCCCCCCAGGTATATTTAAACATTTTCTTACATTGCAGTCTTGTGCTAAAATCAATTTAATTATTTTTTTTCGCTCATATAGTGACACTCTCTACCTCAGAATGACAAAGTGAAAATAGGCAGGTGGGCAGGCAGGCAGGGTGGTGTAGTGGTTAAGGCTTTGGCCTTCAAACCTTGAGGTTGTGGGTTCAACTGCCACTACTGACACTGTGTGTGACCCTGAGCATGTCACATGACCTACCATTGAACCAATAGGAAAACAAAATCAAATGGAACTAATTGTATCACAAATGTTGTAAGCTGCTTTGGTTAAAGGTGTCAGCCAAATAAGTAAATGCAACGAAATTAGGATTTTAGGAATTCTTGTAAATTTCCTAAAAATAAAAACTGAAATATTATATGGACACAAGTATTCAGACCATTTGCTCTGGCTATATATATATCTGCGGAGGGCTGGCGCCCTGCCTGGGATTTGTTTCCTGCCTTGCACCCTGTGTTGGCTGGGATTGGCTCCAGCAGACCCCCGTGACCCTGTTGTTACGATATAGTGGGCTGGATAATGGATGGATGGATATATATCTATTATAATAAAAAAATCTTGGGAAGAGAAAAAAAGATGTGACTTTCTCAAAGAGATAAGTTCATGTCCTGCGAGACAAAACTTTGTGCCAAGAGATTTAATCATGCCCGGGGCAGGAAAGAAAAGACAAAGAGTAGATGACAAAGTAGAACGTCGTAAAGAATTCAAAAACGTTGGCGCGATACACATGCAGAGCAGGTTAGAGATAATGGAAGTACAAAAATTTGAAAGTCTCAAAAAAATGATAGTAAAGATCGCATTAGTGCAAACAAACAGAAATTATTACTCAGTGAAATAACGGAACAGCGAAAAGAGACCAAATATATTGTTCGGCTCTAAACTTGAAGTCGCAGACTTGTAGATCGTCTAATTCGTGTTGCCATCAGGGAAAAGTTGTATTTCTTCCCAATGAAGAGGGGTATCCGCGAGAATTAAAATATTTGTTATTTGGTGAAAGTGAAATCCCGCGAAAGAAAATTTCAAGCCCCGCAAGACAACACTATGCAAAGAGATTTGGAAAAGTCCCGCCCACATCTAAAACATTTACAACCACGCACACGGTTCAATCATTTCTCATTTGTGTGAATGCTATTGTCAGACACAGTTCGTGTAGAGAGAAAAAAACGATATTCACTCACAAGCAAGTTATACGTTGTGTTGTCACGATGTAATTTCAAACACAGAATCAAAATTCAATGCGATATCGACGAAAAGTTAAATGCGAAAAGAGATTCAATATATGGACATAGGTGATATGACAGAAGTATGTAGATATTGTTTGGCTTTAAACTTTAAGCCAGAGACTTGTACATCATGTAATTTGTGTTGTCATCAGTAGTGTTTCTTCTTAATGAAGAGGCGTATCCACGAGAATTAAAAGATTTGATGTTTGATGAAAGTGAAATCCACATACGCGAGCAGCAGAGATGCAAAGTTGCTGGTGCATAGCGCAAGCAGGGGGGCTGGTGAGTGAAGGGAGCAGGGGGCAAAGCCCTCTAGTATATACAGGTGCCGGTCATAAAACTAGAATATCATGACAAAGTTGATTTATTTCAGTAATTCCATTCAAAAAGTGAAACTTGTATATTAGATTCATTCATTACACACAGGCTGGTGTATTTCAAATGTTTATTTCTTTTAATTTTGATGACTATAACTGACAACTAATGAAAGTCCCAAATTCAGTATCTCGGAAAATTAGAATATTGTGAAAAGGTTCAATATTGAAGACACCTGGTGCCACACTCTAATCAGCTAATTAACTCAAAACACCTGCAAAAGCCTTTAAATGGTCTCTCAGTCTCGTTCTGTAGGCTACACAATCATGAGGAAGACTGCTGACTTGACGGTTGTCCGAAAGACGACCATTGACACCTTGCATAAGGAGGGCAACACACAAAAGGTCATTGCTAAAGAGGCTGGCTGTTCACAGAGCTCTGTGTCCAAGCACATTAATAGAGAGGCGAAGGGAAGGACAAGATGTGGTAGAACAAAGTGGACAAGCAATAGGGATAACCGCTTGTACCCTGGAGAGGATTGTGAAACAAAACCCATTCAAAACTGTGGGGGGGATTCACAAAGAGTGGACTGCAGCTGGAGTCAGTGCTTCAAGAACCACCACGCACAGACGTATGCAAGACATGGGTTTCAGCTGTCGCATTCTTTGTGTCAAGCCACTCTTGAACAAGAGACAGCGTCAGAAGCGTCTCAACTGGACTGCTGCTGAGTGGTCCAAAGTTATGTTCTCTGATGAAAGTAAAATTTGCATTTCCTTTGGAAATCAAGGTCCCAGAGTCTGGAGGAAGAGAGGAGAGGCACAGAATCCACGTTGCTTGAGGTCCAGTGTAAAGTTTCCACAGTCAGTGATGGTTTGGGGTGCCATGTCATCTGCTGGTGTTGGTCCATTGTGTTTTCTGAGGTCCAAGGTCAACGCAGCCGTCTACCAGGAAGTTTTAGAGCACTTCATGCTTCCTGCTGCTGATGAACTTTATGGAGATGCAGATTTCATTTTCCAGCAGGACCTGGCACCTGCACAAAGTGCCAAAGCTACCAGTACCTGGTTTAAGGACCATGGTATCCCTGTTCTTGATTGGCCAGCAAACTCGCCTGACCTTAACCCCATAGAAAATCTATGGGGTATTGTGAAGAGGAAGATGCAATACGCCAGACCCAACAATTCAGAAGAGCTGAAGGCCACTATCAGAGCAACATGGGCTCTCATAACACCTGAGCAGTGCCACAGACTGATCGACTCCATGCCACGCCGCATTGCTGCAGTAATCCAGGCCAAAGGAGCCCCAACACTATATTATGAGTGCAGTACATGCTCATACTTTTCATGTTCATACCTTTCAGTTGGACAACATTTCTAAAAATCCTTTTTTTTGCATTGGTCTTAATTGATATACTAATTGTCCGAGATACTGAATTTGGGACTTTCATTAGTTGTCAGTTATAATCATCAAAATTAAAAGAAATAAACATTTGAAATACATCAGTCTGTGTGTAATGAATGAATCTAATATACAAGTTTCACTTTTTGAATGGAATTTCTGAAATAAATCATCTTTGTCATGATATTCTAGTTTTATGACAGGCACCTGTATATATAAGTTTGGTTTCATTAAAGCTGGACATATTTTCAGGGAGTGTACGCCCCCTGCTGGATTCATTACGGTCCTAGTATATGAGGTATTTATTACTGTATTTCAAGAAATGTACCTTGACACATAAGCCTGAATGGAACATTATAGACAAGACATTTTTCTTTTTTTTTTGGTGTGTATTATCAATATCCTTCCTTATTTTTTGTGTCAACTGTTTGCTTTGAACTTTACTAAAACTTTTAGCACAAAGGCTAAAAAAAGTACTGTGGAGTCTTTTTTTATTTTGTAAACAAGTCATAGTAACTGCTAGAGTGCCTTTCTAGTTAGCTGTATTTTCAACTATTTGGAAACCCTCAACAAACACAGCTATCGTTTGTATTGCACAGAATCAGTCAGAGAGTGTGTGTTTAATAATAAGAAGTAAGTTCATTTGTACTTGTTTTGTATCGCCCGTTTGTCATAAATGTAAGACGTAGCATTTCTTGAAGTGTAATGTCTAGTGCTTCTGCAATAAGTGTATTTGCCTCAGTGTTATGTATATACAAAATATTTATAATATTTTGTAATATCTTCATGTCAGTACATTAACATATTGCTATACTATACATTTGTTGGAATTAATTTATTGTTAAATTTTGTTACTTTAACTGCCAATAATTTAGTAACTGGACTCAATTGTGAACAATAGTGACATCCAGTGGACTTTTGTGTAAGTTACTAATTGTTTTACTGTATTGTTTCTTTATTGTAGAACACCGCATAAAATTTAAATTATATTTAGTTATGCAGTAGAGTCTTGCTTATCCGACATAAACGGACCGGCAGAACATCGGATATGTGAAAATGTTGGATAATGGCAGGTGTTAAGAAAAAGTCTATTAAACGTCATGCTATAATTTTACACATTACAAACCTAATAATCATGTTTTACAACAAAACAACAGAATAAATTAACTGAAAAAATGAACATACAGTTACAGAATTGTCTGAAGTTAAATACAGTATTACTGTACTTAAAAAGTTCAGTCCTGTGATGATTTAAAGACATTTTTGATCTAGTCTGCTTTCCTGACGAGTGCCGTTTCTTCGCTGTCAAGTCTCGCCATCTTTACAGCATCATTATGTCGATTCCTGTAGCTTCTTCTTGTTGCTCAATGTAATTAATTGCAGTTTCTAGAGCCTTAACTCCGTCACTCATATAGTCAACATCCGTATGAGCGTATACTGTTTACTACAGCATTGTGACTGCGTGTGTGTGTGTGTTTATGCTGTGACGTGCGAGTCCCCGTCTTGCACCCGAAAACACGAAGCTGAGGCTCAGTACTTTAGCAACACCAGCTTTATTAAGCTTGAAACAGCAACAGCGCGGTTATTTATTGTAGCGGGATCTGCCACTCTCCTATACACAGACACAGCAGTCAGGCAGGGTTGGGGGGAAAGTAACACTGTGCCCTGCGCATTTATAATGTTCCTTGTTGCTTGTATCACCCATTGACGGTATAGCATGTCCGTGATCTTTTTGGATTCGCTTTTATGGCGAACTGCTACAGCACTGGGTGGATGCGGTTGCTTTGGGACGCTTTTCCGCGTGTCGTCACGTTGGGTGGAATCCCACAAGAGTTTAGAAACTCACTCACACCAGCCATGATTCTTTTCAAAGGTAAAGTGCAGGTTAATTTACTTTATGTATTTTTACTTTATATGTTGTATTAATCATTTTTATATGAATAGTTATGGGTTGTGGAACGAATCATCTGAGTTTCCATTATTTCTTATTGGGAAATTCGCATTGATATACTGTACGAGTGCTTTGGACTGCAAGCACATTTCCAGAACGAATTATGCTCGCCAACTGAGGTTCCACTGTAATTAGCTGCGGTAGAGTCGGGAGCAACAAAAAAAATAGACTACGCTCACGCTCGCAACTTGCAGTTCTTCTTGCCAATTGTTGTGTTTTTTTTTTGCAGTGGGACGTCGGATAATACGGAATGTTGGATAAGCGAGACTCTACTGTATATAGAGCGTAACTTTCCTTGTGAGCTGCAGTGTGGAGTACTCTTGACTCATCTACCGACGTTCTGACTGGCACTCTGGAGTGAACATAACATAACTCCTTACAGATATACAGGGCTATTCAAAATGAAACAGTAGATTTCAAAAATGTATTTCAAACAAACTGTATAAGACACAAACAGATTCCGCACATCACTGGATAGAGGAAAGTTCCAAGTTTAAAAGCCCGCCTAAAAGTACCAGTGAATGCCACGGAGTGCTGTTTCTCGTTTAAAGTAAAATGGCGACAACACCACAAGAGAAATCATTTTGCGTACTGCAAAGTGCAACGTGAATTCTGCTGATGGTTCAACAAACAGCTGCTTCATCATAAGCAAATTTTTTAGTGGCAGAAAAAATTCATAGAAGAAGGTTGCATATGCAAATGTATAAGTACTGGTCATCCACACACGTCAGATGAAAATGTCGAGTGTATCAGAGGTGTGTTCGAACGAAGCCCCAAGAAATCCACATCATAGTCAAGCATTGAACTTTGAATTCCTCAAACAACGGTATGGTGTATTCTTAGTCAGCGTCTGCACATGAAGCCTTACAAGTTGCAATTAGTGCCGGCATTGCATCCTGATGACCATGAACAGGACAATTTTCCCGAACAACTCATTTTTTCAGATGAATCAACTTTCCACCAACTTGACTCTGGTAAGGTTAATCACCACAATGTTAGAATTTGGGGGTATGAAAATCCTTGCATAGTCGTCGAACATGAAAAAGACTCACCGAAGGTAAATGTGTCTTGTACCGTTTCTGACAGCAAAGTTTATGGACCTTTCTTTTTTTGAGGAGCAAAATGTGACTGAATTTTCATACCTGGACATGCTACAAAAGTGGTTGTTTCCCCAACTTCAAGAAGATTCGAATCACTTCATTTTCTTGCAAAATGCTGCCTCTCCTCATTTCCACTTGGAGGTCTGGCGGTACCTGAACGACACCATTCCAGGACGATGGATTGGAAGAGATGGACAACAAGATCTTGCTCATTGTCTATGGCCCCCCAAGTCTCCAGACCTTACCCCCTGTGATTTTTATCTATAGGGGTATATTAAAAGAAAGAGCGTTTGTTCCACCTGTGCCCGCTACTCTTCAAGATTTGCGACATTGAATTGAGGAAGCTGTGAATTCAGTAACTAGGGACCAGTTGACTCGTGTGTGGCCTGAAATGGTCTACCGTTTTGATGTTTGTCGCGCTACACATGGTGCTCGTGTTGAGTGCATGCAACCTCAAAGACCAAAGGACCAAAGTTTGAACTTTCCTCTATCTAGTGATGTGCGGAATGTGTTTGTGTCTTATACAGTTTGTTTGAAACACATTTTTGAAATCTGCTCTTTCACTTTGAATAACCCTGTATACAAGTCCCCTTTGCCACAGACCCCAACACTTTATTCTGTCCTGTTTCTTTCATTGTTAGTTTTTTTGTTCATTATCTGAACTTTCCTTATAGGATACTAATGTGCGAACCTTCCAATCAAGCACAAAAAAGTATTAATTTGATGCTAAAAGCAAGCAACCAATAAGATGTGCTGATGCTAGAATTTGCAATGTTTTTCACTGCATCACTCAACGGGGGGCATGTGGCACCTGCTTTCTTAATTCTGCTTGCTCTTCTGCATTGTCTTGGTGTTGCATTTTTCAAACACTCTTTCAGCTATGATGCATTTCATCAATTTCATTCTTGTCTTTATGGGTAGCGTAAACTCTCAAAACAGAAATTCTTTTTGCATAATACATTTCACAGCAGGGGTCTCCAAGTCCAGTCCCGGAGGACCACCGTGGCTGCAGGTTTCCATTCTGACCCTTTTTTTAATGAGTGCCCTGTTCGTGCTGCTAATTAACGTCTTGTCAATTCATTTTAATTGAATTGCTTTTTTAAGGTTTGTTCCCCTGAATTTCTTCATCGTTCCTCTGATTTGCTTCATTTCTTTCCTTAAATGGCACCCAAACAGAAATGAAATGTGAAGTGAGGGAGCTGACAGAAGACCAACTAAGTCAGGGCCTCAAACTCCAACCAACCAGCTGCTTAATGAAGTGCCGGGTCTTGTCGTTAATTAAGCTCGTTCTTTAATTCTATGGCTTGTTGCTGCTCTCATTGTGCAATAGGAGAAATTTCTGAAATTGTTGATTTTCTCTTTTCGAAGAGCTCTGCTAAAATGTTTTGGGGACCTGAACAGATTGACATTCCTCAGACCTTCATCTTTCTTTATTTTCAGATATTGTATGATAGACACCAGTTGTTTTGCCTCATTTTATATGAGCCAATCCCAGCCAGCACAGGGCGCAAGGCAGGAATAAACCAATAAAACCCTAAACCACACACACACACACACACACTAGGGACAATTTAGGATTGCCAATGCACCTAACCTGCATGTCTTTGGACTGTGGTCGAAAACCGGAGCACCCGAAGGAAACCCACGCAGCCACAAGGAAAACATGCAAACTCCAAGCACGGAGGACCCGGGCAGCGAACCCAGGTCTCCTTATTGTGAGTGTGCTGCCAATGAGACCTTCATCTTTCTTTATTTTCAGATATTGTATGATGGACACCAGTTGTTTTGCCTCATTTTATATCTCATTATTGTCATGTCATGTCATTGTCCAACCCGCTATATCCTAACTACAGGGTCATGGGGGTCTGCAGGAGCCAATCCCAGCCAACACAGGGTGCAAGGCAGGAACAAACCCTGGGCAGGGCGCCAACGCAGGGCACGCACAAACACCCAGCACACACTAGGGACAATTTAGGATCACCAATGCACCTAAACTACATGTCTTTGGACTGTGGGAGGAAACCCACACAGACATGGGGAGAACATGCAAACTCCATGCAGGGAAGCAAACCCAGGTCTCCTTAATGTGAAGCAGCAGCGCTACCACTGTGCCACCGTGCTGCCCACAAGACCTTCATCTTTTTTATTTTCAGATATTGTATGATGGACACCAGTTGTTTTGGCTCATTTCGTATCTCATTATTGTTTGGCTGCTAATTAAGGAAAAAGAAACAATGAAGGGGTCTGAGTCTTCAAGAACAAGTCAATTAAAATTAGTTCAAAAGAAGTTAATTAGCAGCAAAATCAGGTCACCCATTAAGAAAAGGATTAGAATGAAAACCTGCAGCCATGGTGGTCCTCCAGGACTGGAGTTGGTGACCCCTGTAATTCACAGTATTTTTTTTTTTTTTCTTTACTTCAATGTGCTTTATGTGTCTCCTCTTACAAACAAGTAATAAATAGAGTTAATAATTGTAATTGCTTGCCAGATACAACAACAAAAGAGACAAATAGTGTTGTTATTGTGCTTTGATCTCATAAGGCACTGCAGGCAGATGAGATTTGGCAGATTACACCACAGTGCAATGCCAAGTCGTGTTCTCTGCCGTATTCTGCTGACAAGGCCGTCCCCTGTGAGTGTGAGCTATTCTCACCTTTCCAACAACATCCATCACATCGCTTCTCCTTTCTTTCTTTTTGTTTTTTTTAAACTGGCCTCTCCTACTTTTATGATTCTTAATCAGTTGGTCAAAGGTATGTGTTACGTGTCCTTTTTTTTATTACCTTACAGATTTTACATCCCAGAAATTTATAGATACCCTTGAACAACCCCTGCTGGCCTCACCTAAGATCCAAGGTGGAGGTGGCGCCCTCTTTTATCTTCTCGTAGTCAAACTGATTCAGAATCGTAACAACCAGCATAGGAGCTAGGGACTGGGCCGGCTTTGTGAAGAGGGCGTTTGTACCAAACACCATGGAGGATAATGGGGAGCTGAAAGAAGAACAGAATTACTGCAGAACTACTTGTATGGAAATTCATTTTCTGGCAACTTGTTGTCATTTGTTTAAAAATTCATTTCACTTTAACATTCATTCACTTTACCTTGTTTTGTTCCAGCACAGGCTCATGGGATATAAGAGCCTATTCCTAAGGGGACCAGGAGCAAGTGGGAAACCATACCTGAACAAGATGCCAATCCATCACAGACCATACTTTTCTACAGGGAGAGTACACTGGCACAGGTTTGCTGCCATTCTTCTCTGCATAAAACTTCTTTACACTTTTTGCCCTCTTCTCTCGCTTTCTTTTCCTGTATTTTGTTTTATTGTTTTATTCCAGAGTACAATTCCATGCTTGGGTATGGATTTGTTTTTGATTTCTGATTTCATTAAAATCTAGAGTGGTGCTGCACTAATCTATATATGAGGTGTGATCAAAAAGTACCGCGAATGTTGATGCAGAGCACCATCCAAGAGCAACGCAAGACAATTCAATGCCGGTTCTGAGCCGAGTTTGTGACGAGTTTCAACTTGTTTGGTACTGTCAGTCGTTTGTGAGCCACTGTTAAGTTCAAATGTGTTTGTCAAGTTTGTTGTTAATAATGGATATCGAGCAACGCATTTTGTTTCAAATTGCAAAAAGCTCAGGAAACCCATCAGATGTTAAAATCAGTTTATGGTGACACTGCACTGACAATTAAGACTGCTTACAAGTGGTTTGATTGATTTCGTAATGAAATGATCTAACTCGGTTGAAGACGAGAAAAGATCAGGATGTCCTTCAACATCAATAACCGAGGAAAATGTTAAAAATGGTTTCATTCTTCATCATGACAACGCTCCTTGTCACACATCCCTTTTAGTACAACACTTTCTGTCAAATGAAAACATTACGCTGTGTCCGCATCCACCTTATTCGCCGGATCTGGCACAGTGCGACTTCGGGCTGTTCCCTAAATTGAAATTGAAAGGCAAACGATTTCAATCCATTGAGGACATCCAGGCAGCCACAACAGCCCAACTGGAACAACCGGAAGTGCTGCCGGAAGGAATACCAGGGACACCCGGAGTGCTTCCGGGTGCTCATATGGCACTTCCACCACACCAGGAAGTGCCGTTGGAAGGCTGTCACAGAGCACCTGGAGCACATCCGGGTGACTATAAAATAAGCCGCCCACCTTGAGCAGGGGAGTCGAGTTGGGAGGAAGAAGGCAACACTCAAGAGAAGAGGTGGAAAGGTGGAAGAAGAAGTACGGAGAGGAGAGAAAGGACTCATCTAAAAGTGTTTGGTGCAAGAGCACTGTGTTGTGTGCCGCACTGTGATAATTAAACGTGTGTGTTTGGAATATTCGTTGTCTGTCTGTCTGTGCCCGGGGCTGGATTACCACTAATATATATATATATATATATATATATCTATACACATATACATACATTATATACATACATACATACATACACACACATATATTTTCAACATTTTGTTATGTTACAGCCTTATTCCAAAATGGATTAAATTCATTTTTTTTCCTCAGAATTCTACACACA
>JANRMT010062861.1:8580065-8593900 GCA_026402145.1 Polypterus bichir lapradei | reverse complement strand
TATTATATTATATTATATTATATTATAATATAATATAATATAATATAATATAATATAATATAATATAATATAATATAATATAATATATAAAAATGTACCATGCAGTTATATAGGAATAATGTATTTTTTTCTTTTTAACAATATTTTCATTCTACTTTTCTAGGTGTTCTAATTGTTTCATTAATCCATTATTTACTAATTAGTGGGTCTGATGCTAAAGTAGTTGCCACCATTGATTATTCCATGTTGTTTGCCAGCGTGTATGCTCTGCTCATTTTAATTGTCATTAATAAGATACAACGGAGAGGGAAAACTGCACAGAGAAAGGGTAAAAGAGAATGAAATCAACAAAAGGGAGTTAAGCATTTAAATCTCCAGCAACAGCAGAAATATTTCTAAATGTCTTATAAATATAAAAATCTTGCTGATGTGAATGTAGAATAAAAGAAAAATAATACCAGCTAATGAAATGAGATCAGTGCTATCAGGTGTTGTCACTGATTAGGAATCTGGTGAGAACAAAAACCTGCAGCCACAGGACCGAGTCTGGGAAACACTGCTCTAGTGGATTTCTGCAAGTAGCTTCAAATATAACTTTCGGTTAATTCATCGGGTTTGGTGTCTCTGTATATTTTGTATTTTATGGTTTGGACCTTGCGGAGGGCTGGTGCCCTGCCCAGGGTTTGTTTCGTGCCTTGCGCCCTGTGTTGGCTGGGATTGGCTTCAGCGGACCCCCGTGACCCTGTAGTTAGGATATAGAGGGTTGGATAATGGATGGATGGATGGTTTGGACCTTTGCTAGTTATAGACAACATTTTTTCTCTTTTGTCTCCTGGTTCATTCCTTAACTCTTCCTTTCATGGCCTACCCTTTTGCAGCTCTGGCAGTACACCCCTGAACAACACATAGACCATCGATTTCTCCATTTAAAAAAAAAAAATTACCTGCGCTGGTGCTTTTGTAAGTCAGTATCAATGATATCAGCCAGGGGCAAATTGAACAAACTGAAGGTTGCCTGGACCATCACCCTATAAAAAGGAAAGGAAAAAAAGTAGGTTCAGGATATTGTAGGTTGTGGTCAAAAACAGCCCCCCCATACACAGACAGACATGACACCAGATGTGCAAAACACACACGTTTATCTTCTTCCTTCTTAACAGCACCTCACAATGCCCTTCCAGCTAAACTCAGTCCCTTCTTTTCTCTCTTTTCTTCTCTTTCTGCCGCCCTCACTCCTCCACACACAAGCTCCGTCCTCTTCCTCCCAAACTTCGGCTCGTCTACTAGAGTGAGGCAGCCCCTTTTATAATACCCCAGATGTGCTCCAGGTGCTTCATGATGATCTTCTGACAGCACTTCCTGGTGTGCCGGAAGTGCCGCATGTGCACCCAGAAGCACTCCGGGTGTGCCTGGAATCTCTTCCGGCAGCAATTCCCAACAGGGTTGAGCTTCTAAGCTCTGATCTCGTGGCCGCCATGCAGACCAAGGTGGCTACCCTCTCCTAGGGGAGGTATTGTCCCATCTCCCGGTCCTTCTAGGCGTCCCGGCTGGGAATGACACAAGGAGAAAAGCTGGAGTATCTGGAGAAAAACTCAATTAGACGCAGAAGAACAAGAAAACTCCACACAGACAGGGACCAAGCAAGGGTTTGAAGTCCAGTTTCCTGAAATTGTGAGGCAGCAGGTGCCACGTATATCGTAAATTCATATACATTTGCAAATCAAGTCATATATAGTATTGCTAGACATCCACTGTATATTTGCACATCACATGTGGTTGAAAATGGGCAGCATGGCAGTTCATGTTTCGGGTCCTCCCTGCATGGAGTTTGCATGTTCTCCCCATGTCTGTGTGGTTTTCCTCCCACTGTCCAAAAACAGAACTCTGGCTACCAGAGCTTCACTGCAGATCTCGAACGACTACTCACATATCTGGTCTTACCTGCATCAGTATGTCCTCTCATTAAGATTATGGACTACTCACATGCTGCCAATGAGATAAAGAGCCAAGATGTTGTAGTATTGACGCCCAAGGAGGAAGACCAAAGCTGACGCTAACGCTTCAAGATAGAATGTGCATAGGATGATTCTGTAATATCCCACTCTTCTCAGTAGGTTTTGGCTACTCAGGACCAGGAGCTGTAGTAATCAGAAAATAGAAGTTAAATGGAGAAACCAGACCGATCACAAAGGTATACATATAGTGTCATGAATATGTGTCCTCACCTGAGGACAAATGAACCCTGCTCCATAAAGGATGCTCTTCACTGAGGACGGGAAGGCCCCTTGGGGTATGAGGTGCTCCATAAAGATCATGGCAAAGTTGCTGTAGAATGCAACCAGGAAAACTTGGCAGAAGTTCATCGAGACAAAGCACAAGAAGTCTTTCTGCGTTACGATCTGCCTGGTCATGGAGAAGACAGCAGTCAGGGACATGCCAGCCACCTCTGATTTCTGCCCTCTTTCTCCAGAGCCCTTCCAGTCTTCTTTGTCATACTGGCTGATAGTGTACATGCCAGTGTACAGCATGCAGGCACATGCCAAGAAAGCCACGGTAATGGTGAAACCCTGGAAGTATGGGAAGTTCTCCATATTGTCTGACACCAAGCCACAAAACAGCACACTACAAGAGCCCACCAGAGAGGCAATCTGGCTATACTTGATGAGTGTTAGCCTGTTCTCATGCTGGCCAGATATCTCTGCAAAAAGAGCACATTGAGCTAAGAGCACAAAGGTCAGCATGCCATCATAGGCGAAAAGGGATACAATAAGATGCAGGCCACTCAGAGCGTCTCCCGCCTCATATGTCTTCCAGGGAAACCAGGGGAGCAGAAATGCCAGGGCGTAGAAAGGTGCTCCATAGAGAATGGAGAGACGTCGACGTGCACAGCAACGCACCCTGGAATTGTCCTGGATGTATCCAAAGAGAGGATCGTTTACTGCATTCCAGATCATGTACAGGACCTACAGTGCAAAGAAGAGGAAGGGACTGGTCAGGGGAGAGAGCAGAATGTCAACTCGGGGTACACAAGAGCATCCAAAAAGTAATCGGAGATCTCTTTTCATAGCACAACATCTACTGAAGGAAACTGTTTTTAGTTAGTAAAAACAAGAGCTGGCGTCAGAGACAGGTCATAGGTAAGCAGGTTTTTGTATACAGGTCCTGCTCTATGGTCTCTGAGGCTAACATTTGAACTGTCTGACCCTGACTGACAATATTAATGTGGTTCTGGGAGCAGCAGAACCCCAATGATCTCAAAGGGAATTCAAACTTTGTGACAGCCCACATGGAGTTGTCTTTTGTTCAGTAGTGGTTTCTTGTGTGGTGCGGATTGGCTCCTTCGTACCTCTTCTATAATGAGAGCCTCTTGAACCCGACACTGTCAGTACCGTAACCGAGATGAGCATAGCAGATTAGGACAAAACACACCAAGCAGGGGGATGGTGAAAACTGCATGCGCTTTTTATTAAAAACTCAACAAAAACAAGTGTACAAAAAGTGCAGTGCTCAGCCGTTAATAAATAAGTAATCCATAAAAATGTCCAAGTGTTAGTGGAGGTTAAAATGATCAAATAAATAAATCCATTAAAACAAGGTTAAAAATTCAGGCAGGAGTCTTCTTTAAAATTCTCAGTACCCAGTGTTTCTGTTTAAAAAAACGATTCCTCCCCGGCTTATTCTACTCGGACCTCGCAGCACGGGGTGACGTTCACCAACAGGCACAGACATCTTTCAGTCCTGGCCCGTGTCCCTGCCGCCCAATCCAGGGTGTTCCATGGGGAGCCACCGGACTCTGCTCCCGTGCCCACTACTGCCTTTCCAGGCTTCACTCTGTGAAAGTGCACCGTCCTCCCACCGCTGCATTTGCAGGCTCCACCCGGTCAGAGGATACTCCTAAGTGTAACGATCACTCCTGCTCCCTGGTTGCTCAAGAGGAGTGATCCCCGTGCCCCCTCTTGAGCGCTGGCCACACGCTACTCCCTGGGACACCATTCCTGTCTGCCTGCTTCTCTCTCTAAGCACTGGTTCACTCCTGCTCCTGCCTTTTTCTCCGTCTTGCTAACCTCTGATCCTCTTTCGTTTAAATTCTCTTGTCTTCTTTTCTCTTGCGCTGGCTCGTTCTTAAGACTCCATGGGCACAGTGTCTCATGGGCATTGGAATCCACACACAGACCACTGGGTATGCGCCCCCCTCCTGGCCTCACCAACACCTCTTCCAGTAGCAACCCAAGCTTTTTCCTAGATGGTCTCCCATCCAAGTACTGGCTGGGCCTGAACCTGCTTAGCTTCAGATGAGCTACCTGTTCTGAAGCACATGTAGATGAGAACAGAAATTTACAAAATCGCCTTCCTGCAAGTTCTCGTTTTACATTGAACCTGCCAGGTAAAAACAATCCATAGCTTATTAAGCGACTAGAATTTCAAGTCCTGCCACATAAAGAATGAACCTTTTCATTTACTCGAAGAACAATCCCAGATTTGGCCCCACAAATGAATAAACCACTTTACTTACTGCTGGTCTGTCACCTGATTTCACAGTCCCTTATTTTGCCCACTTGTTGTGCTTTTTCAGCTTCTTTGGAATTAAAATTTCATAAACCCCGAATGTTTAGTATAAAGTATGTCTTTGTATGCAATGACCCAACAACGACTAAAACCTTGAGTAATCATTTTCAAACTATTTCTACCAGTTACAAATGCTCCCTGTCAGGTTTAATGTTTATAAGCTAAAAAAATGTTTCATAAGTCATATTTTAACTGGATTTTCTTTTAACACAAAGCAAACAAAGAGGAATGATAATTTATTAACTGCGTATGGGGCACCCGTTACATGAGCGTAGAATCTAGAAAGACCTCCAAGCACCATTTCTTTCATTGAAGCATTACCAAACATTATAAACCACAGAATTATTATTTGCAATTCAAAATCTGAATACGAGGTGTGGCACCAGAAAACTCCTGATTTACTTCTCAGACCATCCTGCACCTCAGAGTTAAGATGTCCCACTACTAGTAAGATTCATAAGACACAATGTATAACAGTCCAGGGTCGGTGTGAAAACAGGCAGCTTCTAAATCTCAGCTCATTTAAAGACTCCTCGGTGGTCTCTGAGATGAGCTGCCCTTTCCAAGGTGCGCTTCAGTAGACTGACTGAACCCTTTAATCACAGTGAGTTTGGGAAATAATCAAATCCATCCATCCATTATCCAACCCGCTATATCCTAACTACAGGGTCATGGGGGTCTGCTGGAGCCAATCCCAGCCAACACAGGGTGCAAAGCAGGAAACAAACCCCGGGCAGGGCACCAGCCCACCACAGGAAATAATCAAATCCCACCACTTAATTGTGTTGTTAATGTAACTTGAAATGGGTCAATTTGCCCTTTTTGCCCATCAATCTGTACTCAATAGCCATAATGGCAAAGTGAAAATGGGTTTTTGGAAAACTTTGCACATTTATTATGCAAGTACCATAGTGGATGGACAGGCGTCCCAAAGGGGATGGAGGAGGATTCCTTGCCCGACTGGGACGCCATAATAAAGGCTTCCCAGCCAGGAAGGAACAGGAACCCTTACTCAACTCAGGAGGCCAATAATCCTCTTGTGGTCAATCCTCAAGAGGCAGGTGGACAAACAAAAACCCACCAATTCTGACAAACTCCAACCATTGATTATGCAAGAATGGGCTGCCATCAGTCAGGATTTGGCCCAGAAGTTGATGGACAGCATAGCCGGGCGAATTGCAGAGGTCAAGAACAAGAAAGGCCAACACTGTAAATATGGACTCTTTGCATAAACCTAATGTAATTGTCAATTAAAGCCTTTGAAACTTCTGAAATGCTTGTAATTCTACTTCAGTATACCATAGAAACATCTGACACAAAGATCTAAAAACACTGAAGCGGCAAACTTTGTGAAAACCAACACTTGGGTCCTTCTCAAAACTTCTGGCCACGACTGTACATTTAGAAAAGGCCATTGATTCTGAAGTTGCCTGGTAGAACAGACCCTGCTCCAGCTAAGTGGATTTAGAAGATGGACGGATGGATTAAGACTGCCAACTAAACTAAAACTGTTGCCTCCCAGGTGAATTAAATCACCTCACTCTTATGGGTACTTCAGAAGAGGCTGTGATATTCATTGATTACAAGTAATAAGCCCCAATCACAGATTTTTTTGCTTGCGGGTCCTTTCTTCTCTCTACAGTTTTTGATTAAATGGAGGTTACATTGAAAACTACACTAGAAAAAGGCCAGTTGTAATCCCAGTTCATTCACTTATTGTGTGTGCAAAGCCAAGTCACCTTATGCCATGTGTGCTTCAGGGGAGGCTTTGTACATCATGAAAATGAACTGAGAAATGTCCCTGTTGAACCCTCAAGACAGTACCCGATAAATGTCTCACTGACTGCATCACTGATCTTAAACTATGGATGGAAAATAACTTTCTCAAGCTTAACGCCAATAAAACTGAAGTGTTACTGGTAGGTCCAAACTGCTGACTTTCTAAGGCAGCCAACTGCTCTGTTTCTATTGATGGTGCACTTGTCAGACCTGCTCCTGTTGTCAGAAATCCTGGTCTTTTGTTTGATTCACTTAACTTTGAGCTACACATTAGGTCTCTTTCCAAAATTTAATTCTCTCATCTCCATATCATTGCCTGCCTCCGTCCGTTTCTGTCCTTTAATGATGCTCAAACTTTGGTTCATTGTTTCATAATGTCCCGTCTGTAATTCCCTCTTCATCTGCCTTCCTGTAAAATCTACACAGAAGCCACAGTACATTCAGAACTGCACAGCCAGAGTCCTCACCCACACAAAGTGTTTTGCTCACATCTCCCCTGTTCTCTCCCAGCTTCACTGGTTCCATCAAGGATTAAATTCAAGATTCTGCTTCTCACCTTCCAAGCCCTACATAACCTCACTCATCTCCCAGCTCCTTACAATCCTTGTCGCTCGCTCAGGTCCTCCATATTGTCCCATGCACCAGACTCTCCACCCTGAGAGGCAGCTCCTTCAGTGCTATAAGCCCCTCAGCTCTGGAACTCTCTTCCTCAGTCTCTCTTGAGATTGCTCCTCTTTCCGCACTTTTAAATCTCAACTCAAAACTTTCCTCTTCTATGAACTTCAGCCTTCTGTGTAATTTTTTTTTTTTTTAATCTGTACGTAAAGCGACCTTGGGTTTGTGAAAGGCGCTCTATAAATGTAACTTCTTCTTCTTATTATTACTATTCACTACACCAAAGACAATCAGTTCCCCTTTCCTTCAAATTAAATAAAAGAAATACGCTACTCTTGTTAAAAAAGAAGCTCTACAGGATGTACTATTAAATTGTTTGTACCACAGTGATGGGAAAGGTAAAATCACAAGACTCACAATGTGGCATTCCTCTTAAGTATCATACAAGCTTACCTGGGCTTGATGGAAAGCTCCCTCTGAGATCTGGTACTTGTTGAGAAACAATTTAACATAATAGAAGCTGAAAATACTGGTCATCATGCAGGACCCTAGCGTTGTCATGGAGTACGCCAGGGCATTGTGGTGGATTGCAAACATGGGTAGCCTCATCCTTTCAATAGCCGGAGTCCTTGAACACTCCTTCACAGAAAGCCGCCTGTGCCTGCAGTTCATAAATTAACAGCTGGCCTCCTGGATGGAAAGAATATGTCAGGGTTACACAAAGCTTAAAGACAGACATAAAGGGTCCAACCATATACTTAAAACACCACCTATGGCAAAATATTAACATACAAAACTGACTCACAAAACATAACTGACATTAATTTTCAGAATTCCACTCATGATATGAAAGATCAGCTTATTTTTATTACATTACTCAGTGCCATTACAAAGTACAGTGATCCCCCGCTGTATCGTGATTCAGCTATCGCGCCCCCCGCTATATCGCGGAAAAATTCAACAAGTACATCCTACCTGTAGTGTACTTTGCAGCCAATTCATAACAAAGCATACGGTTTTCAGCAGTCACTACGGTAGACAAAGAGTTTCGCGTCACAGTTCCCAGACGATTTCTTACAAGGCCCGTTATTGGCTGAAAGAGGAGACTCAACCAATCAGAGTGGGATTTTCATTCTCTTGGGCTCTGATTGGCTGCTGCTAACGTGGTGAAATCTCGCAAGAACTGCGAGCGTGGGTCCCCGACACATCTCAGTTCTCTGCGTATCGCCTACCTTGCTTGCAATCCGATTGTTGTGAGCAAACTTTCTGTGAACTTTTCATTTTGTTTAAAGCCCTACGATGGCTCCCAAGCGTTCTGCATCTTCTAAGAAGGGAAGGAAAGAGTTACGCCGACATCACTTGCCATTACGGCTTGAATGAATAAACGGTTTGCTACATTATTATTATTATAATATTATTATTATGATGTTACTCAGGGCGGAGCGGTGGCGCAATGGGTAGTGCTGCTGCCTCACAGTCAGGAGACCTGGGCTCGTTTCCTGGGTCCTCCCTGCGTGGAGTTTGCATGTTCTTGCCGGTTTCCTCCCACAGTCCAAAGACATGCAGGTTAGGTGCATTGCCGATTCTAAATTGTCTCTAGTGTATGCGTGCCCTGTGGTGGGCTGGCACCCTGCCCAGGGTTTGTTTCCTGCCTTGTGCTCTGTGTTGGCTGGGTTTGGCTCCAGCAGACCCCCCGTGACTCTATAATTAGGATATAGCGGGTTGGATAATGGATGGATGGATTATGTTACTCATACCCTTAGCCCGACATCCACATATCATATGTGTTTACAAAGTGTGTTTTAATAAGTTTACATGTGTTTAAAGTGTGTGGGAGGGGTATTTTAAGGCTTAAACTAAAAAAACAAATGTTTATTTATATGGTCTTTCAATATCGCAGATTTTCACCTATCGCTGATGGGTCTGGAACGTAACTTCCGCGATAGGCAGGGGATCACTGTATTCTGCTCCTGCTCATTTTAAAATTTTGCAAACTTAAAGTAAAATGTATTTACATGAAATATTTGTAGTCAGATGTCCAAAAGCCAGGGTGTCAAACTCTGATCCTGGAGGCCAGCAGTGGCTACAGATTGTTTGCTCTGACTGCTTAATTAGTAACTGGTTACTGTTGCTAATGGAACATGCAGTACTTCTTTTGTCTTGCTCGGGTCCTAATCTGGGATTCTGAGGTGGTTTGTCATGTGCTGGGTGAGGCAATGTGTTGTATCGGCGCCTGCTCCTAACCTCCTCCCTCACTCTCTCTATTTAGTTGTACCATTTCTCTTATGCTGAACAGATTTAATTCAATTCATAAAGCCAGCAGTTTTTGTAGAGCTCATCTTATATTTACTGGCCATTTTGGACTTGTGATTAATTCTTCTGTTGCTCTTCTGGTTTGTACTGAACTTCTTATGTTTCAAAAAAAAAAAAATATATATATATATCCCCTCACATATGCTTTAAGTGTTTGCCAGACAGTTCCTATTATTATTATTATTATAAAAGTTGAAAACAGTCGGGGCAGTTTTGAATAAAGCGGTTGAAGCTGACAATATGCAGTCTAAAATAGTTAAAAAATCTATTCAGGTGCAATTAAGTCATAGATCATGAGGGAGCCACAGGACTAATGACTCACAGAATGGCTTTTAGAAGTGTGGGTATTAATGGCAATGTGTATTAACAGAGTGTTGAATTTTGGAAAGCTTAATTCTTGAAAGGTATTCAAAGGTAAAAATAAATGTTAGAATGAGTTTTTCATGTATTCTGTACTATTCATTGTAATTGCAATAGTGCCAGTACATGGGCCAGGTGGTAGTAGCTACCTGCTCAGATGAAGGTGCCTTACACCTCTCCTGGACCCCAAAACCGCAGAGAAGAGGCTCTACTTTCTCTGCTGTTCTTTTTCCGGTTTTCTGTGGTGGTGATCTGCACCCCCACCACCCGATCAAAGCACCATGCTGTCCCTACATTGATGGATTAAAGGCCAGAAGTCCACATCATCAAGTTCTTGCTTGTGAACCCTGAGTACAATGAGAACTGATTGAGGTCATTTATGTTAGGTAGAATGCCTAGAGGGGGCTGGGTGGTCTTGTGGCCTCGGAACCCCTGCAGATTTTATTTTTTTTTTTACTCCAGCCGTCTGGAGTTTTTTGTTTTTTCTATCCACCCTGGCCATCGGACCTTACTTTTATTATATGTTAATTAATATTGCCTAATTTTATTTTTTAATATATTTTGTCTTTTTTCTCTTTCTTAATCCTGTAAAGCACTTTGAGCTCCATCATTTGTATGAAAATGTGCTCTAGAAATAAATGTTGTTGTTGTTCTAATGCTGCATTTGATCCTGCGCAGTCAGTTGCAGAACTCAGCCAGATTCTACTGAATGTAGGTGGCGGGGTCTCGATGCGCCAGGTGGGAGCTGCTTTACCAGCCAATGAATGTCTTCAGCATCCTGATTACATATGTATGAGGATGATTAGCATGCTCCATATACGGTTGTTTCAGGGCAGCGGAGGTGTGTTCATATATGCAAATTTACAAGGCGATTGTGATTAATGAATGGCAAATTATGTAGAAATGTGTGTAGGCCAGCTTTTATAACTATGATTTTTCTTTTGTTTTATCAGTGAGGCCCCTGGTCATTTTTTTTTGATGTACTTTTCTTTTCACATTTCTGTTCTGCTGTCTCTTATGAGTCAGTATACAGTACAGCCCTTAGTAAGGATTCTGGAGGTATCTACTAAGGGAATACTCTACCGTATGGCTTAATTTACAGTACTTGTTTGCTTCAACTTGCTAGGCTTAATTTACTTTAATTGTTGCAGAACATCTGTGGGTCGTAACCTATTAGTTGCTCCCTGAAGAAGGCCCATCTGTAATATTCAGAAATTTCCCTTTTTTCAGGTTTTGCTAACCTAAACTTTATATTTAAACCTTTGGTTTTCACCAATTTAGGTCATTCATTGCATTTCAACCAGCGCAGTGGAGTCGGAGTTGGAGACAATTTTGGGTACCAGTGGTCGGGGTCAGAGTCGACAAAAATGTACCGACTCAGACTCCTAATAAATTTAAATTGTAATGAAAAAAAAAAAATACAGCAAGTTCAAATGTCCCATTTCACAAACAATAGTCATAATTAAGTACTTCTCTGATGTAAGAATAAAGCCCAATGCATAGTTGTGTTACTATTGCAGTCACCGTCCTGTTCCACTGACAGACTGAGGAGACCCCACACTATGTGACTCTTCAATTCCACCCGGGGGGGTAAACGTTAACATTATACAAAGTTATTGTCTGTTTTACCTGCATTGTTATCACTCTTTAATTTAATATTGTTTTTTTATCAGTATACTGCTGCTGGAGTATGTGAATTTCCCCTTGGAATTAGTAAAGTATCTATCTACTAGTGTGAAGTTCAGGTGAGCTATTATACAACCTGACTTTCACATATTGTAATCTGGATTATGGTAAATTACAAAAAGTGTTTTCATTTTATTTCAGATATAATGTGTTTAACAAGTTCATGTGAGTGTAAACAAGTGTAATGATGTAGGTGGAGGTGTGTGTTATGGCCTGATGGGTGTTCAGGGGTTCTTGTCTTTCGTTTAAACTGGCCAATACGGTAAAGAGTCAGCTTCCGAGCCAGTAATTCTGTGGTGAAATGACGTGTATGTTGCCTTCCTTTAATCAACATGGAAAATACATTAGCATATTAAATACAGAGGAGTCAGAAGTATCAGAAAGTAAGGAGTCGGAATTGGAGTCGGAGTTGAAGGATTTATCTACCGACTCCACAGCCCTGATTTCAACTGATTAAATTTGAAGAAAAGCTGGAAAAACAAAGGTGTTGTAAAACTTTTGACAGGTAGTGTACACGTAAAACAAGGCTAATAATTCTGGCGTTTCCATTTTCTTGGGGACTGCTGTTTGGTCTGCTCAAGCCTATACTAGTGAGTCTCTTTCAGAAGCACTAGAGGAGTAATGGGCTGTGCCAGTACCACCACTCACAGTCAGCACTTTAATATGTGCGTGTGTGCACTTGTATGTGTTAAATTCAGGGTGTGTGAAAGTGGGCCATACAATAATAAATCTAGGGAGCCCCACTCACCTCACAACAATACAACGCCTTCTCCACTGGAGGATCCTTTTGTTATATGCAAATATCCCACCTCATTGTCAATTCAGTGCTGATAAAAGAAAAGAGAGATACAATTAGAACTTGAGAATTTTAACAAGCAAATGAACTAAACACATTACTGAAGAATGTTCATCCAATTAGATCACAAGGAGGAAAATGAATATTCAAACCAACATAGGTCTTGAACTCTGATTTATTTACTGACTTCAGCATCGGTTTTTCCATTTTCTGGCAATTTCTAAGTTAGTGTGCAAACACTTATCTGTGTTTTTTGATTACACTTTATCATGTGATATACTGTACATCATCTACGGCGGCAGGTGTCCAGCTCTGATCCTGGAGGGCTGCTGTGACCGCAGGTTTTCACTTGAACCACTTTCTTAATTAGTTACCAGTTTTTCCTTCATTTTAATTGACTTGCTATTTAAGACTCACATTCCTTAATTGTTCTCTTTTCCTTAATTAGCAGGCAAATACAAAACAATCCAGCGAACCTGTGCCCGCCATACAATAAAAATATCTGTTATAAAGGAAAGGCAATATATCTTTATCTATTTATTATACAGTCCAGTGGTGCAGAGAGATGAAACATTAAAGAGAAAAGAAAAAGCCTTTGTTTCACCAAAACAACACCTCATACCTGCACGTTTAAAACAAAACAGAAAAAAAATGATGATTGTCCAAGCCATAAATACCGTAGCTGAGACTAATGAGACTACCCTTACAGAAAGTCTGGAAACAGCTAATATTGCTACCTCTAGAAGCCTGTTGCAGCAAAACACATTCTGGTAACACCGACACAGACGTGAACAAAAAATGTGGATGACAATAAGACCACTGCAGGAGATAAGATGGCAAACCTGAACAAAGAAACCTGTCTATAAGGACTTTTGCTTTATTTGGTGCAAATATGCCCACCTGAAAACACTCAGTTATATATTACCTTTTATCCCCACAAAGTGACCACAGGTCATTTACAAATGTTTAATTGATGTTCATTAACTGCACCATCAAAAGAAAGTTGATTTCCTGCAGATGTGACTTTGCACATCTTAGCTACATGAGCTAAAAAAGGAAGATGAAATGGAGCCAGTTCTGGATTTTATTCCGCTTCAATCCCTATACCTGATTTATTACTGACATATGTGATGATCCCAGAGTGTGAATATATGCATGGGACTGGTGGGGGTAACAAGGTGAAACATGTTTTTTTTTGAGTTTTGACACCCAGGGTCCTGTGAGGATCTTAATTTTGCCCTGTTAGTCACATTTCTTCCAACATTCCTTAAAACAAATTTGTCAGACTGATTGTGTAATCCTAACAGGCCCTGTGTGTGCGCAAGATGGCCCTGTGAGGGACTGGTGCCCTATCCATAACCTTTTGGTTTGTGTTGCCGGAGTAGGCTCCAACACCTTGCAACCCTGTAGCAGATGAAGCAAGTCTGAGAATGAAGGGCGAACAGGTCAGAATTCTGGCCAGGCTTATCTGTCTGTAGGCTATCTGGTACTCTGTCTAGATAGATAGATAGATAGATAGATAGATATGAAAGGCACTATATAAAATAGATAGATAGATAGATATGAAAGGCACTATATAAAAGATAGATAGATAGATATGAAAGGCACTATATAAAAGATAGATAGATATGAAAGGCACTATAGATAGATATGAAAGGCACTATATAAAAGATAGATAGATATGAAAGGCACTATAGATAGATAGATAGATAGATAGATA
>JANRMT010062861.1:8567049-8580055 GCA_026402145.1 Polypterus bichir lapradei | reverse complement strand
AGATAGATATGAAAGGCACTATAGATAGATAGATAGATAGATAGATAGATAGATATGAAAGGCACTATATACAAGATAGATAGATATGAAAGGCACTATATAAAAGATACATAGATAGATATGAAAGGCACTATATAATAGATAGATAGATATGGAATATGCTACATAAGACAGAGCTAGTTGGATAGACGGATGTATTTTTTGTCCCTAAGGAGGAATTATAATTATATGACAGTAAAACAAACTCATTTCAATTGCCATAGGTAAACAGAGTTCAGATTTTTTTCCTCAAACTTTTAGGTAATGGGACCATACAAACAGAGGTAAGGAAAACATCAGGTAAATAGATATGTGTTTTATAACAATTAAAATGAACTTCAGTACCTTAATACTCTTTTATTATGACAATGAAGAGTAGCAACTGTTGCATGTTGGTTGAATATGCAATTAATAATGTCACCGTACTCTGTATACATGTACAATACAATCCATCCATCCATTATCCAACCCACTATATCCTAACACAGGGTCACGGGGGTCTGCTGGAGCCAATCCCAGCCAACACCAGGCTCAAGGCAGGAACAAACACCGGGCAGGGCGCCAGCCCACTGCAGGGCACACACACACACACACACACACACACACACACCAAGCACACACTAGGGACAATATAAAATCACCAATGCACCTAACTTGCATGTCTTTGGACTGTGAGAGGAAACCGGAGTACATGGAGGAAACCCACGCAGACACTGGGAGAACATGCAAACTCCACACAGAGAGGATCCGGGAAGTGAACCCAGGTCTCCTAACTGCGAGGCGGCAGCATACATTACAATATTTATAGTAATGCTACTACTACTACTACTACAAGTTTTATCAGTTCATAAGTGACACAGCGGAGAAAGAGCTCATTGCATCAGCAACAGACACAAGGGAAGCCATAGACCAACTCTGGTTAGGCCAGTCTAGCACTGGCAATCAGCATTTTTTTTTGGACTGTAGAAGGAAATCAAAGCAACAGGATTAATAAAACCACAACCTACAAGTTATCCTAGTTTGTTAGTCCATTCAATCATTGTCTGAATCCTCTTAAGTCAACTACAGGATTATGGTAGATCTAATCTTCAAGCCAGGGATCAGGTAGATTTCCAGGAGATAATGAATTTTTTTTGTGGGGGTCATGGAGAAGATGCCAATTTCCAGGACATTTAATATTTCTGGTGTCTGTTCAGTGCGCATGGCAAAAATCTTAGGTGTGCATTGCCTCCCTGCAGCAGCACGTATCAAGTTAAAATCCCTGACACCTGCCAATTGAGTAGTCAAAGGTTTGGCATCCATATACACTCACTGAGCAAACCATTAGGAACACAACACTAACACTGGGTAGGGCCTCTCAAAGCAGTCTCAGTTCTTCATGGCATGGATTCCACAAGATGTTGGAAACATTCCTTTGAGATTCTAGTCCACGCTGACATGAATGATTGCATCACATAGTTTCTGCAGATTTGTCAGCTGCACATTCATGCTGCAAATCTCCTGTTCCTCCACATCCCAAAGGTGTTGTATTTAATTCGGATCTGGTGACAGGGGAGGCCACCAAAGAACGCATTGTCATGTTCACGTCAGGCGGCTTTTACATTGTGGCATGGTGCATGATCACGCTGGAAGTAGCCATTAGAAGATTATGGCCATGATGGGATGTAGCTGTGGCATTCTGGCAATGATCAATTCGTATTAACAGGCCCAAAATGTGAAAGTATTCCCCAGACCATTATGCCACCATCCCCAACCTAGAATGCTAACATAGGGCAGATTGGGTGCATGGAGTTATGCTGGTTTGTGCCTAATTCTGACCCTACCACCTGCCTCAGCAGAAATCGAGATTCACCAAATCAGGCTACATTTTTCCAGTCTTCAAGTGTCGGGTTTTGGTAAACCTGTGCCACAGCAGCCTTTAGATTTTTGTACTTGGCTGATAAGAGAGGAACCCGAGGTGGCCTTCTGCTGTCCTAGACTCAAGGTTTGACATGTTGTGCATTCTGAGATGCTTTTCCTCTCACCACAGTTGTACTTAGCGGTGATCTGAGTAATCATAGCCTTTCTGTCACCTTGAACCAGCCTGGCTATTCTCCACTGACACGTCTCATCAACAAGCAGAACTACCACTACCAATATGGTGCAGTGGTAGCACTGCTGCCTCGCACTAAGGAGACCTAGGTTTGCTTTCCGGGTCCTCCCTGCATGGAGTTTGCATGTTCTCCCCGTGTCTGTGTGGGTTTCCTCCGGGTGCTCCGGTTTCCTCACACAGTCTAAAGACATGCAGATTAGGTGCATTGGCGATCCCAAAATTGTCCCTAATGTGTGCTTGGTGTGTGTGCCCTGCGGTGGACTGGTGCCCTGCCCGGGTTTGTTCCTGCCTTGTGCCCTGTGCTGGCTGGGATTGGCTCCAGCAGACCCCCATGACCCTGTGTTAGGATATAGCAGGTTGGAAAATGACTGACTGACCATTCTCAATAAAATCTAAAGACCAGCTATCTTACACCAAAAATCAGGTCACGGTCAAAATCACCGAGTTCACATTTTTTTCCCCATTCTGGCGTCTGATGTGAACATTAACTGAAGCGCCTGACCTGTATCTGCAGGATTGTATTGCTGTCACATGACTGGCAGATTATATTTTTTACAAGGGTAACCAGGTGTACATTTGTTCCTAGTAATTGGCTCAGTAAACGCATATGGATGTACATGCAAGGTCCTTTGCTCCTTCTTGCCCACTCAGATCTGCTGATAAACGGTGTTGTCACCGTTGGGTGATGCCACCTCTTCAGATGTAGTAGTTAAAATTAAAAATAAAAATTTCTGCTGATCTGTCACGGAATAACACCACTGAAGAAGATAACAGTGGTCACCCAGACCCTATTACTGGTTATGAAGGGGTCTCCATTACTGTTCAAGCTTCAGGGCCCCCACAAATGCAACATCGGTCTGCCACCATCTCTGATGCTGTTTATAAAATCTCTGCAAAGCTTGGGCCTAAATGGATAGGACCAGCAATTGTTTCCATAAAAAAATCATGACACTTTTTGGACGTGTACAGACTTTTGACTGGTAGTTTAAATACTACGCACCCCCCATATTATCTCTTACCCCTTGGAAACAAACTAATAATTAATCCATCAAAACTACTAGTAAAGCAAAATGGAACACGAAAAGGTCATAAAAAAAGATTAGCTAACTACAAATATCGTTTCCAGGTGCACACCACAAGGGAAACAACTTCCCTGAGACTGCTAAAGGGACAAACCACAGTGAAGCCACCTTGAGGAGGTGGCAAGGCACGTTGTTCGACGTCTCCAACTACACACCTTTGTCCTTTCTGTGCTCAGGCTCTGTGGGTCTTCACGAGGCTTGGGTTTGTAAACAACACGCATGCACGCCCAATGATCTGTTCGCACAAACACGCATTAAGATTTAAATCAGTAAATTAAAACATACGCCGCACGAGTCCCGTCCCTCTCCTCTCCTAGGATGGCAGGTTCCTTCGCTCCTTTTGTCACACGGAAGTGTGCGCGAAGGCGGGAGAGCCCAATACGAAAGACCAATTGGCTGATTGGTTTCGCTTTGACCCCGCCTACTGTGCCCTGATAGGTTCTTCTTAGAAAAACCATGCCTCTTGGAATCTTTAGAATTCGACAGGACGTCACATTGTCCAATTTACATAGTCTTGGGAGGCGGACTGCCACGTTGCTGCTGTGGCGGACGGAGCGTTTGTGTGCTTCAACTCGGAGGCAGGGCTCGAAAAAGAGAGGGCGGGCGACAGATGAGAAGAGAAGGGAAGGGAAGTCTGCTTGCAAGAGCCGTGCAATACACGAGAAGATGCTCACCGACACAATAATGGACGAAGAGTTCGAGATACGTGAAGAGGAGCCCTGGTACGACCAGCAGGACCTTGAGCGAGGTAAGAGGCGAAGTGTGGAGTCCGGGTGTACAACTGTTAGTAGGGTTCGCCTTTTGGGGGGTCAGCTTATGTTCCTAGGGGAGTTTGTAAGTGTAGAGCCCGATATGTCCCCTGACTGTGTCTCCAAACGCCCTGGCCAGGAGACCTCCACCCGCGACATTGTTTTGTGATTGAGTACACGCGTCCGAGAGTGAGCAGGCCCCCCACTTCTAATTATGTATCCGCTCATTGTGGCAAACGCCCTGGGATATTTAAACCCAGCGCGAGAGATTTTTTTTTTCCGAAAACGATGCTGCTTTATCACTCCGTCTTTTCTGGTATGACCGTTTGATTTGATGTCCATCTATTAGTGCGTTGTGCCTTTGGGGACTCCCAACGGCATCCCGAGGGTTGCGCTCAGAGAAGCCCGAGGCCGAGTGAAAGGTGACCCTGAAGAGGACGGGGTACCCAACTCGCTGCGACGATTAGCAAACTCGACAGCTATGTGACAGCTCCTCCCTTTGGTTTTACCTTCGTGGATCATTGCATATTTTTATCTTGATTTTAGCATACAAATTATACGGTGTCAACGGGCGACAACCTGCTAGGTGAGAAATAAAGTAACGGGAGCATCAGCAGCGGTGCGATGCGTTCATCGTTGTTGTTGTTCTTTTGTTTATCCCCATGATTTGACTTTTTTTGTATACAACAAAGACTCTTGCAGTACATGTAGTAAAGCATCAGCGATTAAACAATAGAAGCAACTGCGGTGATCGTAGTAGAAGGGCAGGACATAGGAGAGTAGTGTCGGACGGGGGCGGGCACCGTCACGTTACTTTCACCACTGTTATCTATAGAATAACATTTTTGCCAGAATAAAATAAATTAAAAGATACTTATAAATAAACCCACCAGAATGTACAGCGACATATATAAACGTGTCAATATATTCAATTACATAATTAACTAAAAATCATCTGATTATTATGAAATACTGTATCATTTTATTTGTGTTCAATAATGTAGTTACCTTACATTTGATTGTTGCATTGTTTTTAAAAGTCTGTTTATTGCATAATGCGACTTTTCCGAACGGCAGATTTAGAATTATGATAGTCTTTCAGGCAAAATAGGAAGAGATCATTTAAAGCGAATGTACGATAGATTGGAAGTAACTTCGGCGGACAGACTAACCCAGAGGTAAAGGGACTTCCCTTTGTCTAGATTAACAAGTAATGAAACGATCTTGAAATGACGCGTAATGGGAGTTAATTCGATAAAATACAAATGTTGCATTTAAAAATGAGGCAAACCTACAACCATGGAATGTTAGATAGCCATATTGTTGAACCAAAATGTTGTCTTATAACAATGAAGTAACTTATGTTTAGTTATGCATTTATTTCACAGTTCTAATTACTCATTTATGTATTTTCTCATGTGATTATTCATTTCATAATTGCCTTTTTTTATTTCATTTTGATGCAAATGGTATTCAGTAGTTAGCAGAGGTCGCAATGAAAGTCCAAAATGAAACACATTGGTAAATTGAAGGGTTTATTTGAGAAAATGGCTCCTCTGTTCTATTTTTTTCATCATTTTCTCATAAACCCCCTGGGATGATTGACTGTTAGAATTATCTTTTTGATTGTAGGGCAGACAGACCCAACCATGGTGGACGGCTGAGTCGTAGCAGGATTCTATCACAGCCAATTTAACAACAGTTCCTTTTGTACTGTGATAAAACCTCAATAGTAATTAGAGATGACAGATCTTTATTGTCACATAATCTGAGGGAATACAGGGAAATTCTTGTGTTATAGTTGTGATGATGTATAAATAAGTACAATAAATAAAGTGAATAAATAAATATACAGTAAAAAAAAAAATGGGGGGAGTAATGAACATTATAAGTTTACATAAAACAGCAGGTGGGTACAGTTCATAGTGTTGAGCGGGTAGGATCTGGTTACTGGAAGTTTATGGCCTGGTGACTGAAGCTGACCCTGAAGTGAATGGAGCTGGTAGTGCTTTCCATAAGGCGCAAGTGAAAATGGGATGAGCTCGGTGGTTGTCATCCGAGATGGTGATGGGTTCGGCTCTCTTCACACTCTGCTCCTTGTTAGACATTTCTGTATTTATGTGATTCATTCAGGAGAGTGTGCAATTTTTTCTAAAACCTAAGATGACATTTTTGCTGGTTATAAAATTAATAAAAAAAAAAAAGTTTAAAAAGGAGAAACAGCCTTATAAGGCGTACCAGACTGATAACTCCAATGTTAATACTGCAACACTCAATATGGATGGTATGACAGTATAACCAATAGACATGAATTGACTTGAGTGTATAAACGCATGAGGGCAGCCATTAAGATAAACATCAGGCAAGTTAATAGGCAGTTAGTGAGGGATATTGCAGATAAGGCGAAAGATGACCCAAAGCGATCCTTTCCATATTTTAGCAATTTAGTAAAAGATCAGACAAGGAGTGTATCGGGACTAGTATGGTGGATTTAAAATATACAGGGAGGGAAAAGACATATCCTTCAAAGGTGGCCTTTTCCTAAAGATTTCACATGTGAGGAAAGGATAACCTCTTGGCAGTAACAGGAACTACTAAGAAGGTGCTTGGTTATTTGGAAGTCACAGAGGAAGAAGTGCAGCTTTGGTTAAATTAGCTGAAATCTAGCAAATTGCTAGGACCAGATAACCTGTATCCTCGCATGCTTGAAGAGGTTAGTGAGGGCACCTCTAACACATTTTTCAAAAGTCACTGCACACAGGGAAATTAATGGCATACTAATTTAAATAAAAGTGATGATTGAGCAGATTCAAGTAACTATAGACCAGTAATCTTAGTGTGTATCATGGGCAAATTAATGGACTGAATCATTAAGGAGAAGATTGAGTAGCACATTTGGGGTGGGGGGGGACGAGTTTCAGGCAATAGCCAGCATGGGTGATATGGGGGGGTCAGTGCTGGAGCCACTGCTATCCTTAATATATATAAATGATATGTGTAGGAATATAAAGAACATACTGGTGAAGTTTGAAAATACCGCCAAATTAGGTGGATTGGCAGGTAAAGTAGCAAAAGGAGATTAAGAGGTGACATGATTAAAGTGTTTAAAATTATGAAGGGAATTAGTCCAGTGGATCGAGACTTATTTTAAAATGAGTTCATCAAGAACACGTGGGCAGTTGGAAACTTGTGGAGGGTAAATTTCGCACAAACATTAGGAAGTTTTTCTTTACACAAAGAATGATAGACACTTGGAATAAGCGACCAAGTAGTGTGGTAGACAGTAAGACTTTAGGGACTTTCAAAACTCGATTTGATGTTTTTTTGGAAGAAATAACTGGATGGGACTGGCAAGCTTTGTTGGGCTGAATGGCCTGTTCTCGTCTAGAGTGTTCTAATCTGTTGACAGAGGCACCTGGATAGCATACAGGCTTAGGCAGATTTCCGACAAATGTAATACCTTTCATTTACTTACATTAAATTTCAAGTAGGAAGTAAAATTGTTAGATCTGAGTACACAATGGGAGGTCTGAAACTTGAAAGTGCACTTTATGAGAAGGACCTGTTTGTCGTGGTGGACTTGTCACCATCAACTTTCAGGCATTTTTCTGAAGCCATTAAGAAAGCTAGCAGTAAGTTAGAGAGCACCCTGATGTGTGGGGAGTGCAAACCAAAGGCGGTTATGCTTAACTCTTTCAGGGCTGATGTCGACTTTTGTCAAAAGGAGGAGTTGACGATGGTAATCGACTGTAAACTGTGACAAAACCAACCGTTATGTTTTAGTTGGACTCTCGTTGCTAAAAGGAAAGTTAGATTCATTGGTTTTGACCGAGATTTCCTGCACTCACGTGAGTAGCAAGGCACAAACAGCAAAAATGGCACTGACATCTGGCGAAAGAATAAAGCGAATGCATAAAGCAAAATACTCTGTGGACGATGTTTTGCCTATTATCTCTGAACTGGACTATAACTTGTCGGACTCAGATTTTGATACTTGTGATTGAAAACGAATGTGAGGTTCCAGCTTTAGCCGATTGGTCCCCAGCTAATCGCTGTACTGACAATGTTCGCCAGGCAGGACTGCCACTTAACAATGATAAGAGGTAGAAACCAGATTGCAATGCACTGTGACCGTGTCCCAGCCATGCAACGACAGCCTGGCAGCAAGACTGCCGCACATTCTTGGCAAACTGGCAGCCACGGCATGCAGCAATAGATGTTTTTATGTTGATTTCTGTGTGAAACCATTGCTTTTCAGAAACTATGATTTTTTTTGGAAAAAATATTCAGCCCTCAAAGAGTTAAGCTTTATAATGTACTGATGACATTGCTCTTGGAATACCATGCGCAGGTTTGGTCTCTGGGCTGTAAAAATGATATAGAAGCACTAGAGAAAATCCCAGAGAAGTGCAACTCGGCTGAATCCAGGACTGTTGGGTATGAGTTATGAGGAGAGATTAAAGAAGTTGAACCTTTTCAGTTTAAGCCAACTGAGACTAAGTGGTGACAAGATTTTAATGTTGTTAAAATTATGAATCCATTGGATTAAGACTGTTACTTTAAAACGAGTTCATCAAGAACACAGGGACACAGTTGGAAACTTGTTAAGGGGAAATTTCACACCTCTGTAGATTTTCTTTACATAGCAAACTATAGACACATGGCATTAGTAACCAAATAGTGGGGTAGACTGTAGAACTCTGGGACATTCAAAACTCGACTTGATTGGTGAGAATTGTTGTGCTGAATGGCCTGTTCTGGTCAAAACCTTTTCTAAGGTGATCATCAAACTTGCATTTGCAAGGCTACATTTAGGCAGATCACTTATTTTGAATAGACGCTTGGGCAATAATTACTAGGTTATTTTTTTCCGCTGGTGTCTGCTCATCAAACATTTATGGCTTTATGGCATCTATTTAGACGACGGTGTTATTACTTGCGTTGAAGCACAGCAGAGCGGTAATCAGAAACAATGTATCTCTGTGAATGTTTGTTTAAATATCAAAATACATTAAGCGATAAACAGTGAGTTCACTTACGGGCATAAATTATGATGCTTGAGTGAGTAGATCAAAAATCTGAAGCCATTATGGCACTTTAATTAGTTTGCTCACTGCATGTTTAGTAAAATACGCCTTGATGGTGTTTTTTGGTGATGGGGTGGGTGGAGGAATACACCTGTGGCTTTACTGTCCATTTCATGTTAACTTAGGATACAGCAAATGTTGCTTTGGCAGCTTATTAAAATACATTTAAAAAGGCTCAGGACAACAGTCATTTACGTCCTGTTGTAGCGAGTTCCTCTTAAAGTAGGCTGTGGAGCCCGGCACACACGAAAATCTCCTACTCTTAGGAAAACTAATTCTATCAGGAATGGAACCAGACAGAGCCTCAGCCCCAATTTGATCCCCTCAGCTGGAGATGTCCTTTAAGAATTTACAAAGGGAAATAACCACTCAAAATTAAAGAGTGATAAAAATGAAGGTATAACAGACAATAACTTTGTTTAATGTTAATGTTTACCCCCCCACCGGGTGGCATTAAAGAGTCTCATAGTGTGGGGTCTCCTCAGTCTGTCAGTGGAGCAGGACGGTGACAGTAGTCTGTCGCTGAAGCTGCTCCTCTGTCTGGAGATGATCCTGTTCAGTGGATGCAGTGGATTCTCCATGATTGACAGGAGTCTGCTCAGCGCCTGTCGCTCTGTCACGGATGTCAAACTGCCCAGCTCTGTGCCTACAATAGAGCCTGCCTTCCTCGCCAGTTTGTCCAGGCGTGAGGCGTCCCTCTTCTTTATGCTGCCTCCCCAGCACACCACCGCGTAGAAGAGGGCGCTCGCCACAACCGTCTGGTAGAACATCTGCAGCATCGTATTGCAGATGTTGAAGGACGCCAGCCAAGGAAGTATAGTCGTCTCTGTCCTCTCTTATACAGAGCATCAGTATTGGCAGTCCAGTCCAGTTTATCATCCAGCTGCACTCCCAGGTATTTATAGGCCTGCACCCTCTGCACACAGTCACCTCTGATGATCACGGGGTCCATGAGAGGCCTGGGTCTCCTAAAATCCACCACCAGCTCCTTGGTTTTGCTGGTGTTCAGGTGTAGGTGGTTTGAGTCGCACCATTTAACAAAGTCCTTGATTAGCTTCCTGTACTCCTCCTCCTGCCCACTCCTGATGCAGCCCACAATAGCAGTGTCATCAGCAAACTTTTGCACGTGGCAGGACTCTGAGTTGTATTGGAAGTCTGATGTATGTTGGCTGAACGGGACCGGTGAAAGTACAGTCACCTGCGGCGCTCCTGTGTTGCTGACCACAATGTCAGACCTGCAGTTCCCGAGACGCACATATTGAGGTCTGTCTGTAAGAGAGTCCACGATCCATGCCACCAGGTATGAATCTACTCCCATTTCTGTCAGCTTGTCACTAAGGAGCAGAGGTTGGATGGTGTTGAAGGTGCTAGAGAAGTCCAGAAACATAATTCTTACAGCACCACTGCCTCTGTCCAAGTGGGAGAGGGATCAGAGTAGCATATAGATGATGGCATCCTCTGCTCCCACCTTCTCCTGGTATGCGAACTGCAGAGGGTTGAGGGTGTGGCGGACCTGTGACCTCAGGTGGTGAAGCAGCAGCCGCTCCATGGTCTAACCTCACATGTGACTAACAATGGGCCGTGTGATCAATGATGTGCAAATTGTCCATTGATCAATGGCCATGAGTACCATTCACAGAGAGTTGGGGAATGGCTGCAGTCACCACATTGTAAGATGGTGAAAGATGTACCCTTAGGCCCCCCTCCTCGGTTCAGAGATGGTTGTTCCTTTTTCACGTAAATGGCCTCCTTGACTCCCCGGCACAGACAGAGTAATATAGTTTACGCAGTTAAGTGCCAAGAGAATTGCCATGAATCATACATCGGGGAAACCAAACAACCACTGGCAAAGCGGATGGCACAACACAGAAGAGCTGCCTCATCAGGCCAGGACTCTGCAATCTTTTGACATCTACAGGACAGTGGTCACTCTTTCAGTGATAAAGATGTGCACAAACTGGTCAGGGAGGAACACAGGTTTGAGCGAGGAGTCAAAGAGGCCATTTATGTGAAAAAGGAACCATCTCTGAACCGAGGAGGGGGCCTAAGGGTACATCTTTCTCCATCTTACAATGCAGTGATTGCAGCCATTCCCCAACTCTCTGTGAATGGTACTCATGGCCATTGATCCATGGACAATTTGCATATCATTGATCACACGGTCCATTGTTAGTCAATGGTGCTAGTCATTAGGCCAAGGTACTGTTTATAAGGTTAGAGAAACCTGAAGTCATCTGAGGCTGAGGAAGTCACTTGGATGAGTGATGAAACGGAAAAAAACATATCGGAAAACAAACTATGTCCAGATGAACAGAATCGACTTTCTAGAATAGGTCCCTAATGTTAATGTCCACTTTGGGTGCCTAATGTTAAAAATGAAAATCTGATTTGCGTCACGATAATAGAAAAGGGTACTAGCCGTCTGTGCCGTCCGTTTAGTACACAAGTGCCCTATTTGTTTAGCTTTGTATTTTTCACTTGCAATCTAAATTTATGTAGTTACCTGATGAATTGCTAACCTTTTCATAAAGAGATTTAGCACTAAGAGTACAGGAGCTGTGAATGAATGAATGATACACTGTTCTGGTTTAATCTCCAGAGCTGGATTTAGCACTTCGGGCTTAAAAGAATGAAAATGCTGCCCATTCTTGGTTTCCTTAATGAGCTAAAGCGCTTAGTAAGATTCTTGGAAAAAGTAACGGGTTGACGGGGGCACCATTCAGTCACAAGCTGGATTAGTTAAATCTGTCTGACCTTGACTTTACCCCATACATTTGTATTTTTTGTGGCACTTGTGGCTTGGCTGTGTTTTTTGTTTTTTTTTTTTTCTTCTTGCAGCGTGAGAAGGCAAGCTGACGGGAAGTTGGTTAGTGACAGATAATATTTGTGAGACGGTGCATTTGCTAGGAAGTATTGCATCATGATTTTGGGTTTTTTGCTTTTGGCTGGGCCGGTGTTTCAGCTGTGTTGATGATATAGTTATTTGCCAGCCAGGTCTACAGAGTGTCATTTTTTCCATCCTCCTTTTGAACTTGCTTTATTGTCAAATAATGGGCCTGGTTAATCCGATAAGTTCCACAGTGCCTGTTATCGGCAGAACTTGCTTATCTTGAGGTTATTACAAGAGACGTAATACTTTAAAAGAAAGGTTCTTCAAAAAATTCATTTGTTTTGCTTGCCTTGAGAAGTGTTTTCGGGTGAAAGAAAGTTTACTAATTGAACATGTAGCTCCTGAGAGTACCATCAGAATTGTTCTCTTTCTTGAGTTCATAGAAATGTGCAATCCTTACTTACCCTTTGATAAATGGTGCATTGAACTACGAACTGAGCCAGATATGTTAATTAAATGAGTAAACAGAAAGACTTGCTCTACAAATGGGGGGGATTTTGGGATGGAGCACAGTTTGAAACAAAACTGCAGCCAATATGGCTGTCCAGGACCAGACCCGCTAAGGCTGGCGTCACAATAAAGGACGTCCATGTCAGAGAGCAGGTCGCGCTTACCAGCTGTAATTGTTGGGTCTCATTGCTTCGAGGATGTCACGATTACGTGACTCCCTCATGCCACCTCAGCACTATTTCAAATTTCCTGTTGTTTTTTTAAATGGGGGTTGGAGCACAGTTTAAAACAAACCTGCAGCCAATGCGGTTCTCCAGGACCAGACCAGATCCATGGATGCATCCAGGAAAACCTTTGTCGTGCTTGCTCCATTAGAATAAATACATTTTACGTATCCAAAACCCTGTAACAGCAGGTCCACAGATAGAAATTGGAGAGTACTGTGTGTGCGCGAGTGATTTAATGAGACACAGATTCACAGAAGTGCTAATCAAAAGTAAGATACTACAGCTCTCACTAAAGTGTACAGTGTACGCCGCCATTTTGGATTGACATTGTGATCTGAAGTCGAACAAACTCGGACTTGACAGACCAGCCCCCAGTTTCTGATTTGGACA
>JANRMT010062861.1:8543566-8566649 GCA_026402145.1 Polypterus bichir lapradei | reverse complement strand
TTTTTTTTTTTTTTTTTTTGGGAAAAATATTCAGCCCTCATAGAGTTAATAAATTAACAATGCAATGATATTTATTGGTTTTGCACGAGCCCAGTTACTTAGAAACCTATTACTCGAGCAGCGTTTTTGTGCTTCATTTTAGTTCACTTGCTTCTTGACATTCTGGTCCCTTAATGGCTTCTTTTTTTTTTTTTTTTTTTCCTTTCTTGTTTTCTTAACCAGCGGCTGATTTAACAATGAGTTGCAAATGACCAAGACGTTGGGGCTCACGTCTGATTTTATTCCCATTTTTGCCTGTGTGTTTTTTCATCATGAAGTATCTTTTTGTAAAATATCTGACAAGAAATGAAAGTGAAAAAAGTGAATGGCGAACAAAAACTCGCAGAGCACAAACTACCTGGATTACATTCTTGTAAAAAAAAAAAAAGATACGGTTATAAGGACAGGGTGACACGGCAAAATGAAAGGCTTAAAATTAAGCAAGTTCTGTTATCGGCACGAATCGCCTTCAAATTGAGCAATACAGTTAAGAACAAGAACCTGCAGCAAGATAGAACTTGAGGACTCCAGCTTTTTTTTTTTAAAAAAAAAAAAGAGGTTAAAAAATGTACGTCCATTGTTATTAAAAGCCCAACTCTTATGAATATCTGCAATCATTAAGCATTTGGGAACTGAAGACACAAGTTGTTTAAGCGTAGCAAGCGGATTTTACCCCATTTTTCCATTATGCAGGTCTTCAGCTGCGCCATAGTATTGGGCCTTTGTTGCCATATTTTGTGTTTCATAATGTGTCACAAATTCTTAATTGGAGAAAGGGTTGGACTAGTGGCAGACCAGTCTCTTTCCTGCACGATGCTTACGCAACCATACACTTGTAATCCCGGTAGAATGTGGTTTGCAATCCTGTTAGAAAATCTAGGGAGGTCACTGCAAAAGACGGCCTCTGGATGACCGCATATGTTGATCCAAAATGTATACGTATCTTTCTCCATTAATGGTGGCCATACACATGTGCAAGTTACCCATGCCTTGGGCGCTGATACACCTCCTCACCATGAAAAGTGCTGGCGTTTGAACCTGACATTGATAATGGCCTGGATGAGCCTTGTGTTCTTTGGCCTGTAGGATATGACTGGTGTTGGTTCCAAAATCTGTTTGAAATATTGACGTGTTGGACCCAAAATACGATTTTCGCCATACTGCTTGCAAGCTTGGATGAGTCTGAGCCCAGAGAAGTTGCTGGCACTTCTAGACAGCGTTGACGTGTGGCGGCTTCATTGCATATTAAAAACCATAACTTGCATCTGTGGATGGCGTTTACTGATAAAGAAAGGCTTACCGATGTGTTTCCGACCCCATTTTGTGATATCCATTACAAACACATGTTGGTTTTTAAGATGGTGACGTCTGAGGAATTGTACATCTTGCGTATTCAGAAGTTTTTAGGCTGTTGAGAGGGCGAAATACCCAAGTCTTACCGATTTTTGTCTTTGGGCAACGTTGTCTCAACGTGCTGGATTATTTGCTGATGCATCTTTTGGCAAAATGGCAAACCTTAACCCATCCTGGATCTTGGAGGACTAGGCCTTTTAATGGAGGGCTATATATTCGTGTTTCCCAACCTCGGTCCTGGGGGCCCACTGTGGCTGCAGGTTTTTGTTCTCACCAGATTCCTAATCAGTGACAACACCTGATAGCACTGTTCTCATTTCATTAGCTGGTATTATTTTTCTTTTACTGTACATTCAGAAAAGCACAGCAGCATGATTTTTACATTTTATAAGACATTTAGAAATATTTCTGCTTTTGCTAGAGATTTAAATGCTTCACTCTCTTTTGTTGATTTCATTCTATTTTGCCTTTTCTCTGTGTAGTTTTTCCCCTTTGTATCTTATTAATGACAATTAAAAATGAGCAGAGCAGACACGCTGGCAAACATGGAATAATCAAAGGCTGCAATTACTTTAGCATCAGACCCACTAATTAGTAAATAATGGATTAATGAAACAATTAGAACACCTGGAAAATTAGAATGAAAATCAAGATGAAAATATTGTTAAACAAAAAAATACATTATTCCCAATATAACTGCTTGGTACATTTTAATATACAGGTAGTCCCCAGGTTACGGACATCTGACCTACGACTTACGAACGAGGCCACAGCTGCGATGCATGCACCTCAGTAACTGCCACTCTGTCATCTTCGGCCTAGGAATGCTGCAAGCGGTGGCTGGAGGGGGGCGATTTTGCTGCTTGCGCAGTGTAGTGTCCCTCGGGTGGCTCCCAGTGGCAAGTGGTGACCCGTGGTCCATAGTCACCGGGGCCACAGATTTCACTTGTGTGCAGGACAATGGTTCTGCTACGCCGCTGCAGCTACTGCTCCTGACTGGACACGGGCTGGATGGAGCGGGGGGGGGGTGGTTTCACTGCCCGCCCAGCACACACGGCTGGTAATGCTGCAAGCGGTGACCCGGTTGTGGCTGAACGGAGGCCATTGAGGGTGAACGGGGCGGCGGTGGTACCATTGTAGTGTGCCTCGGATGGCTGCCTGTTGAATTGGGGTTGGGCGATTCACTACCCGCCTTTGGCCGCACCGTGTTTGTTCTCAGTGGGCGGACGCCACAGGCAGCATGCTGTAGTGGAGTTGGCTGTGTGGCGGGCGAGTGATGAACCCCCCCTCGCCGCCCAAATCATTCTCAATAGCAAGCCTGCTTGTACTGTTATGCACATAGCAGGATCAGACGTGTTGACGACGGGTGCCTTCCTGCTGTGATCTCGTGGACAGTGCTGTGCAGAAGAGCTCATCTTAACCTTTTGTCTTCACCCTTCAAGAATGTCTCTGAAACTTAAATCTGATGCAAGTGCTGGTGATATAGGAAAGAAGAGAAAAACCATCACCATGGAAAATAAAGTAGAAATAATAAAAAGGTCAGAGAGAAGTGAAACTCCATCATTCATTGGCAGAGCACTTGGTTACAGTCGGTCAGCAATTGCATTTATTAAAATAATGGACCTGTTCAGACTAGCATACAAATTCAACTTAAGTACAAACCTACAGTCCCTATTTCGTACCTAACCCCAGGGACTGCCTGTATATATTTTTAACAACTTAGTTTTCTAATTTCTATATTGTTCCCAAAACACAGGACTTCGGAAATAACCCATCACTTAATTAGCCCAGGAGTCCAATTAGAAACAGAAGCTGGTTGGAACAAAAACCTGCAGTGACAGGGGGCCACAGGACCGAGGCTGGGAAACACTGATATATTCTATACTAGAACACGATTGTCTCGCCTGTTTTACATGACCTTGTTATTTCCACTTGTCACATCATGATTTGTCCTAAACTAGTCTTTTTTTTTTTCTATTGATCGATCGGATATAGATGTACAGTACAGGCCAAAAGTTTGGACACACCTCCTCATTCAATGTGTTTTCTTTATTTTCATGACCATTTACAGCACTCCATCACTCTCCTTCTTGGTCAAATAGCCCTTACACAGCCTGGAGGTGTCCTGTTGAAAAATAAATGATCGTCCAACTAACCTGACTTCTGCACAACACAACTGCTGCTCCCAACCCCATTGATAAAGCAAGAAATTCCACTAAATAACCGTGATAAGGCACACCTGTGAAGTGAAAACCATTTCAGGTGACTACCTGTTGAAGCTCATCGAGAGAATGCCAAGAGTGTGCAAAGCAGCAATCAGAGCAAAGGGTGGCTATTTTGAAGAAACTAGAATATAAAACATGTTTTCAGTTATTTCACCTTTTTTTGTTAAGTACATAACTCCACATGTGTTCATTCATAGTTTTGATGCCTTCAGTCATGAAAATAAAGAAAACGCATTGAATGAGGAGGTGTGTCCAAACTGTTGGCCTGTACTGTAGGTATAGAGATGTTAGATTTTATATATCTAATCTATATGTCTGTCCGCTTTTCACGAGAGAACTACTTAAGATTGTTTTTTTTTTTTTCTGTAATTTGCTTGAACATTCCGGTTAATTTTTTTTTTTTGCGACTTCTCTCATCGCACTAAGTATCACAGTTTGCTTACAGTAATGATTTATTTGCGCAAATCCGAGAGAGTGGCTGCTGGCAGAGAGGAGGGGGGACGGGGCCCTCCTCACTCGCGTGCCTGCCTCCATTTGAGTCTGTCTACGTCTCGCCACGTGTTGGAGCGCACCTCGCCTCCGCTTAGCTAGCGATACCTGTTTGTTCAGCAGACATTATCATCTGCAGATTGCTAAGGAGTAACGTTTGACGTTTTTGAGAGAAAGAGATCAGAGCTACGTGTGTTTTAGAGGGTAGCTGCTGATTGCCAGCGATAACACGGCCACGTGCTTTTTCTCCCCACATGGGCTCCCGTCAGAGCTGAACACGATCAGATACAGTGACAATGTTTTGATGTTGGAGCATACCTACCTTCCACTTGGCCAGAATTACATTGTTTTAATTGATTTTTAAAGTTTGTCCTGTTTCACTGCTATGTGGGTAGAGTCTCAGGGGACTGCTAGTTGCAGAATAATTGTATCTTCTAAAAGCAATGCAATACATTTAAAAAATGTGCAGTCCCTCATCTTTGTGCTGTTTTTGTTTCAGTAGAAGTCAAGTCAATTTACAAATCACTCCTTTCTGTTTTTATTAGCATTTTCTATACTGTCTGTTTTTTTGGAATTGTATACATGTGTATATGATAGAGATACAGAGGCATACCGTGTATACTAATGGTGTTATTTTGTCCGCAGTTGAATTCCTGATATTAAAATGGAAAAGGCCAAGCTGACATCAAAATCCGTTGACAATTCAAACTAACCGGTTCTAGCAGCCTGTCAGAGTTCGCTAAATTTTATCCTGGATATAAAAAAGATCAGTCCAGGAAATGGGCAAAATGAGACCCGACATAACAGTAAAATAACTTTTGGCACACATTTTGAGTATGTTAGCTTGCCACGCTTAGATAAACACTTGATGTTGATAATCATCTAGACTTGAGGCAGGCCTGTCACAGGACAGGCTGGTTTTCCTCGGAAGTAGAGCAGAGACCGAAGCAGAAATGCACAACCCTCCTTGGGTGGCACCTTGTCCTACTGAGGGAACTTGAAAAACCGCCACGGCTGTCTGCGGGTTACTTTTAATGTGTGACGGCGTTCAGTTCTAGAGGCAAAATAAACAAAGAGCGAGGGTATACTTGCTTATTTCACTGTAATGTTTCACTGTTTAGTAAAAGACCTGTTTTCTGTTAAATATTATTTTATTTTATTTTTTTTTTCAGAATAGATTTTGGGAACCTTTTGAAAACTTTCCTTATTGCTCCAAAAAGGTACCAATAAATGTGCATGAGGGGGAGCATGTGATTGTGCAACCATTTGCACAGGAAAGTTTCACTTTAGACCCAAGCAGAGGTGTCAGATCCTGGTGGTGGAGCGCTGGTAGAGTCGTGATCTGGTTATTATAAAGAGATTATAAAGCAGTTACTGCTGCGAATACAAAGTGTAATTTAATTTTCTTCTTCCTTCATTGTGACGTGTAACAATTTTCTGCCAGTATATATTTTTGCTTATTCGTCATTATGAGCAAGAAACTCCTCAATCTTCAGTGTGTTTGCTCTAAAATTTATGCCTTTGAATAAAATGTCTACTTAAAGCACCGCTCCTTTTTAATTGGATAAGAAAGGAGTTGAAGAAATTACGCTGCATTTCGTTTACCTCTAAGAATGTCCTCACTCCCAAGTTGACTGCGTTCCAGTAAGACATTCGGAAACTCGGTATGGATGCATCCAGGAAAACCTTTGTCGTGCTTGCTCCATCGGAATAAATACATTTTACGTATCCAAAACCCTGTAGCAGCATGTCCACAGGTAGAAATTGGAGAGTACTGTGTGTGCGCGCGAGTGATTTAACGAGACACGGATTCACAGAAGTGCTAATCAACCGTAAGATACACTGTACACTTTAGTGAGAGCTGTAGTATGTCGCCATTTTGGATTGACATCGTGATCTGGAGTCGAACAAACTCGGACTTGACAGACCAGCCCCCAGTTTCTGATTTGGACATCTGACTTAAGGGGGCGTTCCAGTTGAAAATTCCAACTTCCAGACTTTAAATGGCATACAGCATTGCTTACTTGGAATCGTGGAAGTCATATTACAAAAGATGATGATGTTAGATCAATACAAACTATGGTAATCGTTCCCTTTCTTGAGTTCATAGAAATGTACAATCCTTACTTACCCTTTGATAACTGGGACATTGAACTACGAACTGAGCCAGATATGTTAAACTATCGCTTCGCTCGCCCACCTCCAGGTTTGGTTTACCAGATATACAATTTAAAGAGATTACCCATCCATCCATTATCCACCCCACTATATCCTAACTACAGGGTAATGGGGGGGGTCTGCTGGAGCCAATCCCAGCCAACACAGGGCGCAAGGCAGGAAACAATCCCCGGGCAGGGCGCCAGACCACCGCAAGGCATTAAAGAGATTATTTTTATGAGAATTGTTACATATGTATTATTTTCACTTTTACTTTAAAACTGCAGTTAAAAACAATATTTAGAATTTACTTTTCTTCACGATTGCATTGAATTTTGATTCCGTGTTTGGACTTCCATCGTGACAAGGTAACGTATAACTGCCCGTGAGTGAATTTCGTTTCTTTCTCTCTAATAATTAAAACAACTTTTTTGAAAGTTTGTTCATGCTGTTTCTTCTTTGCTTTGCCGTTGACGTGTCATCTAGAACGTATAAAATTATTGTCCTGATAAAATTTATAAGAGCTGAGAGCGCAGGAAGTGTTGTCTGCCAAAAGCATTCACGCGACTGAGAGGTTAGATGACGGTGGTCTTGTTTGAAAATAGTAGGCGTGACTTGAAAGAATCTCATGTTAAAAGTCTCCGTCTCACGGACTAAATACTGTGGCAACGTTTTTGAAATTCTCGCTGGCAACACGAATTAGATGATTAACAAGTCTCTGACTTAAAGTTTAAATCCGAACAATATATTTGATCTCTTTTCGCTGTTCCGTTATTTCACCGAGTAATTTCCGTTTGTTTGCGCTAATGCGATCTTTCCTATTCTTTTTTTGAGACTTTTGAATTTTTGTACTTCCATTATCTGTAACCTGCTTTGCATGTGTACTGCGCCAACGTTTTTGAATTCTTTACGAGAAAATCACGTCTTGTCTCCTTTCGAGATTTTTTTTTTTTTTTTTTTTATAATAGATGAGTAACAGAAAGACTTCGTCTGCAAATATGTTGAGTTCTGGGGGTGTGGGGATGAAGCACAGTTTGAAACAAACCTGCAGTCAATATGGCTGTCCAGGACCAGAGCGTCCTAATATAGGATGTCTGTGTCAGAGAGTACGTCACGCTTAGCAGCTTTAATTGTTGGGTCTCATTGCTTCGAGGATGTCGCGATTACGTGATTCCCTCACGCCACCTCATCGACATTTCAAATTTCCTGTGGTGTGTTTTTTTTTTTTTTTTTTAAATATTATGAGTTTGACATGTTTTAGCAGCCAATGGAGGTGCAGCATCTTTTTCTTTTTCTCCACTCTGTCATAGTAGCCCAAAAACAAATAGACATTTGTGCTGACTTCAGAGTTCCACAAGCCTCCCCTCTCTTTGTATGGTCCACAACACCCCCTCTCTCCCCCCCTTTCAGGCTGCCATCGCTCTTCTCAGTTCCTCATTTTCTTGTCAATATGATTGGTGTCTTCTGTTTTTGTTTTCCTTGTGGTTTCAGCTGAGCTCTCATTGGTTGTCGGCTCTTGTAAACACACACACACACACACTATGGTCTGAAATAGATTTGATTTGGTTGCAGATCATAAGCAAGGGCTTCTATGTATACATCTCTGCCTATCCATTGATCGAGATATTTTTTTATTTATTTATAGTGCTGCCATAAAAATTACAATTTTCCACTGGGGACAAATAAAGTTCTCTCCATCTGTTTAATTTTGCCAATGGCTAGTTGTACATTTCTGCAACTGAGCTGCTGGGGAAGTCTCATTACATGACTAGCAGACATGGGCAGCCATCCACGGCTCACTGAGATTAGTAAATGAAAGCTTCACCTTAAAACAGGTAGAAAAGTCGTGTAATGTGATGGGTGGGCTTAGGCTGTGAGCTTGATCAGGAGTCCTCACAGTCGTCCCGGAGGGCCTCAGTGGCTCCTTGTTGTGTTGTTCCAGTCAGTTTCTCGTTCACTGTAAATACAGCCTAGTTGTTTCATCCTCATTTTTTTTTTGTTCATTTACTTGTTAAGATTAAGCACCATTAATTGCTGCTTTAACACTTAAGCAGATGTTTTCACAATTTGTAATTGCTACTTGTTTTCTTAAACAATGGGATGCAAAAGAGGAGGGAATCAACAACTCGCTAATAAAACTCTGCACGGTTTACAACTCTCCAAGTTGATCATGCAGGGTTACGTTTTTGCTGGGGATTAAAAGGGGCTAAAACCGCAAGCCCTGAGCTTGATTATGTAGTTTTTACTTTTTGAAAAATGTATTTTGTATTAAAGTGTGTTTATTTCTATCCTCTCAATCTGAATGCTTTGAACGTGTGAAGTCATTTATTTGTGTTTTTCGAGCTTGAGGTTGGCAGCAGAAACCGTGGATGACTCCAGAGTCTAACAGAACCTGTTGCAGGGCATTTTTTTTTTTTTTTTAACTTCTCATATTACCTCTTGCCTGTGCAAGTCCTGTTTTGTACACACTTAAGAGCATACTTGTAATAAAACATCATTTTATAGTGTGGAGTAGATGTGTGTGTTTATAAATGCATATAAATCAAGGTCGTCATGTTAAAAAGTTCAGCTCAAACGGAGTTGAAGTATAAATTTTACTAAACTTTCCTTATGCCCGCTGTGTATGCTTGATTTTTTTCCATTGGCAAACTGCAGGGTTTTTTTTTTTTTTTTTATAAACAACCCATGCCAACCAGAGCAGCCTTGTGAAGGTGAATACATTAATTTGCACAGGGCACCATGCCAGTATGTTATTTATTCATTTCTTTTTAAGTAAAACTGCTCACATGAGCTGGTGCTTATCTGGTATTGGCATGTCGGAGATTAGAAGCGAGGTCTTAAGTGGAATAGACAGGAGAGGTTAAGGTGCAGACATTTTAATGCGGCGCGCTGTGAAACCGGGGATGCACTCTAAGTGTACGACGGATTAGTGATATGTCGTGGCACTCGGCTTGAGGACTCTGGAATTTGTACTTGGTTGAGTGATATGGGTTGCTTAATTATATAACTGGGGATGGCCCACAGTGTGTAGATTAATGTTCCCATCAGATCTCTCAATGTAGGAGGCCCTAAAGGTGACATAAATGAATTTGTTTTAAACCCATCAAGTAAAGGAGAAGAATGTTGGAAGCATGTGCTGATTGCAGCGCATTGAGGTGAAGCATTAAATGTAAAACGTCTGTGGCCTCTTAGTCTGATGGGGGGGTCAGACGTGATTCTCAAACAAGAATACACGTATGGGGGCCAGCATATTAAAACACTGGTATTGAATAGCAGCAAAATCTACCTACTACAAAAAGCTTCATCCACAGGTGGTCTTCCTTAAACACCTGCCCCCAATTCCTCCAGCCTGGGCACTTTAAACCGCCGGAGACAGGGGAGAGAGTCAAACACTTGATGCTGAGAGATAATACGGTAAAAAAAAAAAAGCGAAAATTGCTGTTATCCATTCAGGATGTCAGTAGCACAAGATAGATAGATATTTTATTAATCTCAAGGGGAAATTCACATACTCCAGCAGCAGCATACTGATAAAAACAATATTAAATTAAAGAGTAATAAAAATGCAGGTATAACGGACAATAACTTTGTATAATGTTAACGTTTACTCCAGTAGAATTGAAGAGTCGCATAGTGTGGGGTCTCCTCAGTCTGTCAGTGGAGCAGGACGGTGACAGCAGTCTGTCGCTGAAGCTGCTCCTCTGTCTGGAGATGATCCTGTTCAGTGGATGCAGTGGATTCTCCATGATTGACAGGAGCCTGCTCAGCGCCCGTCGCTCTGCCACGGATGTCAAACTGTCCAGCTCCGTGCCTACAATAGAGCCAGCCTTCCTCACCAGTTTGTCCAGGCGTGAGGCGTCCCTCTTTATGCTGCCTCCCCAGCACACCACCGCGTAGAAAAGGGCACTCGCCACAACCGTCTGATAGAACATCTGCAGCATCTTATTACAGATGTTGAAGGACGCCAGCCTTCTAATGAAGTATAGTCGGCTCTGTCCTCTCTTACACAGAGCATCAGTATTGGCAGTCCAGTCCAGTTTATCATCCACCTGCACTCCCAGGTATTTATAGGTCTGTACCCTCTGCGCACAGTCACCTCTGATGATCACGGGGTCCATGAGGGGCCTGGGTCTCCTAAAATCCGCCACCAGCTCCTTGGTTTTGCTGGTGTTCAGATGTAGGTGATTTGAGTCGTACCATTTAACAAAGTCTTTGATTAGGTTCCTGTACTCCTCCTCCTGCCCACTCCTGATGTAGCCCATGATAGCAGTGTCGTCAGCAACCTTTTGCACGTATAACTGAAGCTTAACGATTCGTTTGTACCCTATTATGAGGGCTGCGACAGAGGAGACACACACACACACACACACACACACACACACACACACAGATCACTGCATCTGATTGGCTCCATGCGTTTGATATCTTTCATGATATCTTTCTGTCAGTCTAACTGTTGCATCACTACTTGATGTAAAAGTCTCAAATGGTTTAGATCAAGGGTTCCCAAAGTGGTCGATATCGACCCCCTGGGGTCAATTTGAACTTTCTAGGGGTCGATAGTTTCAATTAAAAAATTGGGGGGTCAACGACAGCAAAAATAGACCCCCTTACTACTGCTATTTGTTTGTTACTTCAAAATATCTATGATTCCAATAGGTACCTAATTAAGAAGTAAAATAATAAAAAAAAAAAAAAAAAAACACTTTTTTGATAAAAACACATTACATACCAAACTTGCGAACAAAAAGGTAAAATGTGTCATTAGAAGAGTCACACGTAAGAATGCATGAAAATATACGTAACACAAACATACAGTATCTGTGCATTGTCTTGTCGAACGTATCAAAGCAAGTGCGGACATGAAAAACCGTTGCATGTCCGCTCTTGCTTGCGGTGGGACGAGACGACGGATATTGTATATTAGCAGAATCTATCAGTCTTGTACGGTGATGCTTTCATAAAACACTATAAATTGGTTCGTTTGATGTGACATGTACTTATTTGTGATTTGAACTTTGAATATAATTATTTATTGAGGAGCAGTACTACGAAAAAGAAAATTGGAGGACACAGTTTATTTATTCGAGTAAGAACAAAAATCTTCTGTTTCAAGTAAGTACATACTTTATTGGTTTTTTTTTTTTAATCACAGGGGCTGTCGAAATTGTTTGTTAATAAAAGTTTGTATTTCTTCAGATAATAATATGACTGAACCAAAAAAGAAATGCAGACAGTACAGCTTGGACTATTTGTACTTATTTTGAATTTACATATTTATTTCATAAATGTCAAAAATGTAAAAACAAAAAAAAACTCTGCTCGTATTTTTTTGCTTAAATTTTCATTAGTGCAGGTTTCGATATTAAATGTTGCACAAGATAATGCCATATTCCGTAGCCATTTTATCTTTTTAAATCATAATTACAAGTGATTAAAATTTGATATCTAGTAAAATATTTAATATTGAGTACTGTACAAATGTATTAATTTGAGTAAGTAAAGTAAATGACTAGGGGGTCGACGGTTTTAAAAGTTTTTGGTAAAGGGGTCGGCGGCCGAAAAAAGTTTGGGAACTCTTGGTTTAGATGTTCATTGTGGTCCGTGTATATACCGCATGTTAAAAAGCTGCAGCTCCGTTCTGGCATGGCGTGTTTGCATTTCCAATTAGACAGTAATGGTAACCCCCGTTATTCGTCTAGATGAGCAGTCAGAAGGTGAATGCTGTGTAGCCTCGTTGTATTTTTACTGGTTGCTGGTAGGTAGATTTGTGGGTTCCAGGTTTTAAGTACTGAAGTCTGCATTTCCTGTGGCTCTTTGTTGTTCACTCTCTTGACGACAGTCGTTTCTGCCCCGTTTTGATGGGGTTTGACGTATCATTTATTTCAAATGCATATTTTGCCATTCATATTTTCCATGACCACGGCTGCCAGTTTCAGTCTTGCGTGGACTGTCGTCATAACTGAGCAGTGGAGAGCAGGGCGGTGGAGGCGGAGTCAGAAACAATTAACTGGGTTGCTGGGGGTGGAGTCGGTAAAAATGTACAGACTCTGACTCTCTGACTAGATGTAAATTGTAATATGTGTTAATTTACAATGTCATATATATTGATTCAATGAAAATTTTTTTCTTCTAGATGTTTGATAAAAATATTAGGACCGTTTTTATTTTGCAGGTTTACGTTTATGTTTAATGTTACTCGGTGTTTGTGAGCCCAACAGCATTGCTACAGCCTTTAGATCTGGCATCGTGTTGGTTAGGTTAGGGCGCTAACAAGTGGCCTGATGATCCATGCTGGCAGTGATGAAGGGCGTGTTATCTTGTGTGTTTCAATCGAGAGTAAGTACAAAGGCAGGAGTCTGAGTCAGGGGTACCAAAATTTGAGGAGTCGGAGTAGGAGTCGAAGGTTTTGTTTAGCGACTCCACAGCACTGACGGAGAGTAGATGAATCCTTTGACTCCGACTCCTTAGTTTCTGGTACTTCTGACTCCCTGATTCCTCTGTATTTAATATGCTGATGTATTTTCCATGTTGATTAAAGGAAGGCAACATGCACGTCATTTCACCACAGAACTACTGGCTAGGAAGCTGACTCTCTACCGCATTGGCCAGTTTAAACAAAAGACAAGAACCCCTGAACACCCATCAGGCCATAACACACATCTCCACCTACATCATTACACTTGTTTACACTCACATGAACTTGTTAAACACATCCATCCATTATCCAACCCGCTATATCCTAACTACAGGGTCACGGGGGAGGTCTGCTGGAGTCAATTGTGACGATGAGGGTTCGGCTCCATGCTCCCATCACTGTTTGGAAGCCCTTGAACCCAACACCGTCGATAATGTCACCGAGATGAGCCAGACAGTTGAGGCAACAACATAGCAAGGGGATGGTTCAAATGTGCAAAAGTGCTTTTATTACAACAAGCAAGTCTCCATAAAGTGCAGTGATCCAAAGTTTTCATTAAATAATCCAATAAAACACGTGGAGGTTAAAAATACACACAAAAAAAAACAATCCTTTAAAATCGGGGTTAAAACGTTCATACAGGAAGCAGTTTTTTAAAACAAATGACAATGCCAAGCTCGGTGCTTCTTTCCTGTTAGCATTAGTATCTCACCTGCTTCTCCCATACGGGCCCTTCAACAGGCGAGATGCTCTCTCTGCAGCTGCCCTTTTCTCCTACATCCATCCACACGAGACTGGAGACCTCCCGATCCCTGGCTTCAGTCTGGCACTCATCCCAGTCCCGAGGCTTGGTTCACTTCCAACGGCCAGGACGCTCACATTGGGGAATCCACCACCAAGCCTCCCGACTCCCGCTGCCTTTCCGGCCTTCCGCAGCCAGTCGCCTTTCCCTGGTCACTCCTGCTACCTGATCGCTCCAGCGGGAGCGACTTCAACTACGACTCCTGGGCGTCGGCCTAACACCCAGGCCTCCTCGCAGCTGCCTACGAGCGCTCGTTCGCTCGCTCACCCACACGCTCCGTGTGTCTCTCTCTTGCACCGACTTGCTCCCTGTAACCTCCATCCTTTTCGTTCTTTTTTTTTTTTTTTTTTTCTCTCATTCCTCCCAACTGACTCGCACTTCTTTTTATATTGCGAAGGGCCATAGCAGCTGCAGCACATTAGCCACGGGAACAATGACGGATGTGGGCAGTTCCTCACCTGTCCACTAGGTGAGAAACTCCCACACCGCAGATCGCCCCGTGGCTTATGGCCACCACGCCCCCTCACTAATCTGCCGCGAGTGCAGTGATTATTTTAAAAAAAAAAAAAAACGGCCTTTGCTGAGCGAGCTGTGGACCCGCTATACCGCACCAATCCCAGCCAACACGGGGCGCAAGGCAGGAACAAACCCTGGGCAGGGCGCCAGCCCACCACAGGACACACACACACACCAAGCACACACTAAGGACAATTTAGGATTGCCAATGGACCTAACCTGCATGTCTTTGGACTATGGGAGGAAACCCACGCAGACACGGGGAGAACATGCAAACTCCACGCAGGGAGGACCCGGGAAGCAACTGTGCCACCGTGCCGCCCCCTTGTTAAACACATTATATCTGAAATAAAATGAAAACACATTTTGTAATGTACTATATAATCCAGATTACAATATGTGAAAGTCAGGTTGTATGATAGCTCAGCTGAACTTCACACTAGTAGTAACTTTATTCTTACATCAGAGAAGTACTTAATTAGGACTATTGTTTGTGAAATGGGACGTTTGATCTTGCTATATTTTTTTTTTCATTGCAATTTAAATTTATTAGGAGTCTGAGTCGGTACATTTTTGCAGATTCCGACCCCGACTCCTGGTACCCTAAATTGTCTCCGACTCCGACTTCTTGACTCCCACTCCACGGCCCTGCCTGCATCGACGTATCGTTCACTTTTACCACTCGTCCATTGAGGTCTTTGAATGCCAATGTGACATCTGATGTTACAGGAAGGTTTTTCACTTACAGCAGGTGGTTTTTACCACCACATTAAATTCGTTAACTGCTAATTTATAAACGTTTTTGTTTTGTTTAGAAAAGTTAGGGTTTACACTTTATCAGTCCACATGGGGCAAGGGTTAGGGTTGCCCTTTACCCATCCTAATAACTGCAAGCCGTGAGCAGCATCCAAGAAATTGTCCCTGTTGCATCACTGTCTGTTATGGGGCCAGTAACACGTCTCATCGTTCAGTCCATACAACAGAATTGTGGAGACCATCTTTGAGACTTCTCTCCTTTTCACAGAGAACATGTTCATGTACATCCATAAAGCCTCCAGCATTGTTTCTACCACAATTTTATTTCTTGGCTTCCATCCGGCAGAAGGTATTGGTAGCTATGGACAAACACTGGCAGTCTGAACCACTTCTTCCCATGGGTAGTCAGGGTTCTGAACACAATGTCACCCCCTTTCTCAACGTGTGCCCCCTTATCATAAGCTCTTCTATAATTACTGTTCTGTGTACATCTTCTGTCATCACTGATTGCTGTCTGTCAATATGTCATAGATTTGTACAAAAGTTGTTCCTTGTTCTACTCTCCCCTTGTAAAATTGTCCACCCCCCTGTATTGCAATATTGTCATATTTATTGTCTAAATATTGCATTGTGGGCCCTGAAACATCATTTCATACCACTATATAAAGTTTCAAGGTATATCTATAGATGGCATGACCAGAAAGCCCACTGGACTTGACTACTGTACTACATGGCAAGGGTTTGCTTCCTTTGTTTTCCCGGTGATCCTAAGTTCTGCTTTTACCTGTTCATGTTCACTGGTGTGCGACCCACCCCTGATCTCCGTCCTCATTCTACTTTTGGAGTCTCTCTAACTTTGGACTCGATACGCATTACGTTCCCTGACCGTGTTGTCCTGTTTTTAGCTCACCTATAAATGCCTCGACTGCATTCACTGACCAATCTGTGTCCCCTTACATTTCGTTACAGATCTCCACTTGGCTGCTGAGCTTGGGAAGACGCTGCTTGACCGAAACCGAGAGCTGGAGGAAGGCCTTCAGCAGATGTATTCAACTAATCAGGAGCAACTGCAGGAAATTGATGTAAGTGAACCAACAACGCATTAGAGGTAGAGGGCTGTAGATTGTAAATCTTGGAGAAACGTCCAGCTGCTCGCCACCACAGCTCTGTGATTCAGAAGTGCTGCTGGACAGCCAATTGGATTGCAGGTTCTTATCGCTTGGCTTACTCGCCTTGAGTGTAACCAGGTGTCATCACTGACTGTTTCGTCTTGGCAGAGTAATATATTGCTCTTTTTTCCCCTTTTGTATTATTAATATGTAGCCTTTGTCAGAATGCCTCAAATCTCACAGACTTACCACTGTTTATAAGGTATTATAGTAGATAACTTCTCCCCACCTTCCCTTCTACATTTATAACCTCTGGCAATTAGGTGTAGTAAAAGACAAGCAGGAGTTAAGTTACAATTTAAATGTATTATTGATAATATTCATAAATAATAACAATATGCAAAGTACATTTGAATATTGGCAACCATACAACCTGATAAATGGTGATGTGTAGTTTCAGGCGGCACACACACTTGTCAGTTACTTAAAATGTCTCTAGCTAAGTCCTCATTTTGTGGTCAGCATGCCTGTCTCAAAATGGCTGCCAAACTGTGCTCTTCATTGTGTTGTCCTTTTTCAGTTCATGGTATGTGAGATGGTCTTTCATCAGTTTGGTAAAAGAGAGAGACAGCTGGGTAAAGCAAGCAAATTTATAGGTTCTCTGTCCAACCCGTACAGCCAATAGGGCGTCATGGTACTTAAAGGCTTCTGCTACAAGCCGGTTCCAAACAGCCATACTTCAGACCGATGGGGAGACAGAATACCCTCACACCAGCCCTCCAAACCAGGTGTTAAGGTAAAGCTTGGCAGTTAGGCAGCCTGGCTTTCCTGTGGGGGTTGACTGGGAGTCCTGCAGAGAAAATGTAGCCAAACTTGTTTGAAGCCCTTCACCCAAACCTGTCCCCCACCTCGCCCGCGCCTGGCCTTACCGGCCCCCAGAGTTTAAACCATGAAACTATTGCTGATATTATCTATAATGTAACACTAATATTACATTGCTTTGTCTAAGTTACAAGTAAAGACATACAAAATATTTATCAAGTTATATGCAAAATTTCACATCACAGCACTGACGTATAGCATAAAAAGGAGCAACCTCCTCAATGGAGTGGAGCCCTGGAGGTCCGCAGCAAGACTCGGTTGGAGTGTTGACCCCTAATGGGTATGTTTGAAATGCTTGTAAGTGCCACACATTTTGATTTGACTTACTCCATCATTTAAGGATTTTATCCATAAATATATCAGTAGAAATTGTTTGGCAGCCATTGGGCATTCTAACATTTGTTTAAACCATAACCGGTAGATAAAACACAAAAGAAATATTTGTTAAATTAGCCAAGCTCCATGACTTTTTCTCTTTCAGAGTGTTTTTTAATGTCTTTTTTTTTTTTAATGACTTATTTAAGCCTGCCTTTAAGCAGATTTATTAGTATTCTTATGCAAAGGTGCTAAAATGTGATCTGTTACATGTTGAGGCTGTATGCTTTTTCTTTTGTTTTTTATTTGCATCTGTGGAGTGTGAGTGGTGGAAGATCTTAAGTCACGCCATGTCTTTTGTAATCATGGATTTGCTGATTGGGCGTGGCACGGTGGCGCAGTGAGTAGCGCTGCTGCCTCGCAGTTAGAAGACCTGAGTTCGCTTCCCGGGTCCTCCCTGCGTGGAGTTTGCATGTTCTCCCCGTGTCTGCGTGGGTTTCCTCCCACAGTCCAAAGACATGCAGGTTAGGTGCATTGGTGATCCTAAATTGTCCTGTGTGTGTGTGTGTTTCCTGCCTTGCTCCCTGTGTTGGCTGGGATTGGCTCCAGCAGACCCCCATGACCCAGTGGGTTGGATAAAGGATGGATGGATTGGCAATATTTGGATTCTAGACTTCAGCCAATAAGATTACTGTATCAGTTCAGCTCAAGCTCCTGTTGGACAAATACAGGATGTCTAAAGCCTTCTGTAAATTTGAATGAAAGCTGAAATGCTTTTGTCTAAGCTTTATATGGCTGCAGATATAATTATTGAAAATATGAACCCTGCGTGGAGTTTGCATGTTCTCCCCGTGTCTGCGTGGGTTTCCTCCCACAGTCCAAAGACATGCAGGTTAGGTGGATTGGCGATTCTAAATTGGCCCTAGTGTGTGCTTGGTGTGTTTGTGTGTGTCCTGCGGTGGGTTGGCACCCTGCCTGGGATTGGTTCCTGCCTTGTGCCCTGTGTTGGCTGGGATTGGCTCCAGCAGACCCCCGTGACCCTGTGTTCGGATTCAGCGGGTTGGATGATGGATGGATGGATGAACAACTTAAGCCACCTACCCTCGTTAAAGTTAGTGGGGACCGGAGACTGGGCCATCTATAGATGTGGAATGGAGACCCAAAACGAGCACAATTTTCATGAAGCATTAGGCTGAGTCCACACTGCTAAGTTTGTTGTTTTTGTAAACTCGGACAATCGCGTACATCCCCCCCAACCCAAAGTTAACTAATTCCCCACTCCGTTTTGTTTGGATTCATGACCATTGCCACTCTTTTTACATTGTCACCCATCATTCCCCAGGAAGGTCTATTACACTCATGTATGTCTGGCAATGTATTGTTACAGCACTGACAAGAATGGCGCTGTTGCCTGTTGGACTTGGTGTCCTGGTTTGTATGTCACACCTGAGTGGCATCTGAGTGGAGTGTCTGCATTCCTCCCAGCCAGTGATATTTATCTTGTTTTATTTATTTATATTAATCCTATGCTGCAAAAAAACATGAATATAGCTTATTACTGGTTCTAAATACTGTAGGTCCAGTCCAGGGTTGGTTCTTCTCTCACACCTGATGCTGACGGAGAAGTTCTCAGGACAACGGTGTTTGAGAGTGTTATTTTGTATACAGTCTATTGCGGTTGGTGGGTAGTCTCGTTACCCACCCTAAAGCACCAAATACCAAGTTACTGCTTATTAAAGAGTGACCGGCTTATGTGATTGGTTTCTTTTTTGGAAATACTTTACGTTGTGTAAAGTGACATGCTCCTGCGATGCGATCAGCAGCGGCACTCGCCCAGTGTGACATCCCCTCTGACTAGACTGTGTTTAGTGTTTCATTGGCTTCTGGAAAATGCAGAGCAAAAAACTGTGTGTGTGTGTGTTGTCTTTGTAAGAAATCGGGCCGACTCACTGGAGATTACTGTAAGACGTTCCAGTGTAGGCACGCAACAAAAGATTTACAAGTTTGGAAGACGTGTGTTTGAATGACTACGTGCAAGTACATGCCGCACGCTGTTCAGACTTGCCCACGGACGCCCACCCTGCCAGTCTTTTTCCTCTCTCCGCAGAGGGCCTTTTCTTTCTTCTTAATTGCTTGTACAGTATGGAAGACGGCTCACCAGTCCTGCCCCTTTCACGCAGCCCCAGAGGGCTCCACCCTGCCTGTCACTCACTCACTCACTCACTCATACATGGCGGGTCCATCTAGTCCTGTGTTGCTTTGCTAATGCGGACACGCTGGATTTCTTTCGCTCCTATCAGACTCTCGAGCTGGCTGCTTTCCTGCATGGCACTCTTATTTCTTGTGGGCTTTGTGCGCCACAAGGCGTCCTTTTCTTCTGCTTAAGTGCCTGTAATGTTGAAGGTGTAAATGAAGCTTTTGTTTCCTTGATGTTTCACGTTTCTCATGCCAAGTGCACTATTGTCTTGGTGATTGGGCGTACTGGGACAAGAGCACAATGAAGCGTTGGCAAGAATCCGTCATTTCATTATATGCAACTTTTTTTTTTTTTTTTTGTACAGGAGAGAGTGACACGCTAGTGGGGTGATTTTACTTTACAGCCGCAGTAAAGGCGCAGGCAAGTCTAGTCCAAGGCAGGCCATAGTGGCTGCAGGTCTCTGGCTTGTACACTGTCCACTCGCAGATATAAATGACTGTGACAACAGTGACATTACGGTTTAATTGCAGCCTTGTTGGCTCCTCATGGTTCTCCACCATTTTAAGAACTGACTTCTTGAAAGAGCTCTTGTGGTAAGTATGGTGAGAAGCAAAAATACTGGGATAATGAGGAAGTCTGGGCTATTTTTAGTACATACTAGCCGTCCTCTGCGGCTCCGCCTGCGTAGTAGTGAAACGGAAACGGCGAGGAGAGTCCTGCCCGACTCCCTACTCCTGATGTCCCTCTTCCCCGCAGCCTCTGTCTCAGATTAACGTGAATAGATCACTCCTGCAAGCAAACTATCATTCTTGGCACGATGAGAGAAGTCACAAAATCAACCGGAATGTTCAAGCAAATTCTAGAAAAAACCTGATCTAAATCAGTGAAGTAGTTCTCTTGTGGAAAGCAGACAGACACATATATATATACAGTAATCCCTCCTCCATCGCGGGGGTTGCGTTCCAGACCCCCCCGCGATAGGTGAAAATCCGCGAAGTAGAAACCATATGTTTGTATGGTTATTTTTATATATTTTAAGCCCTTATAAACTCTCCCGCACTGTTTATAAATATTCCCCGCAGAGTTATACAGCATAATCCCTTTGTATTCTCTTAGATATTAGGTAAGATTCATTGAAATTATGTATATAAACACAGTGTTTATATACAGTAAAACCTAAATATTATTTTAAAGATATTGAGTGTCTCCGATATCACATATGTTACAGCCATTACGATAGACAGGCCACCAGCAATAAATACGTACAATGCAAGAAAAATAGTATACAGTAAATGTGTGTACAGTGACACTAAACATACGTACATGTACTAAGCACTGTAAGAAGAAAATTAATTATGGTTACTCACCAACAATGACATGATGACTTGTCCGATAACAATGAGTTTAATTTTACTGCTCAACAAAGGAGAGCGTTACAGCCCTTGTAAAGGAGCCACTTCAGGCGATTGTGTAGCACTGCCGTTGTTCTTCTTCTGGCAGTCTTCAATCCAAATCCCTAAAGCAGATTCCATCCGGACTACTGCCTTATTACATCCACTTACAACTCGTTTTGCACCCTGGTTAAAAGGACACTGCGGCCGTAGATCTTATATTCCTTTCCTACTTTTTAAATAAAAAGAATCGTAGCCTTCAACAAATCCAAAACGTTTACCTTTTCGGCAATCGTTAACATCTTGCGCTTGGGCACGGCCCCTGAAGCAGTAGCAGGAGCAGATTGTTTTGGAGCCATAATGAAGGGCTTGACTATGCACAAAGATAAACACTAAAGAGCACAACTCTTTACACAGCAAAACACGTTGATGCTGAATGAGCGAGACGAGACTTCCTGGTTAACACTGCATTGAGCACGCAGGAACTCCACTGCGTGCTCTGATTGGTTAGCTTCAGTCAGGAGAACTTAACTGTGTGCTCTGATTGGTTAGCTTCTCAGCCATCCGCCAATAGCGTCCCTTGTATGAAATCAACTGGGCAAACCAACTGAGGAAGCATGTACAGGAATTAAAAAGACACATTGTCCGCAGAACCCGCGAAGCAGCAAAAAATCCGCGTTATATATTTAGTTATGCTTTCATATAAAATCCGCGAAAGTCGAAGCGCGATATAGCGAGGGATTAGTGTATTTATTTGTTATATATATATATATATATATAGTCACAAACTCCACTCTGAGTCATAACAAGGTTTGGGGCAGCCACCCGTATATTTGGTATCCTGGCTGCAAAAGTATAAACGGCACTGATGTGCACAAAACCGAGTCCAAAACAGAACTGAAGGAATAGGAAAAAGATGGAGGCTTTTAAAGGGGAAAACAGGAAGTGAGGTCAAAGGGGTCGGGCTTATAGACCTAGAATTACTAGACGCCACATGACCAGCAGCATCGTACGTCAATGTCGTCGCCATATTGCGAGTGGCACTGCTGTGGAGTGAAGTAATGGATAATGTGCTGCTTGGGATTGTACAAACCGCTGTACGCTCCGAACCAGATCCCGGGGGATTACATTTCATAGGTAAGGCTGAACAATTGTTTTGTTTATATTTGGCCATTAGAAAATCCCGTTTCCCGTTAGCACTCAAGGTCACCTTACAATAAAATTAAACAACATTAGTACAATTAAAACAAGAGAATGATAAATCAAAAAGAAATAATTAGCAAGCAAAGATAACTGGCAGTAACAGCGCAAAAGTCACAATTGGTATGCCAGTTTGAAAAGATGTTTTGAGGGCAGTTTTAAAATGTGTTATTGAATCGAGCTGACGGATATGAGAGGGAAGAGAATTCCCGAGTTGAGGAGCACCAGGAGAGACGCTCGAGCTCCCATAGCACTGAGTCTGACGTGTGGTACAGAAAGTCGAGCTACAGATGATGACTGAGTGAGCGAGAGGAGTGTCAGTCTGGAGGAGATCAGTGAGGCTGTGGAGAGCTTTAAATGTTAAGAGCGGGATTTTGTATTGTATTCTGTAGTGAACAGGGAGCCAGTGAAGTTTAGAGAAAATCGGTGTGATGTGTTCAGTGGATTTAGAACAGCAGGTTATTATCTTGGCAGCAGAATTTTGAAAAAGTTGTAAGCGATGGATACGTTTTTGTGGGATGCCAGATAGAATAGCATTACAGTAATCTATACGTGAGGTGACTCTGGCATTAACCGATACTTCAGTACTGTATTGGGTAAGAACAGGACGAAGTCTAGAAATGTAACGCAGATGGAAGAAGGCAGGCAGAGAAATGTTACTTATATGGGAGGAATTGTTTAATAATAATAAGTAGTAGTAGTATTATTTGCCATTATTAGTGTATAAATGGATATAAATAATTGCATGTAAATGATTTGCCAAAATCTGTTGTATGTAAACGATACTGTTTTAAACGTTTTTCCCATCAGAAAACCCAGTTTCCACATCTACCTGTATTTGTTTAAATGGCACTTTTGCCACTCGCAATATGGCAGATGCGCTGACGTATCGTGTCGACTGGGCAACATAGTGAATGCGGCGTCTATCTATATATGTCTATGGTCCGGCTCATTAGGGTCTTCAACCACAGGCTCGAGCCCAGACGTGACATCATAGGGGCCGGAGCCAGCAAGGTCTTGTTCCATAGTCTTGGACCCGGAAGTGACGTCAAGAGGGCCAGATGGGATCTCCCGTGAATGGGCTACAAGCAAAGGAGAAAAAGAGTCCGTGCACTCTGCCACATCCCGGTCTGATTCAGAATTGCCCTCACTCAAGCCCTTTAGCTGCCTCCCATGTGCACGTGTGTGACTGTATGTATGTGTATATATATATATATATATATATATATATATA
>JANRMT010062861.1:8452651-8535503 GCA_026402145.1 Polypterus bichir lapradei | reverse complement strand
GATTGGCCAGTTTCACTGGCGCTACTCAGTACCCTCATACAAAGGCATCGCCCGGCCCTTCCTCCGATTGGCCAGTTTCACTGGCGCTACTCAGTACCCTCATACAAAGGCATCGCCCGGCCCTTCCTCTGATTGGCCAGTTTCACTGGCGCTACTCAGTACCCTCATACAAAGGCATCGCCCGGCCCTTCCTCTGATTGGCCAGTTTCACTGGCGCTACTCAGTACCCTCATACAAAGGCATCGCCCGGCCCTTCCTGACTAACAAAAAGGCACATCGAGAATTACCTAAAAATACAAGAAGTCATCCTCTCAAGCATATGGAGGATGTTGTCACAGCAGGTAATGGCGGCTCATCGACCACTGATGGTAACCATAGAATAGAGGAGAGGGGAGGTGAGCGACATACCTGGAAATGAGAGAGTCTGAAAAGCAGGCCTCATGGGAATGGGACTTAGAGATGAAGTGTCGGGCAAGAGAGGTCAAGGCACAGGGGAATACTGAAGAAGAGCATAGGCCGAATGGTGAGGGTAGGGTAGAGTACGGGTAAGACAAGGGATACTAAATAGACATTTATTTTACTGCTCATCTTTGATTGTAACATCACGAGTAGTCAACTCTTTCAGGGTGGATGTCGACTTTTGTCAACAGGAGGGGTTGATGGTGGCAATCAACTGTAAACGGTAACAAAACCCACCGTTCTCCTTTAGTTGGACTCCCTTCGCTAGAAGGATAGTCAGTTTCATTGGTTCAACTGAAATTCCCTGCTCTTGTATGAGCAACGAGGAGCGGCAAAAATGGCACTGACATCTAGTGAGAGATCAAAGCAAATGAGTAGAGGAAAATACTCCGTGGACGGCGTTTTACATATTATTACTGGATTTTGAACATGACTACAATTTTAATACGAGTGATTGGAAACGAATGTGAGGTACCAGCGTCAAGCTGATCGATCCCCGGCAGATTGTGGTGAACAGGTTTGTGTAGGCGACGTGCCTAGGGCAACATTTGCTTGGGGGGACCTCCACTTACAATGACAAGGGGGTACAAACTGGATTGTGATGCACTGCGACTGCCACTTCCCTCCCCGGCCACCGTCACAAAAACAGCCAACCCGACGCAGACTCCTGGTGAACTGGCGGCCACAGACGTTTTATGTTGATTTATGTGCACAACCATTGCTTTGTGTGCTTTTCAGAAAACTGTTTTAGACAAAATATTCAGCCCTCCGAGTTATATTATATAGAACTGTTATATGACTATAAATAAAATTCTTATAAACTGGTTTTACTAAGAAAAAAACCCACAAAACTAAAACAAAAAACACAAAAGAAAAACAAGCCTGCCAACTTAAGACAAAAGTCCAATTAAAAGAAACCAATTGGGAAGAAAATGTGCAGGGAGGCCCAGAGGGGCCTCATCTATGAAACTGTGTGTGGATTTGACCACGAAAATACACACCTGGTAAAAATTCAGGAAAATGTTTACGCCAAAAAAAAAAAAAAAAAAAAGATGTATAAACTCTGGTGTCAGCACATTTCTACACAATTTAACTTCATAAATCCCAATCCCCTTGTAAATGTGTATACAAGAAGGCTGCCCTGTAACAACCATATATGGTCCATGCTAATCAACCTCATACATATGCAATCACAAAGCCGCCCACCTGACATGTCAAAGCCCCGCCCACCCCAGCATTCATGGGACTCAGAGTACTGAGGGTGAAAGATCACATGTGACATTACAGCGCCTCCTCTCTGTGTTCTGGAAGAGACATAAGGCACCGGCGTCTAAGCGGGAGGCCACTATGACCTGGCACTTGTAATGACTGAATTGCTGCTACAAAAAACAGTATGGGCCACCAGCATTGTCAGTCTCATTGTGGCCTTGGAGGACTGATGACATTCCATCAGCACACCAGTCACAGCTGACAAAAGCAGCTTCATTCCTGCTAGATGCCCTTATTGCCTTACGAGTGCTCCGATTACGTTAGGAGAACTAGACACTGCTGCAGAAGACATTTATATGCTGTGTGGAATATGGCCGGCCAATACCCCCAGGCCACCAGGTGGAGCCCCCCCTGCAGCATGGAGGTGCCCCGAATGCCAGCAGGGAATTATGGACAATGGAGTTTTTATCCACAACCCTGCTGGATACAACGGGGGCCACTAGAAGGAGCTGCAGGGAGGAGCAACGACTATTTTGCCTACAACCCAGAAGTGCGCACTAGTCACATGGACAAAGGAAATGACGTGCTTCTGGGTTGAAGAAGAGGAGTTTTGATCTGACCCAGAAGTGCTAAGAAGTCTCATGGAGAGGGGTTCAGAAGCGCTTCCGGGTCACAGACTATAAAGGACTCTGGGAGATCCCAGAAGAGTGAGCTGAGGTGGGTGAAAGGGTGGCAATGCGTCTGGGAGTGAAGGATTGTTTATTGATTAGTTATTGTATTGCTTAATGAGTATTGTGGAGAGGAGGGTGCTTTGTGCACTGAATAATTATAATAAAGTCAACTATTGGACTTTTACCTGGTGTCTGGGATGACAGCACCCCCCAATCTGTCACAGCTGGCAAAAATGTTACGCATGCACACCCAAACCATACAAAAACCGGATGTAGTGCCATGCCAGTCATTTAATGGCTTCCAGCACAGCAGGTGATGGAGTGAAGTTTGGCCGAGCGCCCACCTCTTCTGGGCAGCATCACCAATATGCTCCACTTATCAGCGTCGTCGAGTGTTTTGCTGTGGATGCTCAGTTTGAAGATTAGTGCCAAGGTAACAGCCGGTGGCCAGTCGTGAACCCGCAGCAGCAGGGCTAAGAAGAGACCCTCTAGCAGCGGGTGCTAAATGGAGAGCTCCTTTAGTCGGCTACTCAGAGACCCCCTTCTGAACACTTCATGGTGATGTCAGTGCAACGTCACCACTACACCCAACGCTCCAGCAGTGGCATCTCAGGCAGCATGGCAGATGGACAAATTCCCGGGCAGGCACCCCACAAAGAGACCCTCATAGCTTACACTCGACGCACTGAAGTCGAATACAATGACTGACGCATTCACTTGGGGCGACACGCTGCACAAACTCTTTGCAAGTCTTTATTTGCACTTCACTTTTAAAGTTCATCATTATCATCCTCTGCATGGTAAGCAATGGACACGCTTCCAGAGGTGCCCTTCACCAGTTTTTAAATAAAGGCAGCACCAATATGACTTCCTCAAAAGACCCCAACGGGGCTTATATGACCGTGATAAATGGACTTTGTCTAGGAGGCAATCGCAAAATCCCCTTAATGCCCAATGGCTGTAATTCCATATAAGCAGGAGCTTCTAGAAAATTCAACATTTAAACCATTTAAGAGTCGACACTGTGCCTGGAGAAAGCAGCTTTGGCCATGGTCACACCAGACATGGACCCCTAACTGGGTGGGCTGCATATACTTTACAGATTATCATCATCATCATCATTTTAAAAAGTAACAAGCTACAAAACAAAAACATTAAGAATTTTGCTTAACCACAACCCTTCCACTTACAAATCCTCAGCAATCCATCATTTAAAAAAATTCTTCTCCTCTCAATTCATTTTTGAATTTGTTGGCAGACCCTGGTGGTCTCCGAGTCAGTTTCGCTTGCTCCAATGACACAGTTTGTGTGGACAGGAGGCCGGCCCGATCACCCAGCCTGGTTCTTCGCTCCCCAGTGTGCCGATCAGCCAAAGTCCTTGAGAGAAAGACGCCTCCCATGTGGCTCCCGGACCCCCCTCCTCTGCACTACTGTCAGGATGGCACCGTCCCCTTGAGATACCACATTGCCCCGTAGCACATGCAGCACTCCTGTAGGAGGACGACAAGAACAAGATGAAACACTCCGGGTCAGTGGACAAATACGCAGCCTTCAGAAAGTCCTCAGACCCTAATTTCTGATGTTGCTGCTTTGTGCTAAAATTACTGATGACGTGACAGCAGGATAACAGTTTATTAAAAGTAACATACCGTATATAATCATGTATAAGTCGGGTTTTGAAACCTGAAAAATCGATCATAAAAATCAGACCCCTGACTTGCACGCCTGTTCAAAAATGTGACATTTTTTTTTTTTTAAAACATCTTCTTGCCTCCTCCAATCTCACACCCGTTTCTCAGACACATCAAATTTTGTTGCAGCAGTGCAGTTATCAATTTCTTTCGCTACTTCAACGACTTTTTATTTAAAACCAGCTTCATATTTTCTTCTGATTGAACGCTCCATCGTAGATAAGGGATGCTTTTATGATAAAAGTGTGTGAGATACAAACAACACAAAACAGTGCAAACATCGCTTCAGAGTAGTTTGGGTATCACCGTGTGGCGACGTAGGCACGAGAGAGAGAGAGAGATTAGGAGCAGGTGCCAATACAGTGCGCATTGCCACACCGACAGTGTAAAAAAAAAAAAAACAAGGCTGTGGGCTCCGTGGTTACTCTCTCAGGTGGGTGTTAGCATATCAATCTCTTGGACCAATAGCGTGAGTTTTCTGCATTCGACATATACGAGCGACATTATAAATTATAGGTAAAATCAAGTCCCGACTTATCCGCAGGTATATACAGTAACAGGTATTCAGACCCTTTTCTTTGGCTCATTGTATTGATCATCATTGAGATGTCTGAAGTCCACCTCTGGTCAATTCAGTTGACTGGGCTGGTTAGGAAATGCACACAGCGGTCAACAGAAGGTACCACAGATGAGCAAAAACCAAAACCATGAGGTCCAAAGGAATTGCCTGCAGAGCTCAGAGAGGCAGGACTGTGATGAGGCACTGATCTGGGGAAGGCGACCAATAACTTCAGTAGCACTGAAGGTTCCCAAGAGGACAGTAAACTCTATGAATTATTAGATGAAAGTATGGAACAACCATAACTCTTTCAAGAGCTGGCCACCTTGCTGAAATGAGCAATCGGTGGGAGAGAAGGAGATGACCATGAACCTGATGGTCACTCTAGCAGAGCTCTAGAGAATCTGTGAGGAGATGACAGAAACTTAAAGGACGACAACCACCACTACATGTAGGCTCTATGGTGGAGGCTTCTCCTCAGTAAAAGACGCATGAAAGCCTGCCTGGAGTTTGCAAAAAAGACACTTAAATTGTGGAAAAAAAATGTCTCTTGACGGATGAAATCAAAATTGAACAGCTTATCCTTAACTCTTTAAGGGTTAATTTATTCATTCACATATTGGCACAAGTCTGAATATTTTCTTCCAAAAAACTCACACAAAGCAACATAAAACGCTTACATATAACAAATGTTTGTGAATTTTCCCTTGGCATTAATAAAGTATCTATCCATCTAAATGTCACCATGTTTTATGTTCCAAGAGCCACTCCAGTATGTGAATTCACGCATCTATGACATAGCATTGTGTTCATCACTATGATCAGCTGAGGACAAATCAGCTACTGCAGGTACCGCACTTTCTTTTTTGATCTCAACATCACTTGCATCAAAATCAAGAGTCTGATAAGTCAGCGTCTGAATCAACAATAATCTGCAAAACGTTATCAACTGAGCAGACTGCTTTCCATATTTGCTTTGGTCTCTTGCCAGACGACGATGCCATTGTAGCTAATTTGTTGCAACACCTACAAAAATTCTTGTGTGCAAGACCTTGTTCATTCTGCACTACTCTGTGCATACGCAGAGATTCGAGGTCAAACCAATGCAGCCGTCTAGCGAACAGAATTAAACCAAAATATAACAGCGACTTTTGTTGATGTGTATAAATAACCGATTGTCACCTTCTACCCGTAGATGTTGACATTAGTCCAAGTCAACTCCCGCCTCCAAAGAGTTAATTCTAAGTGTCACGTTTGGAGGAAACCGAGCATCGCTCATCACTACACAAGACCATTCCAATGGTGAAGCATGGTGTTGTCATCATCATCAGGGACTAGAAGACTAGTCAAGGTTGAGGGAAAGCTGAACAGAGCAAAGCACAGAGCCAGCAGAGCACTCTGGTCTTCAGACTGGCCTGAAGGTTCACATTCTAACAGGTCAAAGCAAAAAACACAGGAGTGGCTTGAGGACAACTCTGGGAAAGTCCTCAAGTCACCCAGCCTAGCCTGGACTTGAACCCAATCGAACATTTATGGAGAGATCTGAACATAGCTGTCCACACTAATAGTCTCCATCCACCGTGACAGAGCCTAAGAGGATCTGCGGAGGAGAACGGCAGAAAATCCTCAAAACTGGTTTGGACAAAGCTGGTCATGTCAAACCCAAGAATCCAAGCTAGTACTGAGTTCAGAGTCTGAAAACTTCTTCCATTTAAGAAATAAGGAGGCCTCTGTGTCTTGGCAACCTTCAGTGCTGCAGATTATGTTTTTGGTAGCCTTCATCAGAACTTCGCTGACACAATCCCATCTCTGGGCTCTGCAGGCAATTCCTTTGACCTCATGGCTTGAGCTTTGCTTAACTGTGGAACCTCCTATAGCCCAATGTGCTCCTCTCCTAATTAGTGCAATCAACTGAGTTAACCACAGGTGGACCCCGAACATGATATAGAAACATCTCAATGAAGATCAAACAGAATGGGATGCACCCGAGCCATATTTCAAGTGTCACTGCAAAGGGTCAGAATACTTGGGTCAATGTGATATTTCAGTTTTTTACTTTAATAAATAATGTACTTTAAGAATTCTCTTGTTACTTTTGGGGTGTTGAGTGTTACTTAATGAGGGAAAAAATTAAAATGATTTTAGCACAAAGGTTTCAACATAACAAAATATGAAGAAAGTGAAGGGGTCTGAAGACTTTCTGAAGGTGCTGTAAATCGAAGAACACAAGAGAGAAAAATGGGCTGTACCTTGAGCAGTCGGTCAATGTCAGACTTTGTGACGCTGTCGCCAAACTCCTGGGTCAGCTTATTCTGAATGATATTGCGCCGGACCCGGTAGTTCTTCATGAAGATCTCCAGCAGCAGCTGCCGATGCTAACAGCAAAGGGAAGTGACATGGAAGTGAAGAAGGGGAAAGACACCTAGCAAAAGGACTTCTGCTAAGTGAAAAGTAACACACACACACACACACACAGAGAGAGAGGCGTGCAGTGGCTGATGCTCACCTGGTCAAGCGGATCCCCCGTCTCCCATATCGCAAACACTTTTTGCTCATCAGCTGTGGCAGGAGACTGTGGTGGGAACTGAGAAAAAGCAAAAAAATAGGTTTTAATGCCAAGTGGCCTCGCTTGCACAACAGGTGGTTGCAGAGTCAAAAGGTGACCACTGAACTAGATTCCATTAGGAGGTACATTTCCCAGAAAGGTCCTCTTGTCCCAGGACCTCAGACACAGCCCCTTAGAACACACTCACCGGCACCAGAATCTGCTTGCAGTTGCTGTCGAGCACCACCTCCTGCAGCAAGCGGTCCGAAATGCTGCTGAACAGGCTGTGCCCTGGGGGCAGACTGGCCAGGTGCAGGTTGAAGAGCCTCTTGAGTTCGCTCAACGTTAAGACAAAGTGCTTCCTAAAGATGCTGCTGACAAAGTCCCGCAGTTCCTGCATAGGAGGGGCATTGCCCCGTGGGGTACCCGGAGGGTAATAACCATTCAGAGAGTCCCGCATGCTGTCGTCAGCATGCATGCCATTGAGAGAGCCATTCATCCCTGAGACATCCATAGCCTCCTCCCCATCACTCAGGGGTTCTTCTTTGATCTTCACATTTCCTTCTATGACTCCACTCCTCCGAGAAAGCAGCTCCTTCTCCATGGCGTTGTAGTTCTCCTGCACCTTTGCTCTCGCCACATTGACACGCTGCTCCCCACTCACCACAGCCATTCCTGCAGGCCAGCACAAGACAAAAAGACAAAGGCAGTTCCATCAGTCTTATTACTCAGCTTTGAAAATGGACTGTAGTCTCCATTTTATTCCATTAGCACCTTCCATTCTGGTATTGTATGGCTTGGTGGTCTAACTTGTGGAACACTTTGATTATGATGATGATGCTTGCTATTTATGCTGCCATATAAAATATTGCTCAGGATTTATAATTTTAGGATAAATTACAGATCTGAAAGGAGAACTCCTAAGCTGTTCTTGTTAAGCCCCCCACACCCCCAATCGTGCTGGGTTTACTCTTCATGCGAGGGGCTCATTTCATTAACAAAATGCATCTGTACTATCTCGTTTTCAAGCTAACTGAAACAGAACTTCTGCCCCCTCTTACCTCGCGGGGGGTCCTGCATCTTCTTTGGCATCATGTCTTCTTTGGAGAGATGGAACACCTTTTCTAATCTACATGAAGCAAAGCAGGGGATGAGTGATCCAGACACTTCACTTATGGCCATGTTCAGAAGCCCAGTTTGTTAACCCCCTACTCACTTGGCTTGGATTCCAAGCCACAACATGTGCTGCCTCTGTGCCACGTCTGGGTGTTTCCTGACAAATTCTGTGTCCGCCGGCAGGAGGAACTCCCAACCGCGATTCACTCGTGGAACGGAGATCTGCTCCAGGAAATCCTTCACATCCTCAGGAGGTAACTAAATTAAGAAAAGAGCAGAAACAGTCACGTGGGACAAGGTGGGCTTGTAGGGGAATACTGCACAATGGGGTGGAGAAAGCAATTTGCATGGTTTATGCTGGCAGCTGTAAAAGTTTTCCTTTGTGTCAAAATGGTTCACATCACCAAGTTATTTATGCAGAAAAACAAGAGAATGAATTAAATTTCATTTAAGCTGCGTAAGCCTATGAGGCGTAAAAAGCCTGGGGTCCTAGTAACTATTGAACTCATCAGAAAAAAAAAACTGAAAGGTAGAGATGTCAGGTAATTGAAAGGAATTACTCTGTGCTCACGTCGCTTGTGCATCAGCAGCGGGAGGAAAAGTAAAAGGGAAACCGTTTTGCCGATGTTAGCAGCTAAGCGACTTTGTCTTTCTTCTGAGGTTTCGTTTTGCCGATGTGCTCGTCTTGCTTGTGTTATTATTGGCTAAGCGAGTTGTCCGTTTCCTCAGAGGTGGAGCCCTTACCCTGACTCCACCTCTCACGTCCGGGCCGGAAAAACAGACACACACACACACACACACACACTTCCACATGTAGACAATTATATATAAGATTCAGGGTGCAAGGACCAATGCCGGATAGGAAGCACCAGTCCATTCAAGGCCCATTCTTGTATATACTAAACTCACTTTTAGAGCCAACTTGGACTCGTCAATTAATATATTCTGCATGTCTTTAGGCACAAAGCAGGCAGACACCCTAGACTGGGCAATGGCGCACCGCAGGGTGCACTCACACACACACACAACCAGCTGCCTAGACACCTGAACTGGACAAGCAGATGTGAATTTAAATCCACACTGAAGCAACAGGTATTCTGTTCTAGCAAGGGTCTTAACAGTGAATATAACGAGAACAATGTGTAATGGAAATTAAAAAACGCACACTTCACAGTATGGTGTGCAACAGAGATGGTAAAATTAACTAATGGGCTACACAAATTGATTTGTAAATGGCACAAGTCGAAGAAAGAGAACTTTATAAAATCATCTTAACCTTTCAAATAAACTTGGGACCTGACCATTAACTGACAACAACTCAGCCGTTAATCTGTACAGGGCCAGCAGGATTTAGCCCATACATTTAGTAAAGGATTACGCACCTTTGTGACGGTAGAGACATCTTTCCTCACCACCCATCTGTCCTGTGTGAACCTCCACATCTGAAAGAAAGAAAAAAAAAAAAAGTCACATCAGCCAGTGTTGGTGTCCTTCACCACGAGATGTAATAAAAATGTCACGCTGCTCGCGCTGCAGCCACTCACATTTCACTACAATAAGGCTTTCAATGTTTCATTAAAGGATCCCATTTAATTCCACCCTCATTAAACACCAAGCTCTCGACTGCTACCACAGATTATACCACATAAGGGTTCTAAACAAGTCTTAACAGGAAGCTCACCACATAATCTCTCCCACGACACAGGACCTCAGATGGCACACCACTGTGGGGGCTGCAGGTGTCTTTGGGATAAAGAACATCACTGTATAGACAGATGAAAAACACGTCAAGGTATAAAAACCCACACGGCTCTCCCATGTTACCCTTGTGCTGTACAGACGCGTGTAAACAGGCCACGCAGGGCCATTCCATGCTTCATTTACTCAAAAGGGTACAGACGGCAGACCAGAAGAGACTGACCTCTTTACCACCCAGTTCCCTTGGACGAGCATCGCCACTTGCTGGATGCACCGCAATACTGAAGTAGAATCTGTACCAGAGCTGAGGAGACCCATAAGATTGGCAAATGGTAGGATTTTCACTGCGAGTGAAGCAGATGTCAGGGTTCAGATTTATTATCTTAACGTTTAAAGTTGTAGATAAGGTATTTACAAATATGGCAGATCACAAAACCTTAGGGGTCATCAGCACTATGTCCACACTACCGCATTTTCATTTGAAAAAAAAAAAAAACAGTCTCCATTTTCAAGGGATAAAAATGCCTGAATAGCGTGGATAAAAAGGTGGAAACAAACTTTTGAAAAAAATCTCTCCATAGACATATATTTCTGAAAATGCTAGTACAGTAATCCCTCCTCGATCGCGGGGGTTGCGTTCCAGAACCCCCCGCGATAGATGAAAATCTGCGAATTAGAAACCATATGTTTGTATGGTTATTTTTATATATTTTAAGCCCTTATAAACTCTCCCACACTGTTTACAAATATTCTCCGCAAAGTTATACACTAAACCCTCGTTTATTGTGGGTAATCCGTTCCAGACTCAACCGCGATAAATGAATTTCCACGAAGTAGGATTATTTATAAATCTAATATTTTCGCAGTTAGAGCATAGAAAACCTGTTTACGACCTTCTAAATACGTTTTTTTAACATTATTAGAGCCCTCTAGACATGAAAACACCCTTTAGTCAAAAGTTTAAACTGTGCTCCATGACAAGACAGAGATGACAGTTCTTTCTCACAATTAAAAGAATGCAAACATATCTTCCTCTTCAAAAGGAGTGTGCGTCAGGAGCAGAGAATGTCAGAGACAGAGAGAGAAAAAAGTAAACAATCAAAAAGCAATTGAAGGTTAAGGGCCTTCCTTGCTCAAGGGCCCAGCACAGTAGCATCTCCTTTGGCAGCAACGGGGATTCGAACCAGCAACCTTCGGGATACAAGCGCAGATCCTTAGCCTCAGAGCCACCACTCCGTCCCTTATTAAGAGGCCTGTTCCTGACTGGATCCTGTTCATTCCATCATGTCATTCCCTGACTGATCACCCTTCTTGGAGGTGACTCATACTCCAAGATAGCAGACAGAGGGGTTTGCTTTCCAAGAAACTTGTGTTGTTTACCTGTAAACGTCTCAAGTTGTGTTTTGTACAGTTTGAATGATGCTTACACATGCAAAAGGCAAATAATTTTCAAGTCGCTACAATTATGTTAAATCATGCAGCGGCTGGCATAACTGCCCCTTTATGGAGGACACTTCTCATTTCTGCTCGTGTATACACGCACAATGTAGGTGAACAACTATGCGTTTTCACTCTTAAGTTTGGGCAGGGATACTTTTGTAAATGATGTGAAAATATTAAGTTTGGACAGAGATCATTTTCACTTAAATACGCACTGTTTTTAAATGGAAATACTGTAGTGTGGACATAGCCTTGCATTCTCACAGTTAATCACAACACTAATGCAGATGGCTGTAAAGTCAGCGCTGGAGAGTTGTAGTTGGTGCAGGTTTTTGTTCCAACTCAATTTCTTAATTGGAAGTCAATCAACATTTTTATGGATCAACTTAGTTCACTTGCCCCCCAACTGCATTTTTTTTTTTGTTTTAAACAGCTGCATTCACCCTTTTTAACCACTCCTTACTAGCAATAAGGTGCAAATGATAAAGGAACCAGCAGTTCTCCATTTAACTTAGTTCACAATGAATATGCACGGGTGTAAAGTGGGTTTATAAAATACTAACTGTGCAAGCAGCACGGGGTCCTAGAAGCTATTGAAATGTCAGAAAAAAAAAACTGAAATGTAGAGATGTCAGGTAATTGAAAGGAACTACTCTGGGAGTCCCCTCAGAGGTTTTGTTTGCCGACATGCTTGCATTGTTTGTGCATTAGCAGCTAAGCAGCTGTCTTTCTTCTGAGGTTTCATTTTGCCGATGTGCTCGCCTCGCTTGAGTATTAGCGGCGGGAGGAAAAGTAAAAGGGATACCATTTTGCCAATGTGCTTACCACGCTTCTGTAATGGCAGATAAGTAAGTGACTCTCACTTTGGAGGTTTTGTTTTGCCGATGTGCTGGCCTCGTTTGTGAATCCTCGGAGGTGGAGTGCTTAGCCCGACTCCACCTCTCGCTTCCGGGCCAAACAGACACACACACTTCCACACGTAGATGTTTATGTATAAGATTTATAAAAAAACTTGAGAGAAAAAAAAAAAAAGAAAAAAAAAAAAAAGGTGACGGACTGAACTGAACTGCTCATCTGTTTCAGGCTACTAATCATTTGGTTGATATCCTTGGAAAAGAATAACATATGATACTAGAATGACCCAACAGAGTGAAAACACTAACAAGCCATAAATTTAAATAAGATCTGTCAATGGCAAGCTATTTGGTTGGAACAAAAACTTGCAGCCAGTATGACCCTTCAGGACCAACCCCCTTCAGCAACGTTTAAAACACACTTGGCATGTATTGTATATTCCAGTGGTACTGTGGAACTTCATCAGTCTTACAACTAACACAACCGCCTCCAAAGCCTACCATTCTTCATGACGGTCCTCACTTGGTCACCGAGAGGCAACGTTCTTAGCTGTGCCATTGATAACACATTACTGGGCACTACTGGCTTCTCTCTGAAACAGGGAGAGAAAAAAGGGTGTCAGTCAAATGTTTGAAAAGTGTCACCTTCAACCTAGAGGTCTGTGCATTGCAACAGGGTGGCACCAAGCCAGCTGAATTTGTTGTTCTTCCACCCTCCTGGACAGGACGACAGGCCCACAGGCCCACATTCCCTGTCAAACAATGCGAGTCAGAAATGGGCTCAGAGGAGGATACCAGTTCAATTACTGACATGCCCAAAGCAAGCTAACTTAGTAGCAAGTCTTTGGATTGGTAGAATTTTCTCAGAGGCTTTCTTACTCCCACATTCCACACACCTGCCAAGCCCTGAGGTCTCCCAGGATGCAAGGTGGGAACTGAGCATGCACCCATGTTGCTCTAAATTACCAGCAATTTAATTAATTAAAATCTGCTTATTAAAAACTTACACCTCCTCCTCCACAGCAGAGGGCATCAGCATTGCCAAGTACTCACTGGAAAGGGGAAAAAAAAAAAAAAAAAAAGAAAGTCAAGGAAGCAGGAACCACTTAATCTTGTGTCTCCAGCCTACAATATCATAGTTGGACCATTTGCTCAGGCAATACTGATACCTTGGAGATTTGACTAGGTCTGTGTTTTCTACCATCTCTGTGGACTGGCAGAGGAGGTACTGGCGTTCATGTTCAGACCGGCTGTCCTAGAAGGGAAACAGAAAGACAAGCCCACTTCACAAGCTGGTTGGCTATAACCTAAACCATAACAACTGTGCCACGGCCATCAACCTCTTTTTCACTACTCGCATAATCAAGTGGCATTGACAGTGAGGAAGAGGTCATTTTGCCAGGTGTGCTCCTGGTAAGAAATCTGAAAAACAAGAGGCAACCATTCAGTCCATCAGGCTTTATTTGTTTAGCTGACGGTTAAGATGCTTTAGCTCAGTAATTTGATGCCAGGAAGAAGTTGTGGGAAAAATGGAACAGTTTTCAATGCAGTGCCCCTTAACATAAAAACAACTGCCTAACAAGTAGAAGTTTCTCATACTGTATGTGGGGTTTGCTACAGCAGAACTTGAAGCACAAAATGTCTGACCAACCGATAATGTGACTTATTGCTATGCTCAGCTCTGTGTTATCTTGCATTATGTAAATGTATTGAATAGGCAGGAGACCAAATTTCACTGTATCAAATTTTGTGACACAAAATACTCTCAATAATGTAGCCTTGTATCACATGTTGTACGACATTACCACACAGGTATGAAAAACAAAGACAAATGAAAGCTTCTATCGAAAGTAGGGACTTTAATACCTGAAGAAAAAAAAAAAAGAATGAATGTATAACATACCCAAAACCGTAGTCCGTATGGAAAGTGTGTGCACAACAGAGGACTCACTGCATATGAAAGTGCGCTGGGACTACAGTACAATTGTGTGCTTCATGTGCCCACACTTACTTTAGTGAGTTGCATCCTTTGAAGAGTATACTGAATTGCAACTCTGTTCCATAAAACGTACTAATACATCCACCCAAGTGTTTTTTCAAATCAAACTCTTGTGACGGATGGCCAGTGCCATTAACCAGCCGGGATGCTGGCTGGGTGGAAGGACTGAGGGAGAGAACCTGTTTAGGACAGTATCTTCCCCAAGACATAAGAGGGCAGCCCCCCTAAGTCACTACAGTACCATGAGTTTCTGCAGGGCATGCCGGGAACTGTAGTTAGGAGCAGCCCTGTTGGGTTCCGTGGGCACCATCAGGGGGTGCTGCAGGTATAGCCGACTCCTTTGTGGCACCACTTCCACCACACCCGGAAGGTGGTCAAGAAACACCTGGAGCACTTCTGGGTTGCACTATAAAAAGAGTCGCCTCACCACCAGTTGGATAGCCAGAGTTGGGAGGTAGAGGACAAAGGTCGAGAGGGAGAAGGAAGAAGATCTGTGTTGTACTGTATTGTGTTGGGGGCTTTTGTACTGTGCTGTGAAGTGGGGAGCAACAGAAAGCGCTTCCCCATTGAAGAATAAAACATGTGCTGTGCTGAACTGGGGCTCAGTGTCTGGGGTTTGAGGAGCCGTACGCCCCTGGTGGGCAACACTCTGCTGGAACCAGCAAAGTATAAACATATCATCATACAGAAACCGTTCTCATGATACACTCAAACCAGCAGCTCTCACAAGGCATGGGGATGGGAGAAGGAGTGCTCAAATGACGGACACACCTTGCACCAACACTGATTCACAAATAGGAGTTGACTACAGCGATGAGGAATTATATACAGCAGTGGATCTTGCAGTGACTCAGCATGGTGGAGAGAGAAAGCAGACACATTTGTAATGTCTGCTTTTCTGGCCAAATGAGACACCTGTCCCCGATACCCAGTAACAAAGTGTGTTCAGGTGCAGGGGATATTGCAGAGAAGTCTTAGCTTCATGCAGAGAGCTGCATGAACAGAACACAAGTTCTTCATAGATCCAGTCAGGACCCACAGCTAACAGGTCAACAAGGCATAGCCATTTTCGGAGTGGTGCTTGGTGTCAACTTAGAAAACAAAAAGCTACATTTAAATTTGGATAAATAGGGTTGTTATTGTCTTGTGTACAGCATACAGTGACAGTCTTGTTTGCATGTGCTAATTTACATGCCAGACATCTTATGTTACTGCAGTTCAAACATTCTAGGTTAACATTTAAGACTACTTTAAAAAAAGACAAAGCTTGCAAAAACATGAGTTAATACTTATGTAATTGCACTCTGACTTAAATTTTGCAGTGTTTTGGTTTATGAATGTCTAATAAGTTACACTAAATATACATTTCTTTTATGGAACTTTCACATCGTGGGAATCTTGTATTGTGAAGCCTGAATTACAACAAGAATTAGTATCATAGAATATCATCTCATGCCTAGTGCTGAATGCTCAGGACCACTGGGATGATCCAATCTCCAAACCCATATTACCCCTGCACTCTGTACCTTTAGCCCATAGTAATGTAGGTGGACCCAGGGTTCTTCTGCTTGTTTCTTCTGCAGAAACTCATACGACTGAATTCGCCTCTGCCGTGCCTGCTCAGTCTCTGGCCGGGAAAAGCGCACCTGCAAACAGAAGTGAAAGCAAATTGGAGAAAGACAGTTCTCAGCATCTGCTAAAGTGCTAAAACTAGGAGCACACAAGTACTCACAGTGATCTGCTTGACATCTTCTTCTGCCTCATCTTGAGAGGAGTCCCCACCTACAAAAGGAAATATCAAAGAAACGAATCTGTGGTTTATAAAGTCTCATTTCAATGGCAGGTTCCTCTGGTCAGTCAAATACAAAACAGTTTTGGTGCAATTTGCCTTAAGTAAACAAATAAATCAGTCAGTAAGAAAAAATGCCAACTTTTTACTAAAATTAGGGGGCTTTGACCCCTGCTCGCTTTGCTCGCCAACCCCCTGGCTAGTGCTATGCGCTAGCCTCTTTGCGGCTCTGCCGCTTGCGTACGGGGATGTGAATGTACAATTTAGACAGATTTTAATTTTCATGTGAAGTGTTACATTTGCATCCATGTGACACAACTGCCCGTGATTGGATTTTGTTTCTCTCTCTCTATTAAATAAAATGACTTTTTCGAATGTTTGGCTCTGAGATTTGTTAATTGTCTTTGCAAAAGCTATTCCAATGGGAAGCTGTTAATGTTTTAATACGAATGGCACATCAAGATCTTCTTTGGTGTGTAATGTTATCCCCTGAAGATGTACTACATTACCTTTCTTGGATACATACTTCTTTCTACAGTAATCTGTGTGGTGGAAGACCGGACCGTGTTAACGGTTGTAGATATTCTTCGTAATATTGAAAGTTGATGTTTTCATCTTTCGCACCATCCTCACCAACTGTTTCAGCAGAGTCTATCGATACGCATTTAACCAGTTTGCCGTGCAACCGATCAACATTTTTGGCGTAAATTAGTTTGTCGGTGCTAGGATTGCCCATGTACTCATTTTTTCTGTAGATAACCCTTTGTGATGAAATTTTTCAATAAGATTTGGACATAATACATCTTCTTTAATTGGGAACCTAAAGTGAAGAAAACTTTAAAATTTTTAAGAGCTGAGAGAGCAGGAAGTGTGTCTGACAAAAGCATTCACACGAATGACAGGTGAGAGGACCGTGGTCTTGTTTGACAATGGTTGCAAGTAGGGCGTGACTTGAAAGAATCCAAAGGCAAAAGTCACTGTCTCACAGGACTTGGTTCCAAAGGTTGTAAGTATGATGCGACTTGAAAGAATCTCATGTTAAAAGTCTCTTCAAAAAGTCATGTCTTGTCGCAGGATAAAAAGCCTTGTCTCCCAAGATTTTTTTATTATAATAGAGAGAAATAAAAAAGCACCACTCTTAAATTTATTGTGAGCGACATGAGTAGGCAGATTCCTGCTGGGCAGGGTCAGGTGGTCAGTGTTAATCATAAAGCCACCTTACCTTCATTTGCAGCCTCCCTCTCTCTGTGTTTGGAGTCGGCCTTGTCTAGATACGAGAAGCTTGGCCTCATCTGCAGAATGCCATGCAGTGGAGTGACATGGAGCTCCCCTAGCAAAGTAAGTAGTCAAACAAAGAAATAAGGTGGCTATTCATGATTACTCTATGCTAGCCACTTCGCTCTCAGATGCACACTGGGTGACAATGCTTAATCCCAGTTACTCTCATACTCACCCTTTTTAAAAATGGCTGCTGCATAGCGGGAGGTGCTGGTGGTGGCCTGAATTGAAGAAAACACTTGTTTGTCCATGAGTTTCCTGTACAGGAAGATGTACAGATATATATATATATATATATATATATATATATATAGATATATAAGATACATAAGCATTCAAAATTTTAAAATCATCCAGAAAGTTTCATGTTTTTGATAACTTGATAGTTTACCAAGATATGATTAAATTGATTTAAACATACAGCCAAGACATTACTCGTGTTTCTAATTGATATTGCTGTGTGAAAAGAGTGATTTTTAAATTTATTATTCATATTGGACTGCAAAGCGACTACACCAGTGTCCCAGTGGTTGACTCCCTTAGATTAACATTTGTCATTTTAAATACTAATTGGTTATTAAAGAAACCCTTGCAGAAACCGGTTACTCTGTTCAATAAAGCAAGTAAATCGTCATTCCTTGAGTTGCTATATCCTGGCAGTCCTACAAGTTCTTTAAAACATGCCAGTCTAGTGGGTTTTTTTTTTGGCAAAATGAAAACTATTCCATGAGAAAAAGCCTGAAGATTTCATACAAAGGTGTTGATTACTTGTTGATTAATTATTGATAATTGTGTCAATTACTGCTAGGAGAGCAAACTGGATCTGACCAGGATAGAGAAAGAAAGGAGAAGGTCCAGACGCATGACTGCATAAGAGCAGAAGGACATCAGAGTGTCCATTGTGAGAAACAAACACCTCACAGGTCCTCAGTTGACATCTTCATTAAATACACGCCAAACAGCAGTGTCATTTGGAGTCATTTTTTCACCGTTTCAGATAACACCTAGGCGTGATAATGTAAACTCTCCTGTATGACCAGTCCTTCACTAGGTTTTAAAGCAGCCTTACGTGGAGTAGGTGTTGCCTTCCTCCATGCCAGTCCCATCCACGTTTAAAGCGATCTGCTCTCCTTTGCTGCGGCAGTAATTTGGATTCATAGTGTCCATAGCCATCTCGATCTCCACCTGCAGAAAGAGGAAGTCAGTCTAGGAAGAAATAGCACGTTGATATACAGCTTCTCCACCACTATTCTTATGAGGAAGTGGATTTGGCTAAACAATGGAGAGGAATGAAGGTCAGCAGGAACAAGACAGAATATATGTGTGTAAACAACAGGGAGTTCAGTGGAATGGTGAGGATGTAAGGAATAGAATTGGTGAAGGTGGATGAGTTTAAAATACTTGGGATCAACAGTACAGAGTAATGAGGTTTCTAAAAGAGAGGTGAAGAAGAGAGCGCAGGCAGGGTGGAGCGAGTGTCAGGAGTGATTTGTGACAGACGGGTATCAGCAAGAGTGAAAGGGAAGGTCCACAGGACGGTAGTGAGACCAGCTATGTTATATGGGTTGGAGATGGTGGCACTGACCAAAAAGCAGGAGTCAGAGCTGGAGGTGGCAGAGTTAAAGATACAAAGATTTACATTGGGTGTGACGAGGATGGGCAGGATTAGAAACGAGAACATTAGAGGGTCCGCTCAAGTTGGACAGTTGGGAGACAAAGTCAGAGAGGCAAGATTGCATTGGTTTGGACATGTGCAGAGGAGAGATGCCGAGTATATTGGGAGAAGGGCACTAAGGATAGAGCTGCCAGGAAAAAGGAAAAGAGGAAGGCCTAAGAAGAGGTTTATGGAAGTGGTGAGAGAGGACATGTAGGTGATGGGTATAACAGAGTTAGATGACGAGGACAGGAAAATATGGAACAAGATGATCCACTGTAGCAACCCCTAACGGGAGCAGCCGAAAGAAGAAGAATGGGGCATTAACCAAACCACCAGGAAAACCAGCAATATGAGTAGAGCTAGCTGCTCCAAAAGAAATAACACTTTGGAAATATGAAAAACTGTGCTGGGAAACCGCCACGGAGTTGCATAGATTTTCATCCCGTGATTCCTGGTTGTGTGTACAGTCATGGCCGAAATTTTCGGCACCCCTGGAATTTTCCCAGAAAATGCACAATTTCTCCCAGAAAATTGTTGCAGTTACAAATATTTTGGTATACACGTGTTTATTTCCTTATTGGAACAACTCAAAAACCAGAAAAAAGCCAAATCTGACATCATGTCACACAGAATTCCAAAAATGAGACCAGACAAAATTGGCACCTTTTCAAAATTGTGGGTAAATCGTTTTATTGCAAGCATATGATGCTCGTTTGAACTCACCTGTGGCAAGAAACAGGTGTTGGCAATACAGCAATCACACCTGAAGCCAATTAAAATGGAGAAAAGTTGACTCAACCTTTCTGTTGTGTGTCTAAGTGTGTCCCACTAAGCCTGGAGAACAGAAAGAAGAGCAGAGAATTGTCTGAGGACTTGAGAACAAAAACTGTGGAAAAATATCAACAATCTCAAGAGATCTTCATGTTCCTTTGTCCACTGTGTGCAACATAATCAAGAAGTTCACAACACATGGCACTGTAGCTAATCTTCCTGGACGGAAGAATAAAATTCATAAAAGACTGCAATGAAGGACAGCCTGAATGGTGGATAAACAGCCCCAATCATCTTCAAAACATATTCAAGCTGGGTGCAACAGTGTCAGCTCGAACTATCCGTCGACATCTGAACTAAATGAAATGCTATGGCAGGAGAGCCAGGAGGACCCCACTGCTGACATAGAAACATAAAAAAGCCAGACTGGAGTTTGCCAAGATGTACTTAAGGAAGCCAAAATCCTTCTGGGTGAACGTCTTGTGGACAGAGGAGATCAGGGTAGAGCTTTTTGGTAAAGCTCATCATGCTACTGTTTACAGAAAACAGAATGAGACCTAAGAAGAACACAGTACCTACAGTCAAACATGGTGGAGGTTCCAAGATGTTTTGGGATGGTTTGATGCCTCTGGCACTGGATGCCTTGACTGTGTGCAAGGCATAATGAAATCCGAAGACTACCAAAAGATATCGGGACGCAATGTAGGGCCCAGTGTCAGAAAGCTGGGTCTGCATCAGAGGTCATGGGTGTTCCAGCAGGACAATGACCCCAAACACCTCGAAAAGCACCCAGAAATGGTTGAAGACAAAGTGTGAGAGAGTTCTGAAAGAGCCAGCAGCGAGTCTGGATCTAAATCCGACTGAACACTTACGGAGAGATCTCAAAATTGCTGTTGGGAGAAGGCGCCCTTCAAATCTGAGAGACCTTGAGCAGTTTGCAAAAGAAGAGTGGTTGGAAATTCCAGTTGAGAGGTGTAACAAGCTTGTTGATGGTTATAGGAAGCACTTGATTTCAGTTATTTTTTCCAAAAGGCATGCAACCAAATATTAAGTTGAGGGTGCCAATAATTTTGTCCAGCCCGGTTTTTGAGTTGTGTGACATGTCAGATTTGGCTTTTTTTTCTGTTGTTCCAATGCACATAACATATACCAAAACATTTGGAATTGCAACAATTTTCTGGGAAAATTCCAGGGGTGCCGATAATTTTGCCCATGACTGTAATTTCACATCCAGAAGATCAGCTACCTCAATCCTCGAGTTTGACATTCTCACCGATTAGAAGTCACACAAACTGAAGCTTAGCTTTAGCTGTTTTTCAAATACAAAGCCTTTCTAGTGACAGCATTACTGAATACTGTTTTAATGCGACTTTATTTTAGAAGATGGGGAGGGATTATGGGTGGGTGGGTGGTGGTTTGAAAGGGATATTCCTTGTGTCCATGATGCAGACCAAACTAACCCACTAAACTACAGGGTGGTCCAGATCTAATCATGCAGATCCAGATCGTCTGGACGACTGATTTATGTGGGGATGATTCCAGTTCGGCACAAAGTCGATTCTTCATGTTGTCAGTTCGCAAACTTCGATGGCCTGGTATTTTTCGGGTGATTTTCTATGTAATAAACTTAATGTAATGAAAAGTGCATAATTAGACCTGGACCACCCTATACATGCAAATCTTGAGGCAGACAGAAAGGGCAACCCTGGCACCTCACCTTCTGCTGCTTGGGCTTAATTTTGGCAGACAGATGAGCGACGTCATCATAGGTCATCATAGAAGGTCGAACTGGGTACTGCAAATGGAAAGAATTCCACCGGGGGAAAAAAAAAAAAAACACATCAGTGTTATTAGCGCGCACACTCACAGGCACAAACCACAATGCAGTCACACACTCATGTGAGGTTACGATCAGCAGAAACAGCAATGAATGAAACAAAAAAAAAAAAAAAAAAAAAAAAAAAGATTTTCACCTGGAATAAGTAGAGCTTCTCTGCAAGGCTTTTCGCCAAGTAAACATCAATCTGAAGAGGGAGAAAATAAACAGGTAAGTAAACAAAATAAGAGCAACAAGTGGACTTCAAAGCAGATGGGCAAAATATGAAGAGTGGGCTCTGAATATATTGAGATTGCAGATAAGGGAAAAAACAAACGTCAATGCTGGTGCAAGAAAGAACTCGAAAGACAACAAACGGTGATAAAAACTAAACTGCACATAGCTTAAGAGTCTTAACAGCCTGTGTAAAGATTTGGTACTTGTAAAAGTTAGTGTTTTTTATTCAGTTTTATTTTCTTACTCACATTCATGCCCCTCAACTGATCTGACACTGTTAGTCTTCAAATAAAGATAACGAAACAAGTGTGCTTTTATGTGCAATATATATATTTTTTTTATTCAGTTTTAATATTGAATGAAAGAACTAAAAAGAATTGTTTTGTTGTGCATGTTTTTATTATATAATAGTAACAATAAAAGCAACAAACCCCCCCACCACAAGTGCTAAATGCAGGGAGGACTCGGGATCAAACAGGCAACGTCTCGATTATGAAGCAGCAGTTCTTAGCTCTGCACCAGATATTTGTGAAACCGCCACGTTTCCACTGTGAAAAACGTAAACACAAACACGTACAAATGTCTTTACTTTAAATCAATTGATATTTGGGTTTCAGTTTTCACACATTAACAGCAACATGTAAATTGGACAATTTATTTTTCTTTAGTTTTATTCTTGAATAAAAGCACACTTGTTTTGTTATACCTTTTGTGAGTGTTTGACATTTGGACTTCGGTCTTCACACATTAAACACTTCAAGTCAACATTTTGTTGTTTTTACTATAACATATAAAAATTTGTTTTAGTTATGTGTTCAACTTGCAAGAAATGTCACCCTACATTTACAAAGACACAGAACACACATGAAATGTATATGATTCAAGTAATGACAGATTATTCTCCTATACAATTCCAGACATCTCACTCCCGATACGCAGACTTCAGCTGTGAGAATTTTGTGTCTTCAGCTGCCTTGGTGGGGCATGGGATTGCAGGCTGCCTCCCAGCTGGCGATTGCCACATTTGCAAAACAAGGGCGCTACTGGTGTGCAATTAACGCAGTGATGAGGAGGTGCGAGTAAAATCAAGGTGGCCCGGCATTACAAAAGTATGACCACTGCTGCAGGGGGACGCGGCCTCCCTTCAGATAAACCCTCGTAAACAGTTTTTCAATGGGAAACAAACGCACTCTTATAGCTCCTCTTTGCAGGATCAGCTGTAGGCTTGCTGCACTCCTCGTGCAGGGCTTTGAACATTTAAAAGACTGAGCCACGGCCATCCTGAGGTCTCACTCTCCTGTCTCTCTTCCCCCAAACTCCCTCCTCTGCTCCGGCCGCTGCTTCTGAGCCACTGTACCCCCTTGATGAAGATGACTGTGTTCTTTTGAGCAGGAATTGGGGCCGATGCGTCAAGTCTGACCGCTGTTCCTTATTAGGGTGGTTTGTCTCTGAAAGAAACTTGAGTTTGGATCTGCCTGAACAGCAATAAAGTTTCTACTCCGTGGAATTCCTACTGTACTCTCCCGTGCAACTTTGTGACCCCCAAGCTTGACAAGTGGTACCAGAAGTGTGGTGTTGCAGGAGAGTACAGTAGGATTTCCAAGGCAAACCGGCCTCACAAGGCACAGACGTCATACTTGATGCATCAGCGCCAATTCCTGCTCAAAATAACACAAAGTCATCTTCATCAAGGGGGTACAGTGGCTCGGAAACAGCAGCCGGAGCAGAGGGAGTCTGGGAGAAGAGAGACAGGAGAATGAGATCCCAGGATGGCCGTGGCTTGGTCTTTTAATTGTTCAAAGACATGCGCAAGGAGCGCAGCAAGCCTGCAGCCGATCCTGCAAAGAGGAGCCGTAAGAGTGTGCTCATTTCCCATTGAAAAACTGTTTAAGAGGGGGTTTCTGTAGGGTGGCCATATACCCCAGCAGCAGCGGTCACAGAATATTTTCACAGGCTTTAGGGATTCTAGTGTTAACTGCTGTACAGATCCATTTATGTTAGATTTGATCTCTTAAAATTTTATGAAGAGATAATTTCAGGATATTCAGAGATAAATTCACTAAATCTTTAAAGGATACGTTTGGCATTTTTCAAAGTCAAAGTTATTTTTTTCTCAATCATAATATAATTTAATTTTCCACCAGAAAAGACTGTGTTCTTAATTGAAGCATTTATAATACTGTAAATAAAAATAAAACACACCATGACTGCTCTAGAGGTTTACAGTAGAATCTACTTATCCTTTAGTCAGCTTACATATCAGTCAAGGCACAGACATATAAACAGCTTTGAGGGTCATGACAGCTCAATTCTCCCACTGTCACAGGCCCACATAAGCTCAAACAAATCAGAACCAACACTTACAAATTTTTGCAAATAAAACTCAAACTTAACCAAAAAAAGAAATCACCTTAAGCTACAACCCATTTTCTATAAACCTTCAGTAACAATCTATTTAGGATGAAAGCTTCTAAAACAATTGGACATATTCAGTTATCGCTGCGCTCCGAGGAAGTTCAGGTATGTAATATAAAATACCCAGCGACTAACTCAAGTGTCCGTGATGTGCCATGACAAAAAATCACTCGGGTTTGATCTTGTCTTTAGTAGCAGGGGTGGGCTGTGGATGACCACAGACAACCGATGAAAGCTCACCTGGAAGTACAACACATGAAAAGCAGCGACAAGAAATAAGGAACACAGGTGTTTTGGACTCACCAGTCCTCCAAATGCTTACCATTCCAATGCAATTTTTGGGTGTTTTGTCAGATTCATCTTTTATTAGGACAAAACTTGAGAAGCCAACCCAACTTCCACCTCAAAGTCTACCTTTTGGCCCATACCTCTTGTACCACTGGGTCATCATCTTCACTTGCCATGCTTAGAAGCATGCAGCATCAGTCAATAAGGCACCAGTGAGCCGTCACCTTCTTGTTTGCCTCAGGCCCTAGAAAAAGGAAAACAAGAGACAGTTAATGCACACAATGACACACGCCACACAGTCACCCGAGCCACTCCAACTCAAGGAAGACACATGTGGGCCTACACACTCCATATACTCCTCCCATTTTATTGACACCTTTCTGCTTGGCAAAATACTTTCCAGCAGTATTCTCTACAAGTTCTTGTTTCAAACATGTTCTGTTAGGCACTGGTATAACACTTATAGTGAAACATCCATTAATCCAGCCTGGCAACCCCACTTATCCAGGACAGACTTATGGGCAGTTGAGGCCTCTCTCATACAGTATCAGATGCAAGGTAGGAACAATTCCTAGACAAACGGCAGTCAATTACAGGACAAACACACACAAACTCCAACTAGGGCTAATTTAACAACAGTAACTCACCAAACCTGCAAGTCGTTCTTAATGAGCTCGATTTGCTGGTGGCATAAATGGCCGATTGTCAATTTTATAACAAAGAATGCAAGCCAAACATAAGCAGTGCTTCCTGCTGCTGCAATCTGTGAACCACTGTTATAAGTAGGAGTTTCATTTTCTCGGGCCACCATAATGAGAGCAGATTATTCTAAACATCATCTTTAAGGTCTGTTTCCTTCAATGCAGTTTTCCCCTTGCTGACCATTTACCTTAATCTCTCCCACATAGATGAAGGACTCCTCACTGTAGCCAGCAGAACAGGCAGAAACTGGATGTTTGGGGCAGTGTTGATGTTGCTGCTGGGTCGATGGTCATTAATCGTAATTACACTTTATTTTTTTCCCCTGCTTTTACCCAATCAGATCCAACCTACAAAACTACCATATCAATTCTAGCTACTATAGGAGGCAATGGCTAACGCATCAACTGATGAACTGTTGCATTGATAAAGAATAAAGGAATTAAGACATTTTCAAATCACTATTATAATTATGTCAACTTATAATAAAAAGCTGCTGTAATTTTGTTGTAAACAATATTAGGCTACTGATTAATATGAGAAATCGGATGAGGCCTGTCCAAACAGAAATCAAACTTCAAAAAAAAAAAAAAAATGCTATCAACTTAATCAGACTTGTCTCCTTCAGAGTATTCACTCCTCTATTTTGGGGCTGCAACTAATTATTTTGGTAGTCGACTAATCGTTCAATTTCCCGACCGATTAGTCACGATTATTGCATGCCTGACTATTTTGGTGCCTGCGACCTGTGGTTGTACATCCTGTTCTGGGCTCCAGTGCCTGTCTTACCTCATCTGCTCACGTCTGTCACCCTGTAAATGTTACCCTGATGTCTCTGCTTTAACACGATTAAAATGAATAATAATCAAATTAAAATAACAACCAGTGAAACATATGAATTTGTAAATAATCAGTTTTTGTTTTATATTTGTGTGACCATCAAAATAAAAAAGAAATACATTAAACAATACAAACTAAACTGCACATCGTCTTTAAACACAAAAAGTGCTTTTAACTTGAACAGAAATGGCCACTGGTGTGTCAAAGTCCAAAAGTTTAAATAAAGCTTCACTTCAAATAAAATACAACAATAATGTACAGTGTCAGAGGTGGCTGGGGTTGCGACCCGGCCGGGACACCCAGGAGGACCGGAGGAGGGCTTGCGCCTTCCCCAGACCATCTGGGGGCAACCGCCCTGGTTCCTTTGGGGGCCACGGGTACAGAGCTTTGAAGCTCCACCCTGTAGGGGCCCGTGGTCGCCCCCATGCCTTTGGAGCCCTGGACCTCAGCACTTCTGCCACACCAGGAAGTACTGGGGGTGGGGGGGGGAGAGGAGGACACCCGGAGTGCTTCCGGGGTTGCAGCGGCACTTCCGCCACACGGGGGTGTGTCCGTGGAAGATTGCCGGAACCCAGCTGGAGCACATCCGGGTAATAATAAAAGGGACCGCCTCCCTTCATTCATGGATACAATGAGGCTATTAGAAATAAACTGGATACATTAGAATTAAAAGTCAAGACAGAGGTAAAAAGCTTAGGGGTAATTGTTGACTGTAATCTGAATTTTAAATCGCATATTACTCAGATCACTAGGACAGCATTCTTTCACCTAAGAAACATAGCAAAAGTTAGACCTCTCATATCCTTGAAAGATGCTGAGAAATTAGTTCACGCATTTGTTTTCAGTCGACTAGATTACCGTAATGCACTCCTCTCAGGACTACCCAAAAAAGACATAAATCGTTTGCAACTAGTGCAGAATGCAGCTGCTAGAATCCTAACTAGGAAAAGAAAATCTGAACACATTTCTCCAGTTTTAATGTCACTACACTGGTTACCTGTGTCATTCAGGATTGACTTTTAAATTCTGCTTATGGTTTATAAAGCCTTAAATAATCTCGCTCCATCTTATATATCGGAATGTCTGACACCTTATATTCCAAATCGTAACCTTAGATCCTCAAATGAGTGTCTCCTTAGAATTCCAAGAGCAAAGCTTAAAAGAAGTGGTGAGGCGGCCTTCTGCTGCTATGCACCTAAAATCTGGAATAGCCTGCCAATAGGAATTCACCAGGCTAATACAGTGGAGCACTTTAAAAAACTGCTGAAAACACATTACTTTAACATGGCCTTTTTATAACTTCAATTTAACTTAATTTAACTTAATCCCGATACTCTGTATATTCAATTCTTCATAATAACTATTCATGGTGGCTCTAAAATCCGTACTGACCCCTACTGTCTCTTCTGCTTCTTTTTCCGGTTTCTTTGTGGTGGTGGCCTGCGCCACCTCTACCTACTCAAAGCTTCATGATGCTCCAACAATGATGGATGGATTAGTCTACGTTACCATCATCATCAAGTCCTTCCGTGAGAACCCTAAATCCAAAGAGGACTGTTTCATTTATGTTAGGTAGAATGCCCAGAGGGGACTGGGCAGTCTAATGGTCTGGAATCCCTACAGATTTTATTTTTTTCTCCAGCCATCTGGAGTTTTTTTTTTTTGTTTTTTCTGTCCCCCCTGGCCATTGGACCTTACTTATTCTATGTTAATTAATGTTGACTTATTTTGTTTTCTTATTGTGTCTTTTATTTTTCTATTCTTTATTATGTAAAGCACTTTGAGCTACTGTTTGTATGAAAATGTGCTATATAAATAAATGTTGTTGTTGTTGTTCTTTCAGGGCGAGAGTCGGGAGCGGAGTGGACTGAGCTTGCTGGAGGAGGCAAGGAGGCGGCCTGAAGAAGAGAAGTAAGGCATTGTGTGGCCAGGACTCTGGAGACTTTGGGGGTTTTGTGGTGCACTTGACTGTTATATATATTGTAAATAAACGTGTTTGTGGGTGACATGAACGTGTCTGCCTGTCTGTGTCCGGGCCAGCCTCCACAACAGTTTATAAAAGATTCAGTTCATATAATATTGATTGCGGTGCAGGAACATGAGCATTTCGACATGCTCTGGTGTGAGGCTGGCTCTCTTCTTTGAGACAATGTTCCCAGCTGCTGAGAAGAGACGCTCAGAGGGAGTAGAGGTAGCAGGAATACACAAGAATGATTTTGCAGACAGAGATAGATGTTTTAATCATCACACTCTGAAAGAAAAGTGTTGTAGTTTATCACATCATGTACTATATTATACCAAAATAAAAAAAATAACGGACTAAAATATGTAACAAGATAATTACTGCCAGCACACCGGAGCCGAGTATATTCGGAAAAGTACATTTGTTGAATGCCACAACCAGCTAGAGTCGGTTTCCAGTGCAATTTGGAAGCACTGAAGCCGAGTATATGCGGCGACGTACATTCATTGAACTCCTCAACCGGCTAAAGTTGTTTCTCAGTGCAATTTGCCAGCATGTCAGAGCTGATCGGTCTGTGCTGTGTATTCGTTGAGTTTAAATTCAATGAGTTTAAATTATTAGACTGACCTACCTCAACCACAAATCCCAACATTAAAGTTAGTGGGGGTGGAGCATATTTGCCTATAGATCCCTAATGTTAATGTCCCCTTTGGGTGCCTAATCTTAGAAATGAAAATCCGATTTGCATCACGATAATAGAAAAGGGTACTAGCCGTCCGTTTAATACACAGGTACCAAAAATAATCATAATTACAGTTTTAAGTAAATGTGTTATATTTTTACTAACATATTAGAATCTCCATTACACTCACACAGAAGCGTTCATCTCTCACACTGTTGATTTCTTATAAGATAAAGCGATAAATATTGGGTGACAGATGAAGTCCTCATTGAGGATCATTTGGAAAGACCCGTTGGGAGGACAAAAAGAACATTGAACAAGGCATGACAGAATCAATATTTGATCGCTTTGAACCACTGCGATCTCAACCACTTTCTCCTTTTGCCACACACCTACTTGCACCACGCTGCTGCTTTATGCAACTGAAGCTATCAGGCAATGCAAGGCATATCACGGCAGTTCAGTCGTACAGTTTCACTATTCGCATCAACGTCTAATGACCAATTCACACTGCCATCACTATCGCTCCATTCAATTAATGGTTCGGCTTCAGTTTATCCTAAAACTGGGTTTACAGCTTCTTGCTTACACAACGTTGCGTGTTTCAGTTGATGGCTCTGCCCACTCAAATACCAATGTGTTAACGCAGAAGAGCAAAACGTACAGAACTACTCATGATTTTTGCAGCAGAATGCTGTCACAAGTGTTATTCAGGCTTAACGCTGTAAACGTGGATCATTACGTGTCACCCCAAATCCGACTCAGGTTTAACTGTAATTATACAGAATTCATGTTCCGGGTTAACACTAAGGAGGTTAAGAAGGCAGGCTAGTTACAGGATGCCCTCTGGAGCTGCTGGAGGCAGTTGTGGAGTAGAGAATAAAGACAGTACAATGATGGATCAGTACTAAAATTCTGACTTCTGTATCAATGACAGCTTTCAGACCTCAGTACTGGTATTAAAAAAAGTTCTGAAGCAAATAATGGATAACACCAAAACCCACTGCCATTTGGCCAGACTGCTTGGTGTGGTGCACCGTTGTGTTGCTTCCAACGATAGCCGCGAAGTCCCGATCACGTCAAATCAATGGTGTGTGTGGATTTGGTCGCCCTCCTGTTGCGATCTCGTCAAAGAACTTAGGTTTGCTTCATAAAGTTTCCAAAACAAAAATTTTTTTTTTGAAAAAACAATAGAGTATCAAGAAAATTGGCTCCTGTCGACTAGGCCCCAACACCAACGCAACCTCAAGAAACACTAGGAGGAATGCTCCATGAAGAATGCAGAGGTTCCTTTCTGGTACCAAAAAAAATCCTGAAATGCTAGCACCGTTCCATTTTAAAATTTGCGGTACTTTTCCAGTGCCAGTTTACTGCTCAACCCTAGGCCATTATGAACAACGCTTCACACACTCTCTGTCTGACACTACAGCAGAGATGACTTTCAGCCAAGGAATTATCCATCAGAAGTGCATAAAGAAAAACTCTTGTGCTCCTTTATACCTACAGCAATACACCTCACTGGGACTGCTCTCTTGTATTTAAGAATTTTCTTCTTTTTTGCTTTGCGCCCTCTCTCACCGTATCGTATCTATTGGGGAGGAGCGAAAGCTTTAGATTCGACAAAAATTTCGATCTCCGGTTTTTAACGGATCTGGACGTGTAAGTGTCCCCTGATACTGAAAATGTTGATTATCTCGATGATGTGTGTGTATGCATGTCACAGTTCTTTGAGGATGGTCTATTTAAAACGGCTGGACAGAAAAATACAAAACTCGAAACTTAAGCCTCTTATGTGAGGACGATGTGCTGATTAGTTTTTGAGCCAAATCGTGCGAGAGAAAGAGGCATTTGTAAATATCAAAAATAAATGCAAATACCATAAAGTATGCAATGAAGTATGCATTCTCATCAATTGCTATTGTAATAACCCGTTTTATGATCAGAATGGTCAGCGTCAGAGCGGTAAATAATTGCCGAAATGTTATGGAATAGTTTGGGTAACTTGGTTCCTGGGGCGCAAAGCCTACTGAAGCTCACGTCCAAATTATTGTTATTCTTCTTTGTCTTTTTTGGATTGTTGTTAATTACAATATTTCTATGTCTCTTAAGCTTCTGTAAAAAGATAAATATCCCCCTGGGGTCAAATCAAGTGCTCTCCGTCTAAACTGGAGTGTGTTCTTTCAGTCTATCAGCGCCCCAGGATGAAAACAATCAGGCCAGTGCGAATAACGAGAATGCCTCCGACACACACGCCCCACTCTTTTATTAAGAGGGGGGTCTCAGCAGTGTGTCTCCCCGGCGGGAGTCACACTAATAGTCGAGCGCCTCAAACAGACTGAGAGGTGCCCACAGATGGACATGAGGGGTGTCCTATTTATGTCATGGATGCCTACTAACCCCAGTAATAATTCGGACCATTGCTACGACAAGGAGGGTCACCCCGAACATTCGCGGGGCGCCCCTGAAAGGCGAACTGACGGGACGGTTGGACCCCCAGTAGCCCATTCGACGGGAGCTGACGCAACCACAAGAAACACTAGAGACAGGCGCCCATAAGCACCGAGGGTTAACTCGCACTTCAAAGTAGCAAATCTCGCACCGGCATCCCGCGGGACACCTCACTTCCTCCTGCCAGTCTTTGCCCCCGAAACCTTCCATTTCGGGCCGGGATTCCCAAAAACAAAACTCGACACGCGCTGCCTTGCGGGCACCCTGGGCCACCGACGTCCATTTCTACCAACCCATGCTTCACTTAGCCCATTGCCGGGCTCCCTAGCTCGTACCTCAAAAGCGGCTTCTCTTCTCCTCCTGTCTCGCGTGCTCAGCATGCAGCGCACTGTTGGAGGCTCCTCGCTAGACTCTAGCGTCGCTGTCAGGCGGCGGCCATATTGCCGCTTCGTAGGCACGTGAGGAGGAGTCGCTTTATTCCCATAATGCCGTGCGCGACGAATTAGCGATGCTCGTCGGCGCCCAGCAGAGGTGTGTATTTCAAACACGGCGTCGATTTGCCCGCCAGATGTCACCCGCGCGCAGGACGGGGATTGGGAAAGCGGGGAAGACACGATAACTCACCCAAAAATACCGAGAAAAGGCAAAGACTGGCAGCGGTGGGATTCGAACCCACGCCCCCGAAGAGACTGGAGCCTTAATCCAGCGCCTTAGACCGCTCGGCCACGCTACCTCGATTGCTTATTTTCTAAATGCATTCTTTCAAGTGTGACTTTAACAGCTATTTTAATTGTTGTATAAAGTCTAATGAAGATAATAGGTATGTACGCTTGAACAATCCGATCGCCGAAACACCGCGAATATTAAGAAAAATCCCCTTATCCGCGTTGCATAACATTTGTCATCATTACAGTGATACCGACATCCGAATAATTTAATCTTCACCTCCAAAGTGGAACAGCGTAGCGAACTCTGGGTCCGGACCGCAGATTGACCGGCTCCTCAGATGGCGGCGGACCGTATGAGGGGGCGGAAATACCTGGAGAAGGCGGCCCGTGAGCAGCAGGTAAGCGGAGCAGACTAACTTGGAAAGAGCATTTTATGGAAATAGCAGAGAAAAGTAACAACAAAATAAATCTGATGAGAAGTGTATCAGGACAAGCACTGGGGAGCAGGGAGAATTACATTACAGTATATATGATGCGCACATCATTGGTTAGCGCTATAATGGATTATGGAAGTCAGGCATATGCCTCAGCTTCAGCTAAATTGTTGTCTTTATTGGATGAGATTTAGTACAACTCACTCAGAATATGTTTAGAGGTCTTTCCTAGCAACACAACTGATGCCTCATAAGTAGAAATGGGGGATTTACCATTGGGATTAAGGAGAAATGTACTGAAATCTTAATAATTGGTTGTATTTAAGGCAAAATTCAGAGCATCCAACAGAAGAAATACTAGAAGAATGTTGGGAATATCAATATGGGGGGGTGAAATGTGATTCATTTAGTAAAAAAGGTAATGAGACTGGTGGAGATTTATCAATTAAATATGGTATTGCAGTTGATAGGTTTTCTTTATGGCCACCATGGTATTTGGTGAGTCCAATTATTGATTACCAGTAACGGCGCGCTGCACGTTACACTTGACTTGAGTATTCCCAGTTTTCATCCTCTTTCTCTGTATGTTTACCATTCGTTTGCTCGGAGGTTGATGCTTTTGCTGCTTCCTGAGCAGCTCTTCTCTTCTTTCCTCGGCATCTCTTCGCATTAAAACTGACTAAGTCAGTGTTTGTGTTGCAATTACTTAGTACGTTTTCCTTAATTTTTCACTTAAGCTAGCACTTAAGTCTTCAATCTGCCTCAAGAATGATTTAAGATATGAAGGTGATGGGGAAAGTGACAGCAAAGGTGGTAGGGATGATGACGGCACCCGTACGCATGCGCCACCCTGGTGGATGCTGCCAAGAGTTGATTCTGCAATAAAATAAAATAAAAAGAGGAATAACCTTGGAGGTCAATCATCACCCCCCAAAAGCAGATAGTAGATGTCACTATATGTGTACCAAAATTTCAGGTCAAACAGTTTGAGAGCTACAGGTGATTTAAAATCCTGGACAGACAAACGGACAGCCTCAGTAGCGTATTATATATAAAGATAGAATAAAGCAAGGCAGAAGTATTGTAAGTGCAATTACATGGCAGAGTCAGCTATTAAGTAATTATTTTGGAAGAAAGGTATGCAGATTTTATTCAAATTTATACTCATGGGTCGAAAGACCCTTTAAATAATAGAGTAGCTTCTGCTTTTTATATTAAAAGCATGAATATATAAAAGGTTTTTGGAATATCTGGTGGATTATCAGTTTTTACAGCAGAAATGATGGCTATTATACAGTACTTGCTTTATAATGGGTAAATGAAGTCAAACCTAATAAAGTCGTTATGTTGACAGACTCATCATCATTGAAGGCCGTAGAATCGGGAAAGTCATCTAACAGAAGTGAACTTTTATTAGAAGTCAAATCATATCATTATCAATATGTATCTGAATAAAGTTTGTATGGATTCCTGCACATCAAAGGAGTATATGGCAATGAAATTGCAGATAAGCTAGCTAAGAAAGCTTTATATAAAACAGAAACTGACTATAAGATTCCTTCGGGTAAATGTGAATTTAACTCTATAATTAAAAAGGCAGTTTATAGAGATTGACAAAACAGTAGGGTGAGTAGTGGAAAAGGAACTCATCTGTTTCAGGTAAAACTTTCAGTAAGAGATGAGAATAAGTGGAGTGCTCAAAGGAAAAGGGATGATATTATATACAGGGTGAGCCAAAAAGAAGTACCACATTTCAAACGTTTATTCTACAAAAACACTACAAGATAAAATACATTTCATTACGACACAAGAAAGGGTATACAAAATAGATTTTATTCACTGTGTTTTAAAAATGATGTCTTCAAGGTGGTGGCCATCATTAGCGATACACTCTTTGAGACAATTTATGAACGCTCGTGTGACTCATTCGGCCATTTCAAGAGGAATAGTGGCCATTTCGTGGCGAATAGTATCCTTGAGGGCTTCAAGGTTTTGAGGTCGGTGTGTGTACACCTTCGACTTGAGATCACCCCACAAGAAGAAATTTGCAAGGAGCGAGATCAGGCGAACGTGAAGGCCACCCGACATCGCCGCGCAGGGAGATCAGCTTCCCCTTAAACATCTCCCGTAAAATTTGCATGGATCTCCATACAGGCCGTATGAGCTGTTGCTCCAGACATCCACCACATCCATTTCTTCCAGTTTTCTAGCATTTCAATGTAAGATTCTGAAGTGACGGTGACCGTTGCTCCCCCCTCCTCAATAAAGTAAGGGTCTACAATGCCAAATTCTGCAATGGCGCACCAAAGTGTAACACGTGTGCTCACTGTGCAGGGGTCTCTGATGAAGTTCACGAGGGTGGGTTTCTGCCCAATGTCGAAAGTTGTGGTTATTTACGCAATCATTCAAATGGATACGTGCCTCGCCGCTGCACATAACGATGGCATCTCGATGAATGGTTTGCAGAATGTTGGTGCACAACTCTCTACAGCTCTCCCAGTCTCTCTCAATGAGTTCCTGCACTCCCATCATTTTGTATGGATGGAAATGAAGGTCCTCATGCGAAATCCTCCTCAAAGATGTGTTGGAAATTTCCTAAGGCAGAAGTGCGCTGAACGTCTGGGAGACTGCAAAATTAATGCCCTTACACTTTGGCTGTTTTCAGCTGTTCGTAGAGCCCGAGGACGGCCCAGAGATTTTCTGTTCAATGTTGTACCCGTCTGTCTAAATTTAGCCACCCACTGAAGAATTGTCTTCTGATTTGGGATGTCCCCATTAGGAGCAATGCTTAAGTGCGTTGCGTAGTCATGATGGACTCGTCGTTTTTGAAGAACGCTTCATCATTGAAAGCACAGTGTGCACCAGACCAAGGATTGTGGATACAAAAATTTGAAATCGGTCATTCCTGTTGTATGTTGCCAACTTTAGTTTTTTTCTTCATGTTATTTGTCATGTGTTCGTGATGCCATGGCCTTGGTATTACATGATCATTGGTTTCAGCAGCCCCTTGGTGCTCCATGCTTTGATTAGTCAGGTTCCTCAGTTTCACGGGTCGATCTGGGGGTCAGTCCAATGACCTCTGGATTAAATATGGCTGCACCACTGAGATCCAGTATACAGTACAGGCCAAAAGTTTGGCGACACCTCCTCATTCAATGTGTTTTATTTTCATGACCATTTACAGCACTCCATCACTCTCCTTCTTGGTCAAATAGCCCTTACACAGCCTGGAGGTGTGTTTGGGGTCATTGTCCTGTTGAAAAATAAATGATCGTCCAACTAACCTGACTTCTGCACAACACAACTGCTGGTCCCAACCCCATTGATAAAGCAAGAAATTCCACTAAATAACCCTGATAAGGCACACCTGTGAAGTGAAAACCATTTCAGTTGACTACCTGTTGAAGCTCATCGAGAGAATGCCAAGAGTGTGCAAAGCAGTAATCAGAGCAAAGGGTGGCTATTTTGAAGAAACTGGAATATAAAACATGTTTTCAGTTATTTCACCTTTTTTTTGTTAAGTACGTAACTCCACATGTGTTCATTCATAGTTTTGATGCCTTCAGTCACGAAAATAAAGAAAACACATTGAATGAGGAGGTGTGTCCAAACTTTTGGCCTGTACTGTATATTAGTGGAGAATTTTAAGCAAAAGATTCTCTCTTCTGTTGGTGGTGAAAATCGGGCAGTTAAACGTTAAAAACCATAAAGGTAGCTTTGTTCCATCAAATTCTGTTTTTGCTTTCTTGGTTTAACGTCTTCTAGTTTAGTTCCTCACGATAATTTTGCGACCTTGTCCGTATCAATTCCATTTTAACTCTTTTAGGGCAAATGTCGACTTTTGTGAACAGGAGGGGCTGAGGGTGGTAATCAACTGTTAACGATGACATAACCCACCATTACGTATTAGTTTGACTCTCTTTGCTAGAAGGAAAGTTAGCTTAGTTGGTCCAGCCGAGATTCCTTGTGTTCACGTGAAGAGCAAACAACAGCAAAAATGGTATCATCATCTGGCAAGAAATCAAAGCAAAAATACTCTGTGGACGACGTTTTGCATATTATTACTGAATTGGACTCTGACTTGTAGGACTCTGATTTTGATGCACGTGATCTGGATTTCGCGATCAAAAAGTGAGGTACCTGTATCAGCTGATCGTGGTGCTGAACATGTTCCTCTAGCAGATGCACCTATGGGAATGTTCGCCTGTGTGGACCATCACTTACAACGACAAGAGGTACAAACCAGACTGCATTGCACTGTGACCGTGACCGCCACTGGCACCCCCACCACGCAAAGACAACCTGGCAGCCAGCCAGCCGTCATGCCACCCGTGAGTGGCTTGAGCCGCAAGAGACTGCAAACTGGTGGCCACAGCACATGGCAACAGACATTTTATGTTGATTTACATGTGAAACTATTGCTTTGTGTGCTTTTCAGAAAACTACATTTTTTGGAAAAAATATTCAGCCCTCAAAGAGTTAAGAAAATCATCTACAAGTGGTGTAGATGTCAAGAAACTGCTAATTTGTCCAAGACTGGCCAGCTCAGCAAATTCAGCTCAATAGCTGACCATTTGATACTACGAGAAGTTGAAAAAAAAATGTTAAATGTAGGATCTGCAGGTAGCCCTTCGAAAAGTTTGTGTGAAAATGCACACATCTATGATCAGGATAACATTGGACAAACATGGCTTTCATGTGAGGTGTGCCAGAAGAAAAGCCTTTGCTGTCCAAAAAGAACATTATAGCAAGACGACCATTTGCCATAGAACTACTAGGCAAAGACCGGCATTCTAGAGCAATGTGCTCTGGATGTTTGGTAATAGTAACAGTAGATGTGCTTGGCACACAGTGAAGACAGCCTGTGAATCAGGATGGTGGAAATGTTCTGGTTTGGGGTTGCTTTGCTGCCTCAATTTGCAGCCATCGAGTCAGCTATGAATTCTGCATCATATCAAAGTGTGCTTGATGAGAGTGTGAGGCCCTCTGTGTTAAAGTTTTTTGAACTGGAAATGGACCTTTCAGCACAATCATTATCCAAGGCACACTAGCAAATCCAAAAAGAAGAAATCAGGGGTTCCCTTGAAGAGAATTGTTGATATATTTGTAAACATTTGAAGTTTTTTTTGAAATTCTTAACCCAGCTCCCCACTTAGGGCCTGCATGTGGAGTATGGGGTCAGGTTACCTGGGCTGAGACCATCTGTAGGCACATCAGTAAAGATTCTGGCATGGTTTGCGGGTTGTTTTTGCTAGCTTCACACCTCTTTTTATGTTGTTCATGACACCTTCTCACAACAGTTATAAGATCCCAGTATGAAGAGATATATCATACAGCCCCAAATGTGCCCCGTCATTTGAAAAAATAAGTATACCCATTCTTTCTTAACATACAAGGAAGAAGCAAGATTTAATCATTTAAATGGTATCTATAAATTAAGGGTGATATAACAAATATTATGCCACATTTTATATTTTGTAGTTAATCGTATAATTTAAATATAAATGCAAATTTCACACGTGGGAAATCTAAATCCATCACACCCCACACACCCCCCCCCCCCCCCGGTACCTTAAATACCTCACATTAGAATCCGGTGGAGATAATTAGCTCAACACTAGAGTGGATCTCGTCTGAGCCTGTCCTCCTATTTAAACCTTAGATATTTTGTCTGGTTAGCTCCTTTTTGTTAAAATGTGTTATCACCACAGAGAGATCGAAAGAGCTCTCCGAGGCCTCCAGAAAGGTAAGGGATTTCGAAAGATCTCCACCCAATTAGAAATCAACTACTCCTCTGTCCACAAGATCAACCACAAGTGCAGAAGATTTCAAACAACTGTCAACCAGTTCTGGCCATCCCCAGCAGGTTCAGCTTGAGGGCAGAACACAAGTTGCTGACAGAGGTCTCTATGAAGGCCAGAATTTCAATCAAGGGACCTCCAGGTAGCTCTTGGCGCTGTTGATGTCAGAGTGCACAAATCTTCCTTTAGAAAGCACTAATTAGAGCTATATGGAGGAAAACTTTGCAGTCCAGAAAATGCAGTAGAACAAGACTAAGGTTTGCCCACAAACACCTACAGTAGGCAAAAGCCAGTACATCTGGAACAGTGTGCTGTGGCCAGACAAGGCAGAGACAAAGTTATTGAGCTACAGTGCCAGAAGGCATGCTCGGTGAAAACCAAAGACAGTATTTGACCAGAGGAACCAGAGAGCATCTCTAAAACATTTTGGTGCACATGTTCTGACGTGGGGCTGCTTTGCTTTATCGGGGCCTGGGCAGTTCACCATCACAGAATCAGCTAGGACTTCTTGATTGAAGATAATAATGCGAGGCCATCTGTCAGAAGAATGAAGCTCAACAGAAAGTGGGCCTTGCAATGTGACATTGACCCTAAACATACCAGTAAATCCAATAAGAAACGGCTGGGAAGAAAGAAATGGAGGGTTCTGGAATGGCAAGTCAAAGCCCAGATCTGAGATGCTGTGTGGGGGATTTGAAACGGGATGTGCACAAAAACGGCACACGAAAGAAACCCCTCAAACAACACACAGCTGAAGGAATTCTACATGGAGGAATGCGAGGAACTTTCTACTAGACAGTTCTGTAGAACACCAGGAGGCAATGCCAGCTATTAGAGCCAAGGGTGCACTTACTCTTTCCACAGGCAGAAGTGGCATATCTGTTCATTTTCTGTTGAATGAATTATTCTAGATTGTCTTTTTAATTTTTTCAAAAAAGCATTTCATGGGGTGTACTTACTTTTTCACGACGGTATATTAGCTGTGTAGTATTGTAGACAGTGTGCAGTGTGTCGCCAAGAATGAAGAGTCTAAAATGCACAACCACCCAAGAGCAGGAAGTCAAGGCTCCTGTTGCCATGTTTATTCCATAAATGCTTCTGTTTATATCCATTCATAACTTTTTTAAAATTCAGGCTTTCCTTAGCATAGACAATCTGAGGCAGAATCCCCCACAAGTCATATCTATGAGGATGAGAGCTAAACCACAGCATGCAACATCAAAACCATTTAGCATACAATAAAGATGAGGAACATGGCAGCTTTTCTAACGGAAACCAAAGCCACTAATCATCTGCTTCATTGAAAAGGCGTTCTAAACGACATTCAAGTTTTTTTTTTTTTTTTTTTTTTTTTTAAACATTTTCTTATTTTAGTATTTTTTTTTTAAAATGTACAATATCAAAAGAGAATTATTTTTGGGGCTGCTCAAGGAAAAAGCAACCCGTTTTCTTGCATGAACGTGAAGAGAATACGCAGAAATCGAGCACAGCAGCCAAAAAATACAAAAGCAGCTCAGAAACTGGGAGGTTGGGGGGGATGCGGTGGGATTCTGGGATAGAGAAGGAGTACGTGGAGGTGGGAAACACAGGGGCTTAAAAATCAGCAGAGAACTTCCAAAGCAGCCCCCCCCCCAACTCTTATTACAGGCTGCAATTCTGTAAAAGTACTTGTAAATATATAAAAATTTTCCATAAAATATATACTTTTTTTTTTTTGCAGAAAATAAACATTAAAGAAAGACATGAGACAAAAAAAAAGAAAAAAAGGAGACAAAAGTGTTCAAGAACTTGGTAACAGTCAGCTGAAGGGCTGCTTCCCCATCTGACACCTGGAAGTGCAGAGAGATAAGCTGAGACCACCGACGCTGTTTGACGCTGAGGCATCAACCAGAAAGACGTCCTTTAAGAGCCACTGTCATGGCGGAGGTGAGCCTTCCCAGACAGGTATGGTGGTCTTTAAATGGACAAGTTGCTTTTGGAGTAGGGGGTCCACATTATATTGATTTTTGCTCTTCTCCCAAGTTCTCACTCCTCCATTGCACCCCAGGCTTCCTCTGCCTTCATGTAGTACTGGTTTGCTAACCGCCCCTTCATGGCTTCCATTGCTGCATCAGCAGCCTCTGTAAACAGGTTGCCTGTTGAACAAGTGGACAAAAGGAGGCAAAAAGGCATAAATATTTTATTTTCCTTTGAAGCAATATAGGTATGCTACAAAAAAGAACAAAGAAAATGCAAAAATGGTAGAAGAGAGAGCTATCATAGATAGATATACTGTATAGATATAAAATGCATAGATAGATTTAAAAGGCATCAATAGATAGATGTGAAAGGTGTTATATAATAGATTTAAAATACACTATATAAGACACAGCTAGATAGATATAAAAGGCACTATATAAGATACATAGATAATGAAAGGTACTATATAATAGACAGATACAGTGGCTTGCAAAAGTATTCGGCCCCCTTGAACTTTTCCACATTTTGTCACATTACAGCCACAAACATGAATCAATTTCATTGGAATTCCACGTGAAAGACCAATACAAAGTGGTGTACACGTGAGAAGTGGAACGAAAATCATACATGATTCCAAACATTTTTTACAAATAAATAACTGCAAAGTGGGGTGTGCGTAATTATTCAGCCCCCTTTGGTCTGAGTGCAGTCAGTTGCCCATAGACATTGCCTGATGAGTGCTAATGACTAAATAGAGTGCACCTGTGTGTAATCTAATGTCAGTACAAATACAGCTGCTCTGTGACGGCCTCAGAGGTTGTCTAAGAGAATATTGGGAGCAACAACACCATGAAGTCCAAAGAACACACCAGACAGGTCAGGGATAAAGTTATTGAGAAATTTAAAGCAGGCTTAGGCTACAAAAAGATTTCCAAAGCCTTGAACATCCCACGGAGCACTGTTCAAGCGTTAATTCAGAAATGGAAGGAGTATGGCACAACTGTAAACCTACCAAGACAAGGCCGTCCACCTAAACTCACAGGCCGAACAAGGAGAGCGCTGATCAGAAATGCAGCCAAGAGGCCCATGGTGACTCTGGACGAGCTGCAGAGATCTACAGCTCAGGTGGGGGAATCTGTCCATAGGACAACTATTAGTCGTGCACTGCACAAAGTTGGCCTTTATGGAAGAGTGGCAAGAAGAAAGCCATTGTTAACAGAAAACCATAAGAAGTCCCGTTTGCAGTTTGCCACAAGCCATGTGGGGGACACAGCAAACATGTGGAAGAAGGTGCTCTGGTCAGATGAGACCAAAATGGAACTTTTTGGCCAAAATGCAAAACGCTATGTGTGGCGGAAAACTAACACTGCACATCACTCTGAACACACCATCCCCACTGTCAAATATGGTGGTGGCAGCATCATGCTCTGGGGGTGCTTCTCTTCAGCAGGGACAGAGAAGCTGGTCAGAGTTGATGGGAAGATGGATGGAGCCAAATACAGGGCAATCTTGGAAGAAAACCTCTTGGAGTCTGCAAAAGACTTGAGACTGGGGCGGAGGTTCACCTTCCAGCAGGACAACGACCCTAAACATAAAGCCAGGGCAACAATGGAATGGTTTAAAACAAAACATATCCATGTGTTAGAATGGCCCAGTCAAAGTCCAGATCTAAATCCAATCGAGAATCTGTGGCAAGATCTGAAAACTGCTGTTCACAAACGCTGTCCATCTAATCTGACTGAGCTGGAGCTGTTTTGCAAAGAAGAATGGGCAAGGATTTCAGTCTGTAGATGTGCAAAGCTGGTAGAGACATACCCTAAAAGACTGGCAGCTGTAATTGCAGCAAAAGGTGGTTCTACAAAGTATTGACTCAGGGGGCTGAATAATTACGCACACCCCACTTTTCAGTTATTTATTTGTAAAAAAATGTTTGGAATCATGTATGATTTTCGTTCCACTTCTCACGTATACACCACTTTGTATTGGTCTTTCACGTGGAATTCCAATAAAATTGATTCATGTTTGTAGCTGTAATGTGACAAATTGTGGAACAGTTCAAGGGGGCCGAATACTTTTGCAATCCACTGTAGCTGTGAAAGGTGTTATATAATAGATTTAAAATACACTATATAAGACACAGCTAGATAAATATAAAAGGCACTATATAAGATAGATAGATAGATAATGAAAGGCACTATATAATAGACAGCTAGATGTGAAAGGTGTTATATAATAGATTTAAAATACACTATATAAGGCACAGCTAGATAGATAGATAGATATAAAAGACACTATGTAATAGATTGATAGATGGGTGGATGTGAAAGACACTATATAATAGATAGATAGAAAATTAAAGGCACTATATCACAGAGATAGACTGAGCTTCATTTGTTCCAAGAGTGAAATTTAGGAATAGCAGTGACAGTAAAATCGTCATGTGTAGAGAGAACAATTATATCCTCACTGGTATGTCTGACGAACATGCAATAAGTTGCCTTTCTTTGACACCATCATACATAAGAATGTATTAAAATACTGAACTTTATTTTAATTAACATAAAACACAAATCAGCTTAGCTAATATACTCTTTTATTCACATTACTTAACCTTTTGGAAAAAATCCTTGACTCTATTTACATCTCCATACAACACAAACAGTTGCACTACCTGCTCTCTCGGGGTCTTTATCCAGCAAGAAGCCCCCTTCCAAGTACATCTCTGCCTCTCTAGCCAGGAGAAGGTAGCGGGGTTCATCCTGTATGCCGTCGTATTCACCACCTTCGTCGTAGTCGGTCATGTTGAGTGCCATGTCGTACCAGTGCACCGATTCCGTCCAGTCTTGATCCCTGCATCAATCACACCAGATGAACACCCACTTAAATAGGAGCAGCTCAGACCCTTCCCAGTTATATTGATGGCAGACAGGAGGTCACAGGAGACAATACTGACATGTAGGAAATACAAGGCAAGGTACTCCATGTATGGGGGGGGCAACCAAGAAATGGATGAGCAAGTTATCAATTTGATGGTAGTCCACTCTTTTGTGAAGCAGATCAGGAGCTGCCCCATTTGGAGTTGGTCTGTTGCATACCATCTCTGGATTAAACTGTGTGCCAGTTCATAGGAAAGACTAGGGCCCATCCATAAACTTGTAACGTTGCCACATAAATATATGTTTTTCTGCTCTCGATCGGGTGCTGCAGGGATCGTTCTTACAGCCTGAGATTGACAGCGGTGCCCCAGAGGTGGGACTTCCGGTTTCCTTTTGTTGGGGAGCAATTTGCATAAAGCACGCTGTTAAAAAGAAAAAGAAGAGAGCCAAGAAGACGGGAAAAAATTGAAAAGAGCAGATCAGCTACTGCATGGGCCATGTGACGAAGTCCAGGAGCTTCTACAGTCCTGTTGGTTGTGTGGAAGTAATTCTTTTGACCAGTGAATTGAACGTTCCGCTATTTCCTACGGACTCTGGTGAGCTTATCAAAGGACTTACTGTTCTGTTTCATAACGCAAGACTGACTGTGTATCTTTTATGGCAAAGATTTGATTGCTGCTAGGAGTCTGTAATTGCTAGAACTCCTTGTTTCACCTGCCGGCACCAGGGGTCAGAACTTTGGACTTATTTATAAGCTCTGGAAGGGGAACTGGGGGAAAGAATATTCTTATTGTATATATATGTATATATATTTGTAGCGCCACATATAAGAGTTATTTAGGGTTGGGGGCATATGAAAGGGATTGTTTTCTTTTTTTTTTTTTTGATGTAATATATTCCATCCATCCATTATCCAACCCGCTATATCCTAACTACAGGGTCACGGGGGTCTGCTGCAGCCAATCCCAGCCAACACAGAGCGCAAGGCAAGAAACAAACCCCGGGCAGGGCGCCAGCCCACCGCAGATGTAATATATTCCTTATGTGATTATAGAGATTGACCATTAGGTTTTTTTTTTTTTTTTGTGGACTATAAATGCGCTGACATCAGGGGTGACTGAACCTTGTAGAATAAGGGGTATACGGGGGATTTATTGGGGTGTGATGTTGGCCTATCCTTTTATCATCTGCCGACACTTAGGACAGGTTAACGGTAGCGATCGTCTTGTGTCAGCATGGTGGAATGAATTGTTACAAACTTTACGAGTAATAAAATATCTTTTATGAATCTAGAATAAATACTAAACTCAGCAAAAAAAGAAACGTCCCTTTTTCAGGACTGTGTATTTCAACAATAATGTTTTAAAAATCCAAATAACTTTACAGATCTTCATTGTAAATTGTTTAAACAATGCTTTCCATGCATGTTCAATTAACCATAATCAATTAATTAACATGCACCTGTGGAATGGTCGTTAAGACCTTAACAGCTTACAGAAAGTAGGCATTTAAGGTCACAGTTCTAAAAACGCAGGACACTAAAGAGACTTGTCTACCGACTGTGAAAAACACCCAAAGAAAGATGCCCAGGGTCCCTGCTCATCTGCGTGAACGTGCATTAGGCATGCTGCAGGGAGGCATGAGGACTGCTGATGTGGCTAGGGCAATAAATTGCCATGTCCACACTGTTGGACGCCTAAGACAGCGCTACAGGGAGACAGGAAGGACAGCTGATCATCCTCGCAGTGGAAGACCACGTGTAACAACACCTGCACAGGATCGGTACATCCGAATATCACACCTGCATGACAGGTACAGGATGGCCACAACAACTGCCGAATCACACCAGGAACACACAATCCCTCCATCAGTGCTCAGACTGTCCGCAATAGGCTGAGAGAGGCTGGACTGAGGGCTTGCAGGCCTGTTGTAAGGCAGGTCCTTACCAGACATCACCAGCAACAACGCCACCTATGGGCACAAACCCACCTTCGCTGGACCAGACAGGAGTGGCAAAAAGTTTCTGCATGACAGCAATGTCAGTGTTCTGCCATGGCCAGCGAAGAGCCCAGATCTCAATCCCATTGAGCACGTCTGGGACCTGTTGGATCGCAGGGTGAGGGCTAGGGCCATTCCCCCCAGAAATGTCCAGGAACTTGCAGGTGCCTTGGTGGAAGAGTGGGGTAACATCTCACAGCAAGAACTGACAAATCTGGTCCAGTCCATGAGGAGGAGATGCACTGCAGTACTTCAAGCAGCTGGTGGCCACACCAGATACTGACTGGTACTTTTGATTTTGAGCCTCCCTTCATTCAGGGACACATTGTGAAACATTTTTAGTTTATGTCTTATGGTGTTGACTCTTTTAGTGTTCATACAAATATTTACACATTAAGTCTACTGAAAGTAAAAACAGTTGAAAGTCAGAGGACGTTTCTTTTTTTGCTGAGTATATATGTACGGGAAGATTCTTTAACCTTTCCAGCTGACAGATTTCAGGTAATAGGCCTAACCCTAAAGTCTTGCCCACCTGAACAAGACTGCAGTGTATTCTGGGGAAGCAGGCAGGTAAAGCAGGATTTAGAGTATTTTACATAGTTAGAAAGTGAAGCAGAATGAGACACTTTACAGTTCTTGCCTTTCCATGGGGTCCCCAGCCTGCAGTTCACACATTTCTTTTTCCCAGCAGGCAGTGTAGTATACTGGTTAAGGCTTGTGGGTTAAAATCCTGCTACTTATACTGTGTGACCATGAGCAAGTCACTTCTCCTGTCTATACTTCATTTGGGAAAAAAAACAAAGGAAATGTAACCAATTGTATCTCAAATATTGTAGGTTCCTTGGATAAAGGAGTCAGCCAAATAATAATAATAAAAAAAGATGTGTCATTTGTGCTGGAACCAGTGATGGCTGAAAGTGATGGCTAAGTTTCCTTGGAGCAGCAATTGTGATTTTTTGCAGTACACTGTTATTTTATCCACTAGATGGCAACAGAATACTTCCTTAGAGTTATTTGGGCTTTACTCTGTAAAGCAGATCGTGACATTTCAGCCCAAGTCTGACTTGGGCTTAGCCATAATTACACAAAATTCTGAGCCTGAGTCACGCTCAGTGTTAATGGCAAGGACGTTAATAAACAGTACGAGGTGAAGCTTTTTAGAGATATAGGGCCCTCAAGCTGTGGAACGATCAGCCTGCTAGTATAAAAGGTGTCCCTTTGGTTTCAGCGTTTTAATCCAGGCTGAAGACTGTCACACACGTGAGCTTAACGTGTCTCACAGGCTTGTGATAAAAAAATGAGGGTTTCGGATATGACATCACATCATTAACAGCATTTAGGTATCCTTAAGAACAACAACTCCAAGGACTAGTAACGTCATTTCTGCTTTTCCTATCACTAACCCCACCACTTCCACTTCTGACACTCTAAAGACCTTGGACAGGAAGCCCCTGTTTATTGTGGACTAAACTCCTAGCAAATGCATATCTCTCTATTATAAAAAAAAAAAATCTTGGAATGTGATTTTCTTGGAGACGCTTTAACGTCACACGAGATAAGACAGTGAAACAAAAGGACAGCTGCTGCACAGGCTTTTAAAAGATCAACAAGCAGAACACGCAGCTCGGCGGCAGCAGCAAGACAGCAGCTGATCCAACTGCATCTCCTTAGCGTGCGTTCAGCGCCCCCTTCACAACGCGAGCAGCAGAGATGTGAAGTGGCTGGCGTCCCAGGGGGAGGAAGGCGAGCGAAGAGAGCAGAAGGGAACAGCCCCCTAGTCTCTTCAGAAGAAACTCTTTTCTATAGCTTGAGGAGCTGCAATTATAGGCCCTTTTCAACTTTTTCCATAACCAGACATTAAACGGGGTATCCCTTGTAACCTCACACCCTTTTCTTTCATTTAGCACTTCAGTCTAATGTACCCTGGTGACAGCATTGATTAGCGGTGTCAACTGCACTTGTTAGTTATTTGTACAAAAATATATGAACTATAATAATTATAAACAATTAAAGACCTTTCTCTATTTTTTCTCTTTGATGTACTGCTAATCTGTTTTCCTGCCCATGGGAAAGATACCAAAAATACTTGGGAGCTTTGAAATCAATCTGGATTTAGTCATCCTATTAGACTTACAAATAAAATCCTACAAAATGCTGTGGAATGCCTGTGAGACTGGGGCAGGGGTCTGTGGTTGGCTTGTTGGCGAGAACTGTAACTTCCGTGTGGGTGTCTATACCTATACGTTATAAATAATTATGGACCCCTCTGCCCCTCCCCAGAAGTTTATTTCCTCCAGCAGTACTGCTTATGGGAGATTTTGTTTTCCTCTACTCCACTATCAACCAGATCTCAACAATAATTTTAATGGGCATATACTGTCAGGACCCATTTATGTCTGTCAACTTGAAATTGCTTCGTTTTACAGTGGTTTAACCAAATCTGTAGTTTTATGTGTGTACACTACCTGTAAACTTCCTGCAGCATTCTGAGCCTATACTTCAATCAATCAATCAACATTTATTTATATAGCACATTTTCATACAAAAAAAATGTAGCTCAAAGTGCTTTACAAAATGAATAGAAAAATAAAAGACACAATAAAAAATAAACATAAGTCAACATTAATTAACATAGGATAAGTAAGGTCCGATAGCCGGGGTGGACAGAAAAAACAACAAAAAAAAACTCCAAAAGCTGGAGAAAAAAAAAAAAAAAAAAAAATAAATAAAATCTGTAGGGGTTCCAGACCAAGAGACCGCCCAGTCCCCTCTGGGCAATCTACCTAACATAAATCAAACAGTCCTCTTTGTATTTAGGGTATGTTTGTATTTACTTAGCAGGAGCACTATACAAAAATAAACTGAACTGAATTTAAAACAAAACAAACATAAGGAGAAGTTAAAAAATCTCCACAGGTAGAGGCTAAGATGAAATATGGACCTCTGTAGCTGTGAGGAAGTAACGCTAATCAGTAAGCCACCATGACACACTTTATTTTAGAAGAGCAGAGTTTTGTAACATTGAATGTGACTAACCTGCCAGGTGGCAAGTTAACTCCAGAGTCAAAGGCACGAGCCACCAGAATCATGCAGGCCCGGTCACCTGCCTCTGCGGCCTGCAGTAAGTAATCAAATCCTTTCTTTCTGTTCTCATCCGAGTCCTGCAGAAAATACATCAAATAAAGAAGCAATAAATCAATTATTCTTAAGCATGTGTTTTGGAAAGTGACCAAAACTGGTAGATTTACACACTGAGGAAATCAAACCAAGGCAGGATTTATGACCAAATATCTGAACAAATTTTGGTGCATGCCCGGGGAGACGTTAACTGAGCTTCAAGGGGAGGACTGCTGCTTGTCCGCAGCACTGGCTGAGTGTGTTTGCATCCTTTCACATAACGAAAGAAATTTCAAATTGCTGATGACGCTGCTTTTCTCAGATGTTGACAGTCTCTGGTTGCCCCACTTTGCTCAAACTCTACTTTCCTTGCCACACACCACCTTACGATTCTTATAGTGTGCTTGTTGTTTCACTGATGATACTGGGGGTTATAATGTCAGTGTTTTGTGTTCATGTTTTATTTTCTTCACTGCTTTAGACATACTTTTTAAACATGGTCACGCTCATTTTGCCCAGTATATTTATCCACCATAATACCAGGTTGAATAGAGTCATCAAACTAAAAAAAAAAAGTAGGAGTTCAGGGTGCAGTGTGTACAGTAGTTGGGTGGAAAAGTGGCTAAGACACATGAAGGGGTTGAGGAAACTTATTAGAATTGGGTGAGGTTAAGTGTTATTGCCCTAATTTGTAAATGCTGGGGCTGCTGCTATTTTATATTAAGTTTACAGAGGATATCATGCTGGGTGGAGTGGCAGATAATCTAGAATCCATTGAATCACTACAGGGGGACTTGGACAGCATACAGGCTTGGGCACATTTGTGGCTGATGGAATTTAGTGTAAGTGAATGTTAAGTGTTACACGTTAGAAGTAAAAATGCTAGATCTGAATACAAAATGAGAGGTCTGAAACTTAAAAGTACCACTTATGAGAAGGACCTGGGAGTCAAAGTGGACCCATCACTGTCAACCTCCAGACAGTAATCAGAAACCATTAAGAAGACTAATCGAATGTTAAGTTTGTATAGCACCCTGATGTTTAGAGTACAAGTCCAAGGAGGTTACACTCAAGCTTTATAATGCAGTAGTTAGACCTCATGTGAAATACTGTATTCAGTTTTGGTCCCTGGATAACAAAAAAGACATAGCAGCGCTAGAAAAAAGTCTAAAGAAAAGCAACTAGGACTGCAGTGTATGAGTTATGATGAAAAGATTTAAGGAGTCTTGGACAGCTTGACATCTGTGGCAGAGCAACGGGTGCTGAGCAGGCTCCTGTCAATCATGAAGAATCCACTGAACAGTATCATCTCCAGACAGAGGAGCAATTTCAGCGACAGACTGCCGTCACCGTCCTGCTCCGCTGAAATGATATCACAGGGAAGGAAGAGAAAAGAGAAATCCTACGAGAGGATATTTATGATTAGGGATTTCATGCAAGATGGAATCAGGGGTTAATCACAGTCCCGTGCAAATTAGTGTAGATTAGGGGCTCCACTGACAGAATGAGGAGATCGTTCCTCCCCCACACTATGCGACTCTTCAGTTCCACCCGGGGGGGTAAACGTTAACATTACACAAAGTTATTGTCTGTCTGTCTATGCTGCTGCTGGAGTATGTGAATTTCCCCTTGGGACGGACGGACGGATGGACAGACAGTCTATCTATCTACAGTATCTATCTATCTATCTATCTATCTATCTATACCTCAGAGCCAACATGAGTTTGGTTCAATAGCATCCTCTAGTGCAGTGCTTCTCAGCCTTTCTTGTTCTACATGACTTGCCAAGATGGATCCACAAGCACCCCAACCCATCCAAGCTCTGACAACCGTGGATACACTTTCCCATATTGATCACTGGTATAGAGGGAGGGGGGTCCTTCGAGCGGGATTGTCGTAGCAGTGGCCAACTGTGAACCTCTACCATTATAAACACTAGCACGACCCAACAACGGCATCCTGTGACCCATCGGTTTAGAAACACTGCCCTAGAGACCACAGCTGACGTATTTAGTATTTAATTGATGACAACACACCAGACACACATACTTATCTAGCTGTCACATAAAGGAATAGATGAGGAACACTTAATGGAGCTAAAACTTTATAATTTCACCAAAGAGCGAAGTTTTTAAAATTATGAAAGGAATTAGTCCAGTGGAGCCCGGGTGTTACTTTAAAACGAGTTCAACAAGAACAAAGGCGCACAGTTGGAAACTTGTTAAGGATAAATTTCAAACAAATGTAAGGAAGTTTTTCTTTCCACCAAGAACTATAGACACCTGGAATAAGTTACCAAGTAGTATGGTGGGCAGAAGGACTCTATGGACAATCAAAACTTGACTTGATGTTGTTTTGCAGGTATTAGGTGGATTGGATTGGCAAGCTTTGTTGGACTGAATGGCATGTTCTCGATAAAACGTTTTTCTAATGTTTCTAATAAAATCCAGGCTTGAGGTTCTGCTTCAGGGTAGCCATCTAATTCAGAGGTCACGTCAGCAAGATTTGACCTTATGACCACCAAGTCACTACAGTGTGTGACAAAAAGAGCTTTAGTATACCTTCTCAATTGGCACTTGAAGGGTAATATATAAAATCATGTCACCTAAAATCACACTGGCAAGCACTTGTTTTATTAGGTCCACTGACAAAGCCACCCACCTCCAAAGTTATATCAGTAAGGATGTGATGGGGCAACTGGAAGTACATGAGACCCAGAGCCACAATGGCCTCCAACTCTCCACACAAGGCTGCATGCTCCAGATGGTAGATGGCAGACTCCTGGTCCCACTCCTGATCCTTTTCACAGAAGCGGCCAGCCTCATGGTAGCGGACCATAGCAAGATGAACCTGCAGGTGTAAAGACATGATATTAGCTTCATGTGAACACAAAAAGGTTAAACAGATTACCACAGAATTTTGTGTTTAGGTTGCTGTTGGTCCAATGTAAAATACAGGCCTAATACAATGCATATTACTGTTGGTACAACTTAAAACCTAAACTTGATGGTCTTTTAAACATTCAAATGAGAAATATGGTCGAAATGTGTGGGGAGTGCCATTTGTGGAGTGTGTTTTGGGGTGGCACAAAACTAAAAGTCATCATCACAGCAAACTGTTCCAGCCATTGATAATTAATTTGGTATACTGTTTAGCTTTTGCTATAAGGTTGCGAGACATGGACACTATCGAAGACTGGACTCCTTTGGTACTGTGTCTCTCCGGAGAGTCCTTGGGTCCCGTTGGTTTGACTTTGTGTTGCTCATGGAGTCCCGAATGAGGCACATTACCTGCATTGTGAGGGATCCTCAGTTACGGCACTACGGCCATGTGGTGCGTTTCACCCGAGGGTGATCCAGCTCATAAGATCCTCATTATTGGGGACCCGAGTGGCTGGACCAGGTAACACCTGGCTGCGGCAGATAGAGGGTCATTTCCAGAGGGTGGGACTGGACCGTGTGTCTGCCTGGGGGGTTGCCAACCGGGATCCCAAGCTGTTTCGTTGTGTAGTGGTTACGGCAACACACTGTACCAGTGCATGCTCCCCAACTTGACTTGTTTAGGTTTGGCCCTACTTACACTGAAGGCTACATTCTTTGTCAATAATTTAATAGAAATGATAGCATCCAGAGGGGGTCAGATGTGGTGTGATAGGGGACCAACACAAAAATCGTGCATCACTCAAAAATAGCTATGTCTACTTGTAAAGTCAATGAGTCAATTATTCAATACGTCATCCAGCTTATTAATGTGTGATTAAACATTTATTCGTAAAACTCGCAGTAAACCAGAAAACACTAAGAAGTAGCATTCATGGTTTCAACTCACTAGGTAGTTACCTCAATTCTGGAATCCAATCATACACAACGCAAACAAAGTCTTAAATCATTAAAGCTGAGACATCCATAGAGAGGTAGTGTGGATGACAGACGTGACAGCCAGCAATGACAAAAGGGTCAATATTTTAAACAAATCACATAAATATTTGCCTTCTTACCTTAACCTGTCACGCATGTGGGCCTGGGGATCATCTTCCTAGCTCTGCTAAAGTAAGCGGTACCACTCTGGGACAAGATGGGGTGCTGTCGCTAACTGCATCATCTGTCCTAACCATAATTCTGAGAAGCTAGCCTAGGAGGTCACCCATTTCTGCCCATTGCATGCAGAGCGGACTCTGCCCCTTCCGGTTAGAAAGGAAGGTGGTGTATGTTGAAGACGACAACCCAACGAACACAAAGCATGACAACCATTGTTACTCTGGATCAGAGAATCTTTTGTTTTTCAGCTGTTGGTGCCAATATTAATGCTGCACCCTCATGTGCTATATTAAACAGTGTTGCCCAGTTGACATGCTAATTCAGCTCCTTCTTGGCAACTGGTGGTCTGTCCACCCAGTCACATGTGTTGTACAAATATACAGTACACGTGCAATTCAAAGTACTTCGACTAGTGATCGTATAGTATAGTAACACCACATTCTCATACGCATTTAATCTAGGTAGTATTTGGAAGAAGTCTAAATCATGAAAGGATGATTATAAGCACTGGTGCACCAGCACCTCTACACCAGCTTGATGTCCAGGTCAGGAGTCTCCTATGTATGGCATTTGTATGGTTTCATGGATTTCCTCCTGCTGTTCATTTCTCTATGTCAGGGGTCCTCAATCACGGTCCAGGAGGGCCAGAGTGGCTGCAGGTTTTTGCTCCAACCCATATGCTTAATAAGAAGCCCTTACTGCTCAAGTAACACTTCTGCTTCACTTTAGTTGTCTCACTTGTTAAGATTTTGAACCCTTATTGCTTATTTTAGTCTTAAACAGCTGTATTCTTGGTTTTAATGGCTCCTAATTAGCAATACCATGCAAATGACAAAAGAGACCAGCATTTCTCCATTTAGCTTGTTACCATTTACACCCGTGTGTGTTTGTCATGCACTATTGGGTTTAATTAAACACGTGGAAGGTAAGTGAAGAGAAAAAAGTGAAGGACTGAGAATTACTCCTCCATTTTAGCCTTCAAATCATTTGGATGATATCCATAGAAAGGGGAAGAAAATCGAGGACATGAGAATGACCTGACATGGCAGAGTTAAAGCACTAACAAGCCATGAAATTAAATTATTGGCAAGAATTGCTTTCTAATTAAGCAACAAAAACCTTCAGCCAGTGCAGCCCTCCAGGACTGTGATTGAGGACCCCTGCTCTATATGGTGGCCCACTTTACGTGTGACCCCATGGGTTACCTCGACACTGTGGATCACATCATTTAAACACCTGACAGTAAATATAGTATTAACGATGGTGGACTTGAACTTAGGCAAGCAAGTTAAAAATGGATGGTTGTAAATATTAAAACAAAAATAAGTGATTTTATAAGATAGTTTAACTTCACAAAGGAAGGCCCTTAACTATTTTAAGAATCTAGCAAACACCTTTCCTAAAAACATGTTATTGTGTTCACTCATGAGTGAGTGTGACCTTGTGCCATACTACAGATGACTCTTGCCTGCCTACAAAAAGTTTCATCTTTTTTTTAACCATGTATGAAAATTAGTGAGTGAAAGAGTGGGTGGATGGACGAATGGACAAGTTAAGAGTTTATGATCTGTTTTGGTATGTCGAAATGTGGAGGAATTTTGTTCCTGTCATACTGTATGTCCAAGACCTCCCTCAATAGTGGAGGTGTGAGTTCCTTAACTTCCATACACAACTGTCCTGTTGTCAGTTTCACGGTTACCTTGCCCAGGATTGATTTTCCAATCTTTTTTTCAAGCTCCAGCTCATTCAGCCTCTGCACCTCAACGGCGACACAAGAAGGCCGATGCATGTGTGAGCGGGACGAATGATAGAAGTTCAGTCTCTCATCTGTCAGCTGTGTAAGCATCATTGGAGAAGAGAAAAAATAGAAACACATTTTAGGCAAGTGAAAGAACTGATCCATTTTGGTAAAACAAATAAAGGACACCCGTTGAAATGATATCACAGGGAAGGAAGAGAAGAGAGGAATCCTATGAGAGGATATTTATGATTAGGGGTTTCATGCAAGATGGAATCAGGGAGTTAATCACAGTCCCATGCAAATTAGTGTAGATTAGGGACTCAGGGTAATCTGCCTCCTCCTATGCATGGCAACACGTTAGTTGTCTTTAAAGGGCAATTTCTGGGATGACCTGGTCTGTGTTACCTATAGGTTGAGAGAATTCTGTAAATCCTTCAAAACTTGCTAAGATCTGGTAAAACAATGAGTAGACTGACATAGCATCATCACCAAAGTTCATGTACAGATTCTTATGTTACGTCCAGGGGTTATTCCCTGGCTTGTATCTGATGTTTGACATATTATTGGTCATGTTTTGATGTTATTTCTATTAGATTTGTTTATTATGTGTTGTATTTTGTCACTTAAAATGTACTCTCACAGAAGGTCACAACACAACTCCTGAGACCTCCCTCTAGCTATTTAAGCGACAGGGAAGAGGATGTCATCAGTGATGCATTGAAGTTATAGGATTCTTTTGTATTTTTTTTTGTATTGGATTTTTCCTGTACTGGTTTTTGGTCTCCTTCTGTTTGTTGGATTACAGCCTTGGATTGCATACTGGGACTTATTTGCCCAGGGTATACTTTTTGAGCTTTTTATTATAATCTATATTTTGAAATAACATTTTGTGGTGGCATAATGGTAGTACTGCTGCCTCTTAAATGTAAGGAGATCAGGTTTTCCCAGCATGTTCTTCTCATGTCTATTGGTTTCCTCCCACAGTCCAAACACATGCATGTCATGTGGACTGGCAATGCTAAATTTACCCAAGTGTGTGTGTGTGTGTGTGTTCACGCTGTGATGGACTGGCTCCCCATCCATGGATTGTCCATGCCTTGCACCCTATTTGCTTGCTGGGATAGGGTCCCGCCACCCTGCTCAGGATAACCAATTTTAGAACATGGATAGATGGATGTTCTTTTTATGGACTGTTTCCTAAGCCAAAGTTTTTTTTTCCATGGCTTTCATTTCCCTGGAGAGTCATTCTGAAATATTTTGGAAAATGTAAATGTATTTTGAAGCCAAAACCCTTTTTACGCCATGTAGGCCAAAGCAGTCCAGTAGAGTTTGGAGTCAAGCTGCCTGGGGTGAGGTCTAGGGAAGGCCCAACCTGATTTTTTCAGTCCTTTTTACACCCTTTTACCCATTTCTCTCTGTCCGTGACATAGATGTATGTGATATGGACATCAGGCTACCTCAAGGAACTGCTGATTAAAAAAAACTATACTGTCATCATCATTTGTAAGAAGTGCCTAGATGATAGTGAAATTTTGGGGGTGGTGGTTTGGGAGTATTTCTTATAGGTTCAAGGGTGGCAACCACAACACTCTATATAGGCTCATGTCCATATCTATCAGAAAAAGTCCACTTGCAAACAAATCCAATTTTCCTACCTTGAAATTATGAAAAGACAGTTGGCTTATGCCTCCAGCCAAGTATCTTAAACAGTAAGTAGTATTTCTTCTAACTAGCACCCTAACCCTTTGTCTGCTACTAGAGTGCCTCCAAGGATGTGGAGCTATGGTGAATGTCCTCCTAATCCTCTCTGGGGCCAAGTGATCACTCACATTAATGCAATTGAAAACAGCCAGTTATTATACTTAAAGGTTAGACTTGAAGTAAAACTAAATCCTCTTCTCAACCCACAAATAATCTTACAGTTGCTTGAGGATTTATGAGCACTTCAGGCATTTGGTAGGCATACTATGTATGACCCATAAGTGGCCCACTTTCTTTGACCCAACCAAAAAAAGTGATTTTGGAGAATTATTATTAGATTCCCCTTTTCACTGATAAGGAGTACATACAAAACTGTTTGCTATTGGCTTCTGAAATTGTTTCTGCCCCGTTGCACACATTAGGTGCTTTCCCATCGCACAAACATTGTTTTCAGTTCCTGTACGATGTTGGCTCAGGCCCACTGCACAATAGAAACTGCAACCATTTTGCAAAATATGCGATGTGCAAAGAGGAATGATGTGATGTGAAGTGAAACACATTCACAAGTTCATGGAGGACTCCCAAACCTTACTGCTTTGATGCGGTGTGTGGTTTGGCACCAGGGAGGCGGCTATGAAGAGTAAGTGACCCCTACACCTTATTGCTTCAAAACAATCACAGCTTAACTGGGCAGATTACTGCTTCTATGCAGTGTGTGACCTAGGGCTTCAGGGAGGTGGTTATGAAGAGTGATGCCGTGTGAAGTATGGCGCTCCATCTTCACTGATAACTTTCCAAAGTCAAAACTACTAACAGATTTGTAAGATGGCGAGAGTGATTATGGTCAACCAATGAGCACAATTCATTGCCTGAGCCCCACCCACAATAGTTCCTGGTTGAACGAAAGATACATACCCTGGAGTTGGATCTAAAAGTACCTACTAGGAACTACAAACGCCCTGAGCTACTCTGGTGGGGATGCTACAAAAGTTCCACAGTTTCTAAAAAGTCCCTGGTTTCTGTGGTGGGAAAGCGCCTGTTAATACACATACCGTACATATACAGGGAACAGACAAAATAAACTGAACTTTGCATACAAACAGTGAAGATGACAATCATGACAGAGCCAATGGGGGTAGGATGTTGGCAAAGAGGTCTAGTGTAGTATATCTTTCACCAGTAAAATGCTTAATGTCATTTATGATGAAGTGATCAGTGCCTGCTGGCAAGTCACAGAAGCGGGCACTTCTAATCCCTCCTTTAGGAGCCATTGTGCCAAATACGTACTGGTATCTGTTAAACGTGTTTGTCCACTACAGCAATTCATTATCTCAGTGATATCTCCTAGCACACATTTAGAATCACAGCGCCTGTTAAATATGTGCCAATATTTACAGACACTGACCATCTTCATCTAAATGGTGTTGTGTTTTATTCGTGACACATTCACTTAACTGTTATTCAGTTTACAATGCTTTCCATCACTGCCAACACCCAATAAGCATCGTCATTCCCACTTTGTTGTCCGGTATGTCCATTTGTAATCATTTATGACTATACCTCATATGATATATGCTATACGGGCAAAATGCTGCTTGTCTGTCTACGTTTCGGCTCACACTTCAGCACACCATCTTGTTTCCATCTACTAACAGGACAAGCAGTACGCTCTTACAGGTTAATCACAGCTTGGGAGGCTGCAGGTGAATAGATAGCACATGCACTTAGACGGCCATGCAAGAATCACCGATTTGTTCTGGGGGCTGTTTTTAGGAGAGGGCTGTTTGATGGTGATGGCGACTCTTCTCTGATGAAGGACAAGAAAGAGGGAGGGAGAGAAACAGAGATAGTGATGAGAGAGGAACAGATAAGGAGGCCTGTCAGGTGTATAGGGTGAGTCAGACAGACGGGGAGAAAGAGAGGGACTGGTTTGGAGGGAAGCCTCGTATTTACCCTTCGGATACTGTCCTCGTCTGACTCACAGCTCCGTCTGTGGGATAGGGAGTTGGCCTATGTGACATGTAAAGAAAGTTCAGAAACGACAGACACAAAACAACACCTTCCTTGCGCACAACTTAACGCTCATGCACGTCCCATCACATTTGTGCAAGTTACCACATAAGAGTGGTTACTGACAGTTTAAAAGACTGTACACTACACAGGTTTAATAAACACTCCCATCATGCAGCTCAACACCTTCAACAACAGCTTGACCACATTCACTACTGTTCGCACATTATCTGGCTCAATAATACAGTATATAACTGCATACCTATATAATATAACTATGTAACATGTTCAGTAGTAAATAAATGCTCTCTCATATAGACACAATAACAACAACAACATCCATCCATCCATTTTCCAACCCGCTGAATCCAAACATAGGGTCACGGGGGTCTGCTGGAGCCAATCCCAGCCAACACAGAGCACAAGGCAGGAATCCAATCCTGGGCAGGGTGCCAACCCACCGCAGGACACACACAAACACACCCACACACCAAGCACACACTAGGGCCAATTTAGAATCGCCAATCCACCTAACCCGCATGTCTTTGGACTGTGGGAGGAAACCGGAGCACCCGGAGGAAACCCACGCAGACACGGGGAGAACATGCAAACTCCACGCAGGGAAGACACAACAACAACAACATTTATTTATATAGCACATTTTCATACAAAAAAATGTAGCTCAAAGTGCTTAAATAGACACAAATAGACTCACACAGACACTTACTCATGCACAAACATAACCAAATACACACACACACACAAGTATGACTAATTTTCTCACATGTGTGAAACATTCAACAGCTTTCGTGCCAACAAGAAAGAAATACACATTCCTGGATGTCCAGGGTTTCTGCAGGGTGCTCAAATGCAAACCTCATTTCCAAAAATGTAGGGATAATATATAAAATGCAAATAATAACAGAAATCAATGATCTGTAAATGCTCTTTTACCCACATTTAGTTGAAAACAGCGCCTCAAGCCCTACTCATTTCTCTGCAGGGACCCCACAAGCATTGCTTCTTCATCTGCCCGCCACCATTTCACGGGCTCCAACGTGAGCCCACTCGGAGCCCCTCAACTACAATATACTCACAATTTTTGGGTGGACAAACCCAACCACCTACCTCCACTCTTTCAGCACTAGCTCCACCACAGTCCCGTCTCTCTCCTTCTCTTTCAATCGTCCCCTTTGACCTCCATGCTTAGTTCCTTTTTTAACTTTACGTTTTCCTTTCCGATTCTTTTCTATTTTCTGTCCTGGTTTGGCATCTTCTCATTATGTTGCCCTTGTCTCTTGCTTAGGCTCCTTTTTATACACTTTATTCAGGCACAGGCACTGTGATCATGGACCCTGGAGCAGAGGAAATTCGCTGCCCCTGTTTATCCGCACATGAATGTGGGCCCACCACTTTTTCCATCAACTCTCTGGAGCTGCTTGACCACGAGACCAAGTGCACCTACACTCGCCCTGAGCCTCAGCACTCCTTTTGTTTCTCTCTATTATAAAAAAAATATCTTGGAAGGAGACGAGACGTGATTTTCTCGGAGACACTTTAACGTCCTGCGAGACAATGCAGTGAGACAAAAGGACATCTGCTGCACAGGCTTTTAAATGATCGACACGCAGTGCGACAAGCAGAACACACAGCTCGGCAGCAGCAAAGACATCAGCTGATCCGACCGCATCTCCTTAGCGTGCGTTCAACCCCTTCACAACACGAGCGGCAGAGATGCGAAGTGGCTGGCGCGCAGTGTGCCCCGGGGGGAGGAGGAGGGAGTGGGCTAGCAAAGCAAGCAGGGGGCAGGGCTCCCTAGTATTTATTTAAAATCTGTGCATCCCACGGACCTGCAACGCACCTCATCACATGCCCTTGTTTTTTTCCGCAAGCCAACTTCAAGCCATGTATGGTGCTACACAACAGTGTAGCTTTACTGCCGGAGAGTGCGGGTAAGCAGCATTATGAAGCGCAAAATACGCCAAGGGAGACGCAGGACTGCTGAAGACCTATATCAAGTAAGAATGGGGAAAAAATGCCACTTTCAACATTACAATTAGGGCATTCAGTTCCCAAACGATAATTGAATGTTATTAAAAGGATGTGACACAGTGGTAAATACACTTCTGTTACAACGTTTTCCACATTTAGAGTGAGTCCACATTTAGCAAATCAATTGATTAGTTTAAACTTCACCCATCTTATCTTCATACCACTTTCAATTTTATATGAGCAAAAGAGCATTTACAAATCACTGCTTTCTGCATTTTATATCCTGTCCCAGGTTGTAAAATAACAAGGGTCCCCAGACTCTGGTGATTGTCTACTTGCATGTTAGTGAGTGGCAAGGGCTGGAGGTTGGATTTGCCTGTTTCTGCTGGGGTGATAGGTCAGATCACACATAGCAGCCAGTTCTGTCTGTGCAATGTAAAAATCACCCGTCCGAGCCCAGATATAAATCAAATATACATAAACCCTGCCAGCAGACAAAAAAAAAAAAAAAAACAGCATACATCCATCCATCAAGCTGCAGGTTAAAGATAGAGAAGTAAAGCAGCTGGATGATTCTTCAGACAGAGGAGAAGTGAATTTGAACCCAGGAATATTGCTGGAAAATACAAAATTCCACAAATGTAAAAAAAAGTTCTTTTTCAAAACCTGGCAGGATCTAATCAATAACATTTTAGAATAAGCATTTAAATTGAGGAAGCGGGTTCTCTCCCCTCTTTAACTCCATTTACCTTTATTCATTTATTAATTTATCTATTTACTTATTTTTACTAGCTTAAAGGGCGCAGTGGGTAGCGCTGCTGCCTCGCAGTAAGGAGACCTGTGAGTTCACTTCCCGGGTCCTCCCTGCGTGGAGTTTGCATGTTCTCCCCGTGTCTGCATAGGTTTCCTCCGGGTGGTCCAGTTTCCTCCCACAGTCCAAAGACAAGCAGGTTAGGTGCATTGGCGATCCTAAACTGTCCTTAGTGGGTGGGTGTGTGTGCCCTGCGGTGGGCTGGTGCCCTCCCCAGGGATTTGTTCCTGCCTTACACCCTGTTCTGGCTGAGACTGGCTCCAGCAGACCCCCCCGAGACCCTGTGTTAAGATATAGCGGGTTGGAAAATGACTGACTGACTGACTAGCTTAAAGTTTTACTCTGCTGGCCAAGCTCTTTTTCTCAGGGGTGGGGATTAATTTGTTTCAAACCTTGTTTTTTTTTTTTGTAAAACTTGAGTTATTTGTATGGAATGTTATTTGAGATAAAAAAAAAAGTTCTACCACGCATCTTTTTCTTCCTTTCTGCCATTTCTCCCACACTGACTCAGATGTAAACCCCAAGCCACTCAGTATGATAGGAAATACTTGTGACAAGCAGGAAGCATTTTATATTCCATTATTAGAAGAATTCCCAGATGCTGGAAGCATTTCCTCTTTTAAATGAATGAAAATCGTACAGATGCGAGTTTTCCCGGCTATTTTCATTCCACTGTTATGATGTTTTTTTTCCCCAAAACTTTAACAGCATTTGGCCTCCACAGAAGGCACGCTACTGACTAACCTTGACAGTTTACAGCAGCTTCTGACTGTCGTCAAAAATGCTACTGTACTTGTGAAATGGCAAGTTCATCTTGCGGGTCAGACAGAGAGAGAGCCGAGAGCTCTGAGCTCTAACAGCAAGGCCGACTGCCAAGCTTCTGGAATAATGTCATTGAAATTCTTCACACAGAGGGTGAGAGAGCTCTGGAAGGCACTCTTATGACACATCCTGCAATCTGAAAAGCCAAATATTTCTAAGAAGGGGCTAGATGTATGACTGGTCTGCAGCCTTCTGCAATTTGAGGATCTTCTTCAATTTTTCTTGATGCTCAGTTACTGAGATCACCTGTTCACAAATAAAAGGTCAGTGCAATTCTCAGGGACCCCGATGTGCCTGCATGGATGTTACTTTTGGATGTTAATTCTGTGGGAAATGAGCAGGAAATCCTCTGGCTTCTTGCCATTTTGATTAAACTTGTTATAATTTCAAAGGGAGGGCAGAGCAGAGTTCCAGAATGAATGTGCTAAAAGTAATCAAGTACTACATTTCTGCTCTTAATGCTTATATATGCTAATTTAGCAAAGTTGAAAAGTGGACTGCCTGCAGCTCTGGGCCATAAATGAAGTAAACAAAGAAGAAACTCAGACGTCTGCTACAACAGACTAATGATGACTCAACTGTTTCATTTATTAGATTTGGCTAAACAATGAGATCTGAAGAACTGCTGGGATTGAGCTGCCATACTGAGTCATTGCGGGCATCCCAAACCATTTCTGTGCTGATTCTTGTTTTATTATTTGTAACTCTGCAGCTCCCTGCTCAACATTTGCAGCCCAAAGGTAGCTAAGATACATTACCCTGTCTCTGTGATCAAGATCATCATGGTCCCCACGCCGCTCACTGGGATAGCCACTGTCTCCGCCACTCTCGGAGTCCTGAGAGAAAGTAGAAACACATAGAACAGCATTAAAAAAACATCAATGATCCCACCACCCAACAGCTACAGTACAGGCCAAAAGTTTGGACACACCTCCTCATTCAATGTGTTTTCTTTATTTTCATGACTGAAGGCATCAAAACTATGAATGAACACATGTGGAGTTATGTACTTAACAAAAAAAGGTGAAATAACTGAAAACATGTTTTCTATTCTAGTTTCTTCAAAATAGCCACCCTTTGCTCTGATTACTGCTTTGCACACTCTTGGCATTCTCTCGATGAGCTTCAACAGGTAGTCACCTGAAATGGTTTTCACTTCACAGGTGTGCCTTATCAGGGTTATTTAGTGGAATTTCTTGCTTTATCAATGGGGTGGGGACCAGCAGTTGTGTTGTGCAGAAGTCAGGTTAGTTGGACGATCATTTATTTTTCAACAGGACAATGACCCCAAACACACCTCCAGGCTGTGTAAGGGCTATTTGACCAAGAAGGAGAGTGATGGAGTGCTGTAAATGGTCATGAAAATAAAGGAAACACATTGAATGAGGAGGTGTGTCCAAACTTTTGGCCTGTACTGTACATGGTGATACAAGTCAGAATTCTACTGCACAGCCTCATTGCCCCAGGTACACATTTTATACTACATTTACAGCATACACCCATTTTGCGATGTGGAAGTTTTACAATACCTCGACACCCGTGTCCTTCTGACCCATCACCATCCTGAAGTGCTCATCCAAATCTATGTTTTGTGTGCAGCGTTACCCTCACCGCTGGTGACGTCACGTGCTTAACAAACTTACTTACCATCAGTTACAGAGGTGTAGACTGAAGCAGGGCCTGATTTAGATGAAAAGAAGCCCTAGGCTATTCCACTTATGAGGCCCTTTCACCTCCCATTTGTTCAAATTGCTAACAATTTGAATGTAGGCCCCTCTTGATCTTGAGGCCCTAGGCTGAAGCCTATAGGAAAATCCGGCCCTGGACTGAAGGCTTACATAACAAAGCCCATGCAGTAGGTGTGCATGTCATTATTATCCCATGCTAGCTGAAATACCCGGCGTTGCCCGGGAGGAAAGTAAAGTGGTTTTTATTTTTTTTTTTTTATTGTTTGAGAAAAATATAATTAAAAAAAAAACACACACCTTTAAAAATAAAAATAAATTAACCAACAATGAAGACTCACTAATGTGCTTGTTTTGCAGTCTTGTATGTATGTTGTCATCCAGTTGACGCTTAGAACCAGCCAACTCTATTTAATTTCAAAAGCAACAGGGGCGCGGTGGCGCTCAAACATAAAGAATGCTGGCAGTCACCTCCAGTTCGCCCTCTGGTGGTCGTTCCGAGTGTCAACTGGATGATAACATGCATAAAAGACCGCAGGATCACCCACCACCCTACCCAGAAGGGGGTGGGGTAAGGTTGATTTCACCTGACAGCGTTTTTAGTCGACCAATGAGGAACATGTGTACCAAGTTTCATGAAAATCGCTCCAGCCATTCGGAGGTGATGCTGGAACATACATACATACACTCACGCATACATACACGCACATACATTGACTTTTATATATATATATATATATATATATAGATTTAGTGAGAACTATAGCAAAATGACACCTTTTATTGGCAAACTAAAAAGATTACAATATGCAATACAATATTTTTAGTTTGCCAATAAAAGGTGTCATTTTGCTATAATTCTCACTACATTCATAATGGCTAACACGGTACAACACCCTAGTACTACATACATATATACACTAGATTGACAGACTCCATCCTATACTGTTAACGTCATTATTTTGCACTGTGATCTGTACACGGTAAAAAGTACTGTTTTTAATATGTTGTATGATCTTTGGGAACACTGCAAATAATATGCCTGAAATGTCCCTTTTCATTTAATTTCATTTTGAAATACTATTGCAAATGTGAACTGCCACTGAGATCTACAGAACTGCTGAGATTGAGCTGATCATTCTGTCATACTGGTGCATACAGTAAAGGGCATTTTAATTATCTATAGTAGTAGTGGTAGACAAAGGGGTAGTAGTAATATTGTCAAGTGTACAGGCTGCTCCTATGACTGTGTTTTAGTTTTGTAGTCTTTATTTGTCTTTTGTAAGTTTGGCCCCACACTCCCTTATTTTTCATGTTACTTATACAGACATCCCACCTTATCTGCAGGTTAGGCAACCGTGGTTCAAAAGTCTTTCAGAAAATTCAGAATATTCTCAAAAAAAGAACATTTGAAATTCCTACATGCAGCACTGACCGTTAAATATGCACAAGAAACAAAATGCACAGTCTGATGCCACTGAGTCACTGCCTACCCAGAGCCCAGCCAGCCCTCAGTCCCGCTGTATCGGTCTTTGTATTTGCTTTGTGAACACAACCTTATTTATGCTTTTATATAAGTGCTGGGCATCAATGGTTTTTACAAATCCACAGGGGGTCCTGGAGCCATATAAACGCAGATATGGTAGGCCAACTTATAATTTTGTTTTGGTTCCTTTTCTGAAAAATTACTTATTTTGTAACCTGAAAGTCACACTTGTCGCCATAGTTTAGCTTCCTGGACAATGTTCTGTGCTTTCTTTCTGTAAATTTCCTTTTGTATGTTTGTAGGTCAATTGAACATTTTTATTTTGATTCCTTGGCTTTCTTTGGTTTGTTGATTTTTTTCTTGGTTCGGCTGACTTGGATTGGTCAATTACTGGATGGTCACTTTTCTCATTTTTGGTTTTGTTTAGTATTGCTACTTTGCATTCTTCTCAAATTTTCTGTTTTGAAATTTGATTTTATTTTTAGTTTTATATTTTTTTTTTACTTTTATTTATTTAGTTTAATAAACAAAATTAAATATTAGTAGATTTCATTGAACAAAGATTTTTGAAGGTTTTTTCCTTCCCTTTCTCTTTTGGGTCTAGACTTGTGTATTTAATATTTTGTTGAAATTTTTTGCCTAGTCAGGGCTGGGCAGTCTTGTGGCCTTGGAACCCCTGCAGATTTTGTTTTTTTTTCATCCAGCCTTCTGGAGTTTTTTTGTTTTGTTTTTTTCTGTCTTCCCTGGCCATCAGACCTTAGTTTATTCATTGTTACTTAACATTGCCTAATCTTATTTTAATATTTTTCTATCTTCATCTTGTAAAGCACTTTGAACTACATCATTTGCATGAAAACGTGCTCTAGAAATAAATGTTGTTGTACATTCAGAACTCCGCAGCCAGTGTTCTGCTCACATCTCCCCAGTTCTCTCCCCCAGCTTCACTGTTTACCGGTTCAACCAAGGACTAAATTTAAGATTCTGCTTCTCACCTTCAAAGCCCTACATAACCTCACTCAGCTTGTTGTAGATTGCGTACAATGATACAAACTGCAGCCTCACTGTGTCAGGAGACTGGGTGTGAATCTGGTGTGGTCAAGGTCTGTTTCTTCATTATCCTCTACCTGAGTGGGACTGTCTTCAGGTGATCTCATTTTCCTTGTAAGCTGCAAACAGCTCAGACAGGTTAGGTAAACTGGCAAGTCTAAACTGGTCTTGCCTGACTGTACTGCCACGAAAAGAGAATGAGGCAGTCTTTAAATGAGTATGGACTGAGAAATGAACCATTAGTCAAAAGACTAGCCAAGTTTGTTAACAAAATCAGTTTGATCGGTCATCAGGCCTAATATAAACCTAAACTAAAAATGAAAATCAAAGTAAACCATCAACCAAACAAACACTTGTCAAAGACTGAAGAGTATTAAGTGCTGATCTTTATACCAATTCAATGATGAAGTCACAGGTCACAACCTATGAAACGAAGCTCCCTAACAACAAGTCACCACAACATAACAATGAAGTCATAAAATGGCAACATCTGTTGTGTTTTATTATAATAATAATAATTCTTTGCATTTATATAGCGCTTTTCTCACTGCTCAAAGCGCTCAGCAATTGCAGGTTAAGGGCCTTGCTCAAGGGCCCAACAGAGCAGAGTCCCTATTGGCATTTACGGGATTCGAACCGGCAACCTTCCGATTGCCAGTGCAGATTGGGATTTCACTTGCCATAGCAGGTTCTTTACTATACAATGATGCACACAGTAAAGCTCTTATTTGCTAATGCTATGCTCCGGCAAGTTGTCTCTACAAGTAACCGCTAGATATGCTTGCTTGTAACAGAGAGTAAAAGCTTCCATATCCATCATCTGAGAAAGTTTGCAATAGAAGCCTAATAGGTATCTCACAAAGCCAAAAAAATAAATAAAACAGTAAAAGCGCACATAGTTAAAATGAAGTATACTTACTCTGTGATCAACAATATTATTATTAGTTTCATGAAGTCCATCATTTTCATTAAACCAACCTGAAAAAAGCAACAAACATGGAATTTAAATACTAAGGATGAACATGTTTGTTATGTTTCAGCCATGTTTTATTCCCTGGCTTATAAGTATTTTCTGTTTGATTATTGTCTTTTGAATTATGGTTTTCATGTTCTTGAATAATTTCTGTTAAGTTTACTTATTATTTGTGTACTATATCTTTAAACGTTTGGCCATTCCTTTTGTTTTGTTGGTGGAACTCCAGGAGGTGGGGCCACTCTGACGTCACTGTTGCTACTTTTATGTTGAGATTAGACATAGGGTCCCAGCAGTGGATCATTGACTGTTTTAAGATTTTTGTTAAGTGTTGCTTTCTTTAGATTGTTCAAGTTTCAAGATATTTTTCCTTGTGTTTCTGGAATTACAGTCTCCCGTCCACCATATATACTCACATTTAAGTTCTCCCGCAGATAAGTCGGGGCTTGATTTTTACCGTATAATTTCCGGTATTTTATAATGTCGGTCATATAAGTCGAATGCGGAAAACTCATGCTATTGGTCCAAGAGATAATGATATGCTAACACCCACCTGAAAGAGTAACCATGGAGTACACAACCTTTTTTTTCTATGTATTGTGCCTACGTGACCACACGGTAATACCCAAACTATTCCGAAGCCACTTTTGTGTCTCACACCCTCATACACCTTTATCTTAAAAGCATCCCTTATCTACGATGGAGCATTCGATCAGAGGAAAATATGAAGCTGGTTTTAAATTAAAAGTCGTTGAAATGGCGAAAGAAATTGGTAACTGCACTGCTACAACAAAATTTGATGTGTCTGAGAAGCTGATGAGAAATTGGGAGAGGCAAGAAGAAAAAAAAATAAATAAGTGTCGCATTTTTGAACGGGCGTAGAAGTCGGGGCCCGATTTTATGATTGATTTTTCAGGTTTCAAGACCCAACTTATATGTGAGTATATACTCTAAGTGGACAGGATTTAGAGCTTTGTTGGGCTGAATGGCCTGTTCTCATCTAGATTGTACTAATGTTCTAAAAAAAAAGACGTCAAGTGGAATTGTTGCACCTGCTCTTCTTCATACATTTGTACCATACAGTATCTATTAAAAAGTGTTTAGCCCCCTCAGACGTTTTCACATCTTATTGTTATATGATACTGAATCGCAGTGGAGGTAACTTGGCTTTTTTGACACTTATCAATGTCAGAGTGAAAACAGATCTCTGTAAAGTGGTCTAAATTAATTACCATTATAAAACACAAAATAATTGCCCACATTAAGCATTCACTCCCTTTCACTATTCCGAAGCGACGTTTGCACTGTTTTGCACTCGCATACACCTTTATCGTAAGAAATGACGGAAGCAATTGGTAACTGCGCTGCTGCAATAAAATTTGATGCGTCTGAGAAACTGTTGCGAGATTGGAGGAAGCAAGAAGATGTAAAAAAAAAATAAAAAATTTAAGTTGCATTTTTGACCGGATGTATATCGGGGTCTGATTTTATGATCGATTTTTCGACTTTCAAGATCCGACTTATATGCGGGTATATATGGTATTTATTGGGATTTGTTTTTCCTTGAATTGCCTTTTTATTAGGCCTTGGATTTTTGTGCTTTTTCAAGTTTATTTAAATCTTGATCTCTAAAGAGTCTTTGTGGGGCTTGTGTAATTGACCCAGAGGTTTTATAGCCCCTCATTTTCATAAGACATTTTTTGCATTTCAAATTTGTAAAGCCAGCTCCCCACTTTTATGCCTTTGCAGGCTGAGGCCTGTTTGTGGCGAGGCTCCATTTGGCTGGGCCCCTTCTTGTCCTTTTTACAACAGTGTCCAGTGAAGGACTGGTATCACTGTTTGAGATAAATAAAATACATTGCCACTGATTATGAAGAGCACACAGAGGGAACCTTACCCAATGGGGACTTCCCAAGAGAGTCAGAAGGGTATGCCGCAGGAGAGCACGGCGGAGACTCAAAGGTGCAGTCGCTCATGCTGTCATCAGCTGAAGACGTCTCTGACAGGCGAGAAAGCAGCGGCGGCAGGCGGTTCCAAGAGATGGTCCGAACTCGAGGACTGCCACAGTGCTCTTCACTGCCACGTAGGACTGTCTGTGCAGATTGCTAAAATGAGAAAAAGTACATTTTAGCAGAAAAAGAAGGTGCCGGTAAACCAATTACATTAAGTAATTTTAATTACCACTGATATCAGCGCAATAGCACACATGTTAGAGATGTGAATCTCCAAATCGATGATTCAGGCTAATCAGATAGAGAAAGTTTCTCATATTGGCTCACTAATACAATGAAAACAGGATTTTGCTATTAGAGAGCAACTCATTATACTTTAAACAAAAACATGTACAGTAGAGTCTCGCTTATCCTACCTTCGCTTATCCAACATTCTGTATTATCCGACGTCCCACCGCAAAAAAAAAAAAAAAAGCATCAATCGGCGTGAGCGTAGTCTAGATTTTTTGTTGCTCCCGACTCTACCGCAGCTAATTACAGTGGAACCACGGTTTGTGAGCATAATTCGTTCTGGAAATGTCAACGCAGTCCAAAGCTCTCGTACAGTATATCAATGCGAATTTCCCCATAACAAATAATGGATGATTCATTCCACAACCCAAAACTATTCATATAAAAATGATTAATACATAATATAAAGTAAAAATAAATAAAGCAAATTAACCTGCACTTTACCTTTGAAGAGAATCATAGCTGGTGTGAGTGAGTTTCTAAACTCTTGTGGGATTCCACCCAACTGGACGACATGAGGAAGAGCATCCCAAAGCAATCGCAGTCTCCCAGCGCTGTAGCAGTTTGCCATAAAGGCCAATCCGAAAAGATCGCGGACATGCTATAAGTGCCTGCCATCAATGGGTGATACAAGGAACATTATAAATTCGCAGGGCACAGTGTTACTTTACCCCCGACCCTGCCTGACTGCCGTGTCTGTGTATAGGAGAGTGGCAGATCCCGCTACAATAAATAACCGCGCTGTTGCTGTTTCAAGCTTAATAAAGCTGGTGTTGCTAAAAGTACTGAGACTCAGCTTCGAGTTTTCGGGTGCAAGACGGGGACTCGCACGTCACAGCACAAACACACACACACGCAGTCACAATTCTGTAGTAAACAGTATACGCTCGTACGGATGTTGACTATATGAGTGACGGAGTTAAGGCTGTAGAAACTGCAATTAATTACATTGAGCAACAAGAAGAAGCTACAGGAATCGACATAATGATGCTGCAAAGATGGCGAGACTTGACAGCGAAGAAACGGCACTCGTCAGGAAAGCAGACTACGATCAAAAATGTCTTTAAATCATCACAGGACTGAACCTTTTAAGTACAGTACATATTGTATTTAACTCCAGACAATTCTGTAACTAAGTTCATTTTTTCAGTTAATTTATTCTGTTGTTTTGTTGTAAAACATGATTATTAGGTTCATAATGTGTAAAATTATAACATAATTTTACGTTTAATACGCTTTTTCTTAACACCTGCCATTATCCAACATTTTCGCTTATCCGACGTTCTGCCGGCCCGTTTATGTCGGATAAGCGAGACTCTACTGTAATATATTTTTATTGAATTCTACAAGAAAGAAGTACAATCAAGCTGGACTAGTTGAGCACAAGCTCAATATTTAGACCTTTAAGGACTGTGTTAGTTCATAGACACCTGCCAGGAACAGACACATGGGAACAACTATACTGATACAAATGGTAGAGTTCAGAATGGCCACTTACTCCCATAAAATATTTCTAGAGAATATACTAACCAGTAGCTTGTTGGTGCAGTCCAGGGATCCTTTTTCCTTGGAGGACAAATCGAAAGGCGTGAGACCCATACTTTTGCAGATTTTGTTGCAGAGATGGGAGTGAAAGAAGAGTGCCATTCCTCGCACACCTGCAGCCACAAGACAGGTCCCAGAATGAACAATCTGTGCCACGTCACTGGGTACCAGCACACCCCTTCAACATGTTGCTCACCAAACCATACAACAAATTAGACTTCACAGAAAAAGAAAACAACCAATGCTGACATGGATGGATGCACACTGTCACCAATCATATGTCATCTCAATTGCGTTATCACATATAGCCACCTCACAAATGCCCTAACCCAAGGCCCTCACCAGCATTCAACTTCAAACATCCAATCCCAAAACGTGACTTTAACAGACAAACTGACGCAACACTTTCATACCCAGGTTTCCATCGCCAAAGTCAGTGCCACTGGCCGTGTGGATCTGGGGGTCAGTGTAGAGATCTCCCACTCCCTGGATGTCAACCACAATCAACTGGTGACCAGAACGCTCAAATGTAAAATGACTGAAGGCCTGCAAGTTGTAGAATACAAAAGGTTAACATTCCTGTGTTGGCCTGCGTCAACATTTGGTTGTTAAATAGAAAATACAAAACACTTAAATAAATAAAAGAGTCCACCCAGCCTATAGAGAGAGCCATACTGCATTATTAAAGGAAAAGGCCTGCATAAGTTAACAGAAAGATAAGCATAGTTGACATATCCGTTTCTGAGGACATTTTATGTTTTTCACTGCTATATGACAAATCTATACTCTATTATGGGATAAGTTTGGAATTTTTCAAGTCAAAGTTATTTCTTCACAAACTTGGCATTTTGTGTGGCAAATACATATACAGTATACCATGTTTGTGTAGAAATAACTTTGACTTGACACCAAGTTTACCCTATAACAGAGTACTATTTGCTCCATTTTAGTTTCTTCTTTGAAAACATGCAGCAGTAAGTAAGTCATACCAAACTGACTTTAAGCCCATTTAGTCCAAGTTGTCCGATTAACAAAGCCTGTGCTTTAAGTACTTCTTCAACTAAAACATAAGCCTCATACAGTGGGTTGAAAAAGTATTTGACCCCCTAGACAAAGTTTAAACTTCCTGTAATATTTTTCTTTGAAAATGCATCTTTAGTTTCATGCTGTTACATATAAATGAGGGCCTCTTGGACAATACATTTTCACTAAAAAATCCTGAAAATCAAATGATGCTGCAATGATGAAGAACATATCAGTGAAATCTGCTGTTTAATAAGTAAACGAACCCTGATAGCTCAGAGGCTGCAATAGTAAGGGTGTAAACAATCAAGCCCTGAATCCTCTAGCGTGTTGACGGGTCTCTAAGTGATTCCTTAGGCCAGTTCTTAGGATCACAAAACTGAGAAATCAGTACAAGCGCCTTATGTGGTTAAACCTCAAAAACTGACAAGAATGAAAACAAGGAAAGTTTCGAATGACTTGAGATGCACTGTGATTATGAGGTTTAAAGATGGCAATGGTGCCAAGAAGATTGCCAAGCTCCTTAGCCTCAGTGTGTCCACTGTGAAGGCCATCATAGCAAAGTGGAAGACAACTGGAAGCACAGTGAAGCGGCCTGGTCAGGCCGTCCTGTTAAAATAACAAAGAAAATGTCAAGAAAACTAGTCAGAGACGTAAGAGCAAATCCTAAGGTGACTCTCAGTGCCCTGCAGCTGGAGTGGATGTGCACAAGACTACAATACTGAAGGTTTTACACAGAGAGTTGCCAGAAAAAAAGCCACCACTAAAAAAATGTCACCTGAAAGCTCGATTAAAATTTGCTAACAGACATCTTGACAAGAGTCCTGCATTCTGGAGTCGTCATGTACTTTGGTCTGATGAGACCACATTTGAACTTTTTGGCCTGAACACAAAGGTGTTTGCCTGGCAGATAGAACGGCCTGCCAATGATAGTAAGAAGTATATCCTGATTTTGAAAGAAAACTTTCAAACGTCAGGACTCTACCTCTTTCAGCAGGACAACGACCCCCAAACACTGTGCAAAAGTAACCAAAGTTAGAAGATCCAGGTTTTGAAGTGGCCTAGCCAGAGTCCGGATCTGAATCTGATTGAACATTTGTGGCGTGATCTCAAAATTGCAGTTCACAAACTAAAGTCTTCAAACTTTGCCCAGTTGGACCAGTTCTGTAAGGGAGAATGGGAAAAATGGCCTCCATCCAGGTGTGCTAAGCTTGTAGATGGCTATCCATCAAGCAGTTATTGGTGCTGCTACTAAATATTAACTGGGTGTCACGTGAAGGGGTCCATTACTTTTTCAACAGCATTTTTCACAACATGATTGTCAAGTTGCATTTGTTTAGTTCACCAAGCTCTAAATGTGTACACAGAGAAATAAAACTTCACCGTGATACTCTTCATTTGTGACTTTTATAGGTTGTAATGATGTAAGATTGAAATACGGTGGCTTTCCAGAGGGGGTTTAATACTTTTTCAACCCACTGTATGTGAAAAGTAGAAACGTGCACATGCTGAACTTCCTCTCTTTAAGGACAAACCTTTCACTATGTTGTCAAAAATAGGAATGCTTGAACAGAAGAAAATAGCATGGATTCTTGCACATGATACAACATGTGCACAACAATTCTGTTGTATGGGTCTGGAAACACTTATGTGAAAAAGCTGCTCACAAATGGAAATGGGCATCTTTACCATCTGTAAATATTTACTTATGGCAGAAAGCTGGTTGGTTGGGAGGCCCCTTCAAACTGTTAGAGTGATTTGATAAAGAATGCCGGTGTCCTATCCTATCCTGTTCAAGGATGGCACACAGAAGATTGTACATTAAGATTTTAGTGTCTGCTGAACCTTTGGGAGACGCATGCAGATGGGGTAACGCTTGCAGGTGGAAGCCTATCCCAGCAAAATGGATGCAAGGCAGGGAAAACATTCAGGATGGGAGGCTAGTGCATTAGACACAGACACGCGTATTTTGACTTCTTCAAAATTTTCAGATGCTGCCAATCTGTCTTGAAATGGGGTTTGACATGTGGGAGAAAGAAACACAAATGAATAGACAAAGGGAGGTACCTCACCTGGGAAGTTCGTCTTACTGGATATATATTCTTCAAATTAAAAACCTATCTTGCTACAAACTCAGACACACATCTCTTAATTTAACAATGGCAGATTGCTCAGATTTTTAGTACATAATTATTTCAATATTTCCACTTAGCCCTTCAGGGGCTCCTATGAATACTACAGTACGTGCATTACACAATCTCTAGAGCCAAAACAGAGTATATTTTGAGAAAAGACACAAAGGCCACACATGAATGCTGCCCATGCTTGAGAGCCAGAAGTACATTCATTCTCCTCTACTCAGAACTCCCATAAGAAGCAGACATTTGACTTTCAATATTAAAATACTAGATAGCCGACGAATAGGAATGGAAAACGGTGCATTGCCTTCATGAACAGTTTGTGTCAAGAAATAACCCACTGATAGGAACAGGCAGTTTCCCGGAATAGAGATGACGTTGTACAAAAACCCGTCAACAGAGAAGATACTGTCATTCATTTTATAACAAAGGCTTAGGAAACAATCGTCGCAGTATAACAAAAATAGCTAGGAGTATGGGAAGCCGCAGGCAGCGTGGGGAAGGGTTTGGAAGAGGACGAATAGGAATCGAGAAACGCCATGTCGGCTGCGTTTGGGCGGGACTGATTTTGAAGTGGAAGCAGGACGAACCAGAAGAGAAATATATGTAAGAGATGGCCACCTCAAGGAAAACATGTGTTTTCAAAGTCCCATGTTACCAGTTTAGGCATCACAGCTAAAAAAAAAAAAATGACACAAGTTCTCACCTGGGGAGTCAGTCGGATGTTGTCATCCCGCACAAAGCCAGAGTTGGAGTTGTATTTTATGTATTTGCCTTCAATGTAATGTTCAAGATGGTAAAGCGGCTTGCCTGGCCTGTTCTTCATCTCCAAGACGCACATTTGCACAATGTCCACCTGATAACAAAAGAAAGGAACAAAAAATAAAAACAGCATTAAATTCAAAACCAGCAAAGAAAAAAAAATCCCCAGACTCGGACAGGGATCTGGTTAATTAGTGGCTGACTTTTTACATGAAGTCATCTTGTCATTAATAATGAAAACCAGGCATGAGGATAAAGTTGAATACTAAGATATATGAAGAAGCAATGATACAGTAGGGGTCAGAAATGTAAAACATCAACTATCTATACATAAATCATCCAAAATTATCAAGCATGCAGTAATTTTGTTTTTCCCTCGGAATTTCAGTTACTGTAGTCTCTTCATACTGTTAGATTATTAACTGCATATTTCTCCTGGCACAACGTCTCGTCTCATGGGCCGTGAAAGTACCTCTCTGAAAAAGTCTCATCTTGTCCCAGGATTTTTTTATTATAATAGAGAGAGAGAGAATCTACAGGGTTTTCTGCTCAGTAGTCAACTGTGCTGAGTGGCTTTAATAAGGCAAAAGAAAGCTGAAAAAAAGTTTCAAGTTTTGAATGCAAACCTGCTTATCAGGTTTAACATGTACAAAACAAAATAAACAAGAAATGAAAAATTGTACACATAATACAGAGCAGTCAATCATTTTCTAAGCCATAGTCCTGAAAAGGGTCACAGGGTGTCTGTTCGAGCCTATCCTAGCTAGCACTGGGCACAAAGCAGGAACAAACCCTGGATACGGCGCCATAATAAACAACAGTACAGAATAAATATTTGATTCACTTAAGCCCTAAAGGCAAAAATGCGTATTAAGAATATAATGAAGTTTTAAAAACAGTTCACATACATCTTTTGGACTTAATTGAATCAGGTACTTATTTTGTACTATTACTTATACTTTCAGTTCTTTGGTTCCCCTCTGCTGTGAATCTTATCTCTCTAACCTTATCCTATTTATTCCTCAATTTTACACTTCAAAAAGCTGTACACAGAGCCAAGTTGCAGCAATATTTTCTATCTCTGACCTTCACTTGTCTGCAATAAATCGTTCAAGCACAAGCATAAACTTACAGGGACTGATTATATTAAAAATAAATAAATAAATACACAAACAGATTTAATAAAGGGCACTGAGGAATGAATTGTAAAGTTGCCCTTTTCCCTCCCTTTTCCCAGTCAGTAGGACAACAACCCCAAAAAAGAATAGCAAGCCAGCATCTGACCTGTCCAGTCTTCATATTTCATATCCTATTGACCTTTCTTCCTATCCCCAATTAATAAAAAAAAGTGCCTAAGAAGTTAGTTAGTACCTTTAGTGCTGGTGCATTGGATAGCCTACACATCAACATGATGACAGTTGAGACTGGTGTGTATGGAAGTGCTCCGGTGTGACTGACATGCGGTTTGTTTTGTTTTTTAAATCACCTTGCCTTGCAAAGACGGGGAGTCGGTCCTTGATCTCTAACTATGTTTATGCCTTTTACATCATTGATTTACATTGTGTAGTTTCAGAAAGGTAGTGTTTTATTTTGTCCCCAGAGAGAAATTTGGCTTATGACAGAAATACTTTAGATAGATAGATAGATAAATAGATAGAGAGATTTGAAAGGCAACATACAATAGATAGCATGAGGGCCGGTCATGATCCTTGCCCAGCTGGAACCCCCTCTGCCGAGGACAACCTGGGTACATAGCATACACAGGGAAATATCTCACCCAGACTGCCTTGCAGAGGCGCCACAGATTCCCACATGGCACCATGGGAATGTGAGTTCTTCGACTCAACCCCGTTGGGTTCCGTGGGTGCCTCTAGGGGGTGCTGCAAGAACCATTTCATGGGGCTCCTGCCTTACCCGGAAGTGCTTCCGGGCCAAGCCTTTGAGACACTGGAAGTACTTCTGGAGATCACTTAAAAGGAGCTCCCTGCCACTGTGCCAGGAGCCAAAAGTCAAAAGGAAAGAGGACAAAGCTTGCCAGGAGGACCAGAGGAAGCAGAGAAAATGAGAGCACAAGAGAGGTGCTGAAGAGAGAAAAGAAGCCCAAGAGTTGCTGTGTGCTGCTTGGTGTACAGACTTCTTTGGCTGTACTGTGTTGGTGTTGTGGGAAACACTTGGGAGAAGCGTTTCACACAAATAAAAAAATTCTTTGTTACTGCACTTGTATCCAGAGCCTGTCTGTGATATAAAGGAGCCCCAGTAGCGTTTCTTGACACACGTGTCTGCTGAATAATTATTTGGCTGAAAGTCCTCAGTGTCAGCTTGTCACAAAGAAGATGTGCAGCATTGTTCATAATGGCACTCAGATTTGCTTTAATTCTCTCCTCCACTACTACCTTCACGGGTCCAGAGTACATCCCATAGCTGAGTCTGCCCTTATAATTACCTCATTGATTCAGTGGACCTCTCGTTTGTGATGATAACCAGCCCAGCACAGGGCTATCACAGATCTGTAGAAGGTGTGAAGGATGTCACTACCCACATTAAAGGTCACATAAAAGACCCATTTTTTATAACAAGCACCAAATGAACTAATAGCTCTTTCTGAAAAAAGTCAAATGAAAAGACTTGAAAAGACCTCTGTCTTTTTCCCCTTCCCACACATAATAAGCACACATCTGTCTTTCTTTTTGCTAGCAGGGTGAACAGTTTCTCAAAACATGGAAAATGTCATTAAGTCATTATTATGCACGCTCAAGTTCGATTCCCACTGGAAACCAAAAGACTGGCCAGGAGTTTTTTTTTTTTTGTTTTTTTGTGTCCTCCCTGGCCATCTGACCTTACTTTATTCTTTGTTAATTAGTACTGCCTAATTTTATATTTATATTTTTTCTTTCTTCATCACTTTGAGCTACATCATTTGTATGAAAATGGGCTATAGAAATCAATGTTGTTGTTTTTGTTGTTGTAGTCTGACAGCCCGAAATCTCAATTTTGGTCATATCAGACCCAAGAACTTTCTGTCATCTGACTTCAGATTATACTAATCATGACACACAGGAATAAAACCCATATAAATACAGATTTGTTAAAACACAGAGAAAAAGGTAGACACTGTTTAAACATTAAACATAACTGGAAACCAACAGTATTTCTCCATTAATTACCTGATTAACTATGGCCAGTTGACAATGGTAGAAATTAATATTGTAAAAGAGAAAGTCAAAATAAAGTCCCAGCTGTAGAGACCTCGGCCAACTGGCTGTCTAACCTTTCCTGGGTTTCTTGCAGCGTAGTCTGTGCTGGCCGTCCATTCTGATGACAGAATCTTTCCATTTGATGGTTCCAGCCCAAAGCTTACATGCTGATCTTCTTTTTGCATTGTATCACTCGTTTTATAGCACATGAATATTACAGAACATGCACACCAGCTCCTCTATTGACCAGACCGTCACATACACAGTAACTGGAGATGGCCAGTGGTCACTAGCTTGCCACAGGCCACCTGCTGCTTTCCTTTCCAGCCTTACAGCTCACTTGACCTGCCTGTAAGCGATCTCATCTTGACATCGTCACTCTGATAAAGGCCACTGAAATTTAAGTGACAGGAGATCAGAGTGCAAGCAGAACCGCATTCCTACAGGCAGTCCTCACTCATATGGCGTCTCAGTTTCCAATTTGAGCATGCTCACCTGTAAACCCTCATATTTTCACGTAAAATGCAGTCCACTTTACCCCTTTTTAATGGCATTGCTCACAACACATATAACCACACCATCTACTGGTTGACTTATCACTGTTTACTTGTGCCATTGATCGACTTGTAACATTACTGCTGTTCTGGTCATTGTAAAGAGCACCACAGCAGCAAAGTGCGCACCTGAGCCATGTATTGTATATAAGTACACTTGTAAGCATAATGCTTAAATGCATTAAGCATCCATCCATTATCCAACCCGCTATATCCTAACTACAGGGTCACGGGGGTCTGCTGGAGCCAATCCCAGCCAACATAAAATGCATAATGCAAATTATATATTCTCTTATTAACATTCCTTCCAGAGTAAGGATAACATTTTGAAAAAGAAGTGAACAAGTGCAAGAGTTAATGAATAACCAAGTGAAGCCCTGTGCAGGCACACCTACTAGAAAGTGTATTGTGCAGAAGAGCAAGGGTGTGTGTGTCTCAGGCCACATATGATCTGAAGCAACTTCACAAACTCTTACGTATACTCATGTCACACGGCAAAGGTTCTTTAAATAACTTCCCAGGATCCCTAGAAGGTTCTTTAAGTAACCTCCTTGACTACCTCCCAGAATCTCTAGAGGCAGTGGCAGTCAAGGAGTCATGTATATGTGTTAGCCGATTCAACAGGGGACTTGAAAGAAGTCTTTGGTTGTTTTTAAACTCTCCCAATTCACACACAGATATTTGACGTTGAGTTGAAAATGGAAAAGTCAAGTAAAAAAAAATGAAATCTGTTGAAGATAATACCCTCTAACCTTAGCCACATGTTTTAAAATAAACATTCGAAGAGGAAGGTGTTGCTAGGGCTGACATAAATGCGTTCCAAGCTTAATTTGTCGTGTTCAGTTTTTAAATCTGCTTTTCCTAACCAGAATCACAGCAGCACTAAGAACAAGGCAGGAACCAACCCTGGCATGGGCACCAGTACGACGCAGGGCACATCAATGCATGCACCCTGACAGCATGACTTGTGGGAACATGGAAACTCTGCAAAGAAACCTAAAGGTGGAACCAAGTTCCAACCAACGTGAGGAGGCAAAGTTTTCTGTCCTAGATGGTAAAACTAAAATGGACTTTTACAATAGCGCTGCTACCTTGCAGTAAGGAGACCTGTGGGTTCACTTCCCGGGTCCTCCCTGTGTGGAGTTTGCATGTTCTTTCTGTCTCTGTGTGGGTTTCCTCCCACAATCCAAAGACATGCAGGTTAGGTGCATTGGCGATCCTAAATTAGCCCTAGTGTGTGCTTAGTGTGTGTTTATCTGTGTGTGCCCTGCGGTGGGCTGGCACCCTGCCCAGGTTTTGTTTCCTGCCTTGCGCCCTGTGTTGGCTGGGATTGGCTCCAGCAGACCCCCATGACCCTGTAGTTAGGATATAGCGGGTTGGATAATGGATGGATGGATGGAAAAGGAAGCAAATTCAAAATAAGGAATTTGGCATCAGAATATAACTTGAATCATTAACTGGCTCAATAAGCACCACTGAGCCACTACTTCCACTTGGTAGTATTCAAAATGTTGAAATTGGTTAACAGCTGTACTACCTCTGCGATTTTCATGATACCCTGGACAAAGTGTAAATAAAATAAATGTAAAGGCGAAGTAAAAGAATAAAAGAAAGCAGAATTAGACAACAAAGATGGGCTGCAGTCGTGTCATGGTGGCTTTAATATCTCCCTTACTCAGCAAGCACGAAGTGCTTCTCAACATTTGTTATTCAGATTTCACAACCTTGTTCATGTGAACTGAACGTACACCATCGTTCAGGCTTGCTAAAGGATTAGGCCTTTGTGCACAATGTACTGATAATCCATCTGCTCACAAGTTGCTGATATGATAATACAGGACCAGACCCTTTTCTTCCGCTCCCCAGCATTTTCTGAAGTGCAGGATAATCACACACAGCTCAGCCGACCCGATAAGCTCCACTATTAAATTTTAATCAGGTTAAGCACTACAAACTAAGTAGGTTTTCATTCCAAGTGGAGGTTTTGCTACCATAATTCAAATGACAAAAGACTCATGCAGACTGGTAAGCCTTGCCCATTAGAGCTTTGGTTAACTGGATTTTGGTGGTGCTACTGCCCAATAGCTCCAAGAAGTACTGGATTCAAATCTTGGCTCAAACACGACCTCTGTGGAATTTGCATGTTCATCCAAGTTCTGCATGCATGCGTTTTCATCCCACATTCCAAACACGTGAGTGTTAGGTTTACTAGGAACTCTAAACTGGTCTTGTGCTCTTTACAATGGGCTTGCATTATGTCCATGGTTGGCTGCCACTTTGCACCCCATACTGCTGGAATGGAAAATGGCTCCCGGTGACCCTCAAATAGATAAGCAGCTAGAGGACGGGATTGATTAGATTATGCATAAAAAGGGTGTTCCGGTGTCATGTTTCAAAAGAAATCCGGCTGGGTCTTTTCTGTCACATTCAGTTTCAGGTTCTGCATGTGTAGCTGAGCAGATTAAAGTTCTGAGGTCACAGAGTTACAGTGCTGATTGGCACGTCTCAGCAGACTGCACTATAAACAGCCTGGCGAAGAGTTAAGCCATGAACTCATTTCCTCTCAAAAAAGGAATCCATGTCAGAGGCAACAGACCAAGAGGGTCAAAGGTCACCTTTTATTATCACAGAAAGCAGAGTGGAGATATGCACTCATTTTAAAATATTGCTGTGTAGAAGCCTGGGAGCTAAACAAATATTGCATCATCAGCCCTGTGCAGCAAAACAACATATGTTGGGTTATGTAAAAGAGCTCTGCGGAAACCTGCTGCTGGTGGCATTAAACCTACATTAAAAACTCACACACACAGAGTTCTTTATCATAAAACATGGCAATCTGAATGTTACACTATAATGTGCTTAGAAAATTGAATTGTTTTAAAAGCAGCACTACTGCCTCACAGCTGAAGGAGACCAAGTTTGGATTTCATCTTGTTCAACGTTGGAGTGAGGTTTACATATTCCCCCCATGTCTATGGGTTTTTTTTTCCTCTTCTTTCCCCTCTCACATCTGAAGACATGCAGGATAGGTTACCTGATGTCTCTAAATTGACACAGTGTTCTGGAATATGTGTGATAGTATGGCGCCCCATTCAGAGTTGGTTTCTGCCTTATACTCAATAGAGCATGGAGAGGCTCCAACTCCACGGGGCCCTGAATTGCAATATGTGGGTTTGAAAATGAGTGCATGAATGAGTTACAATAGGACAAAACAGTCCGCTGACCTGTGCCAAATGTCTTGTGAGCTAATAATGGTCTATAAAGTCATTGGCTTTTTGCAGCTCTGCAGCCTAAAAACACGGATTAGATGTTATGGAAGAACCTAAAACAGACCAGTGGACAATTGTGTACTCTCATTCGAACCCTGGGAAGCGTTTACTCATATATCCATATTGTGGACCCTTACAATCTGATTTTTAAAATCCACGGTTTATGATTATTCATTTATATAGTACATTTAAAACAACTAATAGTACGAAATAAAAGCCACATAAAAATTATCCATACATTACATATATATATATATATATAATCCAACGTCTGTCTGTCCTCTTTTCATGAGAGAACTACGAGGGGTGTTCCAATATAAACAGGAATTTATGAGTTACACTTTATGAATTGAATACAACAAAACGACTTACACACTACATTTCTATGTAGTCTCCTGCCACTCCAGTCCACATGTTCCATTGCTCAGGAAGCTTCTTAATCCCAGAAGAGTACAAGTCTTTTGACTGCATGATGACCCATTCTTGCACAGAGTCAACAACCTCCTCATTCGACTTCAATTTCTTCCCTCCTAAAAATTCCTTAACCAGCCCAAAGAGATGATAGTCCCTCTCCGAATGACTTGCACCAATCATACACTCTAGACCACGGGTGTCGGACTGTGGTCCTGGAGGACCGCAGTGGCTGCAGGTTTTCATTCTAACCATCTTCTTCATTAGTGACCTGTTTTTGCTGCCAATTAACTTATTTTGCTTTAGTTTTAATTAACTTGACTCAGGCCCCTTAGTTGTCTCTTTTTCCTTATTAACTATAATGAGACACAAAAAGAGCCGCCACATAACCAGCTCACCTGTGCTCATCACAAAATATCTGAAAATAAAGAAAGGTTAAGGTCTCGGTAAGGTTGATCTCTCAGCTCACCAAAACATTTTGATGGTGTTCTTAGAAAAAAAGAAAAATTAACAGTTTTGGAAAAGTCTGCTGTGGCAGAATGAGAGCAGCAACAAGGTGTGGAATTAAATAACGGGTTTAATTAACAGGAAGAATCAGGTCCTCGTTAAGAGACTGGATGGAGTAAAATTGATTGGAGTCTGAAGCCGCATTTTAGCTGGTCATCTGTCGACTCATTTCACGTCACAATTCAGTTTGGCTGCCATTTAATGAAGAAAAGAATCAATTCAGAGGCCTGAATCTTTAAAAACAGCACTATTAAAATGAAGAGAAAAAGAGTTCATTAGCAGCAGAAACTGGTCACCGATTAGGAAAAGGGTTAGAATGAAAACCTGCAGCCACTGCGGCCCTCCAGGCCCGGAGTTCAACACCCTTGCCATTGACTGAGAGAGACACACATCCCCAAACTAATTTTTAAATTTTGAAGAAATCTGAGATGGAATGACTCCTTCATTTGTCCAGAATTTAATAATAATTTGCTGCGCAACACTACTGTGTACCTCCTGCTCCGACATGTTGATTATTAACAGGAAGGGGGGGAAAGAGCAGCTAGCACAAGTGTTTGTCCAAGGAGTCATGTCTACCTTGCACTCTTTATAAGAACAGAGCATGAAAATCCCTGTTTATAATTAAAGGCCCCTCGTACTTAACAGATTTAGATCAGGTTTTTTTCCTAGAATTTTCTTGAACATTCCGGTTGATTTTGTGACTTCTCTCATCGCGTATCAAGTATCATAGTTCACTTGCGGGAAGGATTTATTCTCGCTAATCCGAGAGAGAGGCTGTGCGCCAAGGGGAGAAGGAAGCGTGACGTCAGGGGTGGGGAGCCAGGCGGGGCCCTCCTCACTCACGCGTCAGCCTCCGTTCAAATCGGTCTACCTCTTGCCACATTTTGGAGTGTACCTTGCCTCCGCTTAGGTAGCGATACCTGT
>JANRMT010062861.1:8415605-8447120 GCA_026402145.1 Polypterus bichir lapradei | reverse complement strand
CGAGAGAACTACTTAACGGATTTAGATTGGGTTTTTTTCTATAATTTTCTTGAACATTCCGTTGATTTTGCAACTTTCTCATCACACTAAGTATCAGAGTTCGTTTGCGGTACTGATTTATTAGTGTAAATCTGAGAGATACTCATTGGGCTGCGGTGAGGGGGGGCGGGCCCTCCTCACTCACACATCTGCCTCAGGTTGTAACCTTAACTCCACTTAGTTAGCGAATGAGAGAACTGCTTAACGGATTTAGATCTTTTTTTCCTATAATTTGCTTGAACATTCCAGTTGATTTTGTGACTTCTCTCACTTGCGGGAACAATATATTCGCGCTAATCCGAGACAGAGGCTGCAGGCCAAGGGGAGGGAGAAGCATGATGTCAGGAGTAGAGAGCTGGGTGGGGCCCTCCTCACTGTCATGTTTCACTACTCGGATGGCTAGTATTAATATAAATATCAGAAATATGCAGATAAGCAAAATGGCTTCTTCAAAAAATTAAGAAGAACATCAGTACAAAGAAGCATGAATAACAGAAATCAGGCAGCTTGCATGAATAGAAAACGGAGTGCCATTTGAGTAGTGCAAGCATACGAGTGTCAGGAATGACCAACTCAACCCATTTGAATTCGACAGCTTTCTTAAACATTATTGCTGGCCCCTTTACATCACTTTATGGATTTTGTCAGTTGGATAATACGCAACGTCACAAAGCACGTACCACTTCAGGATGATTCCATAAACACTACTATGACCTCAATTTATTTACTGCAATGGTCCACACAGATGGATAAGGTGGAAAAAGATGTTCAGCGCACGGGTGTGTTGCCCAAAAATCTGAAGGAACCGAATAATGCCAGAGTGATCAAAATCCCAAAGGAATTTTTCCAGCACTTTGTTAAATCTATGCCTAAATGCCTACACGAACAAGCTTGGTTTGTCTCTTCTCTGGTCTGAATGAAGGGTACATTGGGGAAGGCTTTTAAGAGCCATACCATACCACAGCCTAAATGTTCTCCACTTCCACTCAAACATTTCGGAGAACTAGTGATGCCACAAGCCATGCCTCTGCTCCTGCCTCTTCCGGTTAGTTCCAATATCGGACCAGTGGTGCCCCAATCAGTTTGATGTTTCTGTTTTATTACTGCATTTAATACACATATAAATACTAGGGCTGGGCAAGTTAACACGTTATTATCGTGCTAACGCATTAATTAATTAACGCAGACAATTATTATATCGTGCGTTAATGGAGTTTTTGTAATTATTATTATTATTATTTTGAAAGCCTCAGTCTCGCTAGTGATCGATAGAGATTGGTGATCTTCTTGTTGCAGCGCTTTTCGATACGCTTTTGCTAGATGGGAAAGTTAGCTTTGTGGATTTGACCTCAATTCCCTGCGCGTGCATGAATAGCGAAGAGCAAACAGCTTCTAAAATGGCATGTGGAGAGATACTAAAGTGAATGCTCAAAGCAAAACTTTTTTCGTATTATCGCTGAATAGGACTCAGATTTGTTGGACTCCGATTTTGATGTAAGTGATCTGGAGATGTAGGTTGAAAACCAAAGTGAGGTACCGGCATCCAACACGTTTGTATAGCTGATGCACCTATGGCAACGCTCGCCTGGGAGGACAGACACGTACGATGACAGGAGGTACAAACCATATCACGTCACACTGCAACTGCCACCCGCGCGCACCTGGCTCACAAAGACAGCCAGCCCACCGTGCATTCCTGCTGGCCGTCAAGCCGCTGCCGCAAACAGGCGCTGACAGACGTTTTATGTTGATTTATGTGTGAAACCATTGCTTTGTGCACTTTTCAGAAAATATATTAGCCCTCAAAGAGTTTCTACTGAACATACGACTGTTTATGCTGCTCCCTGATAAAATGTTTCTGCTGGTATCTGTTCAGATAAAAAGAAAACCGATTTAGAAAGGTTAACTTGCTGTTGCTCGGAAGGTGCCCGTTATAATGTTGTGTTCGTGGCTCTGGTCTCTTGAGGGTAACTTGTTTTTCTATAACACACTCGATAAAACGTTAATGCCCTGGCAGTGGCACGGTGGCGCAGTGGTAGCGCTGCTGCCTCGCAGTTAGGAGACCCGGGTTCGCTTCTCGGGTCCTCCCTGTGTGGAGTTTGCATGTTCTCCCCGTGTCTGCGTGGGTTTCCTCCCACGGTCCAAAGACATGCAGGTCACGTGGATTGGTGATTCTGAATTGTTCCTAAGGTGTGCTTGGTGTGTGGGTTGGCGCCCTGCCCGGGTTTGGTCCCTGCCTTGCGCCCTGTGTTGACTGGGATTGGCTCCAGCAGACCCCCATGACTCTGTGTTCGGATTTAATGGGTTGGAAAATGGTTGGATGATGCCCTGGCAGTGGCAAATAGCTTTGGTTTTATATTTAATTTGATTACATTAATAATAAGTTGAGATTTACAAGAAATATTTTAACTGCTACTATGTAAAGGGAATACTGCTGTTAAAAAGCACTTTATTTGCTTAAAGTATTTGCAAACCAAATACACACAATACACTACTTTTGAATTCATTATTGAATTTTGCACATAACAATGTGATTGTTGTGATTGTCTGCGATTAATCGCAATTAAAAATTGTAATTGTTGCCCAGCACTAATAAATACATATACGGAGAATTGGCAAAGAAAAGTTAGGTATTGAGAAACAGTAATCTTTCTGATTTGTGGAGCAAATCATTGACTGAAAGTAAATTGATGATGCAGCAAGACAAAGGCCAGATCAATACACTTAATTAAATGACTAGCTCCATTAACAGAAAGAGGTGACTTTGGATTACGACACTGCTTGAAATGAAAGCTACTGTGGCGTTCCAGGAAAAAAAAAAAAGGGGGGGTCAGCAGGAATGAAGCACAAGATATTTCTAAGTCCATTTAGACCATGAGACCAACTTGGAACAGACGTCACAGTTCTGGAATACTGTCCGTGGGCATACCTGTAACGTATGCAGGCCTCAGTTTCAATTTCCTCCAAATGAAATTCTGCCCAGGGGTCAGGCATTGACTTAGCTTTCTGAATGGCATGTTTCCAGGTTTCCTGCAAAGAGTATAAAGTAATACATGACATCTAGAGCAGTGTAATCCCAACCCTGGCCCCGCCACACAGTTCCTTGTATTGGGGCTACTCAGATTAAATACAAGTTTTCAGCTGCAACAAGAAGCACTGTCATCTGTAGAGCTTATCTTCTTAGCACTTCCAGTCCAGGATGATTGGAAGACAAAGTTAGCATGTACTGTTAAAAATGATGGGACAACAATACCATAACAGACATAAACAAAAATACACACGACGGTACCTAAGTAAAGAAGGAGGAAAAATGGAGTTTAGAAATCTGGAAGCTGACATGGTTTCCCACTGTCTTTATGGAAAACCATGCTTTGTGTCCAAGGCAAGCACACATCTTATCGGAGTGTTCAGGAAATGCAGTCGTGCTGCCTTGTTGCATTGTGGATAAGTGGACCATTCCACTCCATGAACAAGCTTATTAGACTGCAGCAGAGATGAACATGAGGAAAACAGAACAACAGCCCAGTCCTTTCAACCCATGTGTCAAGACCACTGTTAACCAGCAACCATTGTGGCAAACTTGTTTCATTTTATCACTCATTTGGTTTCTCGGTAGATGGAGTGGGACCCTCAGTGCTGTGTGTTCAAGTTCTCTGTCTTTTATAGTGATTGTAAAATGGGAAGCCTTCACCCAGCAAAGCTACTGCCTCCGGCATATAAGGCTGGTCGGCTGGTTGGGAACATGAGCTGATAGCGCATTGCTGCATCCACCACACATCGAGTCACCTGGATTGGGACCCGAGTGCATTGGGTGACACCTCAGCAGCACACTGGAATATTGTGAGGTTTTATACAGTGGCTGGAGTGCCAATCCTGCCACCAATCCCAAAGTCTTCCCTGTAAGGATTTCAGGGAGAACCAAAAATTCCTGGAATTTAAAAAAAAAAAACAAAAAAACAAAGCAATTCCATTTTAGTCGCCATCACAATACTCTGAAATCACCAAAGTTACTCTCACGACTATAGAATAAATGTCTTAAATATGCATCTCGATCAACTCTGTGCAATGCCAGTTGCCAGTTGCACTTCTGTCCTTATCTTTTGTTCCCATGTCCATAGTCTACTGAGATTTTTCCTGTATTACTAACACGGTAAAAAATCGTCTTTCCATCAGTCTCAGTTTTAATTTCAGGAACAAAAGCAGTCACAGGGAGCGAGATCTGGCGAAAGTTGGGGGGGGGGGGGTGCAAAGCAATAACCACATTGTTTTTGGTCTAAAACTCGACTGACAAGGCAATGTGTGCAGGTGAGCTGTCACAATGCAAAATGCAACTTTTTTGCGTGCGCCACTGCCTCAGACGTTCAGACTCCTCGGCAGTTCAGCGTAACGTCATTGACTAACAGTCTGATCAAGGGGGAAACTCATTATTAACAAGTTCACTAAAGCAGAAGCACACGATCATCATTGTCTTGATGTTCGATTTGACCTTCTGTGCTTTTTTCGGCTTGGAGGAAAAAAAAAAATTGCCAAAGTTACTCTCACGACTTTAGAATAAATGTCAAAAATGCATATCTTGATCAACTTGTGAATTTCCCCTTGGGATTAATAAAGTTTCTGTCTGTCTGTCTGCAATGCCAGTTGCCAGACAGATTAACAAGACTGTAGGAATACGATACCTAGCGGCATAGTTGATAAGTTCACCCTACTCTTATGTTATTGACAAATTCCAGGAATTTTTGGATCCTCCGTCATAATAGTTACTTATTTCAATTTAGAGCGGTTTTGTAGATTAAATTTTATGTAGAGCAAACTGTGTAATGTATTTGGCAATCCTCTTTTGTATTACAATTGAGCAAAATCACTGATTGTCAATGAAATGGATAGCAAGTCCACAAGGACAGCGGCCAGTCTTTCTTCTATTGTGATACTACAGGCAGGACAGGTTTCTGTAATGTATGGTGGTCTTCTATAAATGCCCAGGTATAATTATTAATTTGAAAAGAAAGAAAAAATAAAATAAATCACTCAGAATCTTATAAAAATCCATACACATTAAAGAAAATACCCTCACGTTATTCTTCTACAATTTGTTTTTTCATAATTGCCCAATTAAGACGACTTCTAAGATTATCTTTATTTGGGAATGTTTATGTTTTGGAAGCGGGATGGCTTGCCAAGTAGAGACAATTTCATGATGTGCAGCAGCTTGTCCACTTTGTTTCAAGATATCATTCGAGTATGCAAGACCGACGCAGATGTTTAATGCAAACTGATATGAGTGATTAGATGTTTCCACCGGGCCCAGCTCCAACTGTCCGTACAGTTCTCGAGTACATTATCGTCATGCCCTGCATTCCAAGATTCTATTTAGGGAAACACCCTTAATCAGAATAGTTATGGTGGGCTCAGGGAGACTCGGGCAGTCCCTCTTGGTTACATTTCACTCTGCGTCCCAACAACGCAGACACAGATTATTTATGACTTTCAAATGCCAGCTCAAAGAAACAAAATCTGAACATAAAGCAGGCACATTCTGGCGTAACAGAATTAACTGACACTTTGGAAGATACAGCACATTAAACAATTACGGCTGATGACAGCTAAACCATTTTATTATTTAAATTTACTCAAATGCAAAGGGGGACTGAAGATATCAGTCGTAAACAGCAAGTACAAGCTCATGTGTTGTTTATACCGGCTCATCAGTAACAGTGATTAGAGAGAACACTGGTTAGAACCCCAAATGGGCAAGTGAGGTAAGGTGTGGAATTTTCCACTTGTGGTGTCATGTTGTTGCTCGAAAAGTGTCGGACTTTGGAATTCTGGATTGCAGATGCTCAACGTTTAGAAAATGAAAGTAGTCTGCAAACAAGAAGCCCTTTCCCACATGATTGCACTTTTGAATTGAAGACCTCCTTCTCTCACTCATTCCTTGGTCAAGAGTCCTGTCTTCAGTTCAAAAGTGTGAATACTGGTTGTGTTTATTATTCAGCTGCCTTAGTGAGGCAACATTTTGTATTTGCCTTTATGAGGCAATATATTGTATTTGCCTTTCCTTTTTGCATTTAATCATCGCTTATATTTTTGAATATTTTTTAAACAAACTTTATTTAACAAGGACTTCTTTGCTACTTGGTTTTCACAGGGCTTTTAAGGTTCCCCTCCCTCTTTTACGATTTATAGACTTGGCCTTGTTTAAGTGTGCAGGCCACAAGCCTGATTTTGAGTTTCAGAGTCAGGCCTACTTTGTATTTTGAGGTATTTGTGGTATTTTGTGGTATACTTTGCGGTATTAAGCCTTTTTTGAGTTTTGTGAGCATGCAATAACAAAACCCTGTGTTATAAATCTCTCTATTATAATAAAAAAATCCTGGGACGAGACGAGACTTTTTAGCCTGGGACGAGACGTGTATTTTTCAGAGAGAGACTTTCACGTCCTGCGAGACGAGACTTTGTGCCAAGAGATTTAACCACGCCCGGTGCCGGAAATAAAAGACAAAGAGTAGATGACAAAGTAGAATGCCGTGAAGAATTCAAAAACGTTGGCACAATACACATGCAGAGCAGGTTAAGGTTTAAGGTTTCTTTATTTAGTCATGTTTACACAAGAAAACATGAAATTTGCTTTCTCAGTTGCATCTAATAGCAGACAGAATGAGATAAAACAGACAAATAGAAACAAGAAAGGTTAAGGTAAAGCAGTTAGATAATACATATTTACACCAAAAAAAATCAATATTTTTATCTCTTTCATTAGAGATAATGAAAGTACTAAAATTCAAAAGTCTCCAAAAATTACAGTAAAGATCGCATTAGCGCAAAAAAACAGAAATTACTTGGTGAAATAACGGAACATCGAAAAGAGATCGAATAAACTTTTAGAGACTTAAAGTAGTGTTTCTTCCCAATGAAGAGGCATATCCATGAGAATTAAAAGATTTGTTGTTTGTTGAAAGTGAAATCCACATATGCGAGCAGCAGAGACACAAAGTGGCTGGCACGTAGTGTAGGCCGGGGGGATTGTCAAGCGAAGCAAGCAGTGGGCATTAACGTGGACATGTAACTGTTCAAGGAACAGTATGCAGTCACTACTGTGTCAATTTAGTGTACCAAACCAAACCTGGTGAGAAATGGCTCCTGAGTTACTGACTATGGTTCAGTGGTTGCTGGCTCACAGCTTCTCAAAACCGGGTTCAAATCCCAGTCTGGTCGAGTCTGCACACTCTTTATTCATGAATAAATTTTACTCCAAGTTCTCTGGTTTTCCTAACACATCCCAAAGTGATGCATTTTAGGCTAATTATGAAGCCTGAATAGACCTGGTGTGAATAAATGTGAGTTAGCATATGAATGTGCTGGGTTTAGACTTCTAAACCGTGAAATTTGTACTTTAATCTCAACATGCAATCTATTCTTATCTGTAAAATCTGGAAGGGAATTCAGCGCTGGTAGAAAGGAATATTAAAAGACAACCCCCCTCCATAGAAACTACAAGGCTGCTTAGTTCAGACTCACTACAGATTTTATAAATTACATCAAACAATGAACTGAATAATTACATTTATAATTATTCTTATGGCGAATGTCAGTTCTTACTTTAAAATGAATTCTTCAATATGAACACATGTGTACCAATGGAAGCTGGTTAAAGGTAAACTTTGCACAGATGGAGGTTTTTCTTTACATAGAGAACCATATCTGTATGGAATAAGTTACAAAGTACTGTAAGGACCTTCAAATGTTGATTTGGAAGTTGTTTTTTTTTTTTTAAAACATAGATTGATAAGTTAACGGGCTGATGGCCTGTTCTCATGTTCTAAAGAAGTCTATCATTGCTGAGACTGAGTGGCTAGATTAGTGCATTGCTGGCACTAACATTACAATTTTATCAATTAAAGGAGAAACATTAAAACAACATTATTATCATTGTATTTGGCACATACCCTTTACCCAACATATGAGGGGGAACCCAAAAATAACCGGAATCTGTACCTGGCACGCAACCTAGACTTAGTTGCGAATTTCGCCGCTAGGTGTCGCATACTTACAGTATTCAGTGGCAGTCTGCCAAGTGGCATTGCTCTGTATTGTTTGTACACCATTCCGTGTCGTTTTTTTCTCGGTGCTCATTAAACGTGTTCTGCGATTTTTGTGATGGGTGTTCATAAAGAACAGCGAGTCTGCGTTAAATTTTGCTTTCTTTTAGGGAAAACAGCTGCCGAAACTGTAGTGATGCTTGAAACAGCTTTTAAAGAGGAAGCTTTAAGTAAAACACAGGTCTACAAGTGTTTTTCACATTTCAGACGAGGGGAAATGTCACTTGAAGACCAACCAAGATTTGGCTGACCTTCCACAATTAAGAGTGACGAAAATCTTGAAAAATTTACAAATATTGTCGTCGGACTATTGAAGAGATTTCTGAATTGACTTGTACATCTCGGAGTTCTTGCCACCTTCCCGACTCGCCAAGTCTTGCTCTGTGCGAATTTTTCTTGTTCCCGCATATGAAAAAAGAACTCAAAAGGAAATCGTTTTTGTACCACGGAGGAAATCAAAGAAAAATCGCTGCAGGCATTGGGCAACGTTCCTCCAAAAGTGTTTAGGAAAACCATTGCATTCCTTCACATGTAGAATACTTTGAAGGAGACTAAAGTTTCAGTAAGTAAAAATTATTAAAATATTTTTTTTTCCCAATTCCGGTTATTTTTGGGTACCCCCTCGTATACTATAGTTGTTTTCATTCATTTTTTTTACAACTGAAACACAGACAGGTTAAGTAAGGTGCTTAGGATCACAATGTGAACCTAAGGCAGGACTTAAAATATAAATAAACACAATAACAAACTTCTGTTTCTGCATTTAATGATTTCTGCATAAATGTTTACAGTACTCTACTTGAGATGCTGGCCTTCTGACAGACTGGAAGCATACAATTATATTAAAATAAACAAGAGAGAATTGGGATAAGATGAAAATAAAAAGGGTTTACTGCAACAACAAAAAAAGCATGCAGGAGGTGACTCTTCTTCAGCAATGAGTTTTATGCAAAACAGTGGAGAAAGGGATCAGAGGATAGTGATGGAGGAGAATAGGAAAGGGTCTGCAGTAGAGTCAAGAACAACCTACCCGCCCTCTCTCAGACAACGCGCCGAATCGCACTGTGCGCTGCTCTTTTTCTTTCTACAGAATTAATGAGAAACAGTAAAACAGAAATCGTTAATAGAATGTGATTAAGGACTTAAAACATACAGTGCCTCCACCAAGCATGTTGAAAACAAACAATGAGCCTCCCCTTATCTGTAATTGCTGGGGTTTTTTTTATTGGTCAGGCCTACTGGATTCAGTGAACACCTTGTTCTATGTTAAGGAAGGGCTTATCTCACAGAACAGTAGATTATTTTAAAACCAAACCCTTTATTACTGATTTCTGAGATAGTGCTGAGACACAAGGGCCAGCTGTCCTATGTGGATCAGTGCTTGTAACCTCTTCCTTAAACTTTCAACCTGCGGATACTCAGCCTGAACATTCATTATGCAGGCTGACAAGTCTTGAAGGCGCAGAGGTTAAAAGTCAGTGTGACACAATTTCACTAAACACTCAACCCACAGCTTATTTAAAAAACAAGACAAGTGTAGACTAACTGCTGTACCATTTGGAAATGACCATTTTTATAAGTTTGGTAAAGAAATAGAAAAATGCAACATAGATTAAATCATCTAATTCAGGAGTCTCCAACCTTTTTTCCCCTGAGAGCTACTTTTACAAAATGAAAATGGCCGAGAGCTCCTCATGTTTTCTAACGTTTATTCTCACAGCTTATTTCAACCCAAACAAACTGAATAAGCTTGTTTTGCCTGAACATTTGCAAAATGTTGGTGTCCACAACTCACATTTTGTATTGCGATCATTGGCCAGCTTGTCATCCCGGCCAACACACCCAGGCCGCCAGATGGAGCCCTCCCTGCAGTATGGAGGTGCCCCGAAGACCAGCAGGGAGTCATGGACTATGTAGTTTTTATACAAGACCCTGCTGGATACCACAGGGGCCGCAACAGGGAGCTGCAGGGAGGACCAAAGACTTATTTGTGCCCTATGACCCGGAAGTTCATCAAAGGAAGAGCGACGGGCTTCCGGCGTGAAGAAAAGGACTTTTTACCTGACTTGGAAGTGATACAAGATCACATGGACTGGGGATTGGGAACACTTCCGGGTCAGGGAATATAAAAGGATTGTGGGAGCTCCCAGACGGTGAGCTGAGCTGGGTGGTAGAAGGGCAACGCGTCCGGGAGTTGGAGGATTGTTTATTTGCGATTTATTGATTTGTATAAGTATAGTGGAGGAGAGGGTGCTTTGTGCACTGTGGCGATTTAATAAAGTCATCATTTGGACTTTTACCTGGTGTCTGGAATCGTGGACAGGGGTTCAAGGGAGCGATAGCGCCCCCTATCTGTCACAGTATTAAAACATCACAAAAAAATATTTAGTTCACCAGCAAGTGCATTTTGTATGTCTGTATGCATTATCTCACACTATTGAATTAAAACAAAACAATGCAATTGTCATTTTGTCACATGTCACTGTTTCACTTTACTCACAGGTCCAGTTGCATGTGTGATGTGTTTTTTAGTTGCATCAGATGACTGGCACTGAGGTGTCTGGTGGAGTGGAGCCCCCTTAGGTTCACTCTTCTGGAGTCATTTCAATGTTCGTCTGTCAGTCTTGTTCTGAACTTTGATTTCATGACATTCATGTCAGACTCACAGAGGTATGGAGACCCAAACAAAGCAGACATTTTCAGAGCTGCTTGGTGAAGATTCTTATAGTGATCAGGCTCTACTAAGCTCCAGGAATGCTGTTGAGACTTTAACTGCACATTATTTTGAAGGTTTACTAATATATAATATACAAAATCCAATGTCTCTCTGTGTCTGTAGGTCTGTCCGCTTTTCAGAGAACTACTTAACGGATTTAGATCGGGTTTTTTTCTATTAATTTGCTTGAACATTCCTTATGATTTTGCGACTTCTCTCATTTCACTATGTGTCACAGTTTGGGGTTTATTAGTGTGAATCCGAGATCCACGCAGTGGCCGAAGGGGGGGGAGGGGGCCTTCCTCACTCACTCACATGTCAGCTTCGGGGCATGTCCCTTAACTCCGCTTAGCTAGCGAACGAGAGAACAATTGAATTCAACTTTGTTTGATATTTAAAATAAAGTGTTACTTAGGTCTTGAGGAGTGTGATGGACGGCTGGGTTTGGACAGCTCAATACCTCCCCCAGGACACTTGGTGGCAGCCTCCCGGGCCGACGATGATGCCCCAGCCTCCCACCTGGCTCCATGGGAGGTGGGGTATTCCACAGCCTGGTTGGGAGCTAGGATGGCTGCTAGGGGGTGCTGCCGAGTCTCAAGAACCCGGCTGGACGAGTCATCAGCCCCACCCGGAGGTGCAATTGGGACCAGGTGGTCAAACACCTGGAACAGTGGGCTATAAAACGGGCCAGCCTCCACCACTCAGGGGCCGGAATCAGGAGGAAGAGGACGAGGTTGCCTGGGAGGAGTGGTGGTGCAAGGTGGAAGAGTTGTTGTGTTGGACTAAAGTGCTTTTGGGACTGTGTTAGGCCTGTGGGACACGGGGAAGACCGTGTGCCCACGGTTGAAGACTAAAATAAAAAGCCTGTGTGTTTTTTACACGTGCCTCTGCGTAGTCTGTGCCGGGTCGGGCGCTATATAGCATCTTTCACAGGAGTTTGAGTCCGGATATTCTCTTAAGTGTCTGCCACATTGAAAAGACAGACTGCAATTCAGAATGTGGATCGTGATTTTGTGTTAAAAGGATCGTGATATGATTTTTTTGGAAAGATCGCCCACCCCTAATTTGACTAATCAAGTTTTCAAATTTATGTAGGATTCGTTAACCCTTTGGCAAGCTACCAGTAGATCGCAAGCGACGTGTTGGAGACCTCTGATCTAAAGAAATAAATGCTAAAATACTAAGTGGGGCAACTCTTAGTTTTCCACTAAAACTTTACTTTATGGGATGTTTTGAAAGGAGGGAGAATTCATTAGCATATTATACCCACAAATATGGAAGTCATTTAGTGACCAACAATTCTTGTGCTCTGTCCATTGAAGCAAGCCACATTTTTCCCATCAAGTTATGGTGTAATTTTAGAGAAGGACCTTTCCCTTATCTCAGTTTTTTTGTTAATAGTTTTTATTTTGCTTTGCTAAGTTTTAATTATTTTATAGGTTAAAGTCCTGTTCTTTGTTATTTTTTAATTATGTGTTTGGCTTTTCTATTTGTGACGTTTTTCTAAGTTGTTAATTCTATTGTGTGATTCTCAGTCCTCTGTCCTCATTCACGGTCCAGGAGGGCCGCAGTGGCTATGGTTTTCATTCCAGCCAGTGTCCTAATTAGAACTCGGTCCTTGCTGATAATGAAAGTTGGTGTTTAACTCTACGCCTTGTTTGTACCTTTATTCATCAAAGACAAATTTTATTTACTTTGTCCTCAATTACAGTCCTGGAGGTCTGCTATGGCTGCAGGTTTTCACTTTAACCAAATTCTAAATTAGAACCCTTTTATTTACTACTAAAGTAATTACTTTCTTTAACTTAATTTGAGTTCTCTTGCCTGTTACCATTCAGAACCCTTAATTGCCTATTTTAGATTTTAGCAGCTGCATTTAAGTTTGAATTGTTGCCTGTTTTCTTAAACAGATATTAGTTAATAATGAGATGCAGGTAACCATCAGCCCTCTAGCCAAGGTGCTTACCATGAAGTATCTGTGATAAAAAAATGTTTAGAAATGAATGAGAGGGGAATTGGAAGGACCATTAAGTTTAAATCTGTTCTGGTCCACCGAACACATGGATAGTGTTCTCACAGAAGGAAACTCTACAGTGCAATTCAAATTGCTCTGACTGACTGACTGAATGCAAGCATTAACAAGCCAAACAGTTCAATAGTAAGTTTCATTATCAGCATGGACTGCTTTCTAATTAGGAAACTAGTTGGAATAAAAACCTGCAGCCACTGCGGCCCTCCAGGACTGTGATTGAGGACCCCTGGTGTAATATCTTCCTTGTCCTCTCTATGTTGAACCCAAGGGGGTGGGCCCCCAACAGCCCCCAATGTGGGATCCACACTCAGCCTTTTTAATTTCATTATGGTTTAAATTTTTCTGAACTTTATACATTTTTCTGAGTAATTCCTTTAGTTTAAACGTAGGTTTTAAACATCAGGAAATTCATGTTGAAAGTTGAGTGTATGGGTGGCTCTGAGGCTAGGGATTTGCACTGACAATCGGAAGGCTGCCGGCTCAAATCCCGTAAATGTCAAAAGTGACTCTACTCCGCTGGGCCCTTGAGCAAGGCCCTTAACCTGCAATTGCTCCGTCCTGGGTATGACGTTAATCTGCATCCAGCCCTGCATGTAGGCCCTCCAATCTGCAGGGAAAAAGCTGGGGCTTGGTGGCAGAATTGGCACTCCAGCCACCATAACAAAAACCTCACACTGGTTTCATTCCATCTGAACTAGTGTGGTGCGGAGGTGTCACCTGTTGCATGGCTACACTCGGGTCCTAACCTGGGGTCATGAGTTGGTTTGTCATGTGGTGGGTGCGCCAATGCGCTGTATCAGCGTGTGCTCCTAACCTCCTCCTCCTCTGTGAGAATTTTGTAAACACATTTCTGCCAAATGACCCAACATTCTGCTTATTAGACTTTGAATTTGCAACTCCATTTCTGGCTTGACCAATGCTTAGGTTCAATTCCTGGTTTTCCTCCTGGTTTTACTTGTGACTTTGTTTTGATTTCCCAGTCCTTCTTAAGTTTCTTTCTGCACACCAATTTTGGTGTCACTTTTTTTAGATTTTGGAATTTTCTTTCTTTCTTTTTTGGATCTGCAAGTTTGATTCTTTGGCTTTAGACTCTGCTCCTGTGTCTGCATTTTGAGTTTTTGGTTTAGACGTTTGGGTTTTGTTTTGCAATTCTTTGTAAATGGCTATAATGGAAAGACAAAAACTGATAATACTTAGTACGATACATATTTTTTAATTATACAATCATCTTTCTACTTTTATTTTATGTTTAAGCCAGTCTGCCTATCAGAGAAGACCTTTGCATGCTAGAAGCCCAAAGCAGAAATTTACTGGCCAGGCTAACTAGCCAGGGGGAATACAGGCCATAACTGGTCTAGGCATGAATGAGGGCTAGCCTGGAGGACAGAGTTGTGCCTGAACAGAACTGGTATAAGGTAGGGGATTGGCTTATGCTATTGGTCTGAGAGGTACATCAAGGAAGTTGGACTAAGATAAAAACAGAGGTAACAAAGAAGCTCACACTCTTTACCATTTTAAATCCATGGAGGAGAAGACCACCCCTCTCTGAGGCCATATTCAGACTGGCCACGCCCGAGTCTAATCAATAAGACAGGGAGCCACCTGGTAGCCTACTATCATGTTACATTATTTTGCCAACACTCACATTTTATTACTTTGGGCATATTATTTATAATACATAAATAAACGTGTAACTTTCTCTCCTGCCTGGTCAGGTACAATAATTGCCTGAGATTAGTGGGTAAAGGGCCAAACTACAGTGGTGACAATATGGGATATGAGACATTCTTTTAAGGGCTACATAATAAAGAGTAGAAAGTAGAAGAGGGCCGCCCTAGGAGCCTACCACAACAAAACAGGGACACTTTACATTTTTGAATTTCTCTTGCTTGAGAATTTGAATATTCTTAAATAATCTTTACTATTATTACAATGAGGACTCTCTTGGTTTTGGGCCAGAGGTTTTATGATTCCCTTTTCCCATTTGCAGGATTTATTGGTTTTGGTCCCTTTTTGTTCTCTGCAAGCCACAAGCTTGCATCTTGAGCTTTGAGCTCAGGCCTGCATTACGTTTCTAGGCCTCACCGGAGTTTTGAGGCCTAGTTTTTGAGGTGAAGGCTTCTTCTGAATTTCGTGAAACCTGCAATCACAATTTATGATAGCCACAAAAATTCTTATCTTGTAAGCTCTTTGGTGTTCTCCTCAACTTGTCATCCTTCTGATCCCTTTCACTCTTATTTTAAACTCTCTCCCCTTTTTATGTTTTATATTCTTTGCTCTTCTTCATACATACAGACAAGCTACATTCCAGTTGGCAAAAATACAAACATAATGACAGATCAATAAAAGAAATGTGGCAGGCCAACAGTGATAAGCAGAATGTCTGTTATTAAGGTTTATCATGTTGAAGCCGACGGCCTGAAAAGTGGCAGCCATGATGCAGCCAAAAAAAAAAAATAGCCAGTGTTAATTAACTGAACTCTGTAGGTTTAAGATATTTATGCATGCAATAATAAGATTACTAATCTGTCAACATGGCCACACAAGACAGGAATAAGCCACACAGAACTCATTTGCAAGCTGGTAACAGTTTTGATGATGTGTACTCTGTTAAATATTCAAAATGTAGACATGAATAAGGGGGCTGAACTGTTTGTCAACAAAAAAAAAAAAATCACATTTAAAAGATGATCCTTTTATTTTTTATTCCCTTTACTGCGTTCATGTGCAATGGGACAGATGGAAATAAAAGCTTATTAGTGGGACAAATCAGACAAATTATCTGAGTCATGATGTAATACTAACCTCTCACCTCATTTAATGTTGTAAAATTTAAAAAATAAATAAAAATAACCACATATATATATATATATGTATTATATAACCACATATATATAAAATAACCATATATATATATATATAATACATTTAGTGTGCTTTTATTGTCACCTGAAATTTGAGACAATCACTAATGACTTACTGTGCAGATCAGGGCTCCTCAGTTTCATGCTGGAGGGGCTGAAGTAGCTGCAGGTTTTCACTTTAACCAATTTCTTAATTAGAACTTGTTTATTTACTACTAAAGTTATGTTTTTTGGGATTAGTTTTACTCGCTTGTTATGATTCAGAACCCTTAATTGCCTATTTCAGTTTTAAACAGCTTTATCTAGGACAGGGGTCCTCAGTCACAGTCCTGGAGGGCCACAGTGGCTGCAGGCTTTTGTTCTAACCCGGTTACTTAATTAGAAAGCAATTCTTGCCAATTATTTAATTTCATGGCTTGTTAAGTGGTTTAACTCTGCCATCTCAGGTCATTCTCATATCCTAGACTAGCGACTGGGAGCCCGATTGAATCGGGCTACAAATTCTACGTTTGTGAAATCCACACTTTTTCTGCAAAGAATTATTTGTTTTTTTAAGTCCTTGAAATGATTTTGTTATCATGGCACTGATTTGTGCTTAAAATAGAACTTTTCGGCCAATGTAATGATGTAACGGAGCTGCAAGACGTGAACTCAGCTCTTCGGCGCACCTCATTTGATTTTTTTCCGGCAAACAAATTTTCAAAACAAACCGTATTTTACGACTCTAATCATAGTCAGAGTAATAATTATGTTGCTGTGGTGGATCATGTCCTGCCAGTCCCCGACGGGTGCATGGTTGACTAACATCCACCACAATGTTGACATTTGGTTCCTATGCATCCTTTCCGCGGCCGCTGCTCTTCTGGCTGTGTTGCGATCGTCACTCATTTTAGATCTGAGATCGGCTAAAATTTAAACAATGACCGTTGTTAATACCCAGCCGTCATCACTCAGTTTGCCAATAGATGTCAGAAGGACGAATGCTAAAACCGAACTGCCCAAAGATAGATTTCGACATACCAAGCAAATGGCGATACATTCTAAATTACTTACAGTTCTGGAGCTGTCGAAGGGTTTAAATCAGGCGTCGATGTTAGTCCTGGAAAGTACACCCCACCAAACAAACGTTCCAAAAACCAACCAAACTTACTGTTATCTGCTCGAAACAACACCGACTTACTATACTCGGCCGTGCAGCGGCATCACTGTAGGATTCGAACATTCTTAGCCAATCATGCAATACTGCGTCCGCGTTTGCCACGTTATGTTCTAACTACAGAGGCAGAGTCCCATTGCGTGGTTCTAACTTGTATTGAGTCGAGGTATTGACGTGAACACCATACATACGGAGAGTATCAAATTATATATAAGGATTTTCTTCCCCTTTCTAAGGGTATCATCCAAATGATTTGAAGGCTAAAATGGTGGAGTAATTCTCAGTCCTTCACTTTTTTCTCTTCACTTTCCTTCCAAGTATTTGATTAAACCCAATAGTGTATGATAAACACACACAGAGGTGGAAATGGTGACAAGCTAAATGGAGAACTGCTGGTCTCTTTTGTCATTTGTATGTTATTGCTAAATAGAGAGAGAGGTTAGGAGCGCACGCTGATACAGCGCATTGCCGCACCCACCACACGATAAACCAACTCAGGATCCAGATTAGGACCCGAGTGCAGCCGTGCAACGGGTGATACGTCAGCACCACACCAGTTCAGATGGAATGGGACAGTGGGAGGTTTTTTATGGCGGCTGGAGTGCCAATTCTGCCACCAACCTCCAGGTTTTTCCCTGCAGGCTGGAGGGCCTACATGCAGGGATGGATGCAGATTAACGTCATACCCAAGACAGAGCAATTGCAGGTTAAGGTCCTTGCTGAAGGGCCCAACAGAGCAGAGTCCCTTTTGGCATTTAAAAACCAAGAATACAGCTGTTTAAGACTAAAATCAGGAATAAGGGTTCAAAATCTTAATGAGCAATACAACTTAAGTGAAGCAGAAGTGTTACTTGAGCAATAAGTGCTTCTTATTAAGCAACTGGGTTGGAGCAAAAACCTGCAGCCACTGCGGCCCTCCAGGACCGTAACTGAGGACCCCAATCTAGGATGTAATTGTTGCCTTGTTTGCTTAACCAGCCATCAGCTATTAATGAGGTGCAAATGGTGACGGAACCACCAGCTCTCAGATAACGTGCTTCTGTTTAAACCTGTGTAGATACATCATGAGGTATCTGTGTTAATAAAATGTTTCAAAATAAATGAGACAGAAGGGAAGGAACAAAAGGTACAAATCTGTTCCAGACCATAAAATATTCATTTTATTAAAAAATGAAAAATCTCCAATATGATAAAAACATTTACCTTGGAAGAGCAAAAGCACAAACAAGCCATATAATTAAATCCAAAGTTTCATTATTGGGTAGGCCTGGATTTTAATTACGAAACTGGCTGAAATGAAAACCTGCAGCCATTGTAGCCCCTCAGGACCTTAACTGAGGACCTCTGGTGTGAAAACTGCTCATTTCTCCTAAAATTACAACCGGAAATTCACATGACAAGAGTGAAGTGGGAATGCGAGACATCATAAGTGGAACTCTGAAAATTCCCATGGCACGTGAACGCAGCTTTTCACTTGAGCACTTCCACCAGAACTCATTAGTGTGCTGTAAAACAAGACATTTTTATTTTCCAATTACAGGTTCTAAAGATGACAGCTCAGGAAAGAGGATTTTGATGCTCAACATAATTTTAGTCAATGGAAGGAAAGTCATGCAACAAAGAGCTCAGCTGGTTATGCAAATGATATTTTTGAATTTTGTGATCCCTGCACTCAGACCTGTTCATAGTGTGGGACCCAAAACATCTTGTTTTACAGTGAAAGAATCCCAAAAACAAAGGCTATGAAATCTGCTGCTCACCTTAAAGCTGAAAGACTGCCTGGGAGAAGAGCTGCTACTGTACTTCTCATTTTGGATGAGGTTCTTCAGGTAATTACATATATCGCCAGGAGGAGACTTATTGTGCACTGGGTCATCGGTGATTGGGCAGATGAAAAAGCCATCCTCATCGTCACTGTCATCAACAGAGCCTCCCCGCTTTGACCGGCTGTTCTCCACCCCTTCTATGCTAAAAATAAGATCATCATCTGCCATGGCTAGAGACTTTCTTGATTTTAAAAGGAGCCTTGTGTAAAAAATAGATGCATCTACTCAAATGGCCCAGAGAAGCATGAACTGCAAAGGGGAGAAAAAGAAAAAGAGCAAACAAACATATATTGATTAGAATGATGACCAAAACACAGCCATAACTTGACCAAAGTACAACCATAACTTGTAAACTAAAGGAGTTGCCCTTATTAACATTGTTTAGCGTTTTATTTTTTTTTTTTTAATGGTTCACTTCTGTTTACAGTGCCTATAAAAAGTCTTCACTCACTTGGATGTTTTCACATTTTACTGTTACGCAACGTTGAATCACAATGGATTTTATTTGGCTTTTTGTGCCAGAGAGCTTAACCAGCCACAGCTTAAAGCAGCGGTGTCGAACTCCGGGTCTGGAGGGCCGCAGTGACTGCAGGTTTTCAATCTCACCCTTTTCCTAATCAGTGACCAGTTTTCACTATTAATTTACTCCTTTTCCCTTCATTTTAATAGCCTTGTTTTTAAGGATTCATTCCTCTGAATTGATTTGTTTCTTCACTAAATGACAGCCAAACAGAAATGAGATGTGAAACGAGCCAACAGGTGACCGGCTAAACTGGGATTTCAAACTCCAACCAATTTCACTCCAACCAATCTCTTAATGAGAAGCTGATTCTTGCTGTTAATTAAACCTGCTATTTAATTCCATGGCTCGTTGCTGCTCTTATTCTGCCACAGCAGACATTTCCAAAACTCTTAATTTTCTGTTTTTCCTAAGAACATTGTCAAAATGTTTTGGTGAGCTGAGAGATCAACCTTATCAAGACCTTCACCTTTCTTTATTTTCAGCTATTGTGTGATGGGCACAGGGGAGCTTGTCATGTGGCGGCTTGTTTTGTGTCTCATTATTGTTTGGCTGCTAATTTAAGGAAAAATAAACAAATAAGGGGCCTGAGTCAAGTTATTTAAAACTAAGGCAAAATAAGTTAATTAGCACTACAAAACTGGTCACCAATAAAGAAGATGGTTAGAATAAAAACCTGTAGCCACTGCGGCCCTCCAGGACCAGAGTTCGACACCCGTGGCTTAAAGAGTGGCACTGACGTCTCGGCTAGAGTTGGTCAGATGACAGAAAGTTCTTGGGTCCGATATGACCAAAATTGAGATTTCGGGCTATCCAACTACAACAACAACAACATTTATTTCTATAGCACGTTTTCATACAAATGATGTAGCTCAAAGTGCTTTACATGATGAAAAAAGAAAAGTTTGTAAAAATCTACTCTATATACAGTACAGGCCAAAAGTTTGGACACACCTCCTCATTCAATGTGTTTTCTTTATTTTCATGACCATTTACAGCACTCCATCACTCTCCTTCTTGGTCAAATAGCCCTTACACAGCCTGGAGGTGTGTTTGGGGTCATTGTCCTGATGAAAAATAAATGATCGTCCAACTAACCTGACTTCTGCACAACACAACTGCTGGTCCCAACCCCATTGATAAAGCAAGAAATTCCACTAAATAACCCTGATAAGGCACACCTGTGAAGTGAAAACCATTTCAGGTGACTACCTGTTGAAGCTCATCGAGAGAATGCCAAGAGTGTGCAAAGCAGTAATCAGAGCAAAGGGGGGCTATTTTGAAGAAACTAGAATATAAAACATGTTTTCAGTTATTTCCCCTTTTTTTGTTAAGTACATAACTCCACATGTGTTCATTCATAGTTTTGATGCCTTCTGTCATGAAAATAAAGAAAACACATTGAATGAGGAGGTGTGTCCAAACTTTTGGCCTGTACTGTATATAAAATCCTAAACCTAAAAGTACAACGGTTTTGTGCAACGATTCTATGTGACGTTTTTATGTCACGCTTTAAATTGGGCTTATTTTAAAACCCACATACAGTGGAACCTTGGATTGCGAGTAACTTGGTTTTGTGAGTGTTTTGCAAGACGAGCTAATTTTGACTTGATAAACGAGCGAGGTCTTGCAATACGAGTAGTACGTATACGCTTTGTGTGCCGAGTGTCACGTGATCACAAGTGAGCTAACATGTCTTCTCTCTCTCGCTGCAGGATTATGGGTAATCGTCAGTCGACGTGCCTCACTCATATAGTCAACATCCATACAAGTGGATACTGTTTACTTACAGCATTGTGACCACGTGTGTGTGTTGTAACGTGCGAGTCCCCGTCTTGCACCCCAATACACGAAGCTGAGTCTCAGTACTTTAGCGACACCAGCGTTTATTCAGCTTGAAACAGGAACAGCGCAGTTATTTATTGTAGCGGATCTGCCGCTCTCCTATACACAGACACAGCAGTCAGGCAGGGTTATGGCCAGATTAGTGGCCAAGTAATACTGTGCCCTGCGCATTTATAATGTTCCTTGTATCACCCATCGACGACAGGCGCTCATAGCACGTCCACGATCTTTTAAGATTCGCTTTTACAGTGAACTGCTACAGCACTGGGAGCCTGCGATTGCTTCGGGTTGCTCTTCCTTGTGTCGTCCAGTTGGGTGGAATCCCACAAGAGTTTAGAAACTCACTCACACCAGCCATGATTCTTTTCAAAGGTAAAGTGCAGGTTAATTTGTTTTATGTATTTTTACTTTAGATTTTGTATTAATCATTTTCATATGAATAGTTTTGGGTTGTGGAACGAATCATCTGAGTGTCCATTATTTCTTATGGGGAAATTCGCTTTGATATACGAGTGCTTTGGATTGCAAGTACGTTTCTGGAACAAATTACACTCGCAAACCGAGGTTCCACTGTATATATGTTTGGTATCATTCTTTTCAGAATTTATCAAACTTTAATGTGATGTTGTTAGATTTTCAGATTCTTATTCCGTTTTAAAATCATAAGCTAAAAAATATCAAGAACTCACGTCCCGCGAGACGAGACTTTGTGACAAGAGATTTAACCACGCCTGGGGCCGAAATAAAACACAAAGAGTTGGACAGCTGCTGTACAGGCTTTTAAATGTTCGAAGCGCCACACGAGATGCAGATCACGTGGCACGAGCAAAGAGGAGGTAAAAAAAAAAAAAAAAACTACTTGTTTCCCATTGTATCACTGTTTAAGAGGGGGTTTTGGAGGAGTGACCGCATCTCCATGGGGTGCGTTCAGCTCCTCTCTTCACAACACGAGCGGCAGAGACGTGAAGTGGCTGGCACGTAGTGCAGGCCGGGGGGGTTGGTGCGGGAAGTGAGCAGGGGGCAAACCCCCTAGTAAAAATATAAAAAAGATTATGGAATAATAAATAATAAAGAATAAAGTAAGGTCCGATGGCTGGGAGGGCAAGGAAAAAAAAAAAAACAAAAAAACAAAAAACAAAATCTGCAGGGGTTCCAAGGCCATGAGACCACCCAGTCCCCACTGGGTATTCTACTTAACATAAATGATCTCAATGGTTTTCAGGCTTCAAATGAAAGAATTTGATGATGGTGGTCATGTGGACCTCTGGCCTTCCATCCATCAATGTAGGGACTGCATGGTGCCCTGATGAGGTGGTGGTGGTGCAGATCGCCACCACAGAAAAAACGGAAGAAGAATAGCAGAGAAAGTAGGGGTTAGTATGGATTGCAGAGCCACGCTAATAAAGACGATAATTCAATGCATATACATAATATCAGGGTTACACTAAAATGTAGCTATGAGAAAGCCATGTTACAGTAATGAGTTTTTAGCAGTTTTTTAAAGTGCTTCACCGTATCAGCCTGGCGAATTTCTATCGGTCAGCTGTTTCAGATTTTAGGTGCCTAACAGCAGAAGGCCGCCTCACCACTTCTATTAAGTTTAGCTCTTGGATTTCTAAGCAGACACTCATTTGAAGATCTAAGGTTACGATTTGGAGAATAAGGTGACCGACATTCCAAAATATAGGATGGAGTGAGATTATTTAAGGCTTTGTAAACCATAAGCAGGACTTTAAAGTCAATTCTAAATGGCACAGGTAACCAGTGTAGTGACATCAAAACTGGAGGGATGTGTTCAGATTTCCTTTTTCTAGTTAAGATTCTGGCAGCTGCATGCTGCACTCATTGTAATTGATTGATGTCTTTTTTTGGGTGGTCCTGAGAGGAGTGTGTTACAGTAATCTAGTGGACTAAAGACAAAAGTGTGAACTCATTTTCAGCATCTTGCAATGTTATAAGAGGTCTAACTTTTGTTATATTTCTTGAATGGAAAAAATACTGTCCTAGTAATCTGATTAATAAGTGATTTAAAATTCAGGTCCGAGTCAATAATTACCCCTAAATTCTTTGCCTCTGTCTTGACTTTTAAGCCTAATGGATTAAGTTTATTTCTAATACCCTGACTGTAGTACTAGGGTGTTGTACCGTTTTAGCAATTATGAATGTTGAGAAAAGCCAAGCAAAATGACACCTTTTATTGGCTAACTAAAAAGATTACAATATGCAAGCTTTCGAGGCAAATCTGCCTGAAGAAGGGGCCCGAGTTGCCTCTAATACCCTGACTATATCCATTTTTACCAAAAAACTAAGATTTCTGTTTTCTCCTAATTTAGTTTATAGCACTAAACGGCATGTCACATGACACATAATCAAAAACCCACCTTCCCCACCGTGAGGCCTGGTGAATCATCAGGCTGTGAGGGTGCATCTCTGCAGCAGGCCCTAGAAGGCTTGTGAGGGAAATTGAAAAATCTTAAGTGAAAATCTTCATGCAGTCTTCAAGACAACCTGCACCTTTGAAGAAGATAACGAGCCAAAGCTACACAAGAATGTCAATGTCCTGGAGTGGCCGGGTCACAGTCCAGATCCCTGTTCAACTGAAGAATTTGTGGCCGGACTTGAAAAAGGCTGTTCACTCCTGATCCCCATGAAATCTGAAAGAGCTTCAGCAGTTTTGCAAAGAAGAATGGGGGGAAAAAAACAACAGTGTCCAGATGTGCAAAGCTGATAAAGAGGGCACAGAGCGTCAAGGCTGTCATGGCTGCCATCTACTAAATACTGACTTAAATCCTTCTATATAAAAGCGGTCGGGATTGTCCTTCCGTCCCGTGAGTGCTACGCAGGTGCGGAGTTTCACACACGCCCCGACCATTTTGCAATGCACGATGGGATTTGTAGTTTTGTTTTTCCAGGTAAAAGATGATTTTCTACTCCAGACTGTGCGATATCTTCTTCTTCTTTCTTACTATATAAAAGCGGTCGGGATTGTCCTTCCGTCCCGTGAGTGGAAAGCGTAGCGGTATTCCGCTTATCACAGACTTACTACTTTCAGCTTGCGGTACGAAGCGACGCGATGTGAGCAGAGTTCTGGTGCTCCCATCGTTCCCTTGCTTTTGTGCACGATGCGCTGGAAAAATAGACAAAATTATGTCTTTGGAAATAATTAATGTTGATGGAGTACAAATGCCTCACCGCGTAGTAAATATCAGGGGGGTTCAAAAGGGCGACCTCAATATAGAAAAAAAGTTTAAATTTCATCACAAAAATAACAGAAACTACGAGTATTAAAGTAATACCGCTCAAATGCAATATAACCAAATTAATGAGTTTGTATAAAATATCAAATTGATCTACATATTGAATTGCCTTAAGAAGTGGTCAACTTAAAAGTCGGTCACCTTAAAAGGCGGGTCAGCCTAGTACTTAATAATATGTTATTTTGTGTTTTACATGTGTAATTAATTTAAACACCAAATGAAATCCACTGTGACTCAATGTTGTATAATAATGAAATGTGAAAACATCCAGGGGGGGTGGATACTTTTTATATGCACTGTAAAAGACCAGAACATTGTGCACATTTACAAGAGGAATATTGGTCACTTAAAACCTAATAATCCCATGCATTACATTGATAAAAACAGAGACACATACTGTATTTTTCCTTCAATATTCACTAAACAGACTGATATCCATAATCACATTTGATGCATTCTGCCATCAATGAGGTTTAAGTGATTACTGTTACCACTCCTGGGAATCAACAGAGCTGTGAATTTTAAAACTGCCTTTTTTGTTTTCATATTTCGTATCCTTCCCATGAGGGCCAATATTGTGAACATTCTAGAATAAGGACACAGCAGAGTGTTTACAAATGGATGGAGAAGTTCAAAAATGGTCTGACAAGTGCTAAACACTAAGAAAGAGCAGGGCACCTGTCCACGTTTACTAACGACCATAACAATGAGCAAGTCTGTACCGTGACGTTCATGAACCAATGAGGACTTCGGCCCCTGGTACACCTTCAATGTTAGCACTACGACCACAGACACACCACATTTCCACATTTGCATGGGGAAGGCTGTACAGCCAACCTAAAGAAAATGATCACGAAAGTGCGCATAACTATTGATTTACGCTCATATGTCCAGTGTAAGAAGTAAGACAACACCAATGGGTCCTTGTGGTAGTCCCATGCATCCGTAACAAATCTAAGGGTAGATATAGCTGTCAATCTCTTCCCTGACATATTTCATATTCTATTCTAGTGTCATTGTAATATCATGGACTTTTGACTGACGACACCTAATGCATAAATCTAATTCATTTTTTAGATTTTTCTAACATCAATAACTCCAACTGTTGACAAAATCCATACAATATTTGTTAAGCCTTGCACAGGGAAAGGCAACCATGTTTAATGGGGATGACCAGGAGAGGAATAGTAAGGCAAGCAAGAAAATTGAATCCTAAAGTTAGTCCTAAGTTGTCTAAAACAAAAACCACAACCCAATAGTTTCATTTCAGGAGGAAAAGTCAAGAAATCATGACTTCTAAAGAGTGCTAATAAAACACACACAGACACACAAACAAAGGTTTCCTCGTAATATCGTAAAATGATAGCATCACACTAGTGATGGGAAACCCATGACTTCTGGGACTGTGGCCCACGGCAACCAATGTGGTGTCATGATGATGTCACCCAAAGAAAAACAAAATGGCGATGGAAATGAACAATTTTTAATACGAGGGGGAGTCATGCTAAAGTTAGAAAATGGAATGAACCTTAACAAAACTGATCATGTCATTCATTTCTCTATGGAGTCTCCACCCTTCTCAATGCACTTGCGCCAACTGCCAGGATTCCAGCTGAAGGAGAGGTTTGGTCTCGTCCTCGCCACCACTCGTGCACCGCTTTCTTCACGTCGTCATGTGTCTTGAATGGACGATCACCCAGATTTTTTTTTTTTTTTTTTAGTGGTCCAAAAAGGTGGAAATCACACGGTGCCAAATCTGGAGAATAAGGAGGATGTGGCAAGACCTCAACCTTCAATTTCTCCAGACAAGCCTTGATGTGTGTCATTGTCTGGCAGCAAAAGGACTCCTTGAGACAGCAGTCCCCGCCACTTGGATCGAACAGCAGGCTTCACATTAGTCTGCAGCAAGTCACAGTAACTTGCACTAGTGACTGTCGTACCCCTAGGCAATAACTCAGGGGCACGAATGGTGGCGAGGACAAGACAAAACCTTTTATTCTGCGGGAATCCGGGCACTTCCAGGCAGGTGGCACAAGTGCATTGGGGGGCTCCATTGAGAAATGACATGATCAGATTTGTTAAGGTTTGTTCCATTTTCTAACTTTAGCTTGACTCCCCCTCGTAACTGAAACCAAATCTATCTATACTAATAAAAGGCAAAGCTCATCACTAATTCTCCAACTTCCCGTGTAGGTAGAAGGTTGAAATTTGGCAGGCTCATTCCTTACAGCTTACTTACAAAAGTTAGGCAGGTTTCATTTCGAAATTCTACGCGTAACGGTCATAACTGGAACCTACTTACATACATATATACGGCTATAGCCTGCAGCTCGGTCACCGTGTGAGGCGGAGTTGCGTCCCCCATCATCACGCCTCCCACTTAATTGAGTACCTGCCCATATAAGGCCGTCCGTCAGCAGCTATCCAATAGACACGCTGCCGCAAAATATTCGCTGGTGAAGGACTGTGCTTATGCAAATGAAGATGAAATAGACTAGTCTTTGGCACAAACTCAGCGAAAGTGCGAGAGAAACTTTTAAGTGCCGGGTCTTAGCTAACATTAAATAAAGCCGTGGACATCGCGAGATCGCACAACATAGCACAAGCACAGCTAAGAACCTTCGATGCATGTACTCCGAGCGGCTCACATGAAATGACTTTGCAGGACTGGGAAAGGTAAACCTGTGCATGCAGTGTGTGATATCTCAGACACACTACTTCTCCGCTGCGAAGCGCGGGTATCTGAGCTAACATTAAATAAAGCCGTGGACATCGCGAGATCGAACGGGATAGCACAAGCACAGCTGAGAAGCTTCTATGTGTGTGTGTGTATATATACAGTATACTGTATATATATGTGTGTATATATACAGTATATATATATATGTGTGTATATATATATGTGTATGTATACACACATATATATGTATATATAATGAAACCTGTTATCTTTACAACGGTTGACAAACACGGAATGTAACTTGAACACAACACATCCTCCAAATATGAACCTGATTGAAAGAAATAATGATAATCAAATCCTTGATGACAGCAACACTCATAACAGTCACAAAACAATTACACTGACAATCATGTTACGTTATTTTTAAAATGTTCCCTTTTCTTTTTCATAACTTCGTTAACACACTACTTCTCCGCTGCGAAGCGCGGGTATTTTGCTAGTTTTAAAATAAAACTAAATGTACAAATAGTATGCAGTGCCTCAAACACCCATAATAGGAAACAACAATTAGAAAAGGAACTTAAAACAAGCATTCATAAAATTTCACACTTTTAAGATATCATAACAACATCTTTACAGAAAGTACAGTACGTTGTACGTTTCCCATGAAGCACAGGAGGACATGTCTGATATACAAACACTTTGGTAGCCAAGTTGCCTGACTTTTACTTTGATCAAGTTGACTTTATGAGTTGCTTGTTTGAGGCTGTAGATTTACATTGCTGATGGAAACTTTGGCCTCATGAGAAGTTTTCTTGTTCTTATCACTCAGAATATAAGGGCACTTGTCACAGGCCACTATGCGATTGATTACACTGATAATGGTTAAATGACAGAGCAGCTCCTACTTCCACAAGTCAAAACAAGAGCCGTGAAGCCTCTCTTGCTTTCACATGTAACAAATCTCTCAAGTCGCGTTTCCAAAAAGGATGCAGCGCCTTTTAAGCTGGATGCCTCCTGAGATCTTAATCTAAGTTTGGAAAGTTTTTAAAAGGAGGCTTCTGGAGTTTCGAGTTAGTGGTGCCATTTCAGTCTTATTTGTGGTGAGAAGTTAAGCAAAATGACACCTTTTACTGACTAACTAGAAAGATTACACTATGCAAGCTTTCAAGGCAACTCGGATTCCTTCTTCAGGCGAGACGCAATGTAAAATGTAAGATGATTGCATCTTGGCTGAAGAAGGGGCCTGAGTTGCCTTGAAAGCTTGCATAGTGTAATCTTTCTAGTTAGCCGGTAAAAGGTGTCATTTTGCTTAACTTCTCACCACATCCATAATGGCTAACATGGTACAACACCCTAGTACTACAATCTTGTTTGCAAAAAACTTCCTTTATTAATATCTAAAAGGAGTTTCTGGATACTAAAGTTTTACTGGTCCGCTTTATCTGGTCATAGTAATAAAGGACCCTTTAACTTGATATTCCCATAATACAACAGGTGCCATGTATGACATTGCTTGCCTGCTACCAAAATATTTAAAGGCTTTTATTTTGGACAGGTTTATAAAGCTCTATGCTATGAACAGGTACCACAGAACCAAAACAGATTTGTTTTACTAAACCCACAATATAAAACAGCCCGTGCTGTAAAAATCCCAGAGTCCTAGAAACTCCTGAAATCATCAGAAGAAAAAACTGAAATGTAGCGATGTCAGGTAATTGAACGGAACTACTCTCTCCTGGGAGGTTTCGTTTTGCCGATGTGCTAGCCACACTTGTGTATTAGCGGCTAAGCGAGTGTCTGTTTCTTCGGAGGTTTTGTTTTGACAATTTGCTCGCCACACTTGTGTATTAGCGGCTAAACAAGTGTCTGTTTCTTCGGAGGTTTCGTTTTGCCAACGTGCTCGCCTCGGTTGTGCATTAGTGGCTAAGCGACTTTGTCTTTCTTCGGAGGTTTCGTTTGGCCGATGTGCTAGCCACACTTGTGTATTAGCGGCTAAGGGAGTGTCTGTTTCTTCGGAGGTTTCGTTTTGCCGACGTGCTCGCCTCGGTTGTGCATTAGTGGCTAAGCGACTTTGTCTTTCTTCGGATGTTTTGTTTTGCCGATGTGCTCGCCACACTTGTGTATTAGCGGCTAAGTGAGTGTCTCTTTCTTTGAAGGTTTCGTTTTGCCGATGTACTCGTCTCACTTGTATATTAGTGGCTAAGTAACTTTGTCTTTCTTCCGAGGTTTCATTTTGCCGATGCGCTCGTCTCGCTTGTGTATTAGATGTTAAGTGAGTGTCTGTTTCATCGGAGATTTTGTTTTGCTGACGTGCTCGCCTCACTTGTGTATTAGATGGTAAGTGAGTTTTCTGTTTCCTCAGAGGTGAAGCCTTTACCCCAACTCTACCTCTCACTTCCCGGCCGGATAGACAGACACACACACACACACACACACACACACACACACACACACATTTCCACGTGTAGACGTTTATATAGAAAAGATTACAGCTGATACTCCATGATATTACCACTGTTGACATCTTGCTCCCTAGGACATCCAAGCCACTGTCAATTCATATTCCCTGATTTATGGAACAGCACAGAAAGAGATCAGGATTAATAAAAAAAATTAGGGAAAGGGTTAGAATTGAAAAAAAAAAAAAGAACTGAATGTGGCGGGCCAACATCATACGTTCTGCTATTTGTAAAGCAGCAGTGAGGAATGACTGTAATGTTAATATTTTGGAGGCACTGAAGATTGAAAGTAGTAATGAGGAATGACCTCACGTTCTCCTGATCTTTATGTTTAGAAGCACTAAAGACTGAAAGAACATTGTCTAAAAAGCTTTTTTGGCACATCACTGCTCTTTTCATTCCCTTGGCTTGGCTACAGTGATGACAACAACAGGCCTTTCTTCAGATGCAAGCAGAGGCAACGAATCTCCTTTACAGTCAGCTGTTGTGCAGTCTTTCCATTGATTACTGATATACAACGTACTCCTTCTATTCTGTCCTGTTCTGTGGTATCACAATAAAAATGTGCAAGGTGGACAGCCTGAAGGCAAAGTGGTTACTGCTGCCCTAAAAATCCAGCACTCAGGGACAGACTCCCAGGTCTGCTCATTGTCCGTGCAGGATTCTTTCATTCTCCCTGTTTTACCCAAAGATGTGAAGGTAAGATTCACTGGCTGGTGAACGTGGATGAGAGTGGGCCCAGTGCTCCCCTAACACCCCTAATGACACTGGCTTTGAGAATGTTCTCTTAGGATATATGTATGGTAAAAATGTTTTTAACTGCATTAGTCACAACCTACAATTTTCTAACTGGATTTCTCAGTAAAGGATTCCCAGCAGCCTAGGGAGGCTCCGGCGACACCGCAAACCATCATTCAATCCATTACTTGTATATATCTTCTTATATAATACGCTATACTGTGGCTGTCCGTTTGTCTGTCCAGGATTTTAAATCACCTGTAGCTCGCAAACCGTTTGAACTCTTGACCTGAAATTTGGTACACAAATACTACGTGACGTCTACTATCCGCTTTTGGGGTGATGATTGACCTCCAAGGTTGTTCCTCTATTTATTTTTATTTTATTTTATTGTAGAATCAACTCGTGGCAGTGCAGCACATGTGTACGGGTGCCTTTCTCATTCCCTACTAGCTTCGCCATCACTTCCCCTACCTCTTCATATCTTAAATCATTCTCGAGGCAGACTGAAGTCTTAAGTGCCAGCTTAAGTGAAAAATTAAGGAAAACGTACAAGTAATTGCAACACAAACACTGACTTAAATCAGTTTTAACGCGAAAAGATGCCAACGAAAGAAGGAAGATGCAAGCCGCTAGGGTGGAGAAGAGAAGAGCTGCTCAGAAAGCAGCAAGCGCATCAACGTCTGAGCAAACGAATGCTAAACGTACAGAGAAAGAAAACTAAGAATGCTCAAGTCAAGTGTATCAAGAATGATTTAAGATATAAAGAGGTAGGGGAAGTAACAGCGAAGGTGGTAGTGATGAGAACGGCACCTGTACACATGCGCCACACGGCCACCCTGCTGGCCACTGCCAAGAGTTGATTCTACAATAAAAATAGAAAGACAAATAACCTTGGAGGTCAATCATCACCCCAAAAGTGAATATTAGACGTCACGTAGTGTATGTGTACCACAATTCAGGTCAATAGGTGAAATGGTTTGCGAGCTACTGGTCATTTAAAATCCTGGACAGACAAACGAACAGCCACGGTAGCATATTATAACGTTTTTACTTGTGTACCACGCTCCCTCGTGTACGACGCGCACCCTAATTTTTACAGAGAAAATCGCAAAAATCATTTTGCCCCGTGTACGACTCGCGTTGTGATTGTATAGGAAGCGTTGATAGCGCGAGAGAGAGCGAGAAAGAGAGAGAGCGTGAGAGAAAGAGAGAGACAGCGAGCGAGAGACAGAGAGAGAGAGAGAGCGTGAGAGAGAGACAGCAAGAGAGAGAGAGAGA
>JANRMT010062861.1:8403987-8413987 GCA_026402145.1 Polypterus bichir lapradei | reverse complement strand
GACTAGGCAGGTTAGAAAATGACTGACTGACCCTACAAATTCATTTCTGCCACTTGTATCCACAATCTAGTTCTTTCAGTCATCACTCACTGCTCATGACCACAGGTGAGGGTATAAACGTAGACTGACCATTAAATCGAGAGCTTCGCCTTTTAGCTTAGCGCATGACTGCGGATGGATGCTGCTCCGATCCTCCTCTAGATCTCCCATTCCCTTCTCCCCTCATTTATGAACAAGATCCCGAGATACTTAAACTCCTCCACTTCAGGCGGCACCTCATCCTCAACCTGGGATGTCTGGGCATCATTGCTTATGCAATGTGAACCTGAATAAGTGGCGCAAAATGAATGGATGGGTTTTCAAAATTTACAATATAAATGGGAAAGGCAGCAAGCACATATCTTTTCAGGAGTATAATATCTAAATTAAGTTAGTGAATGGAGAGGTTATCCAAGAATCCCATCATCAAACCTGCTTTGTCCAATCCAATTCCGGATCACGAGGGCCGCAGCGTATCCTGTTGCCAGCATTGGGCAAAGGGTGCTAGTCTTTCACAAGTAAATATAATTCAACAGCTGGTAAATATGTGGGGCCTGCAAAATGTGAATTCTGCTACAAACTACGCAAGCTGAGAGAGGACGTGCAATATCGTTATTTTTTAAATTGTCTCCTCGAGATAACGGAATAATTTTATCGAGATGTCAAGAAAACGAAAATTTGTTTTCTTGAGATAATGGAATAATTTGATTGTGATCTCGAGAAAATGAAACTTAACCTTTGCTCCTGGCATGAGGCTCGCTTAGATTTTGACGCCTATACAGCTGAAGCCTTGCTAACCGTTTTCTTAAATGACGGACACTAACGTAATTATTTTCTAAAGCATAAACATATTTCAGCCTGCGTCAGCCTTTGATTGAACAAAAATGTGACGCGCTGATCAATACAATTCTGCTCTTCTGGCCATTTCAAACAGGACATAAGCTTCAATACGCTAAACATTAAACATTAGATACAATTATTTCAGAATTTCGAGAAAACAAGATCTTTGGTTTTATTGAGATCTCGATAAAATGAGTCTGTTATCTCGAGGAAACAATTTAAAAAAATAACGATATTGCACGTCCTCTTTCGGCTTCCGTACTTAACCCTGTCTGTTAGCAAAATAAATTGTTTTCACTTCTAACAACATACCAGACTAAAACACAAAGTCTGCTTAATTTAATTTCACAAACAGATGGTTATTAGCAGGTTAAAGAATTTGAACGATGGCCTCTAAATGAGCTACCACTTTTACGTTGCTTCTTTATTTTTAACAATGGCGCAATCCTGGCATGGTCATGTGACCTGGACTTCAACTAGTCTAACGGCAGAGTGCTAACCATAAGCCATCGTTAACGTGTTGTATTGTGTCAGTTCCCAACTGTTGCAGTTACCGTGCCATTTTCAAATTGCCTTTACTTTTTGATTTACACCATCAATGTGAAGAAATAACTTTGACTAGACTTCTCCGGTGATACACTACTACTACTACTACTACTACTACTACTACTACGTTCTGAGACTACAGCCACTTGTTCAGGCTTGTTCACAAATGTCTAAAGCCAAATGTAATTTTCATTTAGAGCATGCATTCATTCTGTTCATTTATTTTTAGGCATCACAATTGCTACTTCTTTTTTCTTGTAAAGATCACAATAAATTGTAATAAGTACTTCAGTGCCAACACAGACTTGGTCATTCCTTTCTGCTCTTGACAGATGTCTGCCTTTTGTCTTATATTAATGTCAGTAAGCACTCAGGACACACTGCTTTAGGCTAATGCTATTTTTCAGCGTTAGCGAGGGTGGGTGTAAGCATGAACGTGACGGAATGACATCTCCCCCAACGCTGGGTTGTTTCCAGCAGAAAAACGCTCCAGCTTCCCACAACCCTCCAAAAAGGATTTAACACGTTCTTAAAGAGGATAGCTGGTGCTTTGTTTAAATTACAAGGGTAGTATTTAAATCCACAAAAATAGAAATGTTACCTGAAACATACAAATAAATGTCCAGTAACACATATACAGTATGTACATAATATGCATATACCGTACACACCTACCTCATATCATAAGACAAACTAGACATAAAGCTGGAACATGACGTGTCAGCTCTTACCCCCAAGTCCCGTTTACTCCGTTCACTAACGTGCCACATGGATACTGCAAACACACATCCTTGCAGCCTGCCAAGGGAAGGTGTGTCAATCGTGCAGTTAAAACTTTTTCAGAGCTGAAACTGGAGTCTGTCTGTTTGGGGATGCATGGAAATATATTTGGCAAGGCTGAGCAAAAAACAGCCTGTCAGCTATTGAAAGCAGATGCAGCGAGCCAAGCGGCCAAGCTGACGACTATAGCTTATGGATTTATTTATGAAGGAAAAAAATGTGTTCTTAATCCACAACATACATTATTCATTTTTGTTTTTTTAGTTTAAATAGATAGATAGATAGACGGACGGACAGACAGGAAAGGCACTATAGAATATATATACTGTATATAGATAATGTCACACACGTGTGAGTAGGAGGCAGCTAAAGGGCTTAAGTAACAGCAATACCACATCCGACCAGGGGGTGGCGGGGTACACTGACTGTCTTTCTAGCCTTCCCCGAGAAATCCTGCCTGGTTCCGGCGCCTCAGAAGACATCACTTCCGGTTACGGGGCCCTTCGACAACACCACATCCGGTGCAGAAGATGTCACTTCCGAGTCTGGGCCCTTTGATTAGATAGATAGATAGATAGACAGATAGACAGATAGATAGATGTGAAAGGCACTATATAATAGATAGATAGATAGATAGATAGATAGATGTGAAAGGCACTATGTAATAGATAGATAGATAGATAGATAGATAGATAGATGTGAAAGGCACTATATAATAGATAGATAGATAGATAGATAAATAGATAGATAGATAGATAGATAGATAGATAGATAGATAGATAGATAGATAGATGTGAAAGGTACTATATGATAGATAGATAGATGCTTTATTAATCCCAAGGGGAAATTTACATACTCCAGCAGCAGCATACTGATAAAAGCAATATTAAATTAAAGATTGATAACAATGAAAGTATAACAGACAGACAATAATTTTGTATAATATTAACATTTACCCCCCCGGGTGGAATTGAAGAGCCGCATAGTGTGGGGGAGGAACGATCTCCTCAGTCTGTCAGTGGAGGAGGACAGTTTACGTCACTTCCGGGTCGTGTGTGTGGTGGAGGTTTAGGGTTGGCTAATGGTGGGGGTGTGTGCGTTTTTGGGGTAGTTGGGCCTGGTGGGAAGGGGGCCTTCGATGATGTCACTTTCGGGTTGTGTGTGTGGTGGAGGTTTAGGGTTGGCTTATTGGGGTAGTTAGGCCTGGTGGGAAGGGGGCCTTCGATGATGTCACTTCCGGGTTCAGGCCCTTCGATGACGTCACTTCTGGGTTCGGGCCCTTCGATGACGTCACTTCCCATATGGGCCTTTAAAGCCACCATCTGAACATTGATGAGCCAGTTCTATCTTGGACTCAGTCGAAGGAACAACTCTGTTCTACTCTAAAAGCCTTTTTCAGACAGATAAATTATACAGGTGGCTGCCCCAAACCTTTTTCACGATGTTTGGTCTCAGTTATTATCACAATAAATACATAGACAAATAGAAATGAAAGGCACTATATGATAGATAGGAAAGGCACTATAGAATATATATACATATATAGATAAATACATAGACAAACAGAAATGAAAGGCACTATATAATAGATAGATAGATAGAGTGGACAAAATACACTCACCAGCACTACGAATTCCATTTTAAGCAGCTAACTAGACAAAATGACGACATTACAGACACCTTTTTTAATCTGAGATCTTCACACTTCTTATTTCTCACTTTCCTCATTCATTAGAGCGATGTTGAAGATGCGCTCAGAATGCTCAGCTACTTTAATGAGAGTTCTGTGGCACAAATAGGCTGTGCTCAAACTGCCTCAAATTTTTGGGCTCAATTCAAATTTATTTGCGACCGAATCAACCACCTGAGCATGAACACCAACAGTGAGCCGTCTGCTATGCAACTTCACATTGTTTCCTTTCCAGAAATCCATTAGCTCATGACAGAAGGGACGAGAAAAAGAAAACAAATGATCACAGCCACTGCAATTGTCACTGCCTTATCTCTCCTTAGAAACCCTGTGGACACTGGAGACAGGACAGGTGGGAGTGAATTGTGGACGATTTTGATGCAAAATCCTTACCAAAGCAGTGAATTTGACAAATTCAGAATGAAGAGGGGGACATGTGATGACTAAAGGCTATGTCAGACTACACGATTTTTCCAGCGATTTTTAGTTGCAGGTTTCATTTACATTAAATAAAAAACGTAAAAAAAAAAAAAAAGGGCAGAGATTACGGTGAACCCGTGGTACCTGTACAGCCTTTGCACAGTCAATAGATTAGATTAAATAAACTTTATGAATCCCACGGGGGAAACTCAGATGCATACAGCAGTAGAAACATAAAAAACAAGGATACAGTCTCACAGGACTGAATATACACACAATCAATCGATCGATAAGTAAATAGCCAAATAGAAATAAACTTAATGAGTACATTGGGCATAAACATTGAATTGCCTGATAGCGGTGGGCAGAAAAGACCATCATTAGTCCATAAACTGTAAGAAAAGGAGCAAATGTACGATACTTTGAAAATGTGAAACTGAGCTGGAAAGTTGTCACACAGCTATGTCTTAAAGTATTTAATATTTTGCTCTGGTTGATTGTCTTTTATTCTACAAGTATTTAATGCGTTTGTATGTCCTGTATGTATTTGTTGTTAGTGTTCTATTATTTGTATGTTATTTGTTTCCAATGTTATATATGCCCTGCTGATCTTTCTGGGACTCCGTGAAGTGCCTTGAGCATAGAAAAAGTGAAATAAAAATCAAATATATTTTTATTATTACTCCCTAATTTGATAAACCCTGCGATTTTCAGTTGTGTAATTTGACATACTCAGGTGACGGGATCAGCAACTGCAGTCGTCTAGTTTGACATCCTCTCCAGGTGGAAGTTGTGTACTCTAGCTTTACTCCAACCTTTGTCTCCAGGCCACTGTAGGAAATGTACCTGCTTGAGGCATGGCACTTCTGTCAAAAAAAACAAAAAAAAAACACTTGGACTGTACTGACAGGTGAAAGGCGCCATAAATGCCTATTAAGTGGACCACCTCGCTTTCTTTCCTTTGGCACGTGAGGCGATACTGCCATCCATCATGCAGAAATACGACAACAGTCTCATAAACATTGATATAAAATGTACATTGTTCAGACAGTTCGGATTCCAAATTTAGGGCACAGTTCAAGTTCTAACCACACATGCCTGTACTGGATTTGGTACCACATTCTCTGTATTATAGTAAAAAACAATCTTGCGATGAGACGTGATCTTTAGAAGAGAGACAGAGAGACACTTTCACGTCCCGCGAGACGGACAAGTCACGTCATACTTACAGCCTTTGGAAGCAAGTCCCGTGATACTCATGCAGAGCAGGTTAGAGATAATTTAAAGTAGGACAATTCGAAAGTCTCAAAACAATGAGAGTAAAGATCTCATTAGCGCAAACAAATGGAAAATGTTACTCGGTGAAATAACAGAACAGCGAAAAGAGGTTGCATAGTGTTTGAGGATGGATGTCTGGGGGACAAGAAGGTGCTGTACAGGCATTTAAATGATTGCAGCGCCGCACAAAATGTAGATCATGTGGCACGGCAGGAGCAGCAACCCAGCAGCTGATGGAGCAAAGAGGAGGTTTAAAAAAACCCTGTAAATGTTTCCCATTGTATCACCATTTAAGAGGGGTTTCAGAGAGATGGCCGCATCTCCTTGGAGTGCATTCAGCCCCCCACCCCACAATGGCACGTAGCGCTGGTGGGTTGGGCAAAGCCCCCTAGTCTTATATATAAACGTCTACGAGTGGAAGTGCATCTGTCTGCCTGTCCGGCCCGGAAGTGCAAGGCTGCAGCATGAAGCTCAAAGAGCTGACAAGGCGGCCCCAAACTAACAAGTCGGAACAAGAAAGAAGTACGAGGCTACGGCATGAAGCTGAAAGAAAGTGACTCTGTCGCCAAAGTGAAACCGCCGAGGAAAGACAAATGAGAAATGATAGACAAGGGGGGTACGAGCACATCCGCAAAACGAAACCGACGACTCCGCATTTCAATTTTTTTATGACGATATCAAAAGTTTCTAGGAGCCCGGGCTTTTTACAGCAGCACGGCCTTACACAGCTAGTATGGTATTAGTGGTCTAAATCTGATCAAAACAGTTCTCATTCTACTTGTCTTTTTTTTTTGTTTTTGGTGTTCACACTCTAAAAAGACCTGAACCTGTGCCACATTAGTGGAAAAAAAAAATAGAACTGAGCTTTAGTCTAAACATAGCCTAAGTGAGAGAAATGCTTGACTAAAGGAAAAGTTAAATGTAATGGTCAGTCATTTTCCAACCCGCTATATCCTAACACAGGCAGGATCATGGGGTCTGCTGGAGCCAATCCCAGCTAGCACAGGGCACAAGGCAGGAACAAATCCCGGGCAGGGCACACACACCCACACACCAAGCACACTCTAGGGATAATTTAGAATCGCCAATGCACCTGACCTGCATGTCTTTGGACTGTGGGAGCAAATCCACGCCAACACGGAGAGAACATGCAAACTCCACACAGGGAGGACCCGGGAAGCGAACCCACAGGTCTCCTTACTGCGAGGCAGCAGCACTACCCACCTCACCACTGTGCTGCCCTAAATGTAATGGTGAGGAATCAAATTCAGGTTTCTTGATTGAGATGCAAGCGTGCTAAACATCACACACTTCATGGTAACCCTAACCCCTGGGGCACTGATGACTAAAGGTTGTTGTGTCAAAAAACCTGACTAATGGCGAGAAGTACCCGCCTGCCAAATTCCAAGCCTGCGTCTTGAAACACAAATCTGTGCATAATCAACAAACAAACGAGGACAGAGCTTCACAGATACAGAGATTTACCAGCTTATATAAGAACAGAAGGGGTATGACGACACATTGCTAGTGCAGCTACCTCACCACTCGACTTGTCCGAGCTCTCGGCCCACTTAATCTTTCTGTGGAGTATGTCAATTCTCCCTGCGTTTTTCTTTTTCGTTTTGTTTTTCCTAATACTCTGCTTTCCTTCCACACGCAAAAGATTTGCTTATTAGGTTAACAAGCGACACTATTATAAATAAATATGGACATATGCATGAATGTGCCCTGTGATGACTGGTGCCAGTATTCTGGTATTAGAAATACTGGGATAATAACCTTGCTCTTATAAGTGACACCAGATCATATTTAAAGGGTCAGTAAAGCAAGACTGTGGTGGGCTGGCGCCCTGTCCGGGGTTTGTTTCCTGCTTTGCGCCCTGTGTTAGCTGGGATTGGCTCCAGCAGACCCCTGTGACCCTGTGGTAGGATATAGCGGGTTGGAAAATGACTGACTGAAAGCAATAAAGCAAGAAGGGCGGCATGGTGGCACTGTGGTAGCACTGCTGCCACGCAACAGAGAGACCAGAGTGTGTTCACCAGGGGCTCCATGTGTGGAGTTTGCATATTCTCCCTGTATCTGGGTTTCCTGCAGGTGCTCTCCTAGAGTCCAAAGGCATGTAGGGTAGGTGAACTGGCATTGTTAAATTGGCCCAAGGGAGAGTGTACGCATGTGTGTGTGTGTGTGTGTGTTCTCTCTCTGTAATGGACTGGCACATGTCCAAGTGTGGTTTCTGCCTTATGTCCAATAACTGCTAGGATAAGCTCCAGCTACCCAATGACCCTGCCCTGGACAAGCGCCTTAGGAAGAAGATTGAATAATCGAAGAATAAGGGTCCACCCAGACCTAAAATAGGATCTCAGGAGCAGACAGCAGAAGGTCATGCCACAAATGCCATCTTGCGTACTAAGTAAAGAGGTGCTGAAGTGTGTAACATGCTGTCTTCATGACGGGTATTATAGCACAACATTTTTTGAATACTACACCCCCCTAGCCTGCGCAGAATAAACACAGGCAAAACAAAAACTGAGGAGCACGTTGAATATAAACTGCAATAAATATCACCAAATGGAAACAAAAAAAAAATGTAATAGATATGTGATGTATTTTACATGTGTGAACTAACACAACAGGGTAAACTCTGTCTCATAAATCAAATTCTGCTGGGTGACAAAAACCTAAAAAGAAACGCCTATACAGAACCACATTCCAGCGCTCTTCTATTTAGATTCTGGGCAAATACGTGTCACATGAAATCATCCTAATTTTACGACTACATTATGAGCAAAGTGGAAAAACACCAGAGATCACACTAAACTACTGCGTTCTTTGTTAGGCTGTATAGAGAGTACATCATAAATAGGAAAGGCATTCCCATAATGCTCTGCTTGTGAATGGAAGATCAGACTCTTCCCTTCATTCACTGGTCAAAGATCCTGTCTTCAGTTCAAAAGCACAGTATTACGAGAATGCTTTTCTTGTTTACAATTTATGCTTATTTTTCCGGAAGTAACCATTAATAATATTTAAGCAAAAAATGTTTTGTTGTTTTTCATGTTTTGAGCATACAACTGGATAAAAGACGTGCAGATTATGCTACCTTTTTCACATTATTTTCACACCAGGCCACACATTCTCCTCTCTCATTCTGCATGAGAACGTGAGATTCAAATTTTTTCTTGGCCATCAATACAAAGTACATGGCTTAACACAGCGTCTCTCAACCTTTAAGTATTTGTGACCCAAATTTTCATAACAGTTTTAATTGCGCCCCCCCCCCCAACATTTTTTTGAAATATAGATGCATATTTTATTATACCTACTTAACTTTTATCGCCATTTATCTAACTCTATATTTATTGTTCTAGTATCAGAATGCAGTTTAAGTTCATTTATTTTGGTTTCAACAGATTTTTTTTCATATTTTTGATTCTTGTTTTCATTTTTTCACCTCTTCGCGCCCCCCTTTTTGTTACTTCGCGCTCCCCTAGGGGGGCCCGCCCAACAGGTTGAGAACCACTGGCTTAACATAAAAAAATATAATTTTGGGGTGAAATGTTTTCCTTTAACACAACCAGCTGCACCACTAACTTCATTCTGAGAAGGTGTTGTAGTTTTTCGATAATTGTTGCTATGCCTGATTTAAGACTTTAAAATTTCCTGGATTGGTGGCTTTAACATTCTCTTGGTAAGTTTCTTCTCCTTGGTTCCCAAATATGCTTTGTTTTTGTTTCCTGACAATTACTACATGCCCTTTCAGTGACAAGATAGATAGATAGATAGATAGATAGATAGATAGATAGATAGATAGAGCACTATATAATACATAGATAGATAGATAGGTACTGTGAAAGGCACTATATAATAGATAGATAGATAGGTACTGTGAAAGGCACTATATAATAGATAGATAGATAGATAGAGTGAAAGGCACTATATGATAGATAGATATGAAAGGCACTATATAACAGATAGATAGATAGATAGATAGATAGATAGATAGATAGATAGATAGATAGGTACTGTGAAAGGCACTATATAATAGATAGATAGATAGAGTGAAAGGCACTGTATGATAGATAGATAGATAGATAGAGTGAAAGGCACTATATAACAGATAGATAGGTACTGTGAAAGGCACTATATAATAGATAGATAGATAGATAGATAGATAGATAGATAGATATGAAAGGCACTATATAATAGATATATAGATAGATAGAGTGAAAGACACTGTATGATAGATAGATGGATATGAAAGGCACTATATAACAGATAGATAGAAAGATAGATAGATAGATACTGTGAAAGGCACTATATAATAGATAGATAGATAGATAGATATGAAAGGCACTATATAATAGATAGATAGAGTGAAAGGCACTGTATGATAGATAGATAGATAGA
>JANRMT010062861.1:8354317-8365677 GCA_026402145.1 Polypterus bichir lapradei | reverse complement strand
GGGGAGAACATGCACACTCCCAGCCAACACAGGGCACAAGGCAGGAAACAAACCCTGGGCAGGGCGCCAGCCCACGGCAGGGCACACACCCACCAAGCACAATTTTAGGATCGCCAATGCACCTAACCTGCATGGTCTTTGGACAGACACGGGGAGAACATACACACTCCCAGCCAACACAGGGCACAAGGCAGGAAACAAACCCTGGGCAGGGCGCCAGCCCACTGCAGGGCACACACGCACACCAAGCACACACTAGGGACACTTTAGACTCGCCATTAATCACCTAACCTGCATGTCTTTAGACTGTGGGAGGAAACCCATGAAGACACGGGGAGAACATTCAAACTCCACACAGGGAGGACCTGGGAAGCGAACCCGGGTCTCCTTACTGCTAGGCAGCAGTGCTACCCACTGCGCCACCGTGCCACCCTAACGGAAATTATTACTCAGCAAAATAACGGAAAAGCGAAAAGAGATTGAATATATTGTTTGGATTTAAACTTTAAGTCGGAGACTTGTAGATCATCTAATTCATGTTGCCGTCGGTGAAAAGTAGTGTTTCTTTCCAATGAAGAGGCGTATCTGCAAGAATTAAAAGATGAGATTGTTCTTGTCCCGGAGAGTCTCGCAGGGACTTTTAACATGAGATTCTTTCAAGTCATGCCCTGCTTACGATCATTTTCAAACAAGATCACGGACATCTAATTGTGGGCGGCACGGTGGTGCAGTGGTAGCGCTGCTGTCTCGCAGTAAGGAGACATGGGCTTGCTTCCCGAGTTTGCATGTTCTCCCCGTGTCTGCGTGGGTTTCCTCCCACGGTCCAAAGACATGCAGGTTAGGTGCATTGGCGATCCTAAATTGGCCCTAGTGTGTGCTTGGTGTGTGTGTATCTGTGTGTGCCCTGCAGTGGGCTGGTGCCCTGCCCAGGTTTTGTCTCCTGCCTTGCGCCCAGTGTTGGCTGGGATTGGCTCCAGCAGACCCCCATGACCCTGTAGTTAGGATATAGCGTGTTGGATAATGGATGGATGGATGGAAAAGGAAGCAAATTCAAAATAAGGAATTTGGCATCAGAATATAACTTGAATCATTAACTGGCTCAATAAGTACCACTGAGCCACTACTTTCTTAGTGTGTGCTTGGTGTGTGTGTGTGTGTGCCCTGCGGAGGGCTGGCGCCCTATCTTGCGCCCTGTGTTGCTGGGGTTGGTTGGACAGTGACTGACTGACTGACATCTAACCGTGACATCTCAGTCGTGTTACAGCTTTTATCAGACACACGTCCTGTGCTTTCAGTTCTTGTAAATACTTTTTAGATGACACGTCAACGACTAAGCGAAGAAGAGGGAGCAGTGCGTGCAGATCACGTGGCAGGGCAGCAGCAGCAGCAGCAAGCCAGCAGCTGATCGAGCAAAGAGGAGGTAAAAAAAAACCAAAACTCTACGTGTTTCCCATTGTATCACCGTTTAAGAGGGGCTTTCGGAGGAGCGGCCGCGTCTTCTAGGGGTGCGTTCAGCCCCCCTCTTCACAACGTGAGCAGAAGAGACGCGAAGTGGCTGGCAAGTAGCGCTAGCCAGGTGCATGAGCGAAGCAAGCAGGGGGCAGAGCCCCCTAGTAATATTTATGAATATCAAAGGGTAGCTTAATATATCTCATATTAGACTGTGAGACAGCTTCTCTTCAGTAGATCAGTCTGTTCACTTTGTGGTGGGCCCTGTCATCGATACAGTGGCTTGCAAAAGTATTCGGCCCCCTTGAACTTTTCCACATTTTGTCACATTACAGCCACAAACATGAATCAATTTCATTGGAATTCCACGTGAAAGACCAATACAAAGTGGTGTACACGTGAGAAGTGGAACGAAAATCATACATGATTCTAAACATTTTTTACAAATAAATAAGTGAAAAGTGGGGTGTGCGTAATTATTCAGCCCCCTGAGTCAATACTTTGTAGAACCACCTTTTGCTGCAATTACAGCTGCCAGTCTTTTAGGGTATGTCTCTACCAGCTTTGCACATCTAGAGACTGAAATCCTTGCCCATTCTTCTTTGCAAAACACCTCCAGCTCAGTCAGATTAGATGGACAGCGTTTGAACAGCAGTTTTCAGATCTTGCCACAGATTCTCGATTGGATTTAGATCTGGACTTTGACTGGGCCATTCTAACACATGGATATGTTTTGTTTTAAACCATTCCATTGTTGCCCTGGCTTTATGTTTAGGGTCGTTGTCCTGCAGGAAGGTGAACCTCCGCCCCAGTCTCAAGTCTTTTGCAGACTCCAAGAGGTTTTCTTCCAAGATTGCCCTGTATTTGGCTCCATCCATCTTCCCATCAACTCTGACCAGCTTCCCTGTCCCTGCTGAAGAGCAGCACCCCCAGAGCATGATGCTGCCACCACCATATTTGACAGTGGGGATGGTGTGTTCAGAGTGATGTGCAGTGTTAGTTTTCCGCCACACATAGCGTTTTGCATTTTGGCCAAAAAGTTCCATTTTGGTCTCATCTGACCAGAGCACCTTCTTCCACACGTTTGCTGTGTCCCCCACATGGCTTGTGGCAAACTGCAAACAGGACTTCTTATGGTTTTCTGTTAACAATGGCTTTCTTCTTGCCACTCTTCCATAAAGGCCAACTTTGTGCAGTGCACGACTAATAGTTGTCCTATGGACAGATTCCCCCACCTGAGCTGTAGATCTCTGCAGCTCGTCCAGAGTCACCATGGGCCTCTTGGCTGCATTTCTGATCAGCGCTCTCCTTGTTCGGCCTGTCAGTTTAGGTGGACGGCCTTGTCTTGGTAGGTTTACAGTTGTGCCATACTCCTTCCATTTCTGAATGATCGCTTGAACAGTGCTCCGTGGGATGTTCAAGGCTTTGGAAATCTTTTTGTAGCCTAAGCCTGCTTTAAATTTCTCAATAACTTTATCCCTGACCTGTCTGGTGTGTTCTTTGGACTTCATGGTGTTGTTGCTCCCAATATTCTCTTAGACAACCTCTGAGGCCGTCACAGAGCAGCTGTATTTGTACTGACATTAGATTACACACAGGGGCACTCTATTTAGTCATTGGCACTCATCAGGCAATGTCTATGGGCAACTGACTGCACTCAGACCAAAGCAGGCTGAAGAATTACGCACACCCCACTTTGCAGTTATTTATTTATAAAAAGTGTTTGGAATCATGTATGATTTTCGTTCCACTTCTCACGTGTACACCACTTTGTATTTGTCTTTCACGTGGAATTCCAATGAAATTGATTCATGTTTGTGGCTGTAATGTGACAAAATGTGGAAAAGTTCAAGGGGGCCGAATACTTTTGCAAGCCACTGTATGTGAAAGCAAAGCATGAAAAACTGCAGAGCAGGTTCTGGACGCTGTAACATTCCTGGCCTCTGCTAATGAGACAAGTAGACCAGAGAGGATGTAACTGAAGTTTTGCAAATTAAATATTTAAATACCAGTAACAGCGCACTGCATGTTACACTTGACTTGACTATTCCTAGTTTTCCTCCTCTTTCTTTCTCTGTACGTTTATCGTTCGTTTGCTCAGAGGTCGATGCACTTGATGCTTCCTGAGCAGCTCTTCTTTTCTCCACCCTAGCGGCCCGCAGCTTCTTGTCTTCTGTCGTCGACATATTTTCACGTTAAAACTGATTAAGTCCGTTTTTCTGTTGCAATTGCTTAGTACGTTTTTCTTCATTTTTCGCTTCAGTCTTCAATCTGCCTCAAGAATGATTTAAGATATGAAGAGGTAGAGGAAGTGACGGCGAAGGTGGTAGGGTAGAGAACAGCGCCCGTACACGTGCACCGCACGGCTGAGAGTTGATTCTACAATAAAATAAAAAATTAAAAAGAGTAATAACATTGGAGGTCAATTATCACCCCGAAAACAGAAAATACAGGTCACGTAGTATAAATGTACCAGATTTCAGATCGATAGGTGAAACGGTTTGTGAGCTACAGGTGATTTAAAATCCCGGACAGACAAACAGACAGCCATAGTAGCGTATTATATAAGAAGATAAATGAGTAAGTAACACACTGAGCTTGAATGTAAGGTGTTTTACATTTTTTGGGGGACAATTTTTATCCATCCATCCATTTTCCAACCTGTTGAATCCGAATACAGGGTCACGGGGGTCAGCTGGAGCCAATCCCAGCCGACACAGGGCGCAAGGCAGGAACCAATCCCAGGCAGGGCGCCAACCCACTGCAGACAATTTTCATTATTTCATTAAATATCCCCGCAACCCTTTAGACTTACTTAATACATGAGGTCTAGATGGCCCTGCAAGGAGGCATTCTGGGAATTCTTCCATTAATTAAGGGCTTGGCATCAGTATGAGGATGTTAAATGTCTTTGGCATCCCATTCAGGATGTGGCCTTAAACCTGACCATCTTGGCACAGGCCATGACAAACTGTATGCAGAAGTAGCGGAGGTGACGGTGAAGGTGGGAGGGAACGCAAGCGCCGCACGGCCATCCTGTTGGCCGCTGCCGAGAGTTGACTCTACAATTAAATAAAATAAAAAGAGGAACAACCTTGGAGGTCAATCATCACCCCGAAAGCGGATAGTAGAAGTCATGTGGGGGCGGCACGGTGGTGCAGTGGGTAGCGCTGCTGCCTTGCTGTAAGGAGACCTGGGTTCGCTTCCCAGGTCCTCCCTGTGTGGAGTTTGCATGTTCTCCCCGTGTCTTCGTGGGTTTCCTCCCACAGTCCAAAGACATGCAGGTTAGGTGATTAATGGCCAGTCTAAAGTGTCCCTAGTGTGTGCTTGGTGTGCCCTGCAGTGGGCTGGCGCCCTGCCCAGGGTTTGTTTCCTGCCTTGTGCCCTGTGTTGGCTGGGATTGGCTCCAGCAGACCCCCGTGACCCTGTGTTAGGATATAGCGGGTTGGATAATGGATGGATGGATGGATAGTTCAAACAGTTTGTGAGCTACAGGTGATTTAAAATCCCGGCAGACAAACGAAGAGCCACGGTAGCGTATTATATATAAAGATTAGATTCAGAATGAAGTGCAGGTTGTATTTGACTATTCGGACAAATACTGAGACATTAGTGCCAGTTTATGGTGGCACAGGTGTCATCTTTCACATGTGACCTCAAATCTTATAGCTTGACGTTGCCTCTCGCAGGCCGAGCATGTCAGATGGCATGAGTGTGAGCTGCTGAAATGGGAAACCCTTTACATGCTTCATCAATATTTTAGCTATTTGGAAGCATGTTGCTGATGAAGCCTTGCATGATTGCCTAAGGGTGTCACCTTGTTCGTGTGCCCCGTAAATCAAAAGGCAAGAAAAATGAAAGTAAAGTTTCAAAATATCTATACACAGGTGTGTGCTCCATGGGGCATCCCCTTTACTACAAACCCCTAGGCTTTCTCTGGAAGCTTCTACCCCCATCCCCATCCGCACATACTCACGGCTACTCGCTGCAAGTGCCGTCTCTCTTCGGGCCCATAAATACCGGGAGGGCGGAGGACGCAGGTTCTTAGCACAGTACCACCTTAGAAGAGAAGTGTAGGATATTGTAGATCAAATCAAATGCGGCAAGGCATTAGGTTTCAGGCAGAGTTTGGGGGCCGCCCCCCCCCTTGCTGTCAATGGAAAAACCACTAGATACCTTATGACTGCATAAAACATTGAAGAAAGAAAAGGGAAATAAACGACTGGAGTGAAAAATACAGGAGAGCGAGAGAGACTCAGACCATGACATGAGCAGTCACTGGGACTAACTAGATTAAAATAAAAATACATTGGAGACAAGTGGCATCACCAGGCAGAGTAGAAGAATAGAAGACAATAGGGACCATTCCTCAAGTAGAAAGGGGGGGTTGGCGGGGTGGCATCACCTACGCCAGGGGTGTCGAACTCCAGTCCTGGAGGGCCGCAGTGGCTGCAGGTTTTCATTCTTACCATCTTCTTAATTAGTGACCCGTTTTTGCTGCTGATTACTTCTTTTAATTAATTTGACTCCAGCAATTAATTAGCAGCCAAACAATAATGAGACACAAAACAAGCCATCACATAACCAGCTCATCTGTGCCCAAAAGGACATAGCAGCACAAGAGAAGGTCCAGAGAAAAGCGACTCGGCTGATTCCAGGGCTACAGGGGTTGAATTATAAGGAAAGATTAAAAGAGCTGAGCACTAGGCGTCTTTTAGTATGCGATTCACCATTTAGTTGCCAATCTACCGATGCCTTGGAGGATTTTGAAGACCTGAATGAGGACCCCACACAGTCTCCTCTGTTCGAGACTAAACAGGTTTAATTCTCTGAGTGCTTGGCTGCTGTCCTCTGCACAGCTTCAAGTGCTACTATCGTCAGACCAGTTAGGGCTGCTGACGTTTCTTACTGTGTCTGCATACACAACTGATGATTGACTGGCATTCTGTATTGGGCCAGTTCCTGCTTTCCATTTTAAGACAGATATTGAATTAGGTGCGGACAAGAAATGGAAGAATGGATGCTACAGCACAGTAGAAGTTTGAAACCAAATGTGTGTTGGTGAAGAGCAAGGGGCGAAAAAGATATTGCAAAAAATCAGAGCGACTGAGTGATAGCTACACCCTACTCCCGTGCTGTTGGCCGATAATGAGACGTTTTGGGTCTCCCCTTGTATATACAGTGCTATGCTCTTTCTCGAACACTTAGGCCAGGGGTGTCCAACTCCAGTCCTGGAGGGCCGTAGTGGCTGCAGGTTTTCATTCTTACCATCTTCTTAATTAGTGACCCGTTTTTGCTGCTGATTCCTTCTTTTAATTAATTTGACTCCAGCCCTTTAGTTGTTTGTTTTCCTTAATTAGCAGCCAAACAATAATGAGAAACAAAACAAGCAGCCACATGACCAGCTCATCTGTGCCCAAAAGGACATAGCAGCACTAGAGAAGGTCCAGAGAAGAGCGACTCAGCTGATTCCAAGGCTACAGGGGTTGAATTATGAGGAAAGATTAAAAGAGCTGAGCACTTCCCCTTAACTTCCTCTAGGCGTCCTTTAGTATGCGATTCACCGTTTAGTTGCCGATCACCTTTACCGATGTCTTGGAGGATTTTGAAGACCTGAATGAGGACCCCACACAGTCTCCTCTGTTCGAGACTAAACAGGTTTAATTCTCTGAGTGCTTGGCTGCTGTCCTCTGCACAGCTTCAAGTGCTGCTATCGTCAGACCAGTTAGGGCTGCTGACGTTTCTTACTGTGTCTGCATACACACCTGATGATTGACTGGCATTCTGTATTGGGCCAGTTCCTACTTTCCATTTTAGGACAGATATTGAATTAGGTGCGGGCAAGAAATGGAAGAATGGATGCTGCAGCACAGTAGAAGTTTGAAATCAAACACGTGTGTTGGTGAAGAGCAAGGGGCGAAAAAGATATTGCAAAAAATCGGAGCGACTGAGTGATAGCTACACCCTAGATGACATCAATGATAACTACACCCTACTCCCGTGCTGTTGGCCGATAATGAGACGTTTTGGGTCTCCCCTTGTATATGCGGTGCTATGCTCAACCACTTAGGTCAGGGGTCTCCAACTCCAGTCCTGGAGGGCCGCAGTGGCTGCAGGTTTTCATTCTAACCATCTTCTTAATTAGTGGCCCGTTTTTGTTGCTGATTACTTCTTTTAATTAATTTGACTCCGGCCCTTTAGTTGTTTATTTTTCCTTAATTAGCAGCCAAACAATAATGAGACACAAAACAAGCCATCACATGACCAGCTCATCTGTGCCCAAAAGGACATAGCAGCACTAGAGAAGGTCCAGGAGCGACTCGGCTGATTCCAAGGCTACAGGGGTTGAATTATGAAGAAAGATTAAAAGAGCTGAGGCTATACAGTTCAAGCAAAAGAAGATTAAGAGTTGACATGATTGAAGTGTTTATAATTATAAAGGGAATTAGTCCAGTAGATCGAGACGGTGACTTTAAAATGAGTTCATCAAGAACACGGGGACACAGTTGGAAACTTGTGGAGGGTAAATTTTGTACAAATATTAGGAAGTTTTTCTTTACACAAAGAATGAGAGACACTTGGAATAAGCGACCAAGTAGTGTGGTGGACAGTAAGACGTTAGGGACTTTTAAAACTCGACTTGATGTGTTTTAGGAAGAAATAAGTGGACAGGACTGGCGAGCTTTGCTGGGCTGAATGGCCTCCTCTCGTCTAGAATGTTCTAATGTTCAGCACATAATATCTCAAAATAAGGAAAGGTGAAGGTCTCGGTAAGGCTGTTCTCTCAGGTCCCCAAAACATCTTGATGGTGTTCTTAAAAAAAAAAAAAACAGAAAAATCAACAGTTTTGGAAATGTCTGCTATTGCAGAATGAGAGCAGCAACAAGCCATGGAATGAAATAACGAGTTTAATTAACAGTGAGAATAATCGGCTTCTCATTAAGAAACTGGTTGGAGTGCAATTTGTTGGTGTTTGAGGCACCAGTTTAGCTGGTCATCTGTCGGCTCGTTTTTTATCTCATTTCTGTTTTGCTGCCACTTAATGAAGAAAGGAGTAAATTCAGAGGACTGGATCCTTCTAACAGGGCTATTAAAATGATGAGAAAAAAGTGACTTAGCAGTGAAAACTGGTCAATGATTAGGAACAGGGTCAGAATGAAAACCTGCAGCCACTGCGACCCTCCAGGCCTGGAGTTTGACACCCGTGAACTGGGCAGAGTAGAAGAACAGAAGACCATAGGGACCATTCCTCGAGTAGAAAGGGGGGATTGAAAACTGTAGTGACCGTCGCACTGGAGCATCGGAGGTCACAGGACCTGTCTAGATATGAGAAAAGCGTCCGGTACAATGCTGGGCACAAAGGACCCCAAAATAAAGCACTTGGGTTAATTTGGGACTGCCTTTCCAGTACAACAGAGTGAGGAACATCGCCTGAGCAAAGCTGAGGCTGTCGCTCTGGATAGAAGAATGAAGAAGACCGTGTAGACGCTAACTGACTGTGCCAGGGTCAGGCCCTGGGGAAAGGTGATATGTCTCATTCCTGTTACCTTAAATATCTCACTCTTACGCTGTTTGCACTGTTATGTCGGCATCCTAGTAGAGACTTGCGCATGCATGTACGTGTTGTCCCCGTCTCCTGACAGACGGTGTCAGGTTTATCATATTGTATGCAGCTAAATGTAAGCAGGGCTGGCGGTGTTGGGTTGCAGGGCCTGGCACAGAGCTGTTGATCGAGCATCTCGATGGGGCTGGAAGAGCATTCGAGAGCCTGGACATTTGATAAAGTCAGGGAGGTTCTTAAGAGTGGCAGATATGAACACACACTGGAGGACCCTACCTTTCATTGGAGTCCCATTGGCAGCAATCACCATCTGATCAGCGATGGCTTTGGTTTTGGAGTAATGATCCACATGCTGGAAAAGAAAGTTCTTAGTGAGTCGGGTGCAACGGAAGACGTGATTGCAAAGTGGCTGGCAGCCAGTGAAGCCACAATGCTACACAAAGAAAATGAATTAAAAGTGAAATTAGGCAAGGATTATACTCCATTACACTTGAAGGTGGCTTGTTATGTGACTCCGGGATATTATCAGAGAGCGATATCCACGTTTGGCATAGCTTGGTGCATTGACACAGTTCTGTCGTATTCACATTTGGGTGATTTATCAAGTGATGCCACATGTTACCACTGAGTCTATTCTTCAACACGAATTGCTAACTGATTAAAAGTCATCCAGTCAGTCAGTCATTATCCAACCCGCTACATCCTAACACAGGGTGATGGGGGATCTGCTGGAGCCAATCCCAGCCAACACAGGGCGCAAGGCAGGAACAAATCCTGGGCAGGGCACACACACACACCAAGCACAATTTAGGATCGCCAATGCACCTAACCTGCATGCCTTTGGACTGTGGGAGGAAACCCACGCAGACACGGGGAGAACATGCAAACTCCACGCAGGGAGAACACGGGAAGCGAACCCAGGTCTCCTTACTGCGAGGCAGCAGCGCTAACTACTGCGCCACTGTGCCGCCCATGTTAAATGTTTGTCTATAAAAAAGAGCATAGTCTATGAGAAGTTCTTACAACCCCTACAAGCTGATATGAGTTGGCATAATTCTAATTATTTCTTGTCACTCTGACTACAGATTAGGCTCAACTAGTGACCTGCCTTGCCGACTGTGCCTTATTGTGCTCAGTTGTATGTGCAGAGCCGTACGTTTAGAATGTACTGAATGTGAAATTAAGCAGAGCGAAATAATTCATCCTTAAGTATAGAAACAATTAAAGATTAACAAGAAGAAACATTTTTCCCATTTTTTGCACCCCAACACAGGGCATGAGGCAGGAAACAAACCCCAGGCAGGGCGCCAGCCCATTGCAGGGCACACACACACACACACCCACTAGGGACAATTTAGGATCGCCAATGCACTTAACCTGTAGGGCCATTCTTAGCAGTTTAGATAATGTGCAGGCCCTGGATGGTGGGGGGGGGGTCTGGATGGGCATAGCCCCCCAGGAGCCCAGGGAAGTGTTCTAATAAAATGTTCAGAACAGAACGATAAAATTTAGGATGAGGAGGGTATCGTGACACACGACCTGAGGGACTGGCACAGATGGCTGCAGTGCCAGGGGCATGACAGGGGCCCCAGGCCCACAGCCCGACAAAAAAAAAAAAAAAATTGTAAGTCGGGGCCGGGGGCCCCCCTCACATGCATAGGTCGCATATGCCTAAGAACATCCCTGTAACCTGCATGTCTATGGACTGTGGGAGGAAACCCACGCAGACAAGGGGGAGAACATGCAAACGCCACACAGGGAGAAACCGGGAAGCAAACCCGGGTCTCTTAACTGCGAGGCAGCAGCGCTTCTCACTGCGCCACCGTGCCACCCTTCTTGATTTCAAAACTCTAAATATCGTATAGCAACACACATACGAATGAACAGGGAATGACAAAAATAATAGGAAACCTTTACTGGAAAAATCTGAAATAAACGCACACAGCTATAAATTACATCAATTACGTACAGCACCTCTAATTCTGTAAAATTTTGTTTTTAATCCCATCCCCACAAACATTTTGACTGCTTCTGTCTTTGGTACGATTTTCTAATAAAAAATCATAAGCCTGTTTTTTAAACTGACTTGTCAAATGAGAACTGGATATGGCAGTAGTGGCAACATTTAATAAAGAAATTTCAGACAATATGGATACGTAAAGGATTATGGTAAAATGCAAAGCTTTTAAGTGGGGTTATGAATTACAGACTGATGGGTGACTTTGATAGATAGATAGATAGATAGATAGCTAGATAGATAGATAGATAGATAGATAGATAGATAGGAAAGGCACTATATGATTGATAGATAGATAGATAGATAGATAGATAGATAGATAGATAGATAGAT